>CM060962.1:229084521-229779521 GCA_030765045.1 Tenodera sinensis | reverse complement strand
TGCGTCATGTGTAGTAGCTGGAGTGAAGCCTATCTATATTAAAATAGCAGAAGCAGCAAAACTATACAAGATAACACATGGAATGACACCAGAATCGTCATATTATGATGCACCCTTACATATAGCAAAATGGCCCCATCCAGCGGAGTGCATTCCTATGGAAGAAGTCATTGAAGGAAAATATTATGAAATAGAAATCTTCACAGACGGTAGTAAAATCCATGGAAAAGTTGGAGCTGCAGCAGTAATATTTAAACACGGAGAAATTATACATAAAATCAAGGCTAAATTACATGACAGATGCTCCAATAACCAGGCAGAGCAAGTGGCAATCATTAGAGGATTAGCAACACTTCAGGATATGAACATAAGTGTACAAGAAAGAATAACTGCAGTGTATACAGATAGCAAAATTACCCTAGATCTAATCAGAAATAATTCAAAACATAATAAATTAATAGAAGAAATTCAAAAGAATCTCAAAAGCCTTAAAGAACAGAAGTGGATCATACATTTTGCCTGGATCAAAGCACATGCTGGATATCTTGGCAATGAATTAGCTGATAAACTAGCTAAGGAGGCTGCGATTGATAATGCTACGGACTATGTGTACAACAAAAAACCAAAAACAACATATGTCAGTGAAATCCAAGAACAAGAGATGCAGAAGTGGCAAGAAGAGTGGACTAATACAACGAAAGGAGCAGCCTGCAAGGAGTTCATCCCATCAGTTGTTCGAAGAATGAGCACACAAATTAACTTGAATTTCACACTGACAGCAATGATTACGGGACACGGACTAACTAAATCCTACTTACACCGGCTGGGAATAATACAGGACTCTAGATGCATCTGTCTACAAGAAGAGCAAACAGTAGAACATCTGATATATCGATGTGGCAAACTAAAACAGCAAAGGGAAGTAATGAAGAAAGCCATTGAATCTTATAACAACAAATGGCCAGTGACTAAAGAGCAGCTAATCACAAACAACATAAGGGCTTTAAAAACATTTATTCAAAGCATTAATTTTGGTGAATTAAAATAGTATATTCCAACTGCTAATAGGAAGATAGTGGAAGTGATATGGTGTAGTGATATAAAATAAACAAAGGACCAGATATAAATACAGCAAGTTCAATTTAAAGGACAACTGGAAGATAGTAGAAGTGATAGTGACAGTGAATATAGAAATAAATGTAATAGGTATCAATGTAATAGCATGTAGTATCGCTTACTCCGATGGGGCATGCTTGTTATAGCTAATAAAAAAAAAAAAAAAAAAAAAAAATAATAATAATAATAATAATAATAATAATAGTAATAATAATAATAATAATAATAATTATAATAATGATACTGATAATGATAATGATAATGATAATGATACTGATAATGATAATGATGATGATAATAATAATAATAAAAAAATAATAATAATAATAATTATAATAATAATGATGATGATGATGATGATGATGATGATGATGATGATGATGATGATGATAATAATAATAATAATAATAATAATAATAATAATAATAATAATAATAATAATAATAATAATAATAATAATAATAATAATAATAATAATAATAATAATAATAATAATAATAATAATAATAATAATAATAATAATAATAATAATAATAATAATAATAATAATAATAATAATAATAATAATAATAATAATAATAATAATAATAATAATAATAAATTAAACGGAACAAGATCAATGCTATGAGACGGCGATACCAACGGACACAACATAATGAAGCCCTGAGAGAAGAAAGGAAAACTCAGTATCTCGTCGAAAAGCGACAGTATCAGAACAATTTACAAACAGCAAAAATGAATTCTTGGAAATTATTCTGTACTGCCAGCGATAGTTCAAATCCCTGGAATAAAGTATACAAGATTGCAGCAGGGAAACTCAGAGATAAAACCATTTTGACAACAATACAAAAACCCGATGGAACATATACCGAAGATCTCAACAGCACATTAAAATATATGATAGACTATTTCATTCCTGATGATAAAGAAGATGAGGACTCTGAGCTTCAACGGAATATAAGAATAATGGCTAAGGAGCCTCCTAACACAGATGAAGACACAGAATTCACTGTAGAGGAAGTTAGAGCAGTAATAAAGAGCTTTAACCCCAACAAAGCTCCAGGAGAAGATGGAATTACAAGTGTGATCCTTCTACAAGTGTTCAATCATTTCCCATCTTTTCTTACTGCAGTGTACAATAATTGCCTTAAAAAAGGCTGCTTTCCAACACAATGGAAAAAATCAAATATATTACCTATAATTAAACCAGGAAAGCAACATAGTGAAGAAGTGACAAAGTATCGACCAATCAGTCTTCTAAATGTTGGAGGAAAGGTATTGGAGAAACTTTTGATCAACAGAATATTGCATCAGATAAACATCAACAACTTGTTAAATGCAAACCAGTTTGGCTTCACACCTCAGAAAGGGACAGTGGATGCAGCCATGGCTGTGAAACACTTCACAGAGGAAAGCCTTCGAGCAAAAAAATGTGTTGTATCCGTTAGCTTAGATGTACGTGGCGCTTTTGATTCAGCCTGGTGGCCACGTATTCTGCTCAACCTCAAAGAACTTCAATGCCCAAAAAATTTATACAGGTTGACAGGCAGCTACTTCAGTAACAGAACAGCGACCTTACAAACAAATGAATGCAAGATCACAAAGGAGGTAACCAGGGGATGTCCACAGGGTTCAAGCTGCGGTCCTGGTCTGTGGAACATAATGTACAATTCAGTTCTCAACTTGAAACTAACAAACCAATCAAAAGTAGTGGCTTTTGCAGATGATCTACTTCTACTTACAAGAGGTAACAGCAACAAAGAAGCAGAAAACTATGCAAACTCAGACTTAAAGAAAGTAGAGAACTGGGCAAAGCAAAACAAACTGAAATTTAACGACTCAAAATCAATGGTTCTATTAATATCAAGGAGAAGGAAAGCTGGTAATGAACCAATCAAGGTATACTTGAATTACAAACCACTTGAGCAGGTTAGAGAACTTAGATACCTAGGGATAACCCTAGATGAAAAATTCAACTTCAGTAGACACATTAACAACATAACGGACAAGGCACTCCTACTAACAAACATGCTAACCAAAGTTGCAAGACTACAGTGGGGACTCGGCCACCAGTCTCTTAGAACTATATACAGAGGAGCAATAGCACCTATACTAACGTACGGTTCACCAGTCTGGGAACAGGCACTAGAGAGGAAGAAAAATATAAAGATACTTCAGAGAACACAGAGAATAATTAATATCAAAATTGCCAAAGCATACAGAACCATATCTTTTGATGCGTCATGTGTAGTAGCTGGAGTGAAGCCTATCTATATTAAAATAGCAGAAGCAGCAAAACTATACAAGATAACACATGGAATGACACCAGAATCGTCATATTATGATGCACCCTTACATATAGCAAAATGGCCCCATCCAGCGGAGTGCATTCCTATGGAAGAAGTCATTGAAGGAAAATATTATGAAATAGAAATCTTCACAGACGGTAGTAAAATCCATGGAAAAGTTGGAGCTGCAGCAGTAATATTTAAACACGGAGAAATTATACATAAAATCAAGGCTAAATTACATGACAGATGCTCCAATAACCAGGCAGAGCAAGTGGCAATCATTAGAGGATTAGCAACACTTCAGGATATGAACATAAGTGTACAAGAAAGAATAACTGCAGTGTATACAGATAGCAAAATTACCCTAGATCTAATCAGAAATAATTCAAAACATAATAAATTAATAGAAGAAATTCAAAAGAATCTCAAAAGCCTTAAAGAACAGAAGTGGATCATACATTTTGCCTGGATCAAAGCACATGCTGGATATCTTGGCAATGAATTAGCTGATAAACTAGCTAAGGAGGCTGCGATTGATAATGCTACGGACTATGTGTACAACAAAAAACCAAAAACAACATATGTCAGTGAAATCCAAGAACAAGGGATGCAGAAGTGGCAAGAAGAGTGGACTAATACAACGAAAGGAGCAGCCTGCAAGGAGTTCATCCCATCAGTTGTTCGAAGAATGAGCACACAAATTAACTTGAATTTCACACTGACAGCAATGATTACGGGACACGGACTAACTAAATCCTACTTACACCGGCTGGGAATAATACAGGACTCTAGATGCATCTGTCTACAAGAAGAGCAAACAGTAGAACATCTGATATATCGATGTGGCAAACTAAAACAGCAAAGGGAAGTAATGAAGAAAGCCATTGAATCTAATAACAACAAATGGCCAGTGACTAAAGAGCAGCTAATCACAAACAACATAAGGGCTTTCAAAACATTTATTCAAAGCATTAATTTTGGTGAATTAAAATAGTATATTCCAACTGCTAATAGGAAGATAGTGGAAGTGATATGGTGTAGTGATATAAAATAAACAAAGGACCAGATATAAATACAGCAAGTTCAATTTAAAGGACAACTGGAAGATAGTAGAAGTGATAGTGACAGTGAATATAGAAATAAATGTAATAGGTATCAATGTAATAGCATGTAGTATCGCTTACTGCGATGGGGCATGCTTGTTATAGCTAATAAAAAAAAAAAAAAAAAAAAAAAAAATAATAATAATAATAATAATAATAATAGTAATAATAATAATAATAATAATAATAATAATTATAATAATGATACTGATAATGATAATGATAATGATAATGATACTGATAATGATAATGATGATGATAATAATAATAATAAAAAAATAATAATAATAATAATTATAATAATAATGATGATGATGATGATGATGATGATGATGATGATGATGATGATGATGATGATGATGATGATGATGATAATAATAATAATAATAATAATAATAATAATAATAATAATAATAATAATAATAATAATAATAATAATAATAATAATAATAATAATAATAATAATAATAATAATAATAATAATAATAATAATAATAATAAATTAAACGGAACAAGATCAATGCTATGAGACGGCGATACCAACGGACACAACATAATGAAGCCCTGAGAGAAGAAAGGAAAACTCAGTATCTCGTCGAAAAGCGACAGTATCAGAACAATTTACAAACAGCAAAAATGAATTCTTGGAAATTATTCTGTACTGCCAGCGATAGTTCAAATCCCTGGAATAAAGTATACAAGATTGCAGCAGGGAAACTCAGAGATAAAACCATTTTGACAACAATACAAAAACCCGATGGAACATATACCGAAGATCTCAACAGCACATTAAAATATATGATAGACTATTTCATTCCTGATGATAAAGAAGATGAGGACTCTGAGCTTCAACGGAATATAAGAATAATGGCTAAGGAGCCTCCTAACACAGATGAAGACACAGAATTCACTGTAGAGGAAGTTAGAGCAGTAATAAAGAGCTTTAACCCCAACAAAGCTCCAGGAGAAGATGGAATTACAAGTGTGATCCTTCTACAAGTGTTCAATCATTTCCCATCTTTTCTTACTGCAGTGTACAATAATTGCCTTAAAAAAGGCTGCTTTCCAACACAATGGAAAAAATCAAATATATTACCTATAATTAAACCAGGAAAGCAACATAGTGAAGAAGTGACAAAGTATCGACCAATCAGTCTTCTAAATGTTGGAGGAAAGGTATTGGAGAAACTTTTGATCAACAGAATATTCCATCAGATAAGCATCAACAACTTGTTAAATGCAAACCAGTTTGGCTTCACACCTCAGAAAGGGACAGTGGATGCAGCCATGGCTGTGAAACACTTCACAGAGGAAAGCCTTCGAGCAAAAAAATGTGTTGTATCCGTTAGCTTAGATGTACGTGGCGCTTTTGATTCAGCCTGGTGGCCACGTATTCTGCTCAACCTCAAAGAACTTCAATGCCCAAAAAATTTATACAGGTTGACAGGCAGCTACTTCAGTAACAGAACAGCGACCTTACAAACAAATGAATGCAAGATCACAAAGGAGGTAACCAGGGGATGTCCACAGGGTTCAAGCTGCGGTCCTGGTCTGTGGAACATAATGTACAATTCAGTTCTCAACTTGAAACTAACAAACCAATCAAAAGTAGTGGCTTTTGCAGATGATCTACTTCTACTTACAAGAGGTAACAGCAACAAAGAAGCAGAAAACTATGCAAACTCAGACTTAAAGAAAGTAGAGAACTGGGCAAAGCAAAACAAACTGAAATTTAACGACTCAAAATCAATGGTTCTATTAATATCAAGGAGAAGGAAAGCTGGTAATGAACCAATCAAGGTATACTTGAATTACAAACCACTTGAGCAGGTTAGAGAACTTAGATACCTAGGGATAACCCTAGATGAAAAATTCAACTTCAGTAGACACATTAACAACATAACGGACAAGGCACTCCTACTAACAAACATGCTAACCAAAGTTGCAAGACTACAGTGGGGACTCGGCCACCAGTCTCTTAGAACTATATACAGAGGAGCAATAGCACCTATACTAACGTACGGTTCACCAGTCTGGGAACAGGCACTAGAGAGGAAGAAAAATATAAAGATACTTCAGAGAACACAGAGAATAATTAATATCAAAATTGCCAAAGCATACAGAACCATATCTTTTGATGCGTCATGTGTAGTAGCTGGAGTGAAGCCTATCTATATTAAAATAGCAGAAGCAGCAAAACTATACAAGATAACACATGGAATGACACCAGAATCGTCATATTATGATGCACCCTTACATACAGCAAAATGGCCCCACCCAGCGGAGTGTATTCCTATGGAAGAAGTCATTGAAGGAAAATATTATGAAATAGAAATCTTCACAGACGGTAGTAAAATCCATGGAAAAGTTGGAGCTGCAGCAGTAATATTTAAACACGGAGAAATTATACATAAAATCAAGGCTAAATTACATGACAGATGCTCCAATAACCAGGCAGAGCAAGTGGCAATCATTAGAGGATTAGCAACACTTCAGGATATGAACATAAGTGTACAAGAAAGAATAACTGCAGTGTATACAGATAGCAAAATTACCCTAGATCTAATCAGAAATAATTCAAAACATAATAAATTAATAGAAGAAATTCAAAAGAATCTCAAAAGCCTTAAAGAACAGAAGTGGATCATACATTTTGCCTGGATCAAAGCACATGCTGGATATCTTGGCAATGAATTAGCTGATAAACTAGCTAAGGAGGCTGCGATTGATAATGCTACGGACTATGTGTACAACAAAAAACCAAAAACAACATATGTCAGTGAAATCCAAGAACAAGGGATGCAGAAGTGGCAAGAAGAGTGGACTAATACAACGAAAGGAGCAGCCTGCAAGGAGTTCATCCCATCAGTTGTTCGAAGAATGAGCACACAAATTAACTTGAATTTCACACTGACAGCAATGATTACGGGACACGGACTAACTAAATCCTACTTACACCGGCTGGGAATAATACAGGACTCTAGATGCATCTGTCTACAAGAAGAGCAAACAGTAGAACATCTGATATATCGATGTGGCAAACTAAAACAGCAAAGGGAAGTAATGAAGAAAGCCATTGAATCTAATAACAACAAATGGCCAGTGACTAAAGAGCAGCTAATCACAAACAACATAAGGGCTTTCAAAACATTTATTCAAAGCATTAATTTTGGTGAATTAAAATAGTATATTCCAACTGCTAATAGGAAGATAGTGGAAGTGATATGGTGTAGTGATATAAAATAAACAAAGGACCAGATATAAATACAGCAAGTTCAATTTAAAGGACAACTGGAAGATAGTAGAAGTGATAGTGACAGTGAATATAGAAATAAATGTAATAGGTATCAATGTAATAGCATGTAGTATCGCTTACTGCGATGGGGCATGCTTGTTATAGCTAATAAAAAAAAAAAAAAAAAAAAAAAAAAAATAATAATAATAATAATAATAATAATAATAATAGTAATAATAATAATAATAATAATAATAATAATAATAATAATAATAATAATAATAATAATAATAATAATTATAATAATAATGATACTGATAATGATAATGATAATGATACTGATAATGATAATGATGATGATAATAATAATAATAAAAAAAAAAAATAATAATAATAATTATAATAATAATGATGATGATGATGATGATGATGATAATAATAATAATAATAATAATAATAATAATAATAATAATAATAATAATAATAATAATAATAATAATAATAATAATAATAATAATAATAATAATAATAATAATAATAATAATAATAATAAACTTATCTTTTCTGTCAGGCAGTGTATATGTGCTATAGATCCTTTTTTAATTTCGAATTTTTATTTTATTTTTATTTGTATGTACGTCATTTTTTCAGTTGATAATGCACTTTTTTATTCATTTCACCAGTTTATCATACGTTTTCCTCTCGATTTTTCAGTTACCCGAGTTTTCGATTATCTGTGGTACTGTCGGTCCTCCTTAAGTCGGATAATCGAGGCTCTACTGTAGTTTCATCTCTTGATGGGTCAACAGCTGACGCAAGTAGTGCTGCTTTTCAGCCACTAGTTGTCGCAGTAAATGCTGCATTAGATACTATGGAAATCAGAGATCATTTTAAATACTACTTCAGCAGTGTTGCTAAGGTTCAGTGGAAAGAAGGCATAATTCGCCGAGGACGTTACCCAGTGTAATAGACAGAAATGAATGTGCTGTAGTGTGTGTGCTTCTGCGTGTACGTGTGTGTATGTGTGTTTGTGTGTGTGCGTGTATGTGGGAGTGTGTGCTTGCGTGTGCGCTTGAGCGTGTGCGTGTGTATGTTTTGAGAGAGTTTTATACCACAGTAAACACCATAGTAGCTAAATTAACTTTTATTATTTTATAGCTGGATTCCCAATTAAACATACTTAGATACTTTTGCAACTTTTGTTCCTTCATTATAAAGTGATTCAGAATTACAAGGTATAAAAATTATTAGATCCAAAGTAAGGTTTTACTTGCAATGTACATAATATCAAATATTGTTCTAGCCTTATATTTATTAAATATTGAAGTGTTAGTATAATAAAAGACTTACAGCATTTTCAACGAATCAGAGGTTGGTGTCCATCTTTATTAAAGAGTAAGATAAAACTATAGATGCTGTCAAATTTTAACTTATAGCCCTAGGCACGTGGAAATATGGATACCAATTTCTTCTCTCTGTAAAATAAGCGCATTAAAGTATACTTTTGATGCCCACTGTCACTCATGCATCAGCCCAGTATTATCTGTAAATAATCCAGAACATACATGGAAATTAAACGATATATAATATTTGTTCATCATGTTCATTTGTTCACATTTGTTCTTTTTATAGGCTTTTGAGTCTAGGAAAAACTGCACATCAGAAAAACTACCACTCGGAGTTGTTAATGGAGAAAAGTATATATTTACAGTGATAAAGAGTGAATGCATATTCACAGAAGGTGTTCATTTTATTTTACAGAGTTGTAAACCATTTCAAGTTCAGATCTCGCACCCATTTTACCGTAAGAAATTTATTTGAGTCTAACAATTTTCACACCTGTGTATGACCAAATCGCTGCACAAACCCTTATGAAGCGTGTTTGTTCTGCTGTGATTATACGTTTCCTTAGTATTACTATGTAATGGGATATAAAACCAATTATATGTGTCATAATTCCATGCAGCTCTTCCTTAAATTATGGGTTTTATATTCATTCAGCTGAAACACATCCAATTTCCGCAGCTAGTTGTTCCCCAGCATTATTCTTTGCACCGTTAATACTATACCTCGGACTTTTAGTTCCTAAAAATCTTAAATTAGGTACCTAAAATAGGTTCTATCACAAATCAAAACATGTTCTAAAATTACAAAAATAGGTGAATATAAATGACTACTTTATTTCTTATTACACATTAGCCGAAACATTTGACAATGTCTTTAATGTACCATAATTAGAGTGACAGGAAGCAACACCTATTCTAAGGTTTCCTTGCAATACTGCATCGCTCGTCAGATAACACCACTTTATAAGCCGAAAATAAGCGATCCACATCAACTGATATCAGCGGAGCATATTTAAATGTTGGTATTAGACGCAATGGTACAGCACATTCATGTTCAGATGTTTTGCCAGACAAGTTGCCAGCACCTATGCGCAAAACTGTCACTTCTGGGAAGTTCCTCTCGAAATAATTGGGTCCTCCTAGGTGCTTTGATAAAACCCCTTTTAATTGTGAAAACAAGTTTATTAACTTGTGGATATTCAAGGCGCATCGTCTCAGCTACAGGATTCATGGTATGGGCAAGACAAGTGATATGGAGCAAGGCAGGGTAAAATACTTGGAGCAATTTAACGGCAGCAAGTATGTAAGTCGCTGCATCAGTGTAGATTACTAGCACTTTATTTTCATCTAGATTGTTGAACTGAAGTGTTTAGAGAGCATTGTTAACAAAGTGGACAACTGTTTCCTGGTTTCCTTGCTGCAAATGAAATGAGGTACAGATGGCGCGTCAGGAGTCAATTTTCCAGCGATTAGATTGGCTACACATCGATCTAATCAGTTGTCTCATCGACAGAGCTCACATGTATGAATCGTCTATATAGAGGCTATATAGAGTTCTGCTTATTGGAATACTCCAAAAACCAACTGTGACATTTTCCCTCATTACGACGCGGTCTGGTTATATTTGGTAATATTCCATCTGTTACGTTGCTTAGTACCGTCCAACAGTTCGTAAAATATAACCATGGTAAAGCTACGGCCATAGTTGGTGTTATTGCATCCCTTATGTTGAAACAGAAGCCCTTATTACTTTCTCTACTACTTATAGTAAAGCAGAGGAGGTATTGTATTCCAAACAAAAATTTGATGTCGAGATTTCACCGGAAATATATGTTTTCAGGACCCCTAAATCCCCCCCTCCCAAAAAAAAAAAAGAAAAGAAAGCATCTTTAGTATGTATGTCTGCCTGTGTGTGTGTCAGTCTGTGGACAGCATAACTCAAAAACGAAAAGTCGGTTAAAAACCAAAGTTGGTATTTAAGGTTATAGTATTTCAAGTACGTGACACGAAGATTTCGAACAAAATTGCTCCACCCTAAACTAAGTACGCTTTACATGGAACATTTTTCGAAAATTCTGATTTTCTTAAAAATGACTAACGATTTTGATTAACATGCCATATGTTTGAGATATTTTTATGACAAATGAAATGTACATATATCTTGAAATATCTGGCTATAGCCCATGTAGTCCTACTTACCATGGATGATTTTTGCATAACTGGTAAACCATAAGAGACACACCAAATCTTACTATAGATGTAGATTTTGCTAAAATACACAATTTATGTCTAAATAACTTTTTTGTAGAATGAACCATTTCGGAGATATGTCTTGTTATTTGTGTGAGTTTTGGAGAACTTATACTTGTGTCAAATGGAATATCGTTATTCATTTTTTATATGTTAACAGTGCAAAGAGAACGGAATTTGAAAGCTTTAAATGATTTGACTATCGCTCAAAGCCTACTGTATTCCCATATTCCCCTTGTGTCTACTACTTGGCAGAGCCATGAGGCGTATCGGAAAGAATGTCAAACTGCCCAACTGTTTACGCGAGCTTATCGCACAAACACGGCGAGACAGTGTGTACACTCTGTTCAGATGCAATAATATCATCAGGACAGCAACGTCTCATATAGCGGCAGGCGTGAGAGATCCCCTATTTGTGTTTTATCACTGACTATACGCCAACTTACTATTATTTCGCTCTTCTAATAAAGAAGATAAGAAGCGATCGCAGCGCTCAATACCATGGTCAATACGTCTCGTCACTTTGCCAAGTAGTACACGGAAATAAACAATAAGATAGTTTCTGCAAATGTTTGTCTCAACTAACACAAAGAAGATATAGGAATAAGAGTTTCTAAGAATGGTCAGTACAAGAGTAGAGAAAGTCATGTGAATGCAGAACATCAGCTTGTTTAAACTCGTTACAGGGAAGGCAGCCAATAGATTTTAAAACAAGATTCTGTTCAGACGTCGTATTAATGTGTGGATGCCATTGTATTGTTCGTGTGTGCGTGGTTTTGTTTTGCATTGTTTTAGAGCATTAAATGCAGTTATTGTTTTTGTTATTTTGTCTTCGCAACACAGTAGTGCATGAAATACATTACGATTTAGTGCTCGGAAGTTTTTACCCAAAAGTATAATTGCAGAACAAGATTTGCCGAAGATGAGAAAGTTTATCATGCGTTGTGTGGTGAGTATGTTTAAGCATTATTATCGTTTGAAAGTATGTTACTTTAACCCTGTGATATTTGAGGTTAGAAATTACGCTTTCGTTATGTAGGTTGGCAGTATTGCTTTTTGGTGTAATGTCCACTGCAGTTTAGTGCAATATCCGCCATATTGAATTGTTTGGAACTGCCGATAAGCTGTTCTCCTACACCTTCTGTTAATGTTTCTTCATATAGGATTAGTAAATAGTTTTTTCTCAATGTGGATTCATAAGTAATGCTGCGGTGATAGTATTTCTCTAAGAAACTTTTGAACTGACTGTTTTCAAGTGTATTGAACGGAATGTTTGCTGAAACAATGGCTCGACACAGGTCTGAAGAAAATTCGTATGCTGCGATTGATTGTTGAGCGGTCATGAACATTTCTTTAAAATGTTATTCCTTTTGTAAGTTTGATTGATACTTAGCTCTCCTAACGTGGTGGGTTAAATGTAGCTTTTGTTTACAACGTACCTAAAAATAATACAATATAATTCATTTCATAAAGTGTTTATCAATGAAGTGTACTTGTTAGCAAAATGTGGTAGCGGTTACAGCGAGCATTCCTGACTAGTTTTAACGTGAAATTTACAAAATAAAACTAAAATCTTTTGTGATTTACAGTATTTTATCGTGTAATTCACCCCCCCCTTTTTTTCTCGAAAAATTTGCTTGAAAACACTGGGGAGGGAATTATGTGAGTGGTACTTCTAGGAATTAAGAAACGAAGGGAAACCGTGTAGCATTATATAAATGTTATATAGGTATACAGTAATTTGTGAATGAACTGGACACATACCACGGTTTCATTGGGCCTACAATGTATTGTTTCATTTTTTTTTTTCCTCTGACTATTATGCGGTCTCACTTTCGTTACTATCATCACTATTTTTATTTGTATCTGGCTCTTCATTTTCACTATTCCACAACATGTCGCCAGAACCATTAATGGCACAAGAAATACCAGTTTTTTTAACTCCTCTTAAAAATATGACCACTTATAACAAACTGACTTAAAAAAATGTCTGCAACTTCACATTTCAATTTTACGATACGTTGTGACAATGGCAATACGAGTACTTTTGTGGCAAGCACTGTGCCGATTGTTGTCCTTGAGGCACCAGAGGCAGTTCGAGTCGAGCGGGGATGATGATTCCCCCGCCCGAGTGTCATTACCGCAGTACCTAGCCGTTATACGGCTTAACCTGCGCGATGGTTTCGTTAAGGTCTCAACAGGGATGTTTGTTACACCGGAAATCAAACTCAAAACCTATTTTATTAACTAATATATTTGCCTGGTGCCGGTACAGAGGGGCCCGGCTTACAGGCTCAAATTTACATTATTTACAGTTGACAGTTTTAAATGGGCACTCTGTTTTGCTTTTTCACAAGAAAAACCCATACGGTGAGCAGCCTTAGCTCACCGAGAACAGTTTTATGGTGTATTTTCAGTGTTTTTGGTCGTCCTTTTTTGATCGTTTTTTGTTTGTTTATGTACACTGATACACACGCTCACTCACTCCTGGGCATACCACGCACACGTCCCATCACACTCACACAGACACACACGCACACGCTCGTATATACATATTCACACACACTGCACTATATACACTTCACTATTTACAGTTTTTCCGCAGTTTTCCTGTGCGGACCAGGTTGCAGCTCCTGTGGCGTTTCCGAGGTACAGACCTCTTCCGGAGTGTGTGGCCTAGGGCCTGGGTTGCATGGGTGCGCATCAGTCGGCGAGCCATGCAATGTCTAAATAATTTTAATTCTAGCATGCTTACGATGCTTTGGCTCGCCCTTGCCAATATTGGCAATCACGTCATTTTGGTGATTCCTGATGCGCGCCCACGCAACGATGGCTCTTTTTGTTATTGCCTCGGGAATGGCAGGGATCTGGGTTTCCTGGTGAAGGGTTTGGCTAGTGGTTAGGATAGGAGCAGAGAGGATTTTCCGAAGGAAGAGGTTTTGGAGGGTTTGGATAGTCTTCAGGGCGGTTTTTGAGGCGTTTGCCCAGGCCACACACGCGTATAGAATCACTGACAGTATGAAAGCTTTATACAGGACGAGTTTGGACTTCAATTGCAGCTGTTTGCTGCCGAAGATGGGGGCGCATAACTTTAGCCACTGTATGCCTTTGTTGGCGCTATTTTTTATGTGGGTGGGCCAGCACACTGTGCGGTCCAAGGTAACCCCTAAGTATTTAACTTGCCGACGACAATGCAATACCTGACCACCGACCGTTAGGTCCATTGCCAAAGTGTGATGCCGCTTAGAGAAATGAATCAGCTGGCATTTGTTGGGATTAATTTTAATTTTCCAGTCATGTTGCCACGAGAGGAAGTTGTTAACATAACGTTGCATTTCTGCAAGGCCGAAACGGGGATTTCTATGGTGGTTGTATATTGCAGTGTCCTCAGTATACATGGCGACCTTACATCTGGCGTCCACTGGGAAATCGTTGGTGAATAATGTATACAAAAAGGGTGACATGATTGCCCCTTGTGGGACGCCAGCCCACACCACTCGCTCCCGTGAGGAGGAGCGGCCCACTTAGACGTAAAACTTCCGTTTTTCTAAAAAAATGTGCAGCAAATATAGATAATTTTGAAGAGCCAGGAAATTGTGGTGCAGTTTGTAAATAAGGCCATTGTGCCAGCACCGGTCGAATACGGCTTCTACGTCCAGAAATAGCGCCAACGTTGAAGCCCCATTGTTAAATTGCTCTGTTACGTCATCAGTTAGACTGAGAAGCTGAAACTCGGTAGAATGTCCTTTTCGAAAGCCAAACTGTGAATTTGAGAGTTTATGGGATTCCGAAACATGTTTTTGAAGTCGAGAAAGTATAAGATTTTCGAGCAATTTACCAATAGTAGACAAGAGACTAATGGGGCGGTAATTTTGTGGTTGTCTGGTGCTTTTCCCTTGCTTTGGGAGCATAATTACCTTGGCTGGTTTCCAAGTAGAGGGGAAATAGCCTTGCTGCAGACAGGCGTTAAATATTTTGGTCAGCTGCACCAGGATTTTTCTCGGGAGATGCTTAATTTCCTCATTAGTCACTTTGTCTGGGGCGGCAGCTTTCCCATTATGTAATTTCCTAATGAGATTGTAAACTTCCTGCGGTGTTATTAGGGGTAGCTCTTACTCTTGCGGCGGCGCCGTGGCCGAGCGGTTAGCGCGCTCGCCTACCACCTAGGCGGCCCGGCTTCGATCCTAGGGACCCGCATGTGGTATTCGTGGTGGACGAAGCGGCGTCAGGGCGGGTTTTCTCCGAGTACTCCGGTTTCCCCCGCCATCTCATTCCACCGGTGCTCCATCTTCATGTATCATCAGTGTCACCGCCTGTGGTGCCGTAGTAGTAAAAGCGGGCGTTAAACACTACAACAACAACTCTTACTCTTGCTTCCGCGCCACCCAGGTTTGTACCCATGTCTGTACCTCCCGTTCTATATCGCGGTTGGTAACTGGGTTTTCGCTGAATCTATCTTCAAGACAGTCAGCGAAGACCTCGGCTTTCTCCTCTTCGGAGAAGTGCAGGCCGCCATGAGTGTGCAGCGCCTCAGTTGCGGAGTTGACGCTCGTGGAGACCTTAAAAGCCTTTAATAATTTCCACAAAGAAGAGTCCGAATGGGTGGTACTCAGCATTTTGTTTTCCCATTGTTCAGTTTTGTTGATTTTAATTTGATGGCGAATGATGTTGCGTAGCCATTTTGCTAGCACTAGCTGACGGGTCTACCGCCACAGTGTTGTCAAGCGTCGTCTCCGCGCAATGAGTTGCACTACCTCGGGGTACGTGCAAAAACCGGGTGCTCTTGTGGTGTAAGTGGTAGCGCTTCTCTTGGCCGTGTGTAGCGAGGCAGTGAAGTTTTCTATGGCGACATCTATGTCTGCCTCGCTATAGTATGACAGCCTGGGTTGCGCCATCCTGTGCATTTCCATGGTGAACTTATTCCAGTCGGTCTCAGCCCTCCTTCGAGGGCCAGAGGCACCGGCTGAAATGCCACCCTGTATGTCGAAATGCACGGGAAGGTGATCGGATTCCAGGCTGTGATACACTGTAAAGTTAATTAAAGGTGTCGCATTTTTTGTTAGTCCGAAGTCCAAAATTTCGGGGTCAAAGTGGCCCGATCTGTGCCAAAATGTGGGATCTGGGGGAAGGTGTACCTCTAAGTCGTCATTATCAGTTATAAGTTCAAACAGGAGATTTCCAGCCACGTATGAAACCTGTGGAGTTGGGGGGCCGATAAAGCGCTACCAGCTTCACCACTTGATTATTTACATGTGCTTTAAGTGCTGTGCACTCTAACACTGCCATTGCAGGTAGCGTAACAGAAGCATGAGCAATAGTGTTTCTGAGCAAAATAGCAGTCCTTCCCCCCTGTCTGCCAATTCTGTTGTTCCGAAAGATTAGATACCCCTGGAGCTTAAAAGTGTGCTCTTGCTGTAATTTTGTTTCGCAAATGAATGCGACATCAATTTTGTTACGCCGTAGATAACTTTCAAGTTCGTGTTGCTTCCTGTGGATGCCATCTGCATTCCACAGTAGTGCGCGAGTTAAGGTTATGCCTCCCCTTGAAGTGGCCATTTACTCGAAGAGAGTGGTAACCAAACATATGATGGCTTCCAGCTTCTACATGGTACTGTTGCACATTTTTAATCTTGCGCAACTTTGATAATAGTACTGGGAGGTTTAAATCCTTGAAGAGGCTGAAAATTTCTTTCAAACCTCCCAGGTTGCTGGTGGGTGCCTGTGAGGGCTTGGGTTGTGGAGGGGGACCATTCGGTGGTTGCACAGGTGCATTTTGCCCTCCGGCGGCTCCTCCAAAAGAGGTGCCGTTTTTGACCAGGGCCGGGTAGAGGATGGGGTGTGGCTCTGGTTGAGTACCAGGAGAATTCCTGGCTGCGGCTACCAGTTGACGGTGATGACGTTCCATCTTGAATGTCTCGCACTCCCTGTAGCTGGCAGGATGCTTCTCCCCACAGTTCGCACAGTGGGGTACAGCGTCCTCCTTGGCCTTTTTTGGGCAGTCAGCTAGGCGGTGGAGGTCACCACAAAGAACACACCGGGAGGTCATATGACACATTTTAAAAGTATGGCCTAATTGTTGGCAGTTAAAACACTGCGTGATGTTTTGGAAGGTTTTTAAGACCTCCACGGTGAGCATCATATGGAACACCTCTCTTTCCTGTATAAGTTTCTGTTTGTCGGTAGTTCTATCAAGGCTTACCTGATAATTTGGAAGAGGCCTGCCGCGGGACACCATCTGTCGTACCTGAACGCCGGTGTAACGCTTCTGCTCCAGGTCCTCCTTTATGTAATCCACCTGCAGGTCTGCAGGCAGGCGTTTGATTACATAACGCAGGGGCTGGTCATTTCTCGGCGTGAAGCTGTAGCTTTCTACACCGGCGTTCGTCAGGAGCTGCATTGTTGGAATGGCGTCCTGCTTCCTCTAGAGGAAGAGCTTCAGGCAATCCCTCGTTGTTTGTATTTTGTATCTTCCATTCTGTAGTCTGTTTCGGAGAATTTGGAGGACCTTCACTGCTTGTTTGGTGTCTGGTATTATGATCCTTGGCGACTTTTGATTCTCTTGTGTTGTTGTGTTGGTCGGGGCTGTAGGTGTGGCTGCTGAGGTGGAGGGCACTGGGTTTGAGGGGCGGGGAGGGGGGTGGGTTTTTATTGGTGGTTTATGTTGTACTATGATTTTTGGTCTGGGTTTTGGTAATTGTGGGTAGGTCTCTTGTGTAGGTGTTGGCAGTGAAAGGTCCTCTGTAACCTCGCGTTCTGCTGTTTCCAGTGCTGAAAAAGGGTTCTTCAGAATGAGGGGATGCGGCGGCGTGGACTACCTCGGGATCCTCTTGTTCACTGCGTGTTGGCCGGGGCGTTCACTGTCCGAATCACTCTCCCGGCCATTGTCACGGGTGCGTTTTTTTCCTGTATGAGGCAGTCTTCCAGCCCTCGTTCATTCTTAACAGCTCTCTTTTCTTCACCGCGTAGTCTTTGTAGCAGAACGCGAGGTCCTGCGTGAACTTGTAAAATTTGTCTGAGTCGGCATCCATATTTGTCAATATATTGGCACAGAGGACTACACAACGTGACCACACTATACATTGTTCACTATGATTGTTGTCAAGGCACGACTGGCACAGAGGCTTACACAACGTGACCACACTATACATTGTTCACTATGATTGTTGTCAAGGCACGACTGGCACAGAGGCTTACACAACGTGACCACACTATACATTGTTCACTATGATTGTTGTCAAGGCACGACTGGCACAGAGGCTTACACAACGTGACCACACTATACAGTGCTCACTGCGATTGTTGTCAAGGCACGACAGGCACAGAGCCTTACACAACGTGACCACACTATACATTGTTCACTGCGATTGTTGTCAAGGCACTCCTGGCACAGAGACAAACCCCCCGTGACCATTCTATACATTGTTCACTGCGATTGTTGTCAAGGCGCAACTGGCACAGAAGCGTACACAACGTGACCATACTATACATTGTTCACTGCGATTGTTGTCAAGGCACTACTCGCACAGAGGTTTACACAACGTGACCATACTATACATTGTTCACTGCGATTGTTGTCAACGTGCAACTGGCACAGAGGCTTACAAAACGTGACCATACTATACATTGTTCACTGCGATTGTGGTCAAGGCGCTTCTGGCAGAGAGGCTTACACAACGTGACCATACTATACATTGTTCACTATGATTGTTGTCAAGGCACGACTGGCATAGAGGGTTACACAACATGACCATACTATACTTTGTTCACTGCGATTGTTCTCACGGCACGACTGGCACAGAGGCTTACCACAACGTGAAAAAACTATACATTGTTCACTATGATTGTTGTTAAGGCACTGCTGGCATAGAGGGTTACACAACGTGACCATACTATACATTGTTGACTGCGATTGTGGTCAAGGCGCAACTGGCACAGAGGCTTACACAACGTGACCATACTATACATTGTTTACTGCGATTGTTGTTAAAGAAATACTGGCACAGAGGCTTACACAACGTGACCATACTATACATTGTTCACTCCGATTGTTGTCAAGGCGCAACTGGCACAGAGGCTTACACATCGTGACCATACTATACGTCGTTTACTACGATTGTTGTCAAGGCGCTTCTGGCACTGAGGCTTACACAACGTGACCATACTATACATTTTTCACTATGATTGTTGTCAAGGCACGACTGGCATAGAGGGTTACACAACGTGACCATACTATACATTCTTCACTATGATTGTTGTCAAGGCACTACTGGCATAGAGGCTTACACAACGTGACCATACTATACATTCTTCACTATGATTGTTGTCAAGGCACTACTGGCATAGAGGCTTACACAACGTGACCATACTATACATTCTTCACTATGATTGTTGTCAAGGCACAACTGGCATAGAGCCTTACACAACGTGACCATACTATACATTGTTCACTATGATTGTTGTCGAGGCACAACTGGCACAGAGGCTTACACAACGTGACCATACTATACATTGTTCACTATGATTGTTGTCGAGGCACAACTGGTATAGAGGATTACACAACGTGACCATACTATACATTGTTCACTATGATTGTTGTCAAGGCACAACTGGCATAGAGGCTTACACAACGTGACCATACTATACATTGTTCACTATGATTGTTGTCAAGGCACTACTGGCACAGAGGCTTACACAACGTGACCATACTATACATTGTTCACTATGATTGTTGTCGAGGCACAACTGGCACCGAGGCTTACACAACGTGACCACACTATACATTGTTCACAATGATTGTTGTCAAGGCACTACTGGCATAGAGGCTTACGCAACGTGACCACACTATACATTGTTCACTATGATTGTTATCAAGGCACGACTGGCACAGAGGCTTACACAACGTGACCATACTATACATTGTTCACTATGATTGTTGTCGAGGCACAACTGGTATAGAGGATTACACAACGTGACCATACTATACATTGTTCATTATGATTGTTGTCAAGGCACGACTGGCACAGAGGCTTACACAACGTGACCACACTACACATTGTTCACTATGATTGTTGTCAAGGCACTACAGGCATAGAGGCTTACACAACGTGACCACACTATACATAGTTCACTATGATTGTTGTCAAGGCACGACAGGCACAGAGGCTTACACAACGTGACCACACTATGCATTGTTCACAATGATTGTTGTCAAGGCACTACTGGCATAGAGGCTTACACAACGTGACCACACTATACATTGTTCACTATGATTGTTGCCAACGCACGACTGGCACAGAGGCTTACACAACGTGACCACACTATACATTGCTCACTGCGATTGTTGTCAAGGCACGACAGGCACAGAGCCTTACACAACGTGACCACACTATACATTGTTCACTATGATTATTGTCAAGGCACGACTGGCATAGAGGGGTACACAACGTGACCATACTATACATTGTTCACTATGATTGTTGTCAAGGCACCACTGGCATAGAGGGTTACACAACGTGACCATACCATACATTGTTCACTGCGATTGTTGTCAAGGCAGTACTAGCACAGAGATTAACCCAACGTGACCATAAGATACATTGTTCACTGCGATTGTTGCCAAGGCATTACTGGCACAGAGGCTAACCCAACGTGACCATACTATACATTGTTCACTGCGATTGATGTCAAGGCACGATTGATATAGAGGCTTACACAACGTGACCATACTATACATTGTTCACTGCGATTGTTGTCAAGGCACTACTAGCACAGAGGTTTACACAACGTGACCACACTATACATTGTTCACTATGATTGTTGTCAAGGCACGACTGGCACAGAGGCTTAGACAACGTGACCATACCATAAATTGTTCACTGCGATTGTTGTCAAGGCGCAACTGGCACAGAGGCTTACACAACGTGACCACACTATAAATTGTTCACTGCGATTGTTGTCAAGGCACGACTGGCACAGAGGCTTACACAACGTGACCACACTATAAATTGTTCACTGCGATTGTTGTCAAGTCACGACTGGCACAGAGGCTTACACAACGTGACCACACTATAAATTGTTCACTGCGATTGTTGTCAAGGCACGACTGGCACAGAGGCTTACACAAAGTAACCACCCTATATATTGATCACTATGATTGTTGTCAAGGCACTACTGGCATAGAGGCTTACACAACGTGACCACACTATACATTGTTCACTATGATTGTTGTCAAGGCACGACTGGCACAGAGGCTTACACAACGTGACCACACTATGCATTGTTCACAATGATTGTTGTCAAGGCACGACTGGCACAGAGGCTTACACAACGTGACCACACTATACAGTGCTCACTGCGATTGTTGTCAAGGCACGACAGGCACAGAGCCTTACACAACGTGACCACACTATACATTGTTCACTGCGATTGTTGTCAAGGCACTACTGGCACAGAGACAAACCCAACGTGACCATTCTATACACTGTTCACTGCGATTGTTGTCAAAGCGCAACTGGCACAGAAGCGTACACAACGTGACCATACTATACATTGTTCACTGCGATTGTTGTCAAGGCACGACTCGCACAGAGGCTTACACAACGTGACCATACTATACATTGTTCACTGCGATTGTTGTCAACGTGCAACTGGCACAGAGGCTTACAAAACGTGACCATACTATACATTGTTCAGTGCGATTGTGGTCTAGGCGCTTCTGGCAGAGAGGCTTACACAACGTGACCATACTATACATTGTTCACTATGATTGTTGTCAAGGCACGACTGGCATAGAGGGTTACACAACGTGACCATACTATACTTTGTTCACTGCGATTGTTCTCACGGCACGACTGGCACAGAGGCTTACCACAACGTGAAAAAACTATACATTGTTCACTATGATTGTTGTTAAGGCACTGCTGGCATAGAGGGTTACACAACGTGACCATACTATACATTGTTGACCGCGATTGTTGTCAAGGCGCAACTGGCACAGAGGCTTACACAACGTGACCATACTATACATTGTTTACTGCGATTGTTGTTAAAGAAATACTGGCACAGAGGCTTACACAACGTGACCATACTATACATTGTTCACTCCGATTGTTGTCAAGGCGCAACTGGCACAGAGGCTTACACATCGTGACCATACTATACGTCGTTTACTACGATTGTGGTCAAGGCGCTTCTGGCACTGAGGCTTACACAACGTGACCATACTATACATTTTTCACTATGATTGTTGTCAAGGCACGACTGGCACAGAGGCTTACACAACGTGACCATACTATACATTGTTCACTATGATTGTTGTCGAGGCACAACTGGTATAGAGGATTACACAACGTGACCATACTATACATTGTTCATTATGATTGTTGTCAAGGCACGACTGGCACAGAGGCTTACACAACGTGACCACACTACACATTGTTCACTATGATTGTTGTCAAGGCACTACTGGCATAGAGGCTTACACAACGTGACCACACTATACATAGTTCACTATGATTGTTGTCAAGGCACGACAGGCACAGAGGCTTACACAACGTGACCACACTATGCATTGCTCACAATGATTGTTGTCAAGGCACTACTGGCATAGAGGCTTACACAACGTGACCACACTATACATTGTTCACTATGATTGTTGCCAACGCACGACTGGCACAGAGGCTTACACAACGTGACCACACTATACATTGCTCACTGCGATTGTTGTCAAGGCACGACAGGCACAGAGCCTTACACAACGTGACCACACTATACATTGTTCACTATGATTATTGTCAAGGCACGACTGGCATAGAGGGGTACACAACGTGACCATACTATACATTGTTCACTATGATTGTTGTCAAGGCACCACTGGCATAGAGGGTTACACAACGTGACCATACCATACATCGTTCACTGCGATTGTTGTCAAGGCAGTACTGGCACAGAGATTAACCCAACGTGACCATAAGATACATTGTTCACTGCGATTGTTGCCAAGGCATTACTGGCACAGAGGCTAACCCAACGTGACCATACTATACATTGTTCACTGCGATTGATGTCAAGGCACGATTGATATAGAGGCTTACACAACGTGACCATACTATACATTGTTCACTGCGATTGTTGTCAAGGCACTACTAGCACAGAGGTTTACACAACGTGACCACACTATACATTGTTCACTATGATTGTTGTCAAGGCACGACTGGCACAGAGGCTTAGACAACGTGACCATACCATAAATTGTTCACTGCGATTGTTGTCAAGGCGCAACTGGCACAGAGGCTTACACAACGTGACCACACTATAAATTGTTCACTGCGATTGTTGTCAAGGCACGACTGGTACAGAGGCTTACACAACGTGACCACACTATAAATTGTTCACTGCGATTGTTGTCAAGTCACGACTGGCACAGAGGCTTACACAACGTGACCACACTATAAATTGTTCACTGCGATTGTTGTCAAGGCACGACTGGCACAGAGGCTTACACAAAGTAACCACCCTATATATTGATCACTATGATTGTTGTCAAGGCACTACTGGCATAGAGGCTTACACAACGTGACCACACTATACATTGTTCACTATGATTGTTGTCAAGGCACGACTGGCACAGAGGCTTACACAACGTGACCACACTATGCATTGTTCACAATGATTGTTGTCAAGGCACGACTGGCACAGAGGCTTACACAACGTGACCACACTATGCATTGTTCACAATGATTGTTGTCAAGGCACGACTGCCACAGAGGCTTACACAACGTGACCACACTATACAGTGCTCACTGCGATTGTTGTCAAGGCACGACAGGCACAGAGCCTTACACAACGTGACCACACTATACATTGTTCACTGCGATTGTTGTCAAGGCACTACTGGCACAGAGACAAACCCAACGTGACCATTCTATACATTGTTCACTGCGATTGTTGTCAAGGCGCAACTGGCACAGAAGCGTACACAACGTGACCATACTATACATTGTTCACTGCGATTGTTGTCAAGGCACGACTCGCACAGAGGCTTACACAACGTGACCATACTATACATTGTTCACTGCGATTGTTGTCAACGTGCAACTGGCACAGAGGCTTACAAAACGTGACCATACTATACATTGTTCACTGCGATTGTGGTCAAGGCGCTTCTGGCAGAGAGGTTTACACAACGTGACCATACTATACATTGTTCACTATGATTGTTGTCAAGGCACGACTGGCATAGAGGGTTACACAACGTGACCATACTATACTTTGTTCACTGCGATTGTTCTCACGGCACGACTGGCACAGAGGCTTACCACAACGTGAAAAAACTATACATTGTTCACTATGATTGTTGTTAAGGCACTGCTGGCATAGAGGGTTACACAACGTGACCATACTATACATTGTTGACTGCGATTGTTGTCAAGGCGCAACTGGCACAGAGGCTTACACAACGTGACCATACTATACATTGTTTACTGCGATTGTTGTTAAAGAAATACTGGCACAGAGGCTTACACAACGTGACCATACTATACATTGTTCACTCCGATTGTTGTCAAGGCGCAACTGGCACAGAGGCTTACACATCGTGACCATACTATACGTCGTTTACTACGATTGTGGTCAAGGCGCTTCTGGCACTGAGGCTTACACAACGTGACCATACTATACATTTTTCACTATGATTGTTGTCAAGGCACGACTGGCATAGAGGGTTACACAACGTGACCATACTATACATTGTTCACTATGACTGTTGTCAAGGCACGACTGGCACAGAGGCTTACACAACGTGACCACACTATACATTGTTCACTATGATTGTTGTCAAGGCACGACAGGCACAGAGGCTTACACAACGTGACCACACTATGCATTGTTCACAATGATTGTTGTCAAGGCACTACTGGCATAGAGGCTTACACAACGTGACCACACTATACATTGTTCACTATGATTGTTGCCAACGCACGACTGGCACAGAGGCTTACACAACGTGACCACACTATACATTGCTCACTGCGATTGTTGTCAAGGCACGACAGGCACAGAGCCTTACACAACGTGACCACACTATACATTGTTCACTATGCTTATTGTCAAGGCACGACTGGCATAGAGGGGTACACAACGTGACCATACTATACATTGTTCACTGCGCTTGTTGTCAAGGCACCACTGGCATAGAGGGTTACACAACGTGACCATACTATACATTGTTCACTGCGATTGTTGTCAAGGCACTACTGGCACAGAGATTAACCCAACGTGACCATAAGATACATTGTTCACTGCGATTGTTGTCAAGGCATTACTGGCACAGAGGCTAACCCAACGTGACCATACTATACATTGTTCACTGCGATTGATGTCAAGGCACGACTGATATTGAGGCTTACACAACGTGACCATACTATACATTGTTCACTGCGATTGTTGTCAAGGCACTACTAGCACAGAGGTTTACACAACGTGACCACACTATACATTGTTCACTATGATTGTTGTCAAGGCACGACTGGCAGAGAGGCTTAGACAACGTGACCATACTATAAATTGTTCACTGCGATTGTTGTCAAGGCGGAACTGGCACAGAGGCTTACACAACGTGACCACACTATAAATTGTTCACTGCGATTGTTGTCAAGGCACGACTGGCACAGAGGCCTACACAACGTGAACACACTATAAATTGTTCACTGCGATTGTTGTCAAGGCACGACTGGCACAGAGGCTTACACAACGTCACCACACTATAAATTGTTCACTGCGATTGTTGTCAAGGCACGACTGGCACAGAGGCTTACACAACGTGACCACCCTATATATTGATCACTATGATTGTTGTCAAGGCACTACTGGCATAGAGGCTTACACAACGTGACCACACTATACATTGTTCACTATCATTGTTGTCAAGGCACGACTGGCACAGAGGCTTACACAACGTGACCACACTATGCATTGTTCACAATGATTGTTGTCAAGGCACTACTGGCATAGAGGCTTACACAAAGTGACGACACTATACATTGTTCACTATGATTGTTGTCAAGGCACGACTTGCACAGAGGCTTACACAACGTGACCACACTATACATTGTTCACTATGATTGTTGTCAAGGTACCACTGGCACAGAGGCTTACACAACGTGACCACACTATACATTGTTCACTATGATTGTTGTCAAGGCACGACTGGCACAGAGGACTACACAACGTGAGCACACTACACATTGTTCACTATGATTGTTGTCAAGGCACGACTGGAACAGAGGCTTACACAACGTGACCACACTATATAGTGCTCACTGCGATTGTTGTCAAGGCACGACAGGCACAGAGCCTTACACAACGTGACCACACTATACATTGTTCACTGCGATTGTTGTCAAGGCACTACTGGCACAGAGACAAACCCAACGTGACCATTCTATACATTGTTCACTGCGATTGTTGTCAAGGCGCAACTGGCACAGAACCGTACACAACGTGACCATACTATACATTGTTCACTGCGATTGTTGTCAAGGCACGACTCGCACAGAGGCTTACACAACGTGACCATACTATACATTGTTCACTGCGATTGTTGTCAACGTGCAACTGGCACAGATGCTTACAAAACGTGACCATACTATACATTGTTCACTGCGATTGTGGTCAAGGCGCTTCTGGCAGAGAGGCTTACACAACGTGACCATACTATACGTTGTTCACTATGATTGTTGTCAAGGCACGACTGGCACAGAGGCTTACACAACGTGACCACACTATACAGCGCTCACTGCGATTGTTGTCAAGGCACGCCAGGCACAGAGCCTTACACAACGTGACCACACTATACATTGTTCACTGCGATTGTTGTCAAGGCACTACTGGCACAGAGACAAACCCAACGTGACCATTCTATACATTGTACACTGCGATTGTTGTCAAGGCGCAACTGGCACAGAAGCGTACACAACGTGACCATACTATACATTGTTCACTGTGATTATTGTCAAGGCACTACTCGCACAGAGGCTTACACAACGTGACCATACTATACATTGTTCACTGCGATTGTTGTCAGCGTGCAACTGGCACAGAGGCTTACAAAACGTGACCATACTATACATTGTTCACTGCGATTGTGGTCAAGGCGCTTCTGGCAGAGAGGCTTACACAACGTGACCATACTATACATTGTTCACTATGATTGTTGTCAAGGCACGACTGGCATAGAGGGTTACACAACATGACCATACTATACTTTGTTCACTGCGATTGTTCTCACGGCACGACTGGCACAGAGGCTTACCACAACGTGAAAAAACTATACATTGTTCACTATGATTGTTGTTAAGGCACTGCTGGCATAGAGGGTTACACAACGTGACCATACTATACATTGTTGACTGCGATTGTGGTCAAGGCGCAACTGGCACAGAGGCTTACACAACGTGACCATACTATACATTGTTTACTGCGATTGTTGTTAAAGAAATACTGGCACAGAGGCTTACACAACGTGACCATACTATACATTGTTCACTCCGATTGTTGTCAAGGCGCAACTGGCACAGAGGCTTACACATCGTGACCATACTATACGTCGTTTACTACGATTGTGGTCAAGGCGCTTCTGGCACTGAGGCTTACACAACGTGACCATACTATACATTTTTCACTATGATTGTTGTCAAGGCACGACTGGCATAGAGGGTTACACAACGTGACCATACTATACATTGTTCACTATGACTGTTGTCAAGGCACGACTGGCACAGAGGCTTACACAACGTGACCACACTATACATTGTTCACTATGATTGTTGTCAAGGCACGACAGGCACAGAGGCTTACACAACGTGACCACACTATGCATTGTTCACAATGATTGTTGTCAAGGCACTACTGGCATAGAGGCTTACACAACGTGACCACACTATACATTGTTCACTATGATTGTTGCCAACGCACGACTGGCACAGAGGCTTACACAACGTGACCACACTATACATTGCTCACTGCGATTGTTGTCAAGGCACGACAGGCACAGAGCCTTACACAACGTGACCACACTATACATTGTTCACTATGCTTATTGTCAAGGCACGACTGGCATAGAGGGGTACACAACGTGACCATACTATACATTGTTCACTGCGCTTGTTGTCAAGGCACCACTGGCATAGAGGGTTACACAACGTGACCATACTATACATTGTTCACTGCGATTGTTGTCAAGGCACTACTGGCACAGAGATTAACCCAACGTGACCATAAGATACATTGTTCACTGCGATTGTTGTCAAGGCATTACTGGCACAGAGGCTAACCCAACGTGACCATACTATACATTGTTCACTGCGATTGATGTCAAGGCACGACTGATATTGAGGCTTACACAACGTGACCATACTATACATTGTTCACTGCGATTGTTGTCAAGGCACTACTAGCACAGAGGTTTACACAACGTGACCACACTATACATTGTTCACTATGATTGTTGTCAAGGCACGACTGGCAGAGAGGCTTAGACAACGTGACCATACTATAAATTGTTCACTGCGATTGTTGTCAAGGCGGAACTGGCACAGAGGCTTACACAACGTGACCACACTATAAATTGTTCACTGCGATTGTTGTCAAGGCACGACTGGCACAGAGGCCTACACAACGTGAACACACTATAAATTGTTCACTGCGATTGTTGTCAAGGCACGACTGGCACAGAGGCTTACACAACGTCACCACACTATAAATTGTTCACTGCGATTGTTGTCAAGGCACGACTGGCACAGAGGCTTACACAACGTGACCACCCTATATATTGATCACTATGATTGTTGTCAAGGCACTACTGGCATAGAGGCTTACACAACGTGACCACACTATACATTGTTCACTATCATTGTTGTCAAGGCACGACTGGCACAGAGGCTTACACAACGTGACCACACTATGCATTGTTCACAATGATTGTTGTCAAGGCACTACTGGCATAGAGGCTTACACAAAGTGACGACACTATACATTGTTCACTATGATTGTTGTCAAGGCACGACTTGCACAGAGGCTTACACAACGTGACCACACTATACATTGTTCACTATGATTGTTGTCAAGGTACCACTGGCACAGAGGCTTACACAACGTGACCACACTATACATTGTTCACTATGATTGTTGTCAAGGCACGACTGGCACAGAGGACTACACAACGTGAGCACACTACACATTGTTCACTATGATTGTTGTCAAGGCACGACTGGAACAGAGGCTTACACAACGTGACCACACTATATAGTGCTCACTGCGATTGTTGTCAAGGCACGACAGGCACAGAGCCTTACACAACGTGACCACACTATACATTGTTCACTGCGATTGTTGTCAAGGCACTACTGGCACAGAGACAAACCCAACGTGACCATTCTATACATTGTTCACTGCGATTGTTGTCAAGGCGCAACTGGCACAGAACCGTACACAACGTGACCATACTATACATTGTTCACTGCGATTGTTGTCAAGGCACGACTCGCACAGAGGCTTACACAACGTGACCATACTATACATTGTTCACTGCGATTGTTGTCAACGTGCAACTGGCACAGATGCTTACAAAACGTGACCATACTATACATTGTTCACTGCGATTGTGGTCAAGGCGCTTCTGGCAGAGAGGCTTACACAACGTGACCATACTATACATTGTTCACTATGATTGTTGTCAAGGCACGACTGGCACAGAGGCTTACACAACGTGACCACACTATACAGCGCTCACTGCGATTGTTGTCAAGGCACGCCAGGCACAGAGCCTTACACAACGTGACCACACTATACATTGTTCACTGCGATTGTTGTCAAGGCACTACTGGCACAGAGACAAACCCAACGTGACCATTCTATACATTGTACACTGCGATTGTTGTCAAGGCGCAACTGGCACAGAAGCGTACACAACGTGACCATACTATACATTGTTCACTGTGATTATTGTCAAGGCACTACTCGCACAGAGGCTTACACAACGTGACCATACTATACATTGTTCACTGCGATTGTTGTCAGCGTGCAACTGGCACAGAGGCTTACAAAACGTGACCATACTATACATTGTTCACTGCGATTGTGGTCAAGGCGCTTCTGGCAGAGAGGCTTACACAACGTGACCATACTATACATTGTTCACTATGATTGTTGTCAAGGCACGACTGGCATAGAGGGTTACACAACATGACCATACTATACTTTGTTCACTGCGATTGTTCTCACGGCACGACTGGCACAGAGGCTTACCACAACGTGAAAAAACTATACATTGTTCACTATGATTGTTGTTAAGGCACTGCTGGCATAGAGGGTTACACAACGTGACCATACTATACATTGTTGACTGCGATTGTGGTCAAGGCGCAACTGGCACAGAGGCTTACACAACGTGACCATACTATTCATTGTTTACTGCGATTGTTGTTAAAGAAATACTGGCACAGAGGCTTACACAACGTGACCATACTATACATTGTTCACTCCGATTGTTGTCAAGGCGCAACTGGCACAGAGGCTTACACATCGTGACCATACTATACGTCGTTTACTACGATTGTTGTCAAAGTGCTTCTGGCACTGAGGCTTACACAACGTGACCATACTATACATTTTTCACTATGATTGTTGTCAAGGCACGACTGGCATAGAGGGTTACACAACGTGACCATACTATACATTCTTCACTATGATTGTTGTCAAGGCACTACTGGCATAGAGGCTTACACAACGTGACCATACGATACATTCTTCACTATGATTGTTGTCAAGGCACTACTGGCATAGAGGCTTACACAACGTGACCATACTATACATTCTTCACTATGATTGTTGTCAAGGCACAACTGGCATAGAGGCTTACACAACGTGACCATACTATACATTGTTCACTATGATTGTTGTCGAGGCACAACTGGCACAGAGGCTTACACAACGTGACCATACTATACATTGTTCACTATGATTGTTGTCGAGGCACAACTGGTATGGAGGATTACACAACGTGACCATACTATACATTGTTCACTATGATTGTTGTCAAGGCACAACTGGCATAGAGGCTTACACAACGTGACCATACTATACATTGTTCACTATGATTGTTGTCAAGGCACTACTGGCACAGAGGCTTACACAACGTGACCATACTATACATTGTTCACTATGATTGTTGTCGAGGCACAACTGGCACCGAGGCTTACACAACGTGACCACACTATACATTGTTCACAATGATTGTTGTCAAGGCACTACTGGCATAGAGGCTTACGCAACGTGACCACACTATACATTGTTCACTATGATTGTTATCAAGGCACGACTGGCACAGAGGCTTACACAACGTGACCATACTATACATTGTTCACTATGATTGTTGTCGAGGCACAACTGGTATAGAGGATTACACAACGTGACCATACTATACATTGTTCAGTATGATTGTTGTCAAGGCACGACTGGCACAGAGGCTTACACAACGTGACCACACTATGCATTGTTCACAATGATTGTTGTCAAGGCACGACTGGCACAGAGGCTTACACAACGTGACCACACTATACAGTGCTCACTGCGATTGTTGTCAAGGCACGACGGGCACAGAGCCTTACACAACGTGACCACACTATACATTGTTCACTGCGATTGTTGTCAAGGCACTACTGGCACAGAGACAAACCCAACGTGACCATTCTATACATTGTTCACTGCGATTGTTTTCAAGGCGCAACTGGCACAGAAGCGTACACAACGTGACCATACTATACACTGTTCACTGCGATTGTTGTCAAGGCACGACTCGCACAGAGGCTTACACAACGTGACCATACTATACATTGTTCACTGCGATTGTTGTCAACGTGCAACTGGCACAGAGGCTTACAAAACGTGACCATACTATACATTGTTCACTGCGATTGTGGTCAAGGCGCTTCTGGCAGAGAGGCTTACACAACGTGACCATACTATACATTGTTCACTATGATTGTTGTCAAGGCACGACTGGCATAGAGGGTTACACAACGTGACCATACTATACTTTGTTCACTGCGATTGTTCTCACGGCACGACTGGCACAGAGGCTTACCACAACGTAAAAAAACTATACATTGTTCACTATGATTGTTGTTAAGGCACTGCTGGCATAGAGGGTTACACAACGTGACCATACTATACATTGTTGACTGCGATTGTTGTCAAGGCGCAACTGGCACAGAGGCTTACACAACGTGACCATACTATACATTGTTTACTGCGATTGTTGTTAAAGAAATACTGGCACAGAGGCTTACACAACGTGACCATACTATACATTGTTCACTCCGATTGTTGTCAAGGCGCAACTGGCACAGAGGCTTACACATCGTGACCATTCTATACATTGTTCACTGCGATTGTTGTCAAGGCGCAACTGGCACAGAAGCGTACACAACGTGACCATACTATACATTGTTCACTGCGATTGTTGTCAAGGCACTACTCGCACAGAGGCTTACACAACGTGACCATACTATACATTGTTCACTGCGATTGTTGTCAACGTGCAACTGGCACAGAGGCTTACAAAACGTGACCATACTATACATTGTTCACTGCGATTGTGGTCAAGGCGCTTCTGGCAGAGAGGCTTACACAACGTGACAAACTATACATTGTTCACTATAATTGTTGTCAAGGCACGACTGGCATAGAGGGTTACACAACATGACCATACTATACTTTGTTCACTGCGATTGTTCTCACGGCACGACTGGCACAGAGGCTTACCACAACGTGAAAAAACTATACATTGTTCACTATGATTGTTGTTAAGGCACTGCTGGCATAGAGGGTTACACAACGTGACCATACTATACATTGTTGACTGCGATTGTGGTCAAGGCGCAACTGGCACAGAGGCTTACACAACGTGACCATACTATACATTGTTTACTGCGATTGTTGTTAAAGAAATACTGGCACAGAGACTTACACAACGTGACCATACTATACATTGTTCACTCCGATTGTTGTCAAGGCGCAACTGGCACAGAGGCTTACACATCGTGACCATACTATACGTCGTTTACTACGATTGTTGTCAAGGCGCTTCTGGCACTGAGGCTTACACAACGTGACCATACTATACATTTTTCACTATGATTGTTGTCAAGGCACGACTGGCATAGATGGTTACACAACGTGACCATACTATACATTCTTCACTATGATTGTTGTCAAGGCACTACTGGCATAGAGGCTTACACAACGTGACCATACTATACATTCTTCACTATGATTGTTGTCAAGGCACTACTGGCATAGAGGCTTACACAACGTGACCATACTATACATTCTTCACTATGATTGTTGTCAAGGCACAACTGGCATAGAGGCTTACACAACGTGACCATACTATACATTGTTCACTATGATTGTTGTCGAGGCACAACTGGCACAGAGGCTTACACAACGTGACCATACTATACATTGTTCACTATGATTGTTGTCGAGGCACAACTGGTATAGAGGATTACACAACGTGACCATACTATACATTGTTCACTATGATTGTTGTCAAGGCACAACTGGCATAGAGGCTTACACAACGTGACCATACTATACATTGTTCACTATGATTGTTGTCAAGGCACTACTGGCACAGAGGCTTACACAACGTGACCATACTATACATTGTTCACTATGATTGTTGTCGAGGCACAACTGGCACCGAGGCTTACACAACGTGACCACACTATACATTGTTCACAATGATTGTTGTCAAGGCACGACAGGCACAGAGCCTTACACAACATGACCACACTATACATTGTTCACTGCGATTGTTGTCAAGGCACTACTCGCACAGAGGCTTACACAACGTGACCATACTATACATTGTTCACTGCGATTGTTGTCAACGTGCAACTGGCACAGAGGCTTACAAAACGTGACCATACTATACATTGTTCACTGCGATTGTGGTCAAGGCGCTTCTGGCAGAGAGGCTTACACAACGTGACCACACTATAAATTGTTCACTGCGATTGTTATCAAGGCACGACTGGCACAGAGGCCTACACAACGTGAACACACTATAAATTGTTCACTGCGATTGTTGTCAAGGCACGACTGGCACAGAGGCTTACACAACGTGACCACCCTATATATTGATCACTATGATTGTTGTCAAGGCACTACTGGCATAGAGGCTTACACAACGTGACCACACTATACATTGCTCACTGCGATTGTTGTCAAGGCACGACAGGCACAGAGCCTTACACAACGTGACCACACTATACATTGTTCACTATGCTTATTGTCAAGGCACGACTGGCATAGAGGGGTACACAACGTGACCATACTATACATTGTTCACTGCGCTTGTTGTCAAGGCACCACTGGCATAGAGGGTTACACAACGTGACCATACTATACATTGTTCACTGCGATTGTTGTCAAGGCACTACTGGCACAGAGATTAACCCAACGTGACCATAAGATACATTGTTCACTGCGATTGTTGTCAAGGCATTACTGGCACAGAGGCTAACCCAACGTGACCATACTATACATTGTTCACTGCGATTGATGTCAAGGCACGACTGATATTGAGGCTTACACAACGTGACCATACTATACATTGTTCACTGCGATTGTTGTCAAGGCACTACTAGCACAGAGGTTTACACAACGTGACCACACTATACATTGTTCACTATGATTGTTGTCAAGGCACGACTGGCAGAGAGGCTTAGACAACGTGACCATACTATAAATTGTTCACTGCGATTGTTGTCAAGGCGGAACTGGCACAGAGGCTTACACAACGTGACCACACTATAAATTGTTCACTGCGATTGTTGTCAAGGCACGACTGGCACAGAGGCCTACACAACGTGAACACACTATAAATTGTTCACTGCGATTGTTGTCAAGGCACGACTGGCACAGAGGCTTACACAACGTCACCACACTATAAATTGTTCACTGCGATTGTTGTCAAGGCACGACTGGCACAGAGGCTTACACAACGTGACCACCCTATATATTGATCACTATGATTGTTGTCAAGGCACTACTGGCATAGAGGCTTACACAACGTGACCACACTATACATTGTTCACTATCATTGTTGTCAAGGCACGACTGGCACAGAGGCTTACACAACGTGACCACACTATGCATTGTTCACAATGATTGTTGTCAAGGCACTACTGGCATAGAGGCTTACACAAAGTGACGACACTATACATTGTTCACTATGATTGTTGTCAAGGCACGACTTGCACAGAGGCTTACACAACGTGACCACACTATACATTGTTCACTATGATTGTTGTCAAGGTACCACTGGCACAGAGGCTTACACAACGTGACCACACTATACATTGTTCACTATGATTGTTGTCAAGGCACGACTGGCACAGAGGACTACACAACGTGAGCACACTACACATTGTTCACTATGATTGTTGTCAAGGCACGACTGGAACAGAGGCTTACACAACGTGACCACACTATATAGTGCTCACTGCGATTGTTGTCAAGGCACGACAGGCACAGAGCCTTACACAACGTGACCACACTATACATTGTTCACTGCGATTGTTGTCAAGGCACTACTGGCACAGAGACAAACCCAACGTGACCATTCTATACATTGTTCACTGCGATTGTTGTCAAGGCGCAACTGGCACAGAACCGTACACAACGTGACCATACTATACATTGTTCACTGCGAATGTTGTCAAGGCACGACTCGCACAGAGGCTTACACAACGTGACCATACTATACATTGTTCACTGCGATTGTTGTCAACGTGCAACTTGCACAGATGCTTACAAAACGTGACCATACTATACATTGTTCACTGCGATTGTGGTCAAGGCGCTTCTGGCAGAGAGGCTTACACAACGTGACCATACTATACATTGTTCACTATGATTGTTGTCAAGGCACGACTGGCACAGAGGCTTACACAACGTGACCACACTATACAGCGCTCACTGCGATTGTTGTCAAGGCACGCCAGGCACAGAGCCTTACACAACGTGACCACACTATACATTGTTCACTGCGATTGTTGTCAAGGCACTACTGGCACAGAGACAAACCCAACGTGACCATTCTATACATTGTTCACTGCGATTGTTGTCAAGGCGCAACTGGCACAGAAGCGTACACAACGTGACCATACTATACATTGTTCACTGTGATTATTGTCAAGGCACTACTCGCACAGAGGCTTACACAACATGACCATACTATACATTGTTCACTGCGATTGTTGTCAGCGTGCAACTGGCACAGAGGCTTACAAAACGTGACCATACTATACATTGTTCACTGCGATTGTGGTCAAGGCGCTTCTGGCAGAGAGGCTTACACAACGTGACCATACTATACATTGTTCACTATGATTGTTGTCAAGGCACGACTGGCATAGAGGGTTACACAACATGACCATACTATACTTTGTTCACTGCGATTGTTCTCACGGCACGACTGGCACAGAGGCTTACCACAACGTGAAAAAACTATACATTGTTCACTATGATTGTTGTTAAGGCACTGCTGGCATAGAGGGTTACACAACGTGACCATACTATACATTGTTGACTGCGATTGTGGTCAAGGCGCAACTGGCACAGAGGCTTACACAACGTGACCATACTATTCATTGTTTACTGCGATTGTTGTTAATAAAATACTGGCACAGAGGCTTACACAACGTGACCATACTATACATTGTTCACTCCGATTGTTGTCAAGGCGCAACTGGCACAGAGGCTTACACATCGTGACCATACTATACGTCGTTTACTACGATTGTTGTCAAAGTGCTTCTGGCACTGAGGCTTACACAACGTGACCATACTATACATTTTTCACTATGATTGTTGTCAAGGCACGACTGGCATAGAGGGTTACACAACGTGACCATACTATACATTCTTCACTATGATTGTTGTCAAGGCACTACTGGCATAGAGGCTTACACAACGTGACCATACGATACATTCTTCACTATGATTGTTGTCAAGGCACTACTGGCATAGAGGCTTACACAACGTGACCATACTATACATTCTTCACTATGATTGTTGTCAAGGCACAACTGGCATAGAGGCTTACACAACGTGACCATACTATACATTGTTCACTATGATTGTTGTCGAGGCACAACTGGCACAGAGGCTTACACAACGTGACCATACTATACATTGTTCACTATGATTGTTGTCGAGGCACAACTGGTATGGAGGATTACACAACGTGACCATACTATACATTGTTCACTATGATTGTTGTCAAGGCACAACTGGCATAGAGGCTTACACAACGTGACCATACTATACATTGTTCACTATGATTGTTGTCAAGGCACTACTGGCACAGAGGCTTACACAACGTGACCATACTATACATTGTTCACTACGATTGTTGTCGAGGCACAACTGGCACCGAGGCTTACACAACGTGACCACACTATACATTGTTCACAATGATTGTTGTCAAGGCACTACTGGCATAGAGGCTTACGCAACGTGACCACACTATACATTGTTCACTATGATTGTTATCAAGGCACGACTGGCACAGAGGCTTACACAACGTGACCATACTATACATTGTTCACTATGATTGTTGTCGAGGCACAACTGGTATAGAGGATTACACAACGTGACCATACTATACATTGTTCAGTATGATTGTTGTCAAGGCACGACTGGCACAGAGGCTTACACAACGTGACCACACTATGCATTGTTCACAATGATTGTTGTGAAGGCACGACTGGCACAGAGGCTTACACAACGTGACCACACTATACAGTGCTCACTGCGATTGTTGTCAAGGCACGACGGGCACAGAGCCTTACACAACGTGACCACACTATACATTGTTCACTGCGATTGTTGTCAAGGCACTACTGGCACAGAGACAAACCCAACGTGACCATTCTATACATTGTTCACTGCGATTGTTTTCAAGGCGCAACTGGCACAGAAGCGTACACAACGTGACCATACTATACATTGTTCACTGCGATTGTTGTCAAGGCACGACTCGCACAGAGGCTTACACAACGTGACCATACTATACATTGTTCACTGCGATTGTTGTCAACGTGCAACTGGCACAGAGGCTTACAAAACGTGACCATACTATACATTGTTCACTGCGATTGTGGTCAAGCCGCTTCTGGCAGAGAGGCTTACACAACGTGACCACACTATAAATTGTTCACTGCGATTGTTATCAAGGCACGACTGGCACAGAGGCCTACACAACGTGAACACACTATAAATTGTTCACTGCGATTGTTGTCAAGGCACGACTGGCACAGAGGCTTACACAACGTGACCACCCTATATATTGATCACTATGATTGTTGTCAAGGCACTACTGGCATAGAGGCTTACACAACGTGACCACACTATACATTGCTCACTGCGATTGTTGTCAAGGCACGACAGGCACAGAGCCTTACACAACGTGACCACACTATACATTGTTCACTATGCTTATTGTCAAGGCACGACTGGCATAGAGGGGTACACAACGTGACCATACTATACATTGTTCACTGCGCTTGTTGTCAAGGCACCACTGGCATAGAGGGTTACACAACGTGACCATACTATACATTGTTCACTGCGATTGTTGTCAAGGCACTACTGGCACAGAGATTAACCCAACGTGACCATAAGATACATTGTTCACTGCGATTGTTGTCAAGGCATTACTGGCACAGAGGCTAACCCAACGTGACCATACTATACATTGTTCACTGCGATTGATGTCAAGGCACGACTGATATTGAGGCTTACACAACGTGACCATACTATACATTGTTCACTGCGATTGTTGTCAAGGCACTACTAGCACAGAGGTTTACACAACGTGACCACACTATACATTGTTCACTATGATTGTTGTCAAGGCACGACTGGCAGAGAGGCTTAGACAACGTGACCATACTATAAATTGTTCACTGCGATTGTTGTCAAGGCGGAACTGGCACAGAGGCTTACACAACGTGACCACACTATAAATTGTTCACTGCGATTGTTGTCAAGGCACGACTGGCACAGAGGCCTACACAACGTGAACACACTATAAATTGTTCACTGCGATTGTTGTCAAGGCACGACTGGCACAGAGGCTTACACAACGTCACCACACTATAAATTGTTCACTGCGATTGTTGTCAAGGCACGACTGGCACAGAGGCTTACACAACGTGACCACCCTATATATTGATCACTATGATTGTTGTCAAGGCACTACTGGCATAGAGGCTTACACAACGTGACCACACTATACATTGTTCACTATCATTGTTGTCAAGGCACGACCGGCACAGAGGCTTACACAACGTGACCACACTATGCATTGTTCACAATGATTGTTGTCAAGGCACTACTGGCATAGAGGCTTACACAAAGTGACGACACTATACATTGTTCACTATGATTGTTGTCAAGGCACGACTTGCACAGAGGCTTACACAACGTGACCACACTATACATTGTTCACTATGATTGTTGTCAAGGTACCACTGGCACAGAGGCTTACACAACGTGACCACACTATACATTGTTCACTATGATTGTTGTCAAGGCACGACTGGCACAGAGGACTACACAACGTGAGCACACTACACATTGTTCACTATGATTGTTGTCAAGGCACGACTGGAACAGAGGCTTACACAACGTGACCACACTATATAGTGCTCACTGCGATTGTTGTCAAGGCACGACAGGCACAGAGCCTTACACAACGTGACCACACTATACATTGTTCACTGCGATTGTTGTCAAGGCACTACTGGCACAGAGACAAACCCAACGTGACCATTCTATACATTGTTCACTGCGATTGTTGTCAAGGCGCAACTGGCACAGAACCGTACACAACGTGACCATACTATACATTGTTCACTGCGATTGTTGTCAAGGCACGACTCGCACAGAGACTTACACAACGTGACCATACTATACATTGTTCACTGCGATTGTTGTCAACGTGCAACTGGCACAGATGCTTACAAAACGTGACCATACTATACATTGTTCACTGCGATTGTGGTCAAGGCGCTTCTGGCAGAGAGGCTTACACAACGTGACCATACTATACATTGTTCACTATGATTGTTGTCAAGGCACGACTGGCACAGAGGCTTACACAACGTGACCACACTATACAGCGCTCACTGCGATTGTTGTCAAGGCACGCCAGGCACAGAGCCTTACACAACGTGACCACACTATACATTGTTCACTGCGATTGTTGTCAAGGCACTACTGGCACAGAGACAAACCCAACGTGACCATTCTATACATTGTTCACTGCGATTGTTGTCAAGGCGCAACTGGCACAGAAGCGTACACAACGTGACCATACTATACATTGTTCACTGTGATTATTGTCAAGGCACTACTCGCACAGAGGCTTACACAACGTGACCATACTATACATTGTTCACTGCGATTGTTGTCAGCGTGCAACTGGCACAGAGGCTTACAAAACGTGACCATACTATACATTGTTCACTGCGATTGTGGTCAAGGCGCTTCTGGCAGAGAGGCTTACACAACGTGACCATACTATACATTGTTCACTATGATTGTTGTCAAGGCACGACTGGCATAGAGGGTTACACAACATGACCATACTATACTTTGTTCACTGCGATTGTTCTCACGGCACGACTGGCACAGAGGCTTACCACAACGTGAAAAAACTATACATTGTTCACTATGATTGTTGTTAAGGCACTGCTGGCATAGAGGGTTACACAACGTGACCATACTATACATTGTTGACTGCGATTGTGGTCAAGGCGCAACTGGCACAGAGGCTTACACAACGTGACCATACTATTCATTGTTTACTGCGATTGTTGTTAAAGAAATACTGGCACAGAGGCTTACACAACGTGACCATACTATACATTGTTCACTCCGATTGTTGTCAAGGCGCAACTGGCACAGAGGCTTACACATCGTGACCATACTATACGTCGTTTACTACGATTGTTGTCAAAGTGCTTCTGGCACTGAGGCTTACACAACGTGACCATACTATACATTTTTCACTATGATTGTTGTCAAGGCACGACTGGCATAGAGGGTTACACAACGTGACCATACTATACATTCTTCACTATGATTGTTGTCAAGGCACTACTGGCATAGAGGCTTACACAACGTGACCATACGATACATTCTTCACTATGATTGTTGTCAAGGCACTACTGGCATAGAGGCTTACACAACGTGACCATACTATACATTCTTCACTATGATTGTTGTCAAGGCACAACTGGCATAGAGGCTTACACAACGTGACCATACTATACATTGTTCACTATGATTGTTGTCGAGGCACAACTGGCACAGAGGCTTACACAACGTGACCATACTATACATTGTTCACTATGATTGTTGTCGAGGCACAACTGGTATGGAGGATTACACAACGTGACCATACTATACATTGTTCACTATGATTGTTGTCAAGGCACAACTGGCATAGAGGCTTACACAACGTGACCATACTATACATTGTTCACTATGATTGTTGTCAAGGCACTACTGGCACAGAGGCTTACACAACGTGACCATACTATACATTGTTCACTATGATTGTTGTCGAGGCACAACTGGCACCGAGGCTTACACAACGTGACCACACTATACATTGTTCACAATGATTGTTGTCAAGGCACTACTGGCATAGAGGCTTACGCAACGTGACCACACTATACATTGTTCACTATGATTGTTATCAAGGCACGACTGGCACAGAGGCTTACACAACGTGACCATACTATACATTGTTCACTATGATTGTTGTCGAGGCACAACTGGTATAGAGGATTACACAACGTGACCATACTATACATTGTTCAGTATGATTGTTGTCAAGGCACGACTGGCACAGAGGCTTACACAACGTGACCACACTATGCATTGTTCACAATGATTGTTGTGAAGGCACGACTGGCACAGAGGCTTACACAACGTGACCACACTATACAGTGCTCACTGCGATTGTTGTCAAGGCACGACGGGAACAGAGCCTTACACAACGTGACCACACTATACATTGTTCACTGCGATTGTTGTCAAGGCACTACTGGCACAGAGACAAACCCAACGTGACCATTCTATACATTGTTCACTGCGATTGTTTTCAAGGCGCAACTGGCACAGAAGCGTACACAACGTGACCATACTATACATTGTTCACTGCGATTGTTGTCAAGGCACGACTCGCACAGAGGCTTACACAACGTGACCATACTATACATTGTTCACTGCGATTGTTGTCAACGTGCAACTGGCACAGAGGCTTACAAAACGTGACCATACTATACATTGTTCACTGCGATTGTGGTCAAGGCGCTTCTGGCAGAGAGGCTTACACAACGTGACGATACTATACATTGTTCACTATGATTGTTGTCAAGGCACGACTGGCATAGAGGGTTACACAACGTGACCATACTATACTTTGTTCACTGCGATTGTTCTCACGGCACGACTGGCACAGAGGCTTACCACAACGTAAAAAAACTATACATTGTTCACTATGATTGTTGTTAAGGCACTGCTGGCATAGAGGGTTACACAACGTGACCATACTATACATTGTTGACTGCGATTGTTGTCAAGGCGCAACTGGCACAGAGGCTTACACAACGTGACCATACTATACATTGTTTACTGCGATTGTTGTTAAAGAAATACTGGCACAGAGGCTTACACAACGTGACCATACTATACATTGTTCACTCCGATTGTTGTCAAGGCGCAACTGGCACAGAGGCTTACACATCGTGACCATTCTATACATTGTTCACTGCGATTGTTGTCAAGGCGCAACTGGCACAGAAGCGTACACAACGTGACCATACTATACATTGTTCACTGCGATTGTTGTCAAGGCACTACTCGCACAGAGGCTTACACAACGTGACCATACTATACATTGTTCACTGCGATTGTTGTCAACGTGCAACTGGCACAGAGGCTTACAAAACGTGACCATACTATACATTGTTCACTGCGATTGTGGTCAAGGCGCTTCTGGCAGAGAGGCTTACACAACGTGACAAACTATACATTGTTCACTATAATTGTTGTCAAGGCACGACTGGCATAGAGGGTTACACAACATGACCATACTATACTTTGTTCACTGCGATTGTTCTCACGGCACGACTGGCACAGAGGCTTACCACAACGTGAAAAAACTATACATTGTTCACTATGATTGTTGTTAAGGCACTGCTGGCATAGAGGGTTACACAACGTGACCATACTATACATTGTTGACTGCGATTGTGGTCAAGGCGCAACTGGCACAGAGGCTTACACAACGTGACCATACTATACATTGTTTACTGCGATTGTTGTTAAAGAAATACTGGCACAGAGACTTACACAACGTGACCATACTATACATTGTTCACTCCGATTGTTGTCAAGGCGCAACTGGCACAGAGGCTTACACATCGTGACCATACTATACGTCGTTTACTACGATTGTTGTCAAGGCGCTTCTGGCACTGAGGCTTACACAACGTGACCATACTATACATTTTTCACTATGATTGTTGTCAAGGCACGACTGGCATAGATGGTTACACAACGTGACCATACTATACATTCTTCACTATGATTGTTGTCAAGGCACTACTGGCATAGAGGCTTACACAACGTGACCATACTATACATTCTTCACTATGATTGTTGTCAAGGCACTACTGGCATAGAGGCTTACACAACGTGACCATACTATACATTCTTCACTATGATTGTTGTCAAGGCACAACTGGCATAGAGGCTTACACAACGTGACCATACTATACATTGTTCACTATGATTGTTGTCGAGGCACAACTGGCACAGAGGCTTACACAACGTGACCATACTATACATTGTTCACTATGATTGTTGTCGAGGCACAACTGGTATAGAGGATTACACAACGTGACCATACTATACATTGTTCACTATGATTGTTGTCAAGGCACAACTGGCATAGAGGCTTACACAACGTGACCATACTATACATTGTTCACTATGATTGTTGTCAAGGCACTACTGGCACAGAGGCTTACACAACGTGACCATACTATACATTGTTCACTATGATTGTTGTCGAGGCACAACTGGCACCGAGGCTTACACAACGTGACCACACTATACATTGTTCACAATGATTGTTGTCAAGGCACGACAGGCACAGAGCCTTACACAACATGACCACACTATACATTGTTCACTGCGATTGTTGTCAAGGCACTACTCGCACAGAGGCTTACACAACGTGACCATACTATACATTGTTCACTGCGATTGTTGTCAACGTGCAACTGGCACAGAGGCTTACAAAACGTGACCATACTATACATTGTTCACTGCGATTGTGGTCAAGGCGCTTCTGGCAGAGAGGCTTACACAACGTGACCACACTATAAATTGTTCACTGCGATTGTTATCAAGGCACGACTGGCACAGAGGCCTACACAACGTGAACACACTATAAATTGTTCACTGCGATTGTTGTCAAGGCACGACTGGCACAGAGGCTTACACAACGTGACCACCCTATATATTGATCACTATGATTGTTGTCAAGGCACTACTGGCATAGAGGCTTACACAACGTGACCACACTATACATTGTTCACTATCATTGTTGTCAAGGCACGACTGGCACAGAGGCTTACACAACGTGACCACACTATGCATTGTTCACAATGATTGTTGTCAAGGCACTACTGGCATAGAGGCTTACACAAAGTGACGACACTATACATTGTTCACTATGATTGTTGTCAAGGCACGACTGGCACAGAGGCTTACACAACGTGACCACACTATACATTGTTCACTATGATTGTTGTCAAGGCACGACTAGCACAGAGGACTACACAACGTGACCACACTACACATTGTTCACTATGATTGTTGTCAAGGCACGACTGGAACAGAGGCTTACACAACGTGACCACACTATATAGTGCTCACTGCGATTGTTGTCAAGGCACGACAGGCACAGAGCCTTACACAACGTGACCACACTATACATTGTTCACTGCGATTGTTGTCAAGGCACTACTGGCACAGAGACAAACCCAACGTGACCATTCTATACATTGTTCACTGCGATTGTTGTCAAGGCGCAACTGGCACAGAACCGTACACAACGTGACCATACTATACATTGTTCACTGCGATTGTTGTCAAGGCACGACTCGCACAGAGGCTTACACAACGTGACCATACTATACATTGTTCACTGCGATTGTTGTCAACGTGCAACTGGCACAGATGCTTACAAAACGTGACCATACTATACATTGTTCACTGCGATTGTGGTCAAGGCGCTTCTGGCAGAGAGGCTTACACAACGTGACCATACTATACATTGTTCACTATGATTGTTGTCAAGGCACGACTGGCACAGAGGCTTACACAGCGTGACCACACTATACAGTGCTCACTGCGATTGTTGTCAAGGCACGACAGGCACAGAGCCTTACACAACGTGACCACACTATACATTGTTCACTGCGATTGTTGTCAAGGCACTACTGGCACAGGGACAAACCCAACGTGACCATTCTATACATTGTTCACTGCGGTTGTTGTCAAGGCGCAACTGGCACAGAAGCGTACACAACGTGACCATACTATACATTGTTCACTGCGATTGTTGTCAAGGCACTACTCGCACAGAGGCTTACACAACGTGACCATACTATACATGGTTCACTGCGATTGTTGTCAACGTGCAACTGGCACAGAGCCTTACAAAGCGTGACCATACTATACATTGTTCACTGCGATTGTGGTCAAGGCGCTTCTGGCAGAGAGGCTTACACAACGTGACCATACTATACATTGTTCACTGTGATTGTTGTCAAGGCACGACTGGCATAGAGGGTTACACAACGTGACCATACTATACTTTGTTCACTGCGATTGTTCTCACGGCACGACTGGCACAGAGGCTTACCACAACGTGAAAAAACTATACATTGTTCACTATGATTGTTGTTAAGGCACTGCTGGCATAGAGGGTTACACAACGTGACCATACTATACATTGTTGACTGCGATTGTTGTCAAGGCGCAACAGGCACAGAGGCTTACACAACGTGACCATACTATACGTCGTTTACTACGATTGTTGTCAAGGCGCTTCTGGCACTGAGGCTTACACAACGTGACCATACTATACATTTTTCACTATGATTGTTGTCAAGGCACGACTGGCATATAGGGTTACACAACGTGACCATACTATACATTTTTCACTATGATTGTTGTCAAGGCACGACTGGCATAGAGGGTTACACAACGTGACCATACTATACTTTGTTCACTATGACTGTTGTCAAGGCACGACTGGCATAGGGGGTTACACAACGTGACCATACTATACATTGTTCACTAAGATTGATGTCAAGGCTCGACTGGCATAGAGGCTTACACAACGTGACCATACTATACATTGTTCACTATGACTGTTGTCAAGGCACGACTGGCATAGAGGGTTACACAACGTGACCATACTATACATTGTTCACTATGACTGTTGTCAAGGCACGACTGGCATAGAGGGTTACACAACGTGACCATACTATACATTTATCACTATGATTGTTGTCAAGGCACGACTGGCATAGAGGGTTACACAACGTGACCATACTATACATTTTTCACTATGATTGTTGTCAAGGCACGACTGGCATAGAGGGTTACACAACGTGACCATACTATACATTGTTCACTATGACTGTTGTCAAGGCACGACTGGCATAGGGGGTTACACAACGTGACCATACTACACATTGTTCACTAAGATTGATGTCAAGGCACAACTGGCATAGAGGCTTACACAACGTGACCATACTATACATTGTTCACTATGACTGTTGTCAAGGCACGACTGGCATAGAGGGTTACACAACGTGACCAAACTATACATTGTTCACTATGACTGTTGTCAAGGCACGACTGGCATAGAGGGTTACACAACGTGACCATACTATACATTGTTCACTATGACTGTTGTCAAGGCACGACTGGCATAGAGGGTTACACAACGTGACCATACTATACATTGTTCACTAAGATTGATGTCAAGGCACGACTGGCATAGAGGCTTACACAACGTGACCATACTATACATTGTTCACTATGACTGTTGTCAAGGCACGACTGGCACAGAGGCTTACACAACGTGACCATACTATACATTGTTCACTATGATTGTTGTCAAGGCACGACTGGCATAGAGGGTTACACAACGTGACCATACTATACATTGTTCACTATGACTGTTCTCAAGCACGACTGGCATAGAGGCTTACACAACGTGACCATACTATACATTGTTCACTATGATTGTGGTCAAGGCACGACTGGCATAGAGGTTACACAGCGTGACCATACTATACATTGTTCACTAAGATTGTTGTCAAGGCACGACTGGCACAGAGGCTTACACAACGAGACCATACTATACATTGTTCACTGCGATTGATGTCAAGGCGCTACTGGCATAGAAGCTTACACAACGAGACCATACTATCCATTGTTCACTGCGATTGTTGTCAAGGCACTACTGGCATTGAGACTTACACAACGTGACCATACTATACATTGTTCACTGCGATTGTTGTCAAGGCACTACTAGCACAGAGACTTACACTACGTGACCATACTAGACATTGTTCACTGCGATTGATGTCAAGGCACGACTGGCACAGAGGCTTACACAACGTGACCATACTATACATTGTTCACTGCGATTGATGTCAAGGCACGACTGGCACAGAGACTTACACAACGTGACCATACTATACATTGTTCACTACGATTGTTCTCACGGCACGACTGGCACAGAGGCTTACACAACGTGACCATACTAAACATTGTTCACTGCGATTGTTGTCACGGCACGACTGGCACAGAGGCTTACACAACGTGACCATACTGTACATTGTTCACTGCGATTGATGTCAAGGCACGACTGGCACAGAGACTTACACAACGTGACCATACTAGACATTGTTCACTGCGATTGTGGTCAAGGCGCTTCTGGCAGAGAGGCTTACACAACGTGACCACACTATAAATTGTTCACTGCGATTGTTATCAAGGCACGACTGGCACAGAGGCCTACACAACGTGAACACACTATAAATTGTTCACTGCGATTGTTGTCAAGGCACGATTGGCACAGAGGCTTACACAACGTCACCACACTATAAATTGTTCACTGCGATTGTTGTCAAGGCACGACTGGCACAGAGGCTTACACAACGTGACCACCCTATATATTGATCACTATGATTGTTGTCAAGGCACTACTGGCATAGAGGCTTACACAACGTGACCACAATATACATTGTTCACTATCATTGTTGTCAAGGCACGACTGGCACAGAGGCTTACACAACGTGACCACACTATGCATTGTTCACAATGATTGTTGTCAAGGCACTACTGGCATAGAGGCTTACACAAAGTGACGACACTATACATTGTTCACTATGATTGTTGTCAAGGCACGACTGGCACAGAGGCTTACACAACGTGACCACACTATACATGGTTCACTATGATTGTTGTCAAGGCACGACTGGCACAGAGGCTTACACAACGTGACCACACTATACATTGTTCACTATGATTGTTGTCAAGGCACGACTGGCACAGAGGCTTACACAACGTGACCACACTATACAGTGCTCACTGCGATTGTTGTCAAGGCACGACAGGCACAGAGCCTTACACAACGTGACCACACTATACATTGTTCACTGCGATTGTTGTCAAGGCACTCCTGGCACAGAGACAAACCCCCCGTGACCATTCTATACATTGTTCACTGCGATTGTTGTCAAGGCGCAACTGGCACAGAAGCGTACACAACGTGACCATACTATACATTGTTCACTGCGATTGTTGTCAAGGCACTACTCGCACAGAGGTTTACACAACGTGACCATACTATACATTGTTCACTGCGATTGTTGTCAACGTGCAACTGGCACAGAGGCTTACAAAACGTGACCATACTATACATTGTTCACTGCGATTGTGGTCAAGGCGCTTCTGGCAGAGAGGCTTACACAACGTGACCATACTATACATTGTTCACTATGATTGTTGTCAAGGCACGACTGGCATAGAGGGTTACACAACATGACCATACTATACTTTGTTCACTGCGATTGTTCTCACGGCACGACTGGCACAGAGGCTTACCACAACGTGAAAAAACTATACATTGTTCACTATGATTGTTGTTAAGGCACTGCTGGCATAGAGGGTTACACAACGTGACCATACTATACATTGTTGACTGCGATTGTGGTCAAGGCGCAACTGGCACAGAGGCTTACACAACGTGACCATACTATACATTGTTTACTGCGATTGTTGTTAAAGAAATACTGGCACAGAGGCTTACACAACGTGACCATACTATACATTGTTCACTCCGATTGTTGTCAAGGCGCAACTGGCACAGAGGCTTACACATCGTGACCATACTATACGTCGTTTACTACGATTGTTGTCAAGGCGCTTCTGGCACTGAGGCTTACACAACGTGACCATACTATACATTTTTCACTATGATTGTTGTCAAGGCACGACTGGCATAGAGGGTTACACAACGTGACCATACTATACATTCTTCACTATGATTGTTGTCAAGGCACTACTGGCATAGAGGCTTACACAACGTGACCATACTATACATTCTTCACTATGATTGTTGTCAAGGCACTACTGGCATAGAGGCTTACACAACGTGACCATACTATACATTCTTCACTATGATTGTTGTCAAGGCACAACTGGCATAGAGGCTTACACAACGTGACCATACTATACATTGTTCACTATGATTGTTGTCGAGGCACAACTGGCACAGAGGCTTACACAACGTGACCATACTATACATTGTTCACTATGATTGTTGTCGAGGCACAACTGGTATAGAGGATTACACAACGTGACCATACTATACATTGTTCACTATGATTGTTGTCAAGGCACAACTGGCATAGAGGCTTACACAACGTGACCATACTATACATTGTTCACTATGATTGTTGTCAAGGCACTACTGGCACAGAGGCTTACACAACGTGACCATACTATACATTGTTCACTATGATTGTTGTCGAGGCACAACTGGCACCGAGGCTTACACAACGTGACCACACTATACATTGTTCACAATGATTGTTGTCAAGGCACTACTGGCATAGAGGCTTACGCAACGTGACCACACTATACATTGTTCACTATGATTGTTATCAAGGCACGACTGGCACAGAGGCTTACACAACGTGACCATACTATACATTGTTCACTATGATTGTTGTCGAGGCACAACTGGTATAGAGAATTACACAACGTGACCATACTATACATTGTTCATTATGATTGTTGTCAAGGCACGACTGGCACAGAGGCTTACACAACGTGACCACACTACACATTGTTCACTATGATTGTTGTCAAGGCACTACTGGCATAGAGGCTTACACAACGTGACCACACTATACATAGTTCACTATGATTGTTGTCAAGGCACGACAGGCACAGAGGCTTACACAACGTGACCACACTATGCATTGTTCACAATGATTGTTGTCAAGGCACTACTGGCATAGAGGCTTACACAACGTGACCACACTATACATTGTTCACTATGATTGTTGCCAACGCACGACTGGCACAGAGGCTTACACAACGTGACCACACTATACATTGCTCACTGCGATTGTTGTCAAGGCACGACAGGCACAGAGCCTTACACAACGTGACCACACTATACATTGTTCACTATGATTATTGTCAAGGCACGACTGGCATAGAGGGGTACACAACGTGACCATACTATACATTGTTCACTATGATTGTTGTCAAGGCACCACTGGCATAGAGGGTTACACAACGTGACCATACCATACATTGTTCACTGCGATTGTTGTCAAGGCAGTACTGGCACAGAGATTAACCCAACGTGACCATAAGATACATTGTTCACTGCGATTGTTGCCAAGGCATTACTGGCACAGAGGCTAACCCAACGTGACCATACTATACATTGTTCACTGCGATTGATGTCAAGGCACGATTGATATAGAGGCTTACACAACGTGACCATACTATACATTGTTCACTGCGATTGTTGTCAAGGCACTACTAGCACAGAGGTTTACACAACGTGACCACACTATACATTGTTCACTATGATTGTTGTCAAGGCACGACTGGCACAGAGGCTTAGACAACGTGACCATACCATAAATTGTTCACTGCGATTGTTGTCAAGGCGCAACTGGCACAGAGGCTTACACAACGTGACCACACTATAAATTGTTCACTGCGATTGTTGTCAAGGCACGACTGGCACAGAGGCTTACACAACGTGACCACACTATAAATTGTTCACTGCGATTGTTGTCAAGTCACGACTGGCACAGAGGCTTACACAACGTGACCACACTATAAATTGTTCACTGCGATTGTTGTCAAGGCACGACTGGCACAGAGGCTTACACAAAGTAACCACCCTATATATTGATCACTATGATTGTTGTCAAGGCACTACTGGCATAGAGGCTTACACAACGTGACCACACTATACATTGTTCACTATGATTGTTGTCAAGGCACGACTGGCACAGAGGCTTACACAACGTGACCACACTATGCATTGTTCACAATGATTGTTGTCAAGGCACGACTGGCACAGAGGCTTACACAACGTGACCACACTATACAGTGCTCACTGCGATTGTTGTCAAGGCACGACAGGCACAGAGCCTTACACAACGTGACCACACTATACATTGTTCACTGCGATTGTTGTCAAGGCACTACTGGCACAGAGACAAACCCAACGTGACCATTCTATACATTGTTCACTGCGATTGTTGTCAAAGCGCAACTGGCACAGAAGCGTACACAACGTGACCATACTATACATTGTTCACTGCGATTGTTGTCAAGGCACGACTCGCACAGAGGCTTACACAACGTGACCATACTATACATTGTTCACTGCGATTGTTGTCAACGTGCAACTGGCACAGAGGCTTACAAAACGTGACCATACTATACATTGTTCACTGCGATTGTGGTCAAGGCGCTTCTGGCAGAGAGGCTTACACAACGTGACCATACTATACATTGTTCACTATGATTGTTGTCAAGGCACGACTGGCATAGAGGGTTACACAACGTGACCATACTATACTTTGTTCACTGCGATTGTTCTCACGGCACGACTGGCACAGAGGCTTACCACAACGTGAAAAAACTATACATTGTTCACTATGATTGTTGTTAAGGCACTGCTGGCATAGAGGGTTACACAACGTGACCATACTATACATTGTTGACTGCGATTGTTGTCAAGGCGCAACTGGCACAGAGGCTTACACAACGTGACCATACTATACATTGTTTACTGCGATTGTTGTTAAAGAAATACTGGCACAGAGGCTTACACAACGTGACCATACTATACATTGTTTACTCCGATTGTTGTCAAGGCGCAACTGGCACAGAGGCTTACACATCGTGACCATACTATACGTCGTTTACTACGATTGTGGTCAAGGCGCTTCTGGCACTGAGGCTTACACAACGTGACCATACTATACATTTTTCACTATGATTGTTGTCAAGGCACGACTGGCACAGAGGCTTACACAACGTGACCATACTATACATTGTTCACTATGATTGTTGTCGAGGCACAACTGGTATAGAGGATTACACAACGTGACCATACTATACATTGTTCATTATGATTGTTGTCAAGGCACGACTGGCACAGAGGCTTACACAACGTGACCACACTACACATTGTTCACTATGATTGTTGTCAAGGCACTACTGGCATAGAGGCTTACACAACGTGACCACACTATACATAGTTCACTATGATTGTTGTCAAGGCACGACAGGCACAGAGGCTTACACAACGTGACCACACTATGCATTGTTCACAATGATTGTTGTCAAGGCACTACTGGCATAGAGGCTTACACAACGTGACCACACTATACATTGTTCACTATGATTGTTGCCAACGCACGACTGGCACAGAGGCTTACACAACGTGACCACACTATACATTGCTCACTGCGATTGTTGTCAAGGCACGACAGGCACAGAGCCTTACACAACGTGACCACACTATACATTGTTCACTATGATTATTGTCAAGGCACGACTGGCATAGAGGGGTACACAACGTGACCATACTATACATTGTTCACTATGATTGTTGTCAAGGCACCACTGGCATAGAGGGTTACACAACGTGACCATACCATACATTGTTCACTGCGATTGTTGTCAAGGCAGTACTGGCACAGAGATTAACCCAACGTGACCATAAGATACATTGTTCACTGCGATTGTTGCCAAGGCATTACTGGCACAGAGGCTAACCCAACGTGACCATACTATACATTGTTCACTGCGATTGATGTCAAGGCACGATTGATATAGAGGCTTACACAACGTGACCATACTATACATTGTTCACTGCGATTGTTGTCAAGGCACTACTAGCACACAGGTTTACACAACGTGACCACACTATACATTGTTCACTATGATTGTTGTCAAGGCACGACTGGCACAGAGGCTTAGACAACGTGACCATACCATAAATTGTTCACTGCGATTGTTGTCAAGTCACGACTGGCACAGAGGCTTACACAACGTGACCACACTATAAATTGTTCACTGCGATTGTTGTCAAGGCACGACTGGCACAGAGGCTTACACAAAGTAACCACCCTATATATTGATCACTATGATTGTTGTCAAGGCACTACTGGCATAGAGGCTTACACAACGTGACCACACTATACATTGTTCACTATGATTGTTGTCAAGGCACGACTGGCACAGAGGCTTACACAACGTGACCACACTATGCATTGTTCACAATGATTGTTGTCAAGGCACGACTGGCACAGAGGCTTACACAACGTGACCACACTATGCATTGTTCACAATGATTGTTGTCAAGGCACGACTGCCACAGAGGCTTACACAACGTGACCACACTATACAGTGCTCACTGCGATTGTTGTCAAGGCACGACAGGCACAGAGCCTTACACAACGTGACCACACTATACATTGTTCACTGCGATTGTTGTCAAGGCACTACTGGCACAGAGACAAACCCAACGTGACCATTCTATACATTGTTCACTGCGATTGTTGTCAAGGCGCAACTGGCACAGAAGCGTACACAACGTGACCATACTATACATTGTTCACTGCGATTGTTGTCAAGGCACGACTCGCACAGAGGCTTACACAACGTGACCATACTATACATTGTTCACTGCGATTGTTGTCAACGTGCAACTGGCACAGAGGCTTACAAAACGTGACCATACTATACATTGTTCACTGCGATTGTGGTCAAGGCGCTTCTGGCAGAGAGGCTTACACAACGTGACCATACTATACATTGTTCACTATGATTGTTGTCAAGGCACGACTGGCATAGAGGGTTACACAACGTGACCATACTATACTTTGTTCACTGCGATTGTTCTCACGGCACGACTGGCACAGAGGCTTACCACAACGTGAAAAAACTATACATTGTTCACTATGATTGTTGTTAAGGCACTGCTGGCATAGAGGGTTACACAACGTGACCATACTATACATTGTTGACTGCGATTGTTGTCAAGGCGCAACTGGCACAGAGGCTTACACAACGTGACCATACTATACATTGTTTACTGCGATTGTTGTTAAAGAAATACTGGCACAGAGGCTTACACAACGTGACCATACTATACATTGTTCACTCCGATTGTTGTCAAGGCGCAACTGGCACAGAGGCTTACACATCGTGACCATACTATACGTCGTTTACTACGATTGTGGTCAAGGCGCTTCTGGCACTGAGGCTTACACAACGTGACCATACTATACATTGTTCACTATGACTGTTGTCAAGGCACGACTGGCACAGAGGCTTACACAACGTGACCACACTATACATTGTTCACTATGATTGTTGTCAAGGCACGACAGGCACAGAGGCTTACACAACGTGACCACACTATGCATTGTTCACAATGATTGTTGTCAAGGCACTACTGGCATAGAGGCTTACACAACGTGACCACACTATACATTGTTCACTATGATTGTTGCCAACGCACGACTGGCACAGAGGCTTACACAACGTGACCACACTATACATTGCTCACTGCGATTGTTGTCAAGGCACGACAGGCACAGAGCCTTACACAACGTGACCACACTATACATTGTTCACTATGCTTATTGTCAAGGCACGACTGGCATAGAGGGGTACACAACGTGACCATACTATACATTGTTCACTGCGCTTGTTGTCAAGGCACCACTGGCATAGAGGGTTACACAACGTGACCATACTATACATTGTTCACTGCGATTGTTGTCAAGGCACTACTGGCACAGAGATTAACCCAACGTGACCATAAGATACATTGTTCACTGCGATTGTTGTCAAGGCATTACTGGCACAGAGGCTAACCCAACGTGACCATACTATACATTGTTCACTGCGATTGATGTCAAGGCACGACTGATATTGAGGCTTACACAACGTGACCATACTATACATTGTTCACTGCGATTGTTGTCAAGGCACTACTAGCACAGAGGTTTACACAACGTGACCACACTATACATTGTTCACTATGATTGTTGTCAAGGCACGACTGGCAGAGAGGCTTAGACAACGTGACCATACTATAAATTGTTCACTGCGATTGTTGTCAAGGCGGAACTGGCACAGAGGCTTACACAACGTGACCACACTATAAATTGTTCACTGCGATTGTTGTCAAGGCACGACTGGCACAGAGGCCTACACAACGTGAACACACTATAAATTGTTCACTGCGATTGTTGTCAAGGCACGACTGGCACAGAGGCTTACACAACGTCACCACACTATAAATTGTTCACTATGATTGTTGTCAAGGCACGACAGGCACAGAGGCTTACACAACGTGACCACACTATGCATTGTTCACAATGATTGTTGTCAAGGCACTACTGGCATAGAGGCTTACACAACGTGACCACACTATACATTGTTCACTATGATTGTTGCCAACGCACGACTGGCACAGAGGCTTACACAACGTGACCACACTATACATTGCTCACTGCGATTGTTGTCAAGGCACGACAGGCACAGAGCCTTACACAACGTGACCACACTATACATTGTTCACTATGCTTATTGTCAAGGCACGACTGGCATAGAGGGGTACACAACGTGACCAAACTATACATTGTTCACTGCGATTGTTGTCAAGGCACCACTGGCATAGAGGGTTACACAACGTGACCATACTATACATTGTTCACTGCGATTGTTGTCAAGGCACTACTGGCACAGAGATTAACCCAACGTGACCATAAGATACATTGTTCACTGCGATTGTTGTCAAGGCATTACTGGCACAGAGGCTAACCCAACGTGACCATACTATACATTGTTCACTGCGATTGATGTCAAGGCACGACTGATATTGAGGCTTACACAACGTGACCATACTATACATTGTTCACTGCGATTGTTGTCAAGGCACTACTAGCACAGAGGTTTACACAACGTGACCACACTATACATTGTTCACTATGATTGTTGTCAAGGCACGACTGGCAGAGAGGCTTAGACAACGTGACCATACTATAAATTGTTCACTGCGATTGTTGTCAAGGCGGAACTGGCACAGAGGCTTACACAACGTGACCACACTATAAATTGTTCACTGCGATTGTTGTCAAGGCACGACTGGCACAGAGGCCTACACAACGTGAACACACTATAAATTGTTCACTGCGATTGTTGTCAAGGCACGACTGGCACAGAGGCTTACACAACGTCACCACACTATAAATTGTTCACTGCGATTGTTGTCAAGGCACGACTGGCACAGAGGCTTACACAACGTGACCACCCTATATATTGATCACTATGATTGTTGTCAAGGCACTACTGGCATAGAGGCTTACACAACGTGACCACACTATACATTGTTCACTATCATTGTTGTCAAGGCACGACTGGCACAGAGGCTTACACAACGTGACCACACTATGCATTGTTCACAATGATTGTTGTCAAGGCACTACTGGCATAGAGGCTTCCACAAAGTGACGACACTATACATTGTTCACTATGATTGTTGTCAAGGCACGACTGGCACAGAGGCTTACACAACGTGACCACACTATACATTGTTCACTATGATTGTTGTCAAGGTACCACTGGCACAGAGGCTTACACAACGTGACCACACTATACATTGTTCACTATGATTGTTGTCAAGGCACGACTGGCACAGAGGACTACACAACGTGAGCACACTACACATTGTTCACTATGATTGTTGTCAAGGCACGACTGGAACAGAGGCTTACACAACGTGACCACACTATATAGTGCTCACTGCGATTGTTGTCAAGGCACGACAGGCACAGAGCCTTACACAACGTGACCACACTATACATTGTTCACTGCGATTGTTGTCAAGGCACTACTGGCACAGAGACAAACCCAACGTGACCATTCTATACATTGTTCACTGCGATTGTTGTCAAGGCGCAACTGGCACAGAACCGTACACAACGTGACCATACTATACATTGTTCACTGCGATTGTTGTCAAGGCACGACTCGCACAGAGGCTTACACAACGTGACCATACTATACATTGTTCACTGCGATTGTTGTCAACGTGCAACTGGCACAGATGCTTACAAAACGTGACCATACTATACATTGTTCACTGCGATTGTGGTCAAGGCGCTTCTGGCAGAGAGGCTTACACAACGTGACCATACTATACATTGTTCACTATGATTGTTGTCAAGGCACGACTGGCACAGAGGCTTACACAACGTGACCACACTATACAGCGCTCACTGCGATTGTTGTCAAGGCACGCCAGGCACAGAGCCTTACACAACGTGACCACACTATACATTGTTCACTGCGATTGTTGTCAAGGCACTACTGGCACAGAGACAAACCCAACGTGACCATTCTATACATTGTTCACTGCGATTGTTGTCAAGGCGCAACTGGCACAGAAGCGTACACAACGTGACCATACTATACATTGTTCACTGTGATTGTTGTCAAGGCACTACTCGCACAGAGGCTTACACAACGTGACCATACTATACATTGTTCACTGCGATTGTTGTCAGCGTGCAACTGGCACAGAGGCTTACAAAACGTGACCATACTATACATTGTTCACTGCGATTGTGGTCAAGGCGCTTCTGGCAGAGAGGCTTACACAACGTGACCATACTATACATTGTTCACTATGATTGTTGTCAAGGCACGACTGGCATAGAGGGTTACACAACATGACCATACTATACTTTGTTCACTGCGATTGTTCTCACGGCACGACTGGCACAGAGGCTTACCACAACGTGAAAAAACTATACATTGTTCACTATGATTGTTGTTAAGGCACTGCTGGCATAGAGGGTTACACAACGTGACCATACTATACATTGTTGACTGCGATTGTGGTCAAGGCGCAACTGGCACAGAGGCTTACACAACGTGACCATACTATTCATTGTTTACTGCGATTGTTGTTAAAGAAATACTGGCACAGAGGCTTACACAACGTGACCATACTATACATTGTTCACTCCGATTGTTGTCAAGGCGCAACTGGCACAGAGGCTTACACATCGTGACCATACTATACGTCGTTTACTACGATTGTTGTCAAGGTGCTTCTGGCACTGAGGCTTACACAACGTGACCATACTATACATTTTTCACTATGATTGTTGTCAAGGCACGACTGGCATAGAGGGTTACACAACGTGACCATACTATACATTCTTCACTATGATTGTTGTCAAGGCACTACTGGCATAGAGGCTTACACAACGTGACCATACGATACATTCTTCACTATGATTGTTGTCAAGGCACTACTGGCATAGAGGCTTACACAACGTGACCATACTATACATTCTTCACTATGATTGTTGTCAAGGCACAACTGGCATAGAGGCTTACACAACGTGACCATACTATACATTGTTCACTATGATTGTTGTCGAGGCACAACTGGCACAGAGGCTTACACAACGTGACCATACTATACATTGTTCACTATGATTGTTGTCGAGGCACAACTGGTATGGAGGATTACACAACGTGACCATACTATACATTGTTCACTATGATTGTTGTCAAGGCACAACTGGCATAGAGGCTTACACAACGTGACCATACTATACATTGTTCACTATGATTGTTGTCAAGGCACTACTTTCACAGAGGCTTACACAACGTGACCATACTATACATTGTTCACTATGATTGTTGTCGAGGCACAACTGGCACCGAGGCTTACACAACGTGACCACACTATACATTGTTCACAATGATTGTTGTCAAGGCACTACTGGCATAGAGGCTTACGCAACGTGACCACACTATACATTGTTCACTATGATTGTTATCAAGGCACGACTGGCACAGAGGCTTACACAACGTGACCATACTATACATTGTTCACTATGATTGTTGTCGAGGCACAACTGGTATAGAGGATTACACAACGTGACCATACTATACATTGTTCATTATGATTGTTGTCAAGGCACGACTGGCACAGAGGCTTACACAACGTGACCACACTATGCATTGTTCACAATGATTGTTGTCAAGGCACGACTGGCACAGAGGCTTAAACAACGTGACCACACTATACAGTGCTCACTGCGATTGTTGTCAAGGCACGACGGGCACAGAGCCTTACACAACGTGACCACACTATACATTGTTCACTGCGATTGTTGTCAAGGCACTACTGGCACAGAGACAAACCCAACGTGACCATTCTATACATTGTTCACTGCGATTGTTTTCAAGGCGCAACTGGCACAGAAGCGTACACAACGTGACCATACTATACATTGTTCACTGCGATTGTTGTCAAGGCACGACTCGCACAGAGGCTTACACAACGTGACCATACTATACATTGTTCACTGCGATTGTTGTCAACGTGCAACTGGCACAGAGGCTTACAAAACGTGACCATACTATACATTGTTCACTGCGATTGTGGTCAAGGCGCTTCTGGCAGAGAGGCTTACACAACGTGACCATACTATACATTGTTCACTATGATTGTTGTCAAGGCACGACTGGCATAGAGGGTTACACAACGTGACCATACTATACTTTGTTCACTGCGATTGTTCTCACGGCACGACTGGCACAGAGGCTTACCACAACGTAAAAAAACTATACATTGTTCACTATGATTGTTGTTAAGGCACTGCTGGCATAGAGGGTTACACAACGTGACCATACTATACATTGTTGACTGCGATTGTTGTCAAGGCGCAACTGGCACAGAGGCTTACACAACGTGACCATACTATACATTGTTTACTGCGATTGTTGTTAAAGAAATACTGGCACAGAGGCTTACACAACGTGACCATACTATACATTGTTCACTCCGATTGTTGTCAAGGCGCAACTGGCACAGAGGCTTACACATCGTGACCATTCTATACATTGTTCACTGCGATTGTTGTCAAGGCGCAACTGGCACAGAAGCGTACACAACGTGACCATACTATACATTGTTCACTGCGATTGTTGTCAAGGCACTACTCGCACAGAGGCTTACACAACGTGACCATACTATACATTGTTCACTGCGATTGTTGTCAACGTGCAACTGGCACAGAGGCTTACAAAACGTGACCATACTATACATTGTTCACTGCGATTGTGGTCAAGGCGCTTCTGGCAGAGAGGCTTACACAACGTGACAAACTATACATTGTTCACTATAATTGTTGTCAAGGCACGACTGGCATAGAGGGTTACACAACATGACCATACTATACTTTGTTCACTGCGATTGTTCTCACGGCACGACTGGCACAGAGGCTTACCACAACGTGAAAAAACTATACATTGTTCACTATGATTGTTGTTAAGGCACTGCTGGCATAGAGGGTTACACAACGTGACCATACTATACATTGTTGACTGCGATTGTGGTCAAGGCGCAACTGGCACAGAGGCTTACACAACGTGACCATACTATACATTGTTTACTGCGATTGTTGTTAAAGAAATACTGGCACAGAGACTTACACAACGTGACCATACTATACATTGTTCACTCCGATTGTTGTCAAGGCGCAACTGGCACAGAGGCTTACACATCGTGACCATACTATACGTCGTTTACTACGATTGTTGTCAAGGCGCTTCTGGCACTGAGGCTTACACAACGTGACCATACTATACATTTTTCACTATGATTCTTGTCAAGGCACGACTGGCATAGAGGGTTACACAACGTGACCATACTATACATTCTTCACTATGATTGTTGTCAAGGCACTACTGGCATAGAGGCTTACACAACGTGACCATACTATACATTCTTCACTATGATTGTTGTCAAGGCACTACTGGCATAGAGGCTTACACAACGTGACCATACTATACATTCTTCACTATGATTGTTGTCAAGGCACAACTGGCATAGAGGCTTACACAACGTGACCATACTATACATTGTTCACTATGATTGTTGTCGAGGCACAACTGGCACAGAGGCTTACACAACGTGACCATACTATACATTGTTCACTATGATTGTTGTCGAGGCACAACTGGTATAGAGGATTACACAACGTGACCATACTATACATTGTTCACTATGATTGTTGTCAAGGCACAACTGGCATAGAGGCTTACACAACGTGACCATACTATACATTGTTCACTATGATTGTTGTCAAGGCACTACTGGCACAGAGGCTTACACAACGTGACCATACTATACATTGTTCACTATGATTGTTGTCGAGGCACAACTGGCACCGAGGCTTACACAACGTGACCACACTATACATTGTTCACAATGATTGTTGTCAAGGCACGACAGGCACAGAGCCTTACACAACATGACCACACTATACATTGTTCACTGCGATTGTTGTCAAGGCACTACTCGCACAGAGGCTTACACAACGTGACCATACTATACATTGTTCACTGCGATTGTTGTCAACGTGCAACTGGCACAGAGGCTTACAAAACGTGACCATACTATACATTGTTCACTGCGATTGTGGTCAAGGCGCTTCTGGCAGAGAGGCTTACACAACGTGACCACACTATAAATTGTTCACTGCGATTGTTATCAAGGCACGACTGGCACAGAGGCCTACACAACGTGAACACACTATAAATTGTTCACTGCGATTGTTGTCAAGGCACGACTGGCACAGAGGCTTACACAACGTGACCACCCTATATATTGATCACTATGATTGTTGTCAAGGCACTACTGGCATAGAGGCTTACACAACGTGACCACACTATACATTGTTCACTATCATTGTTGTCAAGGCACGACTGGCACAGAGGCTTACACAACGTGACCACACTATGCATTGTTCACAATGATTGTTGTCAAGGCACTACTGGCATAGAGGCTTACACAAAGTGACGACACTATACATTGTTCACTATGATTGTTGTCAAGGCACGACTGGCACAGAGGCTTACACAACGTGACCACACTATACATTGTTCACTATGATTGTTGTCAAGGCACGACTAGCACAGAGGACTACACAACGTGACCACACTACACATTGTTCACTATGATTGTTGTCAAGGCACGACTGGAACAGAGGCTTACACAACGTGACCACACTATATAGTGCTCACTGCGATTGTTGTCAAGGCACGACAGGCACAGAGCCTTACACAACGTGACCACACTATACATTGTTCACTGCGATTGTTGTCAAGGCACTACTGGCACAGAGACAAACCAAACGTGACCATTCTATACATTGTTCACTGCGATTGTTGTCAAGGCGCAACTGGCACAGAACCGTACACAACGTGACCATACTATACATTGTTCACTGCGATTGTTGTCAAGGCACGACTCGCACAGAGGCTTACACAACGTGACCATACTATACATTGTTCACTGCGATTGTTGTCAACGTGCAACTGGCACAGATGCTTACAAAACGTGACCATACTATACATTGTTCACTGCGATTGTGGTCAAGGCGCTTCTGGCAGAGAGGCTTACACAACGTGACCATACTATACATTGTTCACTATGATTGTTGTCAAGGCACGACTGGCACAGAGGCTTACACAGCGTGACCACACTATACAGTGCTCACTGCGATTGTTGTCAAGGCACGACAGGCACAGAGCCTTACACAACGTGACCACACTATACATTGTTCACTGCGATTGTTGTCAAGGCACTAGTGGCACAGGGACAAACCCAACGTGACCATTCTATACATTGTTCACTGCGGTTGTTGTCAAGGCGCAACTGGCACAGAAGCGTACACAACGTGACCATACTATACATTGTTCACTGCGATTGTTGTCAAGGCACTACTCGCACAGAGGCTTACACAACGTGACCATACTATACATGGTTCACTGCGATTGTTGTCAACGTGCAACTGGCACAGAGCCTTACAAAGCGTGACCATACTATACATTGTTCACTGCGATTGTGGTCAAGGCGCTTCTGGCAGAGAGGCTTACACAACGTGACCATACTATACATTGTTCACTATGATTGTTGTCAAGGCACGACTGGCATAGTGGGTTACACAACGTGACCATACTATACTTTGTTCACTGCGATTGTTCTCACGGCACGACTGGCACAGAGGCTTACCACAACGTGAAAAAACTATACATTGTTCACTATGATTGTTTTTAAGGCACTGCTGGCATAGAGGGTTACACAACGTGACCATACTATACATTGTTGACTGCGATTGTTGTCAAGGCGCAACAGGCACAGAGGCTTACACAACGTGACCATACTATACGTCGTTTACTACGATTGTTGTCAAGGCGCTTCTGGCACTGAGGCTTACACAACGTGACCATACTATACATTGTTCACTATGACTGTTGTCAAGGCACGACTGGCATAGAGGGTTACACAACGTGACCATACTATACATTTTTCACTATGATTGTTGTCAAGGCACGACTGGCATATAGGGTTACACAACGTGACCATACTATACATTTTTCACTATGATTGTTGTCAAGGCACGACTGGCATAGAGGGTTACACAACGTGACCATACTATACTTTGTTCACTATGACTGTTGTCAAGGCACGACTGGCATAGGGGGTTACACAACGTGACCATACTATACATTGTTCACTAAGATTGATGTCAAGGCTCGACTGGCATAGAGGCTTACACAACGTGACCATACTATACATTGTTCACTATGACTGTTGTCAAGGCACGACTGGCATAGAGGGTTACACAACGTGACCATACTATACATTGTTCACTATGACTGTTGTCAAGGCACGACTGGCATAGAGGGTTACACAACGTGACCATACTATACATTTATCACTATGATTGTTGTCAAGGCACGACTGGCATAGAGGGTTACACAACGTGACCATACTATACATTTTTCACTATGATTGTTGTCAAGGCACGACTGGCATAGAGGGTTACACAACGTGACCATACTATACATTGTTCACTATGACTGTTGTCAAGGCACGACTGGCATAGGGGGTTACACAACGTGACCATACTACACATTGTTCACTAAGATTGATGTCAAGGCACAACTGGCATAGAGGCTTACACAACGTGACCATACTATACATTGTTCACTATGACTGTTGTCAAGGCACGACTGGCATAGAGGGTTACACAACGTGACCAAACTATACATTGTTCACTATGACTGTTGTCAAGGCACGACTGGCATAGAGGGTTACACAACGTGACCATACTATACATTGTTCACTATGACTGTTGTCAAGGCACGACTGGCATAGAGGGTTACACAACGTGACCATACTATACATTGTTCACTAAGATTGATGTGAAGGCACGACTGGCATAGAGGCTTACACAACGTGACCATACTATACATTGTTCACTATGACTGTTGTCAAGGCACGACTGGCACAGAGGCTTACACAACGTGACCATACTATACATTGTTCACTATGATTGTTGTCAAGGCACGACTGGCATAGAGGGTTACACAACGTGACCATACTATACATTGTTCACTATGACTGTTCTCAAGGCACGACTGGCATAGAGGCTTACACAACGTGACCATACTATACATTGTTCACTATGATTGTGGTCAAGGCACGACTGGCATAGAGGTTACACAGCGTGACCATACTATACATTGTTCACTAAGATTGTTGTCAAGGCACGACTGGCACAGAGGCTTACACAACGAGACCATACTATACATTGTTCACTGCGATTGATGTCAAGGCGCTACTGGCATAGAAGCTTACACAACGAGACCGTACTATCCATTGTTCACTGCGATTGTTGTCAAGGCACTACTGGCATTGAGACTTACACAACGTGACCATACTATACATTGTTCACTGCGATTGTTGTCAAGGCACTACTAGCACAGAGACTTACACTACGTGACCATACTAGACATTGTTCACTGCGATTGATGTCAAGGCACGACTGGCACAGAGGCTTACACAACGTGACCATACTATACATTGTTCACTGCGATTGATGTCAAGGCACGACTGGCACAGAGACTTACACAACGTGACCATACTATACATTGTTCACTACGATTGTTCTCACGGCACGACTGGCACAGAGGCTTACACAACGTGACCATACTAAACATTGTTCACTGCGATTGTTGTCACGGCACGACTGGCACAGAGGCTTACACCACGTGACCATACTGTACATTGTTCACTGCGATTGATGTCAAGGCACGACTGGCACAGAGACTTACACAACGTGACCATACTAGACATTGTTCACTGCGATTGTTGACAAGGCACTACTGGCACAGAGACTTACACAACGTGACCATACTATACATTGTTCACTGCGATTGTTGTCAAGGCTCGACTGGCACAGAGTGTTATACAACGTGACCATACTATACATTGTTCACTGCGATTGTGGTCAAGGCGCTTCTGGCAGAGAGGCTTACACAACGTGACCACACTATAAATTGTTCACTGCGATTGTTATCAAGGCACGACTGGCACAGAGGCCTACACAACGTGAACACACTATAAATTGTTCACTGCGATTGTTGTCAAGGCACGATTGGCACAGAGGCTTACACAACGTCACCACACTATAAATTGTTCACTGCGATTGTTGTCAAGGCACGACTGGCACAGAGGCTTACACAACGTGACCACCCTATATATTGATCACTATGATTGTTGTCAAGGCACTACTGGCATAGAGGCTTACACAACGTGACCACACTATACATTGTTCACTATCATTGTTGTCAAGGCACGACTGGCACAGAGGCTTACACAACGTGACCACACTATGCATTGTTCACAATGATTGTTGTCAAGGCACTACTGGCATAGAGGCTTACACAAAGTGACGACACTATACATTGTTCACTATGATTGTTGTCAAGGCACGACTGGCACAGAGGCTTACACAACGTGACCACACTATACATTGTTCACTATGATTGTTGTCAAGGCACGACTAGCACAGAGGACTACACAACGTGACCACACTACACATTGTTCACTATGATTGTTGTCAAGGCACGACTGGAACAGAGGCTTACACAACGTGACCACACTATATAGTGCTCACTGCGATTGTTGTCAAGGCACGACAGGCACAGAGCCTTACACAACGTGACCACACTATACATTGTTCACTGCGATTGTTGTCAAGGCACTACTGGCACAGAGACAAACCCAACGTGACCATTCTATACATTGTTCACTGCGATTGTTGTCAAGGCGCAACTGGCACAGAACCGTACACAACGTGACCATACTATACATTGTTCACTGCGATTGTTGTCAAGGCACGACTCGCACAGAGGCTTACACAACGTGACCATACTATACATTGTTCACTGCGATTGTTGTCAACGTGCAACTGGCACAGATGCTTACAAAACGTGACCATACTATACATTGTTCACTGCGATTGTGGTCAAGGCGCTTCTGGCAGAGAGGCTTACACAACGTGACCATACTATACATTGTTCACTATGATTGTTGTCAAGGCACGACTGGCACAGAGGCTTACACAACGTGACCACACTATACAGTGCTCACTGCGATTGTTGTCAAGGCACGACAGGCACAGAGCCTTACACAACGTGACCACACTATACATTGTTCACTGCGATTGTTGTCAAGGCACTACTGGCACAGGGACAAACCCAACGTGACCATTCTATACATTGTTCACTGCGGTTGTTGTCAAGGCGCAACTGGCACAGAAGCGTACACAACGTGACCATACTATACATTGTTCACTGCGATTGTTGTCAAGGCACTACTCGCACAGAGGCTTACACAACGTGACCATACTATACATGGTTCACTGCGATTGTTGTCAACGTGCAACTGGCACAGAGCCTTACAAAGCGTGACCATACTATACATTGTTCACTGCGAATGTGGTCAAGGCGCTTCTGGCAGAGAGGCTTACACAACGTGACCATACTATACATTGTTCACTATGATTGTTGTCAAGGCACGACTGGCATAGAGGGTTACACAACGTGACCATACTATACTTTGTTCACTGCGATTGTTCTCACGGCACGACTGGCACAGAGGCTTACCACAACGTGAAAAAACTATACATTGTTCACTATGATTGTTGTTAAGGCACTGCTGGCATAGAGGGTTACACAACGTGACCATACTATACATTGTTGACTGCGATTGTTGTCAAGGCGCAACAGGCACAGAGGCTTACACAACGTGACCACACTATACGTCGTTTACTACGATTGTTGTCAAGGCGCTTCTGGCACTGAGGCTTACACTACGTGACCATACTATACATTGTTCACTATGACTGTTGTCAAGGCACGACTGGCATAGAGGGTTACACAACGTGACCATACTATACATTTTTCACTATGATTGTTGTCAAGGCACGACTGGCATAGAGGGTTACACAACGTGACCATACTATACATTTTTCACTATATTTGTTGTCAAGGCACGACTGGCATAGAGGGTTACACAACGTGACCATACTATACTTTGTTCACTATGACTGTTGTCAAGGCACGACTGGCATAGGGGGTTACACAACGTGACCATACTATACATTGTTCACTAAGATTGATGTCAAGGCTCGACTGGCATAGAGGCTTACACAACGTGACCATACTATACATTGTTCACTATGACTGTTGTCAAGGCACGACTGGCATAGAGGGTTACACAACGTGACCATACTATACATTGTTCACTATGACTGTTGTCAAGGCACGACTGGCATAGAGGGTTACACAACGTGACCATACTATACATTTATCACTATGATTGTTGTCAAGGCACGACTGGCATAGAGGGTTACACAACGTGACCATACTATACATTTTTCACTATGATTGTTGTCAAGGCACGACTGGCATAGAGGGTTACACAACGTGACCATACTATACATTGTTCACTATGACTGTTGTCAAGGCACGACTGGCATAGGGGGTTACACAACGTGACCATACTATACATTGTTCACTAAGATTGATGTCAAGGCACAACTGGCATAGAGGCTTACACAACGTGACCATACTATACATTGTTCACTATGACTGTTGTCAAGGCACGACTGGCATAGAGGGTTACACAACGTGACCAAATTATACATTGTTCACTATGACTGTTGTCAAGGCACGACTGGCAGAGAGGGTTACACAACGTGACCATACTATACATTGTTCACTATGACTGTTGTCAAGGCACGACTGGCATAGAGGGTTACACAACGTGACCATACTATACATTGTTCACTAAGATTGATGTCAAGGCACGACTGGCATAGAGGCTTACACAACGTGACCATACTATACATTGTTCACTATGACTGTTGTCAAGGCACGACTGGCACAGAGGCTTACACAACGTGACCATACTATACATTGTTCACTATGATTGTTGTCAAGGCACGACTGGCATAGAGGGTTACACAACGTGACCATACTATACATTGTTCACTATGACTGTTCTCAAGGCACGACTGGCATAGAGGCTTACACAACGTGACCATACTATACATTGTTCACTATGATTGTGGTCAAGGCACGACTGGCATAGAGGTTACACAGCGTGACCATACTATACATTGTTCACTAAGATTGTTGTCAAGGCACGACTGGCACAGAGGCTTACATAACGAGACCATACTATAGATTGTTCACTGCGATTGATGTCAAGGCGCTACTGGCATAGAAGCTTACACAACGAGACCATACTATCCATTGTTCACTGCGATTGTTGTCAAGGCACTACTGGCATTGAGACTTACACAACGTGACCATACTATACATTGTTCACTGCGATTGTTGTCAAGACACTACTAGCACAGAGACTTACACAACGTGACCATACTAGACATTGTTCACTGCGATTGATGTCAAGGCACGACTGGCACAGAGGCTTACACAACGTGACCATACTATACATTGTTCACTGCGATTGATGTCAAGGCACGACTGGCACAGAGACTTACACAACGTGACCATACTATACATTGTTCACTACGATTGTTCTCACGGCACGACTGGCACAGAGGCTTACACAACGTGACCATACTAAACATTGTTCACTGCGATTGTTGTCACGGCACGACTGGCACAGAGGCTTACACAACGTGACCATACTGTACATTGTTCACTGCGATTGATGTCAAGGCACGACTGGCACAGAGACTTACACAACGTGACCATACTAGACATTGTTCACTGCGATTGTTGACAAGGCACTACTGGAAAGAGACTTACACAACGTGACCATACTATACATTGTTCACTGCGATTGTTGTCAAGGCTCGACTGGCACAGAGTCTTATACAACGTAACCATACTATACATTGTTCACTGCGATTGATGTCAAGGCACGACTGGCACAGAGACTTACACAACGTGACCATACTATACATTGTTCACTGCGATTGATGTCAAGGCACGACTGGCACAGAGACTTACACAACGTGACCATACTATACATTGTTCACTGCGATTGATGTCAAGGCACGACTGGCACAGAGGCTTACACAACGTGACCATACTATACATTGTTCACTGCGATTGATGTCAAGGCACGACTGGCACAGAGGCTTACACAACGTGACCATACTATACATTGTTCACTGCGATTGATGTCAAGGCACGACTGGCACAGAGACTTACACAACGTGACCATATTATACATTGTTCACTATGATTGTGGTGAAGGCGCTTCTGGCAGAGAGGCTTACACAACGTGACCATACTATACATTGTTCACTATGATTGTTGTCAAGGCACGACTGGCATAGAGGTTTACACAACGTGACCATACTATACTTTGTTCACTGCGATTGTTCTCACGGCACGACTGGCACAGAGGCTTACCACAACGTGAAAAAACTATACATAGTTCACTATGATTGTTGTTAAGGCACTGCTGGCATAGAGGGTTACACAACGTGACCATACTACACATTGTTAACTGCGATTGTTGTCAAGGCGCAACTGGCACAGAGGGTTACACAACGTGACCATACTATACATTGTTTACTGCGATTGTTGTTAAAGAAATACTGGCACAGAGGCTTACAAAACGTGACCATACTATACATTGTTCACTCCGATTGTTGTCAAGGCGCAACTGGCACAGAGGCTTACACATCGTGACCATACTATACGTCGTTTACTACGATTGTTGTCAAGGCGCTACTGGCATAGAAGCTTACAACACGAGAGCATACTATACATTGCTCACTGCGATTGTTCACAAGGCACTACTGGCACAGAGACTTACACAACGTGACCATACTATACATTGTTCACTGCGATTGTTGTCAAGGCACTACTAGCACAGGGACTTACACAACGTGACCATACTAGACATTGTTCACTGCGATTATTGTCAAGGCACGACTGGCACAGAGACTTACACAACGTGACCATACTAGACATTGTTCACTGCGATTGATGTCAAGGCACGACTGGCACAGAGGCTTACACAACGTGACCATACTATACATTGTTCACTGCGATTGATGTCAAGGCACGACTGGCACAGAGACTTACACAACGTGACCATAATATACATTGTTCACTACGATTGTTCTCACGGCACGACTGGCACAGAGGCTTACACAAGGTGACCATACTATACATTGTTCACTGCGATTGATGTCAAGGCACGACTGAAATAGAGGCTTAGACAACGTGACCATACTATACATTGTTCACTGCGATTGTTGTCACGGCACGACTGGCACAGCGGCTTACACAACGTGACCACACTATACATTGTTCACTGAGATTGATGTCAAGGCACGACTGACATAGAGGCTTAGACAACGTGACCATACTATACATTGTTCACTGCGATTGTTGTCACGGCACGACTGGCACATAGGCTTACACAACGTGACCATACTGTACATTGTTCACTGCGATTGATGTCAAGGCACGACTGGCACAGAGACTTACACAACGTGACCATACTAGACATTGTTCACTGCGATTGTTGTCAAGGCACTACTGGCACAGAGACTTACACAACGTGACCATACTATACATTGTTCACTGCGATTGTTGTCAAGGCTCGACTGGCACAGAGACTTATACAACGTAACCATACTATACATTGTTCACTGCGATTGATGTCAAGGCACGACTGGCACAGAGACTTACACAACGTGACCATACTATACATTGTTTACTGCGATTGTTGTTAAAGAAATACTGGCACAGAGGCTTACAAAACGTGACCATACTATACATTGTTCACTCCGATTGTTGTCAAGGCGCAACTGGCACAGAGGCTTACACAACGTGAGCATACTATACATTTTTCACTATGATTGTTGTCAAGGCACGACTGGCATAGAGGGTTACACAACGTGACCATACTATACATTGTTCACTATAACTGTTGTCAAGGCACGACTGGCCTAGAGGGTTACACAACGTGACCATACTATACATTGTTCACTAAGATTGATGTCAAGGCACGACTGGCATAGAGGCTTACACAACGTGACCATACTACACATTGTTCACTATGACTGTTGTCAAGGCACGACTGGCATAGAGGGTTACACAACGTGACCATACTAAACATTGTTCACTAAGATTGATGTCAAGGCACGACTGGCACAGAGACTTACACAACGTGACCATACTATACATTGTTCACTGCGATTGTTGTCAAGGCACTACTGGCACAGAGACTTAAACAACGTGACCATACTATACATTGTTCACTGCGATTGTTGTCAAGGCACTACTGGCACAGAGACTTACACAACGTGACCATACTATACATTGTTCACTGCGATTGTTGTCAAGGCACTACTGGCACAGAGACTTACACAACGTGACCATACTATACACTGTTCACTGCGATTGTTGTCAAGGCACTACTGGCACAGAGACTTACACAACGTGACCATACTATACATTGTTCACTGCGATTGATGCCACAGCACTACTGGCACAGAGACTTACACAACGTGACCATACTATACATTGTTCACTGCGATTGATGCCAAAGCACTACTGGCACAGAGACTTACACAACGTGACCATACTATACATTGTTCACTGCGATTGATGCCAAAGTACTACTGGCACAGAGACTTACACAACGTGACCATACTATACATTGTTCACTGCGATTGATGCCAAAGTACTACTGGCACAGAGACTTACACAACGTGACCACACTATACATTGTTCACTGCGATTGATGCCAAAGCACTACTGGCACAGAGACTTACACAACGTGACCATACTATACATTGTTCATTGCGATTGTTGTCAAGGCACTACTGGCACAGGGACTTACACAACTTGACCATACTATACATTGTTCACTGCGATTGTTGTCAAGGCACTACTGGCACAGAGACTTACACAACGTGACCATACTATACATTGTTCACTGCGATTGATTTCAAGGCACGACTGGCACAGAGACTTACACAACGTGACCATACTAGACATTGTTCACTGCGATTGTTGTCAAGGCGCAACTGGCACAGAGGCTTACACAACGTGACCATACTATACATTGTTCATTATGATTGTTGTCAAGGCACTACTGGCATAGAGGCTTACACAACGTGACGATACTATACATCGTTTACTACGATTGTTGTCAAGGCGCATTTGGCGCTGAGGCTTACACAACGTGACCATACTATACATTTTTCACTATGATTGTTGATAAGGCACGACTGGCATAGAGGGTTACACAACGTTACCATACTATACATTGTTCACTATGATTGTGTTCAAGGCACGACTGGCATAGAGGGTTACACAACGTGACCATACTATACATTGTTCACTGCGATTGTTGTCAAGGCGCTTCTGGCACAGTAGCTTACACAACATGACCATACTATACATTGTTCACTGCGATTGTTGTCAAGACGCTTCTGGCACTGAGGCTTACACAACGTGACCATACTATACATTGTTCACTGCGATTGTTGTCAAGGCGCAACTGGCACAGAGGCTTACACAACGTGACCATACTATACATTGTTCACTATGATTGTTGTCAAGGCACTACTGGCATAGAGGCTTACACAACGTGACGATACTATACATCGTTTACTACGATTGTTGTCAAGGCGCATTTGGCGCTGAGGCTTACACAACGTGACCATACTATACATTTTTCACTATGATTGTTGATAAGGCACGACTGGCATAGAGGGTTACACAACGTTACCATACTATACATTGTTCACTATGATTGTGTTCAAGGCACGACTGGCATAGAGGGTTACACAACGTGACCATACTATACATTGTTCACTGCGATTGTTGTCAAGGCGCTTCTGGCACAGTAGCTTACACAACGTGACCATACTATACATTGTTCACTGCGATTGTTGTCAAGACGCTTCTGGCACTGAGGCTTACAGAACGTGACCATACTATACATTGTTCACTGCGATTGTTGTCAAGGCACGACTGGCACAGCGGCTTACACAACGTGACCATACTATACATTGTTCACTGCGATTGTTGTCAAGGCGCTTCTGGCACTGAGGCTTACACAACGTGGCCATACTATATATTTTTCACTATGATTGTTGTCAAGGCACGACTGGCAAAGAGGGTGACACAACGTGACCATACTATACATTGTTTACTGCGATTGTTGTCAAGGCACGACTGGCATTGAGGGTTACACAACGTGACCATACTATACATTGTTCACTATGATTGTTGTCAAGGCACGACTGGCATAGAGGGTTACACAACGTGACGATACTATACATTGTTCACTATGAATTTTGTCAAGGCACTACTGGCATAGAGGCTTACACACCGTGACCATACTATACATTGTTCACTATGAATTTTGTCAAGGCACTACTGGCATAGAGGCTTACACAACGTGACCATACTATACATTGTTCACTGCGATTGTTGTCAAGGCGCTTCTGCTACTAAGGCTTACACAACGTGACGATACTATACTTTGTTCACTGCGATTGTTCTCACCGCACGACTGGCATAGAGGCTTACACACCGCGACCATACTATACATTGTTCACTATGAATTTTGTCAAGGCACTACTGGCATAGAGGCTTACACAACGTGACCATACTATACATTGTTCACTGTTATTGTTCTCAAGGCACTACTGGCACAGAGGTTTACACAACGTGACCATACTATACATTGTTCACTATGAATTTTGTCAAGGCACTACTGGCATAGAGGCTTACACACCGTGACCATACTATACATTGTTCACTGTTATTGTTCTCAAGGCACTACTGGCACAGAGGTTTACACAACGTGACCATACTATACATTGTTCACTATGAATTTTGTCAAGGCACTACCGGCATAGAGGCTTACACAACGTGACCATACTATACATTGTTCACTGCGATTGTTGCCACAGCACGACTGGCAGAGAGGCTTACACAACCAGACCATACTATGCATTGTTCACTGCGATTGTTGTCAAGGCACTACTGGCATAGAAGCTTACACAACGTGACCATACTATACATTGTTCACTGCGATTGTTGTGAAGGCTCTACTGGCATAGAAGTTTACACAACGTGACCACACTATACATTGTTCACTGCGATTGTTGTGCAGGCACGACTGGCATAGACGGTTACACAGCGTGACCATACTATACATTGTTCACTGCGATTTTTGTCAAGGCAGGACTGGTGTAGAGGCTTACACAACCACACCATACTATGCATTGTACACTGCGATTGTTGTCAAGGCACGACTGGCATAGACGCTTATACAACGTGACCACACTATCCATTGTTCACTGGGATTGTTGTCAAGGCACGACTGGCACAGAGGCTTACACAACGTGACCATTCTATACATTGTACACTGCGATTGTTGTCAAGGCACGACTGGCACAGAGGCTTACACAACGTGACCATACTATACATTGTACACTGCGATTGTTGTCAAGGCACGACTGGCACAGAGGCTTACACAACGTGACCATTCTATACATTGTACACTGCGATTGTTGTCAAGGCACGACTGGCACAGAGGCTTACACAACGTGACCATTCTATACATTGTACACTGCGATTGTTGTCAAGGCACGACTGGCACAGAGGCTTACACAACGTGACCATTCTATACATTGTACACTGCGATTGTTGTCAAGGCAAGACTGGCACAGAGGCTTACACAACGTGACCATACTATACATTGTACACTGCGATTGTTGTCAAGGCACGACTGGCACAGAGGCTTACACAACGTGGCCATACTATACATTGTTCAATGCGATTGTTGTCAAGGCACGACTGTCACAGAGGCTTACACAACGTGACCATACTATACATTGTTCACTGCGATTGTTGTCAAGGCACGACTGGCACAGAGGCTTACACAACGTGACCATACTATACATTGTTCACTGCGATTGTTGTCAAGGCGCAACTGGCACAGTGGCTTACACAACGTGACCATACTATACATCGTTTACTACGATTGTTGTCAAGGCGCTTCTGGCACTGAGGCTTACACAACGTGACCATACTATACATTTTTCACTATGATTGTTGTCAAGGCACGACCGGCATAGAGGGTTACACAACGTGACCATACTATACATTGTTCACTGCGATTGTTGTCAAGGCACGACTGGCATACAGGGTTACACAACGTTACCATGCTATACATTGTTCACTTCGATTGTTGTCAAGGCACGACTGCCACAGAGGCTTACACAACGTGACCATACTATACATTGCTCACTGCGATTGTTGTCAAGGCACGACTGGCATACAGGGTTACACAACGTGGCCATACTATACATTGTTCACTGCGATTGTTGTCAAGGCACGACTGGCATAGAGACTTACACAACGTGGCCATACTATACATTGTTCACTGCGATTGTTGTCAAGGCACGACTGGCATAGAGACTTACACAACGTGACCATACTGTACATTGGTCATTGCGATTGTTGTCAATGCTCTACTGGCACAGGAACTTACACAACGTGACCATACTATACATTGTTCACTGCGATTGTTGTTAAGGCACGACTGGCATAGAGGGTTACACAACGTGACCATACTATACATTGTTCACTGCGATTGTTATCAAGGCACGACTGGCACAGAGGCTTACACAACGTGACCATACTATACATTGTTCACTGCGATTGTTGTCAAGGCACGACTGGCACAGACGCTTACACAACGTGACCATACTATACATTGTTCACTGCGATTGTTGTCAAGGCACGACTGGCACAGAGGCTTACACAACGTGACCATACTATACATTGTACACGGCGATTGTTGTCAAGGCACGACTGGCACAGAGGCTTACACAACGTGACCATTCTATACATTGTACACTGCGATTGCTGTCAAGGCGCGACGGGCACAGAGGCTTACACAACGTGGCCATACTATACATTGTTCACTGCGATTGTTGTCAAGGCACGACTGGCACAGATGCTTACACAACGTGACCATACTATACATTGTACACTGCGATTGCTGTCAAGGCGCGACGGGCACAGAGGCTTACACAACGTGACCATACTATACATTGTACACTGCGATTGTTGTCAAGGCACGACTGGCACAGAGGCTTACACAACGTGACCATACTATACATTGTACACTGCGATTGTTGTCAAGGCGCGACTGGCATAGAGGCTTACACAACGTGACCATACTATACATTGTACACTGCGATTGCTCTCAAGGCGCGACTGGCACAGAGGCTTACACAACGTGACCATACTATACATTGTACACTGCGATTGTTGTCAAGGCGCGACTGGCATAGAGGCTTACACAACGTGACCATACTATACATTGTACACTGCGATTGCTGTCAAGGCGCGACTGGCACAGAGGCTTACACAACGTGACCATACTATACATTGTACACTGCGATTGTTGTCAAGGCACGACTGGCACAGAGGCTTACACAACGTGACCATACTATACATTGTACACTGCGATTGTTGTCAAGGCACGACTGGCACAGAGGCTTACACAACGTGACCATTCTATACATTGTACACTGCAATTGCTGTCAAGGCGCGACGGGCACAGAGGCTTACACAACGTGGCCATACTATACATTGTTCAATGCGATTGTTGTCAAGGCACGACTGTCACAGAGGCTTACACAACGTGACCATACTATACATTGTTCACTGCGATTGTTGTCAAGGCACGACTGGCACGGAGGCTTACACAACGTGACCATACTATACATTGTACACTGCGATTGTTGTCAAGGCACGACTGGCACAGAGGCTTACACAACGTGACCATACTATACATTGTTCAATGCGATTGTTGGCAAGGCACGACTGGCACAGAGGCTTACACAACGTGACCATACTATACATTGTTCACTGCGATTGTTGTCAAGGCGCAACTGGCACAGTGGCTTACACAACGTGACCATACTATACATCGTTTACTACGATTGTTGTCAAGGCGCTTCTGGCACTGAGGCTTACACAACGTGACCATACTATACATTTTTCACTATGATTGTTGTCAAGGCACGACCGGCATAGAGGGTTACACAACGTGACCATACTATACATTGTTCACTGCGATTGTTGTCAAGGCACGACTGGCATAGAGGGTTACACAACGTTACCATGCTATACATTGTTCACTTCGATTGTTGTCAAGGCACGACTGCCACAGAGGCTTACACAACGTGACCATACTATACATTGCTCACTGCGATTGTTGTCAAGGCACGACTGGCATAGAGACTTACACAACGTGGCCATACTATACATTGTTCACTGCGATTGTTGTCAAGGCACGACTGGCATAGAGACTTACACAACGTGGCCATACTATACATTGTTCACTGCGATTGTTGTCAAGGCACGACTGGCATAGAGACTTACACAACGTGACCATACTGTACATTGGTCATTGCGATTGTTGTCAATGCTCTACTGGCACAGGAACTTACACAACGTGACCATACTATACATTGTTCACTGCGATTGTTGTTAAGGCACGACTGGCATAGAGGGTTACACAACGTGACCATACTATACATTGTTCACTGCGATTGTTATCAAGGCACGACTGGCACAGAGGCATACACAACGTGACCATACTATACATTGTTCACTGCGATTGTTGTCAAGGCACGACTTGCATAGAGGGTTACACAACGTGACCATACTATACATTGTTCACTGCGATTGTTGTCAAGGCACGACTGGCATAGAGGGTTACACAACGTGACCATACCATACATTGTTCACTGCGATTGTTTTCAAGGCACGACTGGCAGCGAGGGTTACACAAGGTGACCATACTATACATTGTTCACTGCGATTGTTATCAAGGCACGACTGGCATAGAGGGTTACACAAGGTGACCATACTATACATTGTTCACTGCGATTGTTTTCAAGGCACGACTGGCATAGAGGGTTACACAAGGTGACCATACTATACATTGTTCACTGCGATTGTTATCAAGGCACGACTGGCATAGAGGGTTACACAACGTGACCATACTATACATTGTTCACTGCGATTGATGTCAAGGCACGACTGGCAGAGAGGCTTACACAAGGTGACCATACTATACATTGTTCACTGCGATTGTTGTCAAGGCACTACTGGCACAGAGGGTTCCACAACGTGACCGTACTATACATTGTTCACTGCGATTGTTGTCAAGGCACGACTGGCACAGAGGCTTACACAACCTGGCCATACTATACATTGTTCACTGCGATAGTTGTCAAGGCACGACTGGCACAGAGGCTTACACAACGTGACCATACTATACATTGTTCACTGCGATTGTTGTCAAGGCACGACTGGCACAGAGGCTTACACAACCTGGCCATACTATACATTGTTCACTGCGATAGTTGTCAAGGCACGACTGGCACAGAGGCTTACACAACGTGACCATACTATACATTGTTCACTGCGATTGTTGTCAAGGCACGACTGGCACAGAGGCTTACACAACCTGGCCATACTATACATTGTTCACTGCGATTGTTGTCAAGGCACGACTGGCATAGAGGGTTACACAACGTGACCATGCCATACATTGTTCACTGCGATTGTTTTCAAGGCACGACTGGCAGCGAGGGTTACACAAGGTGACCATACTATACATTGTTCACTGCGATTGTTATCAAGGCACGACTGGCATAGAGGGTTACACAAGGTGACCATACTATACATTGTTCACTGCGATTGTTTTCAAGGCACGACTGGCATAGAGGGTTACACAAGGTGACCATACTATACATTGTTCACTGCGATTGTTATCAAGGCACGACTGGCATAGAGGGTTACACAACGTGACCATACTATACATTGTTCACTGCGATTGATGTCAAGGCACGACTGGCAGAGAGGCTTACACAAGGTGACCATACTATACATTGTTCACTGCGATTGTTGTCAAGGCACTACTGGCACAGAGGGTTACACAACGTGACCGTACTATACATTGTTCACTGCGATTGTTGTCAAGGCACGACTGGCACAGAGGCTTACACAACCTGGCCATACTATACATTGTTCACTGCGATAGTTGTCAAGGCACGACTGGCACAGAGGCTTACACAACGTGACCATACTATTCATTGTTCACTGCGATTGTTGTCAAGGCAAGACTGGCATAGAGGTCACACAAGGTGACCATACTATAGATTGTTCACTGCGATTGTTGTCAGGGCACGACTGGCACAGAGGCTTACACAACGTGACCATACTATACATTGTTCACTGCGATTGTTGTCAAGGCACGACTGGCACAGAGGTTTACACAACGTGACCATACTATACATTGTTCACTCCGATTGTTGTCAAGGCACGACTGGCACAGAGGTTTACATAACGTGACCATACTATACATTGTTCACTGCGATTGTTGTCAAGGCACGACTGGCAGAGAGGCTTACACAACGTGACCATACTATGCATTGTTCACTGCGATTGTTGTCAAGGCACTACTGGCATAGAGGCTTACACAACGTGACCATACTATACATTGTTCACTGCGATTGTTGTGAAGGCTCTACTGGCATATAGGGTTACACAACGTGACCATACTATACATTGTTCACTGCGATTGTTGTCAAGGCACGACTGGCATACAGGCTTACACATCGTTTCCGTGTTACCAAATCAATAAAGTGAAAGATGTAAATTTAGGTAGAAATAGGTTCTAACGTGAAATAGATATCTTTAGGTTGTATAGGACCACCTTATTCGAACACATAGTTCCATAATTAGAATACATACAACTTTTATTTTCTATGTATCATGAGGAAAAGTAGGGTTTTACCTAAAATCTGAGGTTTTGTTATTACTATACAATTTGTGGCATTTATGGAACAAAAATGTATATTGTTGCACTAAAGTAACAAGCTTTTCCTTATCCATTGCTGCAGATAAAGATACAATAGCGCAATCAATCATTTACTGCCGCCGAATACCGATTCCTTACAACTAGCAATGACCTTGGTTAGCACGAAGATTTCCGGCAGTGACACAAGTGATACCGATAACGAAACTCCGCCCACGGAAGATGTAAGAAATACTCTCTAGAAGTAACTCCTTGCGGAAGCCTTCACTTGCTGCATTTCGCTTCCTTGTAGTTATTATAAAAAGGAAAATATATTACTCGGCGTGCCACGCTTCGCCTCCGCGCGTCCAGGTGTAAGCCTACCTTACCATGTATTTCTTAATTCCAAAATACTCTTAAAATGATCATCGTTCCAAACGTTACTAAAAAAATGCTAAAAAGTGTAAAATGGATTTTAGTGTTCTTAAACACCACATACCTTTCATTTTACTTCTCTGCAGTTAGCCATATACTCGTTTGAACTATGGAGAATGTCCTTTTAAGTACCTGTAAGCCTAAACTCTTATAAAATTATAGTCTGAAAGGAAACCTTCTGCTTATATTTGAGTACAAACCACTCAACAGAAGTCGCAAGAATTTTCAAATGACAGTCACGTGCAAAGGAGCAGATGAGAAACAGGGCCGGTCCATGCATTAAACATTTTTAAGTAGTTTAAATGTAAGAAATAATGTTGTGTTAGTCTCATAATATCAAATTCTGTTTTATCGGGTTTTCATTTTTAAGCGTTCCGCACAATGTAGCTTTCGATATACATTTGTATAATTCGTTATACTTCCTTCTAATAGAAACATTATAAATTATGATTTTTGTTAACATGCTTAGCTGTGAAGTAGTTACACTATAATATAATTGTGTGAACATTTAAGCTAAAAATCGAAGTCAAGATTTAAAATTTTCTTCAAAACTAGTAAAATAAGTCAACGTTATTTTTACCAACATGCTATTAAAGAGCGAAATGATAAAATATTAATTTGTAAAGTTATAGTTTCATTGTGTGGAGCATTCTTTCAAAGTAGTCAAAGAATTATTGAAATGATGAATACCCCTGAAACTAATTTGAAGAGGTGCCTGACACTCAATATACATTACAACCCTAAATGCTATATAAAACTTCAAATGCAACGAATTGAAATTTATGGAGTTTTTAAGCAACCTCTTTAATTGCATTTTTTAGTTCCCTTTTTGAGCTACAAGATACTTTTACTGTCTTATTCAATTCCCTTGTACTATGAGACGGGAACTTCTATGTATATATATATATATATATATATATATATATATATATATATATGTGTGTGTGTGTGTGTGTGTGTGTGTGTGTGTGTGTAACTTTAGAATCAGAATGTAAATATAAGACTTTTAGGTATAAGTATAATTTTGTATTATAAATTGTGTAAAGAAGCTGCCTCTTGAAAGTATGTTGACCTGAGCACATTTCTGAAGGCCAGAGGACAAACATCTTTTGTCATCTCGCGCCGAGGGACGTTTTGCCTAAAGTCCATGGACACAGCTGGGGAAAATGTACCCCTCCCCCATAACGGGACTAGAGTGAAACTGCGGGGGTGAGATACATTAAACAGGGAAAATTGAAGAGAACGGGACTGTCTGTCTGTTGCGATGCTGCTACCGGGGTGAACCTGTGTCGCGAATATGTATAGTTTCGCGCCAAAAACGTCGATGTGTGAAAGGCGACAGCGATTAGCGTAAGGTGAAGCAAATAGCGATATTAAAAAGCAATACCAGAAATTCGCTCAGGTCTGTACTTCGAGGCAAAGATGTGGTGGAGAATAAAGTCAGGAAATGTCTGTGCTGTATTTGTCATCTAACCTCGCGCCTGAGAAATATCCTACTCATGCCTACGCAAGTCCCGGTATCTAATCCCAAACAAAATCAACGTAGCTGCGTACAGCGCAGAGGCTGCTACTGCACTGGATGAGCTACCGAGTATTTCATGTGACAGGAAAGAGACTGTCACAAAAGTGGCACCCAACGTACACTGTTACAAATGGTTTCCCAACCCTGTTACAAATGGCGTCCCAACGTGGCGGCTCGACAAAGGATGACAACCAGAGGATCGACGATGGAAGCAGGTGACTCGGTGAGAATATAATCGACGCGTAGGAAGAACAGCGCACGAGAGTGAACTTCAACGCAGAAACAGCAGTAGACGCCGTGGACGCAAAAAGGAGACGACGACCGCAAGGAACATCACGAGCACCAAGAAGCAGCCTCAAGATCTAGGAGGAAAGGCGCATAAGGTGCTGTTTCAACAAGCGAGACAATCAACATCAGAGGACGACCACACCAACCCAGCAATGCAGGTCGCCGAAAGGTCAGAGTTTAAAAAAAATCGTATGTAAAAACAATATATATATAATAGTTATAATTGTATATGTATGAAAATAAATGTATGCAGGAATGAGAGGGTATTATATACTGTATGATTGAGTGGGGAAGATAGAATAGGGTAATTTTAAATAGATGCTCCTTCGTAGCGGGAAGTTAAGTAGAAATACCAAAATGGAGTCGTTAGAACAGAGTAAAGAAAACAGTGCTGAGAGCAGCGACGCGGTAGTGAATATTTCGGGAGATTGCTTTAAGATGCTCTTGGAAAAAATTAACGAAATGGGTGGTAGATTAGAGAATATGGGTAGTAGATTAGAGAATATGGGTGATAGGTTGGAGAGTAAAATTAAAAGTTAAGGAACTCATAGACGAAGGATTTAGGACCCAAGAATCAAAGTTGAAAGAACATTAGATCACAAGCACCAGGAATTTGAGGAGAGAATGAGGAAACAATTAAATACACAGCAGGTGAACATTTCCGAAATCCAGGAAGGGTTAAACTCCTTTAAAGTTAACGTGAACGAAAATTTAGAACGTATGAAAGAGACGCGTGAAAGAAAAAATGTAGAAACTATGAAAATGCTGACGGATGAGCTAATACCTATTATAAACGCAGTGCATGGTGAGGTAAATGAAACTTTACAAGAAATTAGTGAACTTAAGGAAAAGAATGAGGGACAGCTAGCAGCTCATCTAGAGGTAGATAACCGTTCAAAACAGAATGAGAAAAGGATAGTGGAGCTTCAGGGATCTTTTGAGAGAATGGAGATACAATTAAGAAATATTAATGATGGTAATGCGACTAGCGCAGTTGATAGTAATGGGAATAACCCAATTGTAAATAGTGTACCCATGAGGCTGCCGCTATGGAGAATGTAACACCTAGTTCCTTCCACGTGAACCCACCTAATACAGGAAATAGTCTCGGTCAATATGGGCAATTGTTGAATGAGCTGTCTGTTCCCATTTTTGACGAGTCTAATGTCATAAATTTAAAGCAATTCCTTATCGACTTAGACCACTATTTCGAGATAAAGGATATACCGGAACAGCTCATAATGTTTGTTGTACGGAAGGGACTGAGAAAAACAGATCTCTGACGTGGTTAAGGCTTGTTTTGGGAGAAAATTGCTTTCACGAGCATTCCAAGCAAATGTTCATTAACATGTACTGGGATGCGACTACACAAAGCAAAATAAGATTAATGTTTAGGAAATTGGCCGCGGAACGAGTGAAAAAGAAAGCTGACAAGTTCAAAGACAAACCTAAGTCCAGAAAGAAAAAGAAAGGTGAAATCCATATTGATACACGAAATCAACAGTCATTTGTGAAACGCGTAGTAAAGATCGTTGCGAAAGATAAGAGGCAGGAGGATAGCGACGGTTCTCATTGTGACCAGCCAAAGGCAAAGGGGACGAAGGACGACCGAACCAGCTGTATTTACGGTCAATGAACCAAGTTACAGGATTGAAAACAGTAGAGAGTACCAAGGAAAGATGTATTTACCTACTTACTTAACTAATAACGTAAAAACAGCTTCAGCTGAGCCCTGCCTGGACAATAGCCATGAAACACATTCACAACAGCAACTATAGTGATTCTGGTCCAAGTACTGACCCTCAAGAAAACACTGTGGCCGGTGACAAACATAGCCCGAAACAGCAGGCCCAATCACAAATCGTCACCCGCTCATTGGCCAGGGCAACGCAACCCCCTCTCATCTAACATTGTATATATAGGGGGAGCGGGGAAAATAACGGTCATTTCATTCTGACGAAGGCCATGGAGTTTAGAATGGCCGAAAGCTCAATATTTTCAAACCTCACACGGCTGATCGCCCGTGAAACTTTAATAAATAACGTAAAAACAATTGACTTAAGTACCCGGCGTGAAAAGAGGCTGAGAAAAAAAAATAAAGTGGACTGTGGAATAGCTGAACCAAAAGGGGATTCGAACCGCTAGAATAGTGGAGATCAAATACATTAACAGAGTGGACGCGAACTTATCAAGGAACAATTGATGTAGAAGCTGCCGAAAAGTAAGCTGAGATGCGCGAACTGATGAAAGAATAATTTATGTAGATGCTGCCGAAAAGTATGCTGAGATGCGCGAACTTATAAAAGAACAATTGATGTAGATGCTGCCGAAAAGTATGTTGAGCTAAAAATGATAAAGTTGACCATGAAAATAAATAAATAAAAAAAAAGTAGACAAATGCAAAGCAACGCACAAGGCGAGAAAGTTAGAAAAATGCTAAAACCGGATCAGAGTCCTAATTGCTTGAGCTTTATAACTTGTTTAGTACTTATTAAAGCAAAAGTTGAAGGAAATTATAGGTTGATTACGGCTATTGCAGAAATAACAGAAATGATATTAAAAGTGTAAACTGTATCATACAGTAATTGTAAATGTGATCTAATTACGTATCAAAGGAAGACCGAAGATGCGCGAAACAGTAACGAGCAACAATTGAAATAAAAATAAAAAATAATAATAATAATGGTTTTAAAATACGAGTGAAGCGGTATATGGCTTTAAAAAGACAGATGAAGGAACGATGGTAAACTTGGAAGGATATAGGTGAAGATAGGTAGAAATAAGTGTAAAATCAGTAGCTCGTAAGTGTGATTAGATTGGCAGTACAAAATGTCATTATGTGAAACATACTTGTTAAGAATTGAGGGACCCTGGAAGACATTGAACCCTTGTGTTTACGTTGGCCAGGTAGACAAGAAGAACCTGTGTCAGTGACCTATATGTGTGGTAGTGCAAGGGAGAGAAAAGTGAAATACCAAGACAGGTAGCTAACCTGAAAGTAAAGGGATGCTACGAGGAAGTGGAAATTCTCATTAGTAAGTTAAGCTGAAGTCTGAACTTAGGAGGAAAAAGAACTTGATAACAATAAAAAAAGGAGAAATCTCTCAAGGTTATTCCTGTTTTTTCTTGTTACAATGTCCGGCGCATTTGAGACGGGAACTTCTATGTATATATATTTGTAATTTTAGAATAAGAATGTAAATATAAGACTCTTAGGTATAAGTATAATTTTGTATTATAAATTGTGTAAAGAAGCTGCCTCTTGAAAGTATGTTGACCTGAGCACTTTTCTGAAGGCCAGAGGACTATCTTTTGTCATCTCGTGCCGAGGGACGTTTTGCCTAAAGTCCAAGGACACAGCTGGGGAAAATACACCCCTCCCCCATAACGGGACTAGAGAGAAAGTGCGGGGGTGAGATACATAAATAGAGAAAATTGAAGAGAACGGGACTGTCTGTCTGTTGCGATGCTGCTACCGGGGTGAACCTGTGTCGCGAATATGTATAGTTTCGCGCCAAAAACGTCGATGTGTGAAAGGCGACAGCGATTAGCGTAAGGTGAAGTAAATAGCGATATTAAAACGCAATACCAGAAACTCGCTCAGGTCTGTACTTCGAGGCAAAGATGTGGTGGAGAATAAAGTCAGGAAATGTCTGTGCTGTATTTGTCATCTAACCTCGCGCCTGAGAAATATCCTACTCCTGCCTACCTAAGTCCCGGTATCTAATCCCAAACAAAATCAATGTAGTGGCGTACAGCGCAGAGGCAGCTACTGCACCGGATGAGCTACCGAGTATTTCATGTGACAGGAAAGAGACTGTCACAAAAGTGGCACCCAACGTACACTGTTACAAATGGATTCCCAACCCTGTTACAATTAGAATAAGTTGTTCCTACTACTTCCTGAGAAGTGGTAGAATTTATTTCCTTCTTGTTTTCGATTACCTCTGAGTGATTCCATCGTTCTCTTTATTATTTGTTTATCATGGGGCACAAAGTCCTTATGCACCTTCTTAAGTATGTTTTCCGTTATATTGGCAACCAATTAGAGTTGTATGCAAGACCCAACTAAATTTCTTCTTGAAATGGTACTAATCCAGTCTGACATTGCATAACATTTTTAATCGTATTTATTGAATATGTTTATATGTATTTCTGCAGAAGTACAGATGTCCAAAGAATTAACTCTATTTTTACTTTCTCTACTACGTATACTATAGTAGAGGAAATATTGTATTCCACCCAAAAATTTGATGTCGCGATTTCACCGGAAATATGTTTTGAGTCCCCTGAATACAAAAAAGCATTTTTAGAAAAAGGTCCGGGTGTGTGTGTGTGTGTGTGTGTGTGTGTGTGTGTGTGTGTGTGTGTGTGTGTCAGTCGAAAGCCTACCTCAAAAACGAAAAGTCGATTAGAAACCAAATTTGGTGCTTACGTTTAATGTCTTTCAAGGATGCGACACAACGATTTTGAAGAAAATTGCTCCACCGTAAACTACGCTTTACATGGAAAATTTTTCGAAAATTTTGATTTTCTTGAAAATGGCTCCAACGATTTCAATTAAAATGTCATATGTTTGAGATATTTTAATGGCAAATGAAATGTACATCTTGAATTTTCTGGCTATAGCCCCTGTAGTCGTATTTATTCTGGATGACTTTTCTATAACTAGTAAATCGTTAGAGATAGACCAAATCTTGCTATATAAAAATATAGATCTTGCTAAAATACACAATTTATGTCTTAATAAATTTGTTTGTAGAGTGAACCATTTCGGAAATATGCCTTGTTATTTGTGTGAGTTTTTGAGAACTTATATTCTGTCAAATGAAACATCGTTATTAAATTTTGATAGGTTAATCGTGCAATGAGAACGGAGTTTGAAAGTTTTAAAAGTTTTGACAATCGCTCAAAGCCTACTGTATTCCCATATTTCCCTTGTACCTACAAGAAAATAAGCAATAAGATAATGTGTACAAATGTTTATCTCAACTAACACGAAGGTACAGGAATAAGAGTTTGAAAGAATTATTAGTACTAGAGTAGAGAAAGTCATGTGAGTACAACACATATTGTATGCCTACAAAGCCTATATAAAGCAGTTCATGCATTTTAAAATTAATTAAATCAAAATCATATTAAACGAATATTTAAAAAACTCAGCAAAATTAAAAGGAGTATGGTACTGAAGCCGCAATATCACCATCAAACACTAAATTATTCCAGAAATGTAGCCGAAATTATTGCAGAGAACAATATATAGATTACACTACTGTAAAGTTATTAAGTAGTGTTATCATCATAATGTCGCTTCTATTATAAAGACATCAATCGGCGTACATAATTTAGGAAGCCGGTCTTGTCTTCGGCAATAGTGTTCGCATTTTTACGAAGCTCATCATATTTGATAAATGTGAAGTATTTTGTGTTATTTTGTTTGTTGTTCTATAATAGTAATTATCACGCCCAGAGACTGCACAATTACTCGTTTTAAAATTGGAACTCACACACAACGAAAGAAAATCTATCAATCCAGTCTCACTGACATCGTAAAGACGCACATAAGAGACTATATAAATTAATGTCAACAAGATGTTGCGACCGATGTGACGTCACCTGCTCTCCCGTAACCCCGCGCTGCATGACACCTTTACTGTCATTCCACCATGGCTATTACCATCTTCACTAGCTGTCTTCCTCAGCGACAAGACCAATATCCACGAGATAAAAGGACATTAAAGTTTTGAATACAACAGCGAGAGAATAAAAAAAAAACCACGAACAGCCTGCGCGGTGTTCTGCCTTTCCGTGTCCTCAGCGCTCGTTGCCGTCTGCCGCTATCATAGAAAGGCGCGGATGAAACCATATAATATTTTCAAAACTACTTTTAAAAGCTTTACCTACCAACTTTATAAAAGGAGATGCTGAAACTGACCGTTGCAGTTCATACATTTTGGGCACCTCTTTAGGAAACTATCCATCACTTGCCGTAATTGACGTTGAGAAATGCTGACAATTTCCTGGTGCATATTTTGTTTTAATTCTTCCAGGGTATGTGGGTTTGTCTTGTACAATTTATGTTTTAAGTTACCCCAGAGACAGAAATCGCTGGGAGTTAAGTCGGAGGACCGAGGGGTCCACAAATCTCTACTAATAATTCTGTCCTGAAACACACCTTCCATTGTTCTTATCGAAAGATTGACGTATGAGCTGTCGCAGAATCTTATTGGAAAAAGGCAAAATCACTGACCCTGTCTGTTAATTCTCTAAAAAGTGGGCCAAATTGTATTCACGTATGTAAGGACATCAACTGTTGACTCAAAAAATTGGGCCTCTAACTCTTTCTCCACTATTGGCACACCATACACCAATTTTTTCGTCAAGAAGGGGTTCTTCATGAACAATATTAGGTTTCTCAGAGCTCCAATAGTGATTATATTGTGTACACACATATCCATGATGGTAGAACCAAGCTTTATCCGTAAAAAATATTAAACGTAGATGTATTTCGCCATTCTATATACTATTGAGAATCCATTCACAAAATTGGCACCTAATTACTGGATCACCTGGTTGAAGAGCATATGCCGCAGTTATTTTATATGGTTTTAATTTCAGCAACTTTGTAGTTCTTCGCACAGAGCCATAATGCCTACCTGTTGTGAAATACGCCTAAGCGATTTTGGGGGGGAATTCTCCAAACGATGTTTCTTGGGTAAGAACCGTACGTCGTCTTTTAGATTTCTTAAGCTGAACACTTACTGTGGTCTAAAATTTCTTGTGAAGTTCATGGCCTGCTGTAAGACCTGGAACTTTTACAGCTGGAAATATTTCTGCAAATTGTACTTTCACGTGGCCAGTTGACTGAGTGAACACACACGGATCATAAACACACACTGTGCAGTGGAAAACATATGTTGAGCCATAATGCACTTTGCGACTATGTGCAGGACGAAATAATGAATGATTTGTAATAGCTGAACCACATCACATCACCGTCATCTCAATACTGCACTTCCAGAGCAGAGCAAAACTGCGTCAGAAGTGTGACCTTGTTTACAGTAGCAGTGCGTTATCATGTTTCCACACGTTCAGTGGAAAAACGCTACGCAGGTGGTTCGGAGGTTTTTTGCTCTCCCGGTATAACACTTATGTTGGGTTACAAGAACGCACTTCGTTTCGTTAGCACTAAAGTGTTCATTTGCCTCTAAAATGAGTTACAAGACCGATCTACAACGCTATTCGATCGAATATCACTATCGATCGAATCTCGGGCTTATAAACACTTACTGGATGGCAGTCATTATTGCTTTCTTCATATGGTTTCCTCTTAATGTTTTCATATTATGACATCCTCAGATACAAGTAAATAAAAACTATTGCTCTATGCATGTGATTGGTGTGTGTATAAAATTATAGTTTTATCCCGGAAAGTGTATTTCTATTCTGTTCTTTGTCTGACGAAGAGGTTCTAATCGATCTGAGTGCATTTCGGTTAAGGTTACGGATCTGCTGAAAACCTTCTTTAGTCACAAAATAATTTTTACCGATGTTTTTGCGCTGATACATATTTCCAATTTTGACGAGCTACGTGCCCAATGCGAGAAAATGAGGAGCTTCCTCCATACGCTATCTCCTTGTTTATGCAACTCGCTACTGTGCTTTTCAAATGGGAAGGAGTTTGTCCTTGAGCGTCTCCAGGCCGGCAACCAATCGAAGTCCTGCTGTGTTGTCATATTGCTTTCCCCTTAAGTAGGGCTTGACGCGCCAAGAAATACCAAGAGTTGGGGTAATAAGCTTGCAACGCTGTGCATGTAAGCGTATATCATTGGCTGCAGATCAGAACTCTTCCCATTTGAAAAGCACAGTAATCATGTTCACGTCTCTCCACCGTCAGAGCTGCTAATGTCTGTTCACCAGCTCAAGATCTAAGGCAGGGCCTGCCGACTGCAATAATCACTTCCGGTCCCACATCCATGTTCCAAAACTGCCGGGGTGAAACATACATTTTGAGCGCTGCATGTAACCCTTACTTTCAAATGTACACGCTAGATGACACTGCCCAACTCGTGCGCCAAACATTACAAGGGTGCCAACACAATTATTGTACACTTCTGTGTTGCATTCTAACAAATTTTGAAACATAACCCATATTTAGTAAAAAAAATCATCAGCTTCTACTTCTAAAGGCCTTTGCAAAATATTATATTGAATAACTTGTACAGTATTTGAGTCAATATACGATGTGAATAAAACAGTACAGTTGGCTATCTGTATCCCTGTCAATACGAAATTTGAAAGCTGTAGTCGCTGTGGTTAACGTTCTGTGAAATCGTAACGGCAGCAGAGCGAAAGTAAAGCTTCACATAATATTATTGTATGTATTTGTAAAACCCGCAAGATTTGAAAGACGTGCAGGAGCATATGATCAGTAAGAAGGAAGTGAATCTGTTGTCACAAGGTCGTTGGTAAGCATGATGTATGTTTTAAATAAACGTATAATGGGGTATTCTTTAGAAAGTGCCCCGTGAGAATTTCGCATAAGTCCCACTCGGCAGTGTGCACGAATTCTTACGAAAGTTGCCGAAGTTGCTGTGTTATTCCAGTGTTAATTCAGCGCTGCCACAGCACTATTTCTCCATTAATTTGTTGCCAATCTTAAATTTGAATGTTTTAGCGGGACCCGGCAGTATGCTAGTGAACTTGTTAGAAGCAAGTTGTGAGAGTGCCATGACTCGCTTCATTAGCATAGTAGATTTAGTGCCTTTGTGCTATGAGGAAGAATGTATACAATTCCTCTACGACGAGGGTCACATTCTCTTGTGCAATATGCTTAAACGCGCTCAACCCCATAAAGAAATAATTTCACATAAATTTGGGAACTTCATATTTAATATGCATGTGACGTCCCTTGTGCTAAAGGTTACAGGCGAAAATGTATATTGGGAATGGGTACCCACAACTAGTCTTATCATACTGGAATTCTATATTATCCGAAATCTAAGTATGATTAAAAATATATGACTGGCGGTATATCTGTGGCGGCAAGATGTGAAAAATAGATTAGCCGACGCGCAAGTGCATTTGTGTTTAGTGTGTTGACAACAAAAATTAGTTTGGTTGAAAAAGCAATGTTGGCAGATGTGAAAATCGTCTGCTGGTGACAACTAGCGCATACAGCGCAACCTATAATCTTCGCATAAGTTAAAGGCATATAGAGGCGGGCCGTACTGCAGACTCCAGCGAATCCTAAGATTGCCCCTCCTATCAGCGCTGCCGGATGTGGTACATGTATCTCACGCGCCTGAACTGCTCTTATGGACAGAACCTCTGCCGGTACACGCACTACGCTTGGCAACAGCGCTCCGCTTGAACATTGGCCAGCGTTCACATGCCCTTAACTTTTGCGCGCAATAAAGTGGCGATTCTGCTAATGACTGTCGGCGCATGCGCAGTAAGTACCTTCGAACTTAGAATTTGGCCGGCAAGTGCTACGGGACACTTTCTAAAGATGAGCCTATATAATGCCCTCAATTAATCATGACATTACCTGCGTTACTTATTCATTTATCTTCAATATATACCTGTGTTGACGCATGCTATGGACTTGACTAATATTACTTTTTGCAAATCAACTGTAGTTCGAATCTAGTCTGCTTATGCATGACAACATTAATAATAAATAGCTTGTAACCCGTTAGTGGGTGAACTACTAGTGAACAACAAAAGTTCATTTGGAACTCTATTTAGGCTTTATAGTTGTTAGAAAACCAGAACTGAAGGACCTTTTCCCCATTTTAATATTAAATTTACTTTTGCATTCTCTGAATTTCAGAACTGCGTATATAGTAAAATGGACCACTACAGTGCTCAACACCTCCAGAAGAGCATCTTCAGGACTGTGGTACAGATTTCCTTCACATATGTGAAGTAAGTTATATTTAATACATTTTCCACCTTGCTGTCAAAACCCAATGGCAGACTCATTGCTACATCTTTAGTAAATTATCTTTTCTTCAGTTTTGTCACTGTGAGAGATTAGTACACACAATCTGAACATTGTTGGTACAGTATTATGACATGGCCTAGGATCACATGCTAAGATTAAACTTCTTTGCAAGCTGTACAAAATAATAGTAATTTTATCAAGGAAGTCAATTAAATTTACGAACTTCAGTAAAGCAAGATGTGATAAAACATAAGGTACTAGATACTTCCTTAGTTGTTGCAATGTTTCAGTTGCACTGTCTTTGATGTTAACTGACACACAGCTCATGACATCTACGCACAGAAAATGATTTCTTTGAGGAATCGTAGAGATGAGATTAAGTAAAAATGTTGAAATAAAGAAGCAGGTTTATGGTAAATAGGTGAAACCACATTTTTGCATTTGCAAAATTAGAGGAGTTTTGAGTTGCTGAGTAATGAACATACAGTAGTTGCTGAGAACGAAGAGAGAATTTGTTAAAAATAACAGGATATTTTGTTAGTGATGGAGGATAATGTAGCGTATTGACCAAAACACTTTAAATATATCTTCCCATCTTTTAACACTATATTGCAATGTTTTATTGTGCAAGTATTACGAATACACCTTTAAGAATAATAATTGACACACATAATATGTAATTTATTTCTGTAAGTGTCCACAAATTGCATTTTATTGAGACAAGGAGCAGAAAGCGAAGCAGTCGAATGAAATTAATCTGCACGCACTACACGCACTACACCCTACATGGGAGCTTTCCTCTATCGCATCCCTTCCCTCTCCTGTCCAGATGTAGCCAACATTGGTGCTTCACACGGAAGCACACGTGCCATGTTGCTGACAGTTTCTGCGTTTCATATATTGGCAATATCACTTTCCCCGCCTTCCCCTGCCTCGCTTATTTTCCTTCTATGTGCCATCACTATATGTCGTCTGCTTTCTAATGAGGTTTGGAAAAACGTTGTTTGCATGCTTTTAAGAGTTTCAGGAGGCAATGTAAGGATCTTAAAAAATAACAATGTACTAATGTTATTTATCAATGCACTCAAGGGGCTCTAATGACCTAGCTGTCGACGGGCCCTTAAACCCTAATCACTCACTCACTCAATGCACTCAACAGAGGTAATTGTGATGAAAATTGGGTTTTTGCTCAAGTGAGTGAGTGAGTGAGTGAGTGAGTGAATGAATGAATGAGTGAGTGAGTGAGTGAGTGGGTGGGTGGGTGGGTGAGAGAGTGAGTGAGTGAGTGGGTGGGTGAGTGAGTGAGTGAGTGAGTGAGTGAGTGGGTGAGTGAATGAATGAGTGAGTGAGTGAGTGAGTGAGTGAGTGAGTGGGTGAGTGAATGAATGAGTGAGTGAGTGAATGAGTGAGTGAGTGAGTGAGTGAATGAATGAGTGAGTGAGTGGGTGGGTGGGTGAGTGAGTGAGTGAGTGAGTGAGTGAGTGAGTGAGTGAGTGAGTGAGTGAGTGAGTGGGTGGGTGGGTGAGTGAGTGAGTGAGTGAGTGAGTGGGTGGGTGGATGGGTGGGTGGGTGGGTGGGTGGGTGGGTGGGTGAGTGAGTGAGTGAGTGAGTGTGTGACTGAGTGTGTGGGGTTTAATAGCCCGTCGACAGCGAGGTCATTTGGGCCGGGTTTTGGTCAATAAGCTACATTATATGTGATGGGCCAAGCGAATGCACCATTAATTGTTAAACGATAGTATCCTGTAAAAACCAAATGCTTTCATTTGGTTTTGTCATTCGTATAAACATGTTAAAGTATAATTGAAGCAGTGAAAGTAGCCTTCTTTCAATAGTCATACAGTTGATGGTACGATTGTGTTTGGTTCTGCGTTGCATTAAAGTTATATTTGCAGCACAGATGTAAACACAAAGTTTTCAATAAAAAAGTGAAACAATAAAAATAATAAAAAAGTGAAGGAGGAAGACAGAGGAAAACTAAAACATAACTATTTGAGTAAGAAATTGTAATATTTCTCGTTTTTAAAACGGACTAATTTCTCCTACTCCCGTTACAGATTTATAACTCCATATGTAAATATACTGTCCTGAAAATTGGTGATTGTGCATTTTTAGTATTTATGAAAATACTTGAAGATTTAAAACAAAAAACGTGGGGTGCACGCAATATGTATCTAATCGATACATGAATAGTTCACCTGGTAAATAATAATTTCATTGCACACTGATGATATGAACTGTTGTGCGAGTTTTCCAAAGGACAGCTACTCCCTACACTCCTTACTATTATCTGTTGCATGCGCCCCACAATTTTCGTTTTAAATCTTTCACTCTTACAAGTATCATCCACATACGAACAATCATTTACCTTTTCACGGCTTCACAAAATAACAAAGGAACAGCGAATTCAGGATCTACTCCGAAATCGATAATGGGTGTATAATAATAATAATGATGATGATGATGGTGACGGTGACGATGACGATGACGATGACGATGACGATGACGATGACGATGACGATGACGATGACGATGACGATGACGATGACGATGACGGTGACGGTGACGGTGACGGTGACGGTCGTGGTCGTGGTCGTGGTCGTGGTCGTGGTCGTGGTCGTGGTCGTGGTCGTGGTCGTGGTCGTGGTCGTGGTCGTGGTCGTGGTCGTGGTCGTGGTCGTGGTCGTGGTCGTGGTCGTGGTCGTGGTCGTGGTCGTGGTCGTGGTCGTGGTCGTGGTCGTGGTCGTGGTCGTGGTCGTGGTCGTGGTCGTGGTCGTGGTCGTGGTCGTGGTCGTGGTCGTGGTCGTGGTCGTGGTCGTGGTCGTGGTCGTGGTCGTGGTCGTGGTCGTGGTCGTGGTCGTGGTCGTGGTCGTGGTCGTGGTCGTGGTCGTGGTCGTGGTCGTGGTCGTGGTCGTGGTCGTGGTCGTGGTCGTGGTCGTGGTCGTGGTCGTGGTCGTGGTCGTGGTCGTGGTCGTGGTCGTGGTCGTGGTCGTGGTCGTGGTCGTGGTCGTGGTCGTGGTCGTGGTCGTGGTCGTGGTCGTGGTCGTGGTCGTGGTCGTGGTCGTGGTCGTGGTCGTGGTCGTGGTCGTGGTCGTGGTCGTGGTCGTGGTCGTGGTCGTGGTCGTGGTCGTGGTCGTGGTCGTGGTCGTGGTCGTGGTCGTGGTCGTGGTCGTGGTCGTGGTCGTGGTCGTGGTCGTGGTCGTGGTCGTGGTCGTGGTCGTGGTCGTGGTCGTGGTCGTGGTCGTGGTCGTGGTCGTGGTCGTGGTCGTGGTCGTGGTCGTGGTCGTGGTCGTGGTCGTGGTCGTGGTCGTGGTCGTGGTCGTGGTCGTGGTCGTGGTCGTGGTCGTGGTCGTGGTCGTGGTCGTGGTCGTGGTCGTGGTCGTGGTCGTGGTCGTGGTCGTGGTCGTGGTCGTGGTCGTGGTCGTGGTCGTGGTCGTGGTCGTGGTCGTGGTCGTGGTCGTGGTCGTGGTCGTGGTCGTGGTCGTGGTCGTGGTCGTGGTCGTGGTCGTGGTCGTGGTCGTGGTCGTGGTCGTGGTCGTGGTCGTGGTCGTGGTCGTGGTCGTGGTCGTGGTCGTGGTCGTGGTCGTGGTCGTGGTCGTGGTCGTGGTCGTGGTCGTGGTCGTGGTCGTGGTCGTGGTCGTGGTCGTGGTCGTGGTCGTGGTCGTGGTCGTGGTCGTGGTCGTGGTCGTGGTCGTGGTCGTGGTCGTGGTCGTGGTCGTGGTCGTGGTCGTGGTCGTGGTCGTGGTCGTGGTCGTGGTCGTGGTCGTGGTCGTGGTCGTGGTCGTGGTCGTGGTCGTGGTCGTGGTCGTGGTCGTGGTCGTGGTCGTGGTCGTGGTCGTGGTCGTGGTCGTGGTCGTGGTCGTGGTCGTGGTCGTGGTCGTGGTCGTGGTCGTGGTCGTGGTCGTGGTCGTGGTCGTGGTCGTGGTCGTGGTCGTGGTCGTGGTCGTGGTCGTGGTCGTGGTCGTGGTCGTGGTCGTGGTCGTGGTCGTGGTCGTGGTCGTGGTCGTGGTCGTGGTCGTGGTCGTGGTCGTGGTCGTGGTCGTGGTCGTGGTCGTGGTCGTGGTCGTGGTCGTGGTCGTGGTCGTGGTCGTGGTCGTGGTCGTGGTCGTGGTCGTGGTCGTGGTCGTGGTCGTGGTCGTGGTCGTGGTCGTGGTCGTGGTCGTGGTCGTGGTCGTGGTCGTGGTCGTGGTCGTGGTCGTGGTCGTGGTCGTGGTCGTGGTCGTGGTCGTGGTCGTGGTCGTGGTCGTGGTCGTGGTCGTGGTCGTGGTCGTGGTCGTGGTCGTGGTCGTGGTCGTGGTCGTGGTCGTGGTCGTGGTCGTGGTCGTGGTCGTGGTCGTGGTCGTGGTCGTGGTCGTGGTCGTGGTCGTGGTCGTGGTCGTGGTCGTGGTCGTGGTCGTGGTCGTGGTCGTGGTCGTGGTCGTGGTCGTGGTCGTGGTCGTGGTCGTGGTCGTGGTCGTGGTCGTGGTCGTGGTCGTGGTCGTGGTCGTGGTCGTGGTCGTGGTCGTGGTCGTGGTCGTGGTCGTGGTCGTGGTCGTGGTCGTGGTCGTGGTCGTGGTCGTGGTCGTGGTCGTGGTCGTGGTCGTGGTCGTGGTCGTGGTCGTGGTCGTGGTCGTGGTCGTGGTCGTGGTCGTGGTCGTGGTCGTGGTCGTGGTCGTGGTCGTGGTCGTGGTCGTGGTCGTGGTCGTGGTCGTGGTCGTGGTCGTGGTCGTGGTCGTGGTCGTGGTCGTGGTCGTGGTCGTGGTCGTGGTCGTGGTCGTGGTCGTGGTCGTGGTCGTGGTCGTGGTCGTGGTCGTGGTCGTGGTCGTGGTCGTGGTCGTGGTCGTGGTCGTGGTCGTGGTCGTGGTCGTGGTCGTGGTCGTGGTCGTGGTCGTGGTCGTGGTCGTGGTCGTGGTCGTGGTCGTGGTCGTGGTCGTGGTCGTGGTCGTGGTCGTGGTCGTGGTCGTGGTCGTGGTCGTGGTCGTGGTCGTGGTCGTGGTCGTGGTCGTGGTCGTGGTCGTGGTCGTGGTCGTGGTCGTGGTCGTGGTCGTGGTCGTGGTCGTGGTCGTGGTCGTGGTCGTGGTCGTGGTCGTGGTCGTGGTCGTGGTCGTGGTCGTGGTCGTGGTCGTGGTCGTGGTCGTGGTCGTGGTCGTGGTCGTGGTCGTGGTCGTGGTCGTGGTCGTGGTCGTGGTCGTGGTCGTGGTCGTGGTCGTGGTCGTATCAAATTTTAAGTAGTGCCCAGAACTTCAAAACCGATTGCTTTTCATTTGTCAAAATGCATTTAACAAACGTAATGAAGCACTAGCCTGAATTGCTTTTATTGATATTATTTAAGATACTGCCTGCAGCTTCTAACGCAATTGTCTCGAATTTTATGAAAATGTATTTAAAAAATTTAGAAAGAGCAGTAGCTCGTATTGTATTCATTAACAATAAGATATGTGCTACATAAGTGTGCTTTGATCATTAATATGAAAACACAAGACCATGGTTAGGCTGCCCCATTATGCCATCCCGCTTGAAACCACCCTTGGCTTTTAGATGATATTCTTAAATAGGAAGAAATATTCTCCTATCACATTACTTAAGTAGCATCTGTCTGTAAGTTATAAAGTCACGAACACAGTGCAGTACCAACCCAATAAATGACTCCTAATTCTGAAGTCACTGTGTAGCTACTCGAATTAAGGGGCCTTATTTCTAGGTGGCATGGGCTGGTGCGGATATACCAGGTGAGTCAACTACTCCTTATTTTCCAGTTTTATGTAATCCGCACAGGTAATCCTGTAGGAGTGTGGCGTCACGTGGTCGATAGGTAGCTATGTTGTGACTTAAGAGTGAAACTCGTTGGTGACGTATGTGTTACCAACGCTGGAAGATTGAAATCCGTGGAAACATCCGAATGTTGCCAACCAACTTGTTAACGTTATTTCTTGTTGTTATTTAGAGTTATTATTGTTTTGTAATTAAGTGATGTGACGTAAGTTCTTGTGCGGTGCGGTTGTGGTTTTAATTTGTATTATACATACGTTTGAAAATGAAGAATTGTACCGAGGAAGAGATGTTGTGGCTCATCGAAGCATATGAACGCTTTGAGTTTTAGTACAATTAAAAAAGTGAAAATTACCACAACAGGTACCACGGTGACCTAAAGCTGCTCACCGTATGGATTTCTGCCAAACCTGCAAAATGTATATATGTCAACTATAATATAATGTAAATTCTAGCTTGTAAGCCGGGCCTTATGTACCGGCACCAGAACAATACTCGAATAAATAAACTTGCACTTGTTGCGCATTTTCACAGATGACTACACTGATCAAAGGTACGAAAATCCTTATTTGAGGTTGTATAATACGGTAATTTTATTGCAGATTACGCAATATTACAACAATAATAATGATGATAATAATAATAAAAAAATAATAACTAACTAATTCATAATACTAATATTGCGGTTGTATAATACAATAATTTTATTACAGATTACGCAATAGTACAACAATAATAATGATAATAATCAATAATAATAATAAAGTCATTAATAATATTGAGGTTGCATAATACAGTAATGTTATTAAAGATTACGCAGTATTAACAACACCAACAATAATAGTAGTTCATTGTATTGGCTATTTTGTAATGCGTGGTTGGCAGTGTTAGCGAGTTGTACAATGTTAAGTTGGCAACAGATATTTCTGCCTTGCAGCGCCATCTTCTTCCGTTGCAGGTCCGTGACAAGTAGAACTGTCAGTGAACCACGTGACGCCGCACTCCTACAGTTTTACCTCCACACGTTATACTCTTAACATGAAAGCGTCGGCTGTGATGCCTTTGGTTACACACTCGATGAAATTAGTAGGTATTAATAGTATAGCTGTTTGAGCATCACCTTTTAATATACTCATAATTAGACAGCTGACGTTTGCACCTCTGCAAATGTTCACTGGGACCAGCAAATGCTACACATTAAACTGAATGTTCATCTACCAAGTTACTAGGTAGCTCATCCGTCTGGTGTACATGAGGTTCGACTCAGTGGCGTAGCTAAGGTTTTGCACTCCCATCATCTAACACATACTTATCCCAACACCTATTCCTGCCCCCTTCCTGCATCCAAACTTAGCTATGCAGGAAGAAACTATTGCCCACAGACACAAAAGCTTGAAAACATTTAGAACACCTTCTTTACTTCACAGATAAAGTCGCAATAAACGGCTAGGTGCTGTGCAAATAAACATACCGTACAGGAGAACCTGTACGACCTGTTCTCGAATGCTGGAATGCGCCCCCTGCAAAGAAATGTTGGGGGCCCTACTTAGTAATGAAGCTTAAAAATGGAGAGATAAAAATGTTACATAGTTACCCACATAGAATAGCATGGAAGTGAAATAAACTTGCCTAATGATGAACTGCTTTTGGAAGAAACAACCTAGCAAATTGTCAAAATTCCTGATTACCAACACTAATGCTTTTTTTCCTAAATACACAATATACACTCGCTAAACGCATAATGCCCATAGGTGGAACATCATTGTTACCTGCCAATATTCTGAGCAACCCAAGTAAACTTCTGTTTGTGGTACCTCAGATATTGTCCAGAAGCAATAACTCTGAATAACTGGTTAGAACAACAACACATATTGATTTATGTTTATATCTCATTACCAAATTCTAAAGTAATTCAATTTATGGGCCAATCGACTACATTTTCGAATAGGTATAGAGGTAAGCTTGTTCTACACTTTTAAGCAAGAAAGAGTAGGAAATGTTTACATGGTTCACTTCTGTTGTCGCTATGTCATTAGCAGAACCTGTATGTTCATGACCTAAACATATTAGAAATATGCAAGCACTTATGACCGAAAAATATTAGAAGATATGTCGATAAATATGACCTAACATTTGTTGGGTGCATCTTCGAGATCTTCAAAAATTTAATTCTGTTTAAATTATCATTATATTGGGAATCTACTTTTAAAATCTGACCCACTCAACAATAAATAAATAGTATTCATTTTACTGTTGCATTTTGAATTTATTTAATTGCTCAATCCAGAGCTAGCTCTCAACTCTGCACAGAATGAAATAAACGTAACATTTGTTTTAGACAATTGTGAAAGGTAGAAACTCCAAAGGGAAATTCTGTTTAGGTTGTGCCATATTTTAAGTAATTTCACAATATTCGTTGGGTTACATACGCGAGTCTGATACTCAGACTGCGCCAGTTTCCTTCGTATCTTCGAGCTGCTATTCAGATTGATTCTCTGTTGTACAGCGAATCTGTATTTTAAAATCTGATGTGTTGGTTGCATTCATATGACGTTCCCTATTCAATCTGCTACAAACTATTCTTTCAAAAGTTTACCTACTTCTTGGTAATGGATATAAACATGCTGAGGCTTTCATGGCCGGCGTTAATAGTGGATGTAAACTTTTATTACACAGTTACACATTTTGTTTTAGGTATATACCGTAGGCTAAAGCGAAGGTCAGATTGTTAGAAAGCGGATTGCCATGTGATGGCTAAAATTCCAGCTCTCTACATAACCACGAGAATAGTCACTTAGCACTTGAGAAAACTGTTTGAAAATTCAAATAAATAACAAAGAATGTTGGACATGGTTAACGCCACAAAAATTTACTTTGACATAATTTATGTTTCTCAGAGATATATATTTTTGAACAGCAGGAAAGGTTTGTCTATGCGTTAGCATTTACAAATTATACAGAATTTATTCAAACAGACTTAACAAACTATTCGAAGAAAATTTAAGATACATATTTTATATATTGTGACAAAACGACAAAAACACTCTCGTTACTTTTCTATCACTTTATTATCTTCTAAAATTTTACCACAAATACACAGTTTTGTTCTCGTCGTTAACACAGTCTAGTCTTTCGTGCTAGCACAACTCACAATTTTTACTTCTCATAATCTTGCTTAGTCCTTTTAGTGTCTTTCTTCACTTCCTCTGTTATTCATGCACTAATTACGACGTTACAATCACTCGCGACCCTCGTTGAATCTTTTTACGACGACCGACGTATCTATTATGATGACACACACGCACAGCTGTCTCACACTCATTGACATAATGGCTGACTCCTGTCCGTAACTCAATTGTAAAATTCACTCCTCTGGCCTCCTTATATACTGGGGATGACGCCACACGGATCTTTCCCCATTTCTGCACATACACACGCACCAGAAATGACTCAGCTACACGTCTCGGGAACGCTCTCGATGCCTCTTTTGTTTCTGCCGCCTCGAATGTTAACAGTCACGTACACACAGCAGTTCCATGGGGCAGATCGGCCTTGAACGTCTTTGCCCGCTCGCCGGCACGGTATGTGTTGTGAAGTAGCTTGGCCCCGTCCGTCCTTTGTTGAGGGCCGAGCCCGACGTCACAATATGTTGTGTTTATGGCTTAAACATATGGCATTCGAAATCGTCAGAGTCATTTTTGAGAAACTAAAAATAAGAAACCATTTCTATGTAAAACTAGACTAGGATGGGGGTTTTCTTAAAAATCTTTGTGTTGCATACCAGGAAAAAATAACTAAAAAGGTTTCAAGTGTGGTATTTATATGGAATTTCGTCCTTGAAATCAATACTGTTCGCAAACACATAAATAAAACACACACACGCGCGCGCGCGCACGTACGCATACATACACACGTACACACATACACACCTACGACACATTCTCATACGGATCTTTTTCTAAAAAAGTATCATTTTTCGGATTTAGGACTCTCAAAGCATGTATTTCCGGTGATACCTTGATATGGAATTTTAGGGCGAAACACAATACTTTCTCTACTTTCTTATAAGCAGTAGAGAAGATAAGAAAAGAGAAAATTATGCCCAGGCAGGCATGCAGGCAGGCAGGTAGGCATTCATAATGGTAGGTATTCGAAAAGTCCCAAGTTCAAATATGAATAAAAGTTGAGCCTGATTTTCTTCGTCGCATTTGCTCATTCCCCTCCATTATTACATAAGGGTAAGTGCAAAGTTCTGTAAAGGAAGTAATTTTTTTCTTCGCTTTCCTTTAGACCAAAAAGGAAAACTGTTGTTAGACTGATCGGCCTATATACTTAATTATTCATTCATTTCAAAAAGCCCATCAGCTGACTTTTATGATATTATTTGCTTTGACACATGTTAAAGAAAGTGCTAAAAAGCTCAACATGCATAGTTTTGTCATTTCTTTACCGATTCCCATTCTTAATACTGATATTGTGACGCAGAGGCTACAGATGAAGAGATAAACATAGATAAACAGCACTCACGCCCAGCATAAAAATCAGAAATGCTTTCGACAGGTTGCCAGAATCTTCTGGAAGTTTCTCCACCTCTATAACGCTCTGGAATTCCAACCAGCTGCTATATAAAGCTAGAATTCTCGCTAGTGACCCATTCAGTTGGTTAATCGGTTAATGAGCGAGTGATTTGGTGCATGTGTTTCTCACGCGACATCAAGGGCGGTTCTGCAACTGTTGTAACGTGTAATGTTGCAGGAGATTAGAGAGATCATGCACTCGACTCCTCAGCGCGTGAACCGTCTGGTAGAGGAAGCCACGGTACATTGAGTAATACGCGCAGGTTGTCCTGTAACGTAAACTACAAAGCAATGGAGCAAGTGTGTTCAAAGACAATTCGTCTGAAGCCGTTAAGTGGCTTAAACATTGTTTTGGCTTGTCTTATCTACCTCCACATGAAGTAGGTGATTGTTTTATATTTGATATGACTGATAACAAGCCGTTATGCTAAAAGATAGAACAATTTTGCGACTACCTTGTTGATTATTATATATCTGAGACCATATTTAATCCTGTAGTATGGCTCGAGCTATCCTCTGAAACACTACAAACAGGAAATTCAACGACTTGTTTGCAGTTCACATCCAGACATATACAGATTCATTTCAGTTTTAAAACGTATTCAAATGGAAACATCTAAAAATTAACGGCATGCACTTGCAACCTACTAAAAGAATCAAAGTACAAAACAAAGAAAAGAAAATAGAAAAATTACATAAAGCAATACAGAGAAAGACAAATATCACGTATCGCTTATGTAAAATACATTTCCCATTTGATTGTAACCGCCCCCCCCCCCCCCACATGAAAACCTGAAAGCAGAAGACTTTTAGTCAAGGAATTTTTAAAATTTTAATCAGTTTAATTTTTAAAATGTTATGGCAATTTTTAACCACACCACGCGCATTATGCGCGCGTAAGTGCGCAGTCTGCAAGTGGGACGGAAAATTGTTTTGTTTAACATCTTAATTCTTTCAATCGTGAAATGTCTCACCATGTTAACGTGGTGCCAACCTAAGAACAAAAATACACATATTAGTTTCGAATTATTGGCGCAAATGCATTATCCATACGCAGCAATACATTGTGGCGCAAATGTGGTGGCTCGATCAATAGTGCCAACATAAATATCACGAAAGTTAAACATGTAATAACTAAAATATTCCATAGGGCGTTAATAAAATACAATAATGACCTTTTGAATGGCGATGTCGTTAGAGAAGAGAAACATTAACATCCAAACACTCATTGTTGTCTAACATCACAAAATATGCAGATAATCTAAATTGGTTACATATATGTAGCAAAGTGGATAATTAGTACACATTTTGCTCACCAGATGGATATTAGATTTACAATGTCGCTCACAAAGAGATTAATGCTGGAGACTGGTTGAGGTAATTAGTTCCTTATAAGCGACAGCAATGCACATTCAGTGAATTATGTCACCCAAACTCGGTACCCGTTAACAAGACAACTAGTTATTGTTTTCGTTAGTTTGCTGACCCCTATTAGAAAATTAGTTACTTTGCATTTGTTAGTTTTGTAACCGTTTATGGATAACTAGTTAGCGTCTGTTTGCATTACTTCAGTAATCATCAGAATGTAACCGTTACATTATTTTCTGCCAAACCCTAGTATAGGACATACTACGAAGGGGGACACCTCGCGCCCTGCTACCTACACAGATATATTCTGGCTACCACCCACAGGAGTAAAGGATGAAGCGAAGGAACCACAGGGGGGCTACAGGCTGCAGAGACCACATCGAAAGCCCGACGGTGTTTCCCAAAGGGGGCGATTAACGACACATACAATCAGGCAGCCCTCTGGTGTCCTTGGGGAATACTCTTTCATTGGAGTAAGCTCCGGCTCTGTCTCACGCTAGGAAACTTGAAAGCACAAGAAGTATGAGAAGCAAATGAAAATAAGAGAAACTAAATTGTAATAGAAGAGAAATCACCCCAGCTTTACCTACCGATTAGGGAAAACTACGAAAAAACCAAGGTCAGAGTAAGTGGGCTTTGGTAATTGCTGAATTATATCTGTTGGCAAGGCAGAAACCTGCGATCCAGCCAGAACGAATCAGCCTGATTGTCATAAAAATGTGATGTGTTATACTCACACGACAATCTTTATCCACGCCTCTGGCGAGAAAACATCTGAGCAGTGTTCTGCTCTCTGGAAAAGAAAAGAGAACAGTAGCACATGACAGTTCACAATGATGTCATAAATAGATGTACTGTGTTCCTCTCACCAGAATGTGGCTCTAAGGAATGTGTTACATATCAACAATACCGCGCAATGTTAATAGTTACACCAGTATTGCTAGCAAAAGGACGTATATTTACTAAGAGGCCTAAGCCTTGCTAATATGTTGAAACCCTAACCGTAATCTTTCTCAGAAAACGCTGGAGTTGTGCAATCTATTGTTATAAAAGTTTCATTTTTCCACCTTCTTCGGGTTAATCGAGATAAACGTTTTCAGAAATGGTTTCTACACATTTTGGTTATGAGGATACAGCGGACGCGATAGTCAAATGTTTTAAAACGGGTCATTATGTGCTGGCCTTTAAATTCGCTTCTCTTCACATGACATCGCGAGAAACAATTAATAACGCGACAACACTTAAAAAAGTAGTGCTACAGTCAAAAAATATTAATAGATATCTCGGAAATGAGTGAGCCATAAATAACGTTACTTGAAATAAAATTATTGTGTGCTTAAAGAGATCTACACTTTTGAGTAATAGGTCTTTGTCTATCTCTTAAGATTTAGCGTTATAGAAAATGATAGGAAGTTCCTTCCGAATGAATAGTTTCACAGACTATTCCCAGAAAATTCAGAATATACACTTATTTGTCATGTGTATTTCTTAATCGTTAGAGCCAGTTTTAACATACAAAATATAGAACGTGTTTCCATAGAAAGGGTAAGTAATTTTGGACAGGGGGAAGGGGGTGCTTGAAAATGTTCAGCTCGAATCTTTGGGAGATGTTGGACTTAACTACTTCACTCTTTTGCTATATTATTTCACAGACACGTGTGTCGTTACACACACACGTGCGGATCTTCTCAAAACGCTTGAGCATTAAATTTTCGGCTGGAATGCAATACTTTCTCTACCTACTAGGTGCATGGCAGAGAAAATATAACAAGCAGCCCGTGCCAACGTTACACAGCGCTATCATTCAAAGTGGCAAATGTAAATATGACAAGTAACGCTCCCTAGCATTGAAATGACCCCTAACAAGTTCCGCACATTTGTTCTCCTTAGAAAAATGGTTAAATGAGCGAAATGGCGCCACGATAACATGTGCGACTCGCATTCGGGAGAATGATTCAAAACAGAGATGCCCATGTGCTAATGACGTCACCTTGCTGCTTTACCCAACTCCAAATCCGCGGATTTGCCTACGCCTATGTTCGCCGAACTATGCCGCATTCATGGGACTCAGAAACCTCTATAACGCTTTGTTACCTGAACGGGTGAGGAGGAAATGCTTCATGCACACAACGAAGGAGGTGGGGTAAACCGACAATATGCCGTCATTAGACATAAGAGACAAGGTTGGACATCGCTGATCTAAAGTCTGCTTGCTCCTCGATAGACTACTGACGCAAGACTTTGGCTTGTAAGACCTTGGGGGTACAAGTTCTACAAAGAGGAGAATAATCCATTAAAGAAGAAGAAGAAAAAGAAGAAGAAGGAAGAAGAAAAAGAACAAGAAGAATGGTTAATTTGCCGTCTCAAAACATTAAGTGTTGCCGGTGTTTGTTTTGAATCCCTGGTACATTCATTAATTAAAAACTTAGAATTTAATTTCGTTACAATACTGCTTTGTACCTTCTCTGTTAAAAAATCCAGCACAACAGCCTATGAAGGGCCAAGGCTTGCCGCCCGGCCACTGCTTCACCCACCTCTGCCCACCCACATGAGTAGGGTGCAGTCAGGTGCAGTACTGGAGAGTGGACGTGGTCAGCGTCCCGAGCCCTCCCGGCCAGTTATGTGGCCTTCACGACCTGGGATCGCTACTTCTTCAGTTGACCCCTCCGGAACCTAACGAGACTGAGTGCATCCCGTGCCAGATCTCCCAGCGGGGGAAAAATCCCCACACCGGTACCGGAAATTGGACCCGGGTCCTCCGCGCCAGAGGCAAGCGCGCTACCACTGCGGTACGGAGGTGGTCTCTTTCTTTGTAACCTTCCAAAATTGAAAGAGAAGCAGGATAAGGATAAGTTAGACGAGAAATACGATTTATTTTTGCATTGCCTCTGTACCGAGTGATCACCGTTCTGAGTTCTCCACTTCGAGTGAGTGCGTGAGTGAGTGATGGAGTGAGTGAGTGAGTGCGCGAGTGAGTGAGTGGGTGAGTGATGGAGTGAGTGAGTGATGGAGTGAGTGATGGAGTGCGTGAGTGAGTGCGTGCATGAGTGAGTGCGTGAGTGAGTGATGGAGTGGGTGATGGAGTGAGTGAGTGATGGAGTGAGTGATGGAGTGAGTGTTGGAGTGAGTGACTGAGTGAGTGAGTGAGTGAGTGAGTGAGTGAGTGAGTGACTGAGTGAGTGACTGAGTGAGTGAGTGAGTGAGTGAGTGAGTGAGTGAGTGAGTGAGTGAGTGAGTGAGTGAGTGAGTGAGTGAGTGAGTAGGGTTTAAGGGCCCGTCGACAAATAGGTCATTAGAGGCCCTCTCCACTTCGAGGTCCCAGGTTCGATTCCTGGGCATGACGAGGAGTTCTTCTTTATCCTCTATCCTAATAGATTCTGACAGTATGAACCGAGTGTGTTCAGCGCAACAGTTAATGGAAAAGCTAACATTAAAAATAAATAAAATGAAAAATAGCCCTACAGCTCGGAGAGTAAGCATACCATAAATAATTTTTCTCCAAGTCAAAATCCCCCTATATGACCTTAGAAATTAAGGGGACTATACAAATGTAAACGTAAAAACATTAATAAATAAAAGAATTTGTTTCTTCGAATTTTCTACATAAGGGTCAACTTTTCCAAAGAATATCACTCTGTTATGCACACTTTGCAAAACTTAACATTTCTAATTAATGATTCTCTTGACTTCTTTGAGTAGTCCAGAGTTCATTAGTTGTAAACTCCATGCCATTTTAGGTAAAACGAATGTTGTATAGGCATCCTTTATCGCATTCTGCTAATGGGCCTAGAATCCTTCATACACAACGCTTTCATACGAAATACTTTTCGATCAGCGATATTTGGTTTTCAGAAGCTACTCCCTGCCATAAATCTCTGGCAAACTCTATGAAATACCGCTGTAGCTGATGGAAACAACTTATTAAAGGTTGATGACCAATTTTTTTTATAAGGCTGCACATTTTTCAACGGTGGCCTCCCATCTGGGTTCTGGAACAACAAACACAGGGGCATTATTTGGGGGCCTGTGACATGGGCTCTGCTTAATCACCCATTTTTTGTTCCCTCTGCGCCTGTCATCCGATTCCGATATCAACAACAACAAATTGGAAGTGAGCGAGGCCCAGGTTTCTAACTATGCGACAAGCACATACACATGTAGTGGTATAAATCACGAGCACTGGAGTTGGGGTGTTGGTTGAATGGATGGAAAAGACCACAGCGAAATTGGATATGACACCACTGTCAAGAGGAAATCACCATGTTGATTATACGGCGTCACTTCCTGTCGCTCAGCCACCGCTCGCAGCGCCCGCCCGCCCGGCCGGCCGACATGCGTACTGTCATTATGCATCCTTCCTAGGCCTTCTATTGTTTTTGAATGAATTTCAGTGAGAGGTTTATTGTTACCACAGGGATCCTGATAATAGGAGTAAGAAAATCTAAACTAAAACTCGCCCTTAATATTCCCAGTCTGTCTGTGAAATGGAACACTACCTCTGTGTCTAAAGGAGTGATTTCCAAGAGTGGGGGTTTATGGGGAGAGGGTGCAGAAATCTACTATCTGATAAATAAATTAGCGATTATTTTAATGATAATTTTCACTGTTAATTATCTACAAGTCTCCTGACATCGTTGTATAAATCACTTTTAAGTTACATCGTAATAATTGCAATTTAACCAAAGAATACAAGCTGTACCTCGATATGTGTATTCTCTTGCCGCTTATGCTTCTCCATGCCTGTTGTCAATTTATTGAACAAATGTTCAGCAATATAATGCATAAATAAGAATCCTGACTAATAAAATCGCTGTTAAATGCTTCAATATGCAAACCACGTGTATTCTGATGTTATAAACGCATAAAATTTACTTTTATTTAGTTTAGATAATTGCTTTTTGATCAGACAGTAATCAGATAAATGTCCGTATGAACAAACACCTGTGAAGAAAAGCAATATTTTAGCGGGCAGCTAATTGAATTATCTGAGTAGTGAGAAATGTAGATGCTGTTCAGAGATATCCATTCCTTAAGACACAGTGAGAAAGGGAGGCAAATGAGCTCGGCTGACACGTAAAATTTGGATCCCTGGGTTTCTTCGCAGCATGAGCGAAAGCTCATGATACCATTGAGTTATTTTGCCCGTTGAAGTACAACGGCTTTTAAATTCTCTTCTGGCTCTCTATGTGCTTATACTAAACTGTGTGGGATTTAACCTCCTAATTTGGTATGTTCCAGGGCTTAGAGGCAGATAACGTTAACTCCAAAAGGTGAATTTTTCAGTTAAAGGTAGTTTTATTATAACAAGTTGATCACCAAATTATTTATTTTGATATTCCCGTTACTTTTACATTTTTATGGAGATAGCGTTTTAGATTTTAATAAGAGTCAGAGAATGTCAACTAGACTTAGCGTTCTCTATTTCTAAAATCTTGCTGGTTTCAAAGGCTTCAACTATAGACGGCGTTCTCTGACTCTAACATTTCATTGAGTTACGCAGAGTTAACGTTCGGCGTGGAAGGGAAGCGAAGAGGTAATCCATAAGTTTATCCTTGTGTTTAAAAACATCATTGGTATCATTGTTTACTACTGAATAATGAGTGGATCAAGTATCACAGTGTAGTTGGAACCATTTAGTAAACTGCTAACTGCTGCTTGGCAAAGCGTTGAGGCGTGTTGACCTTGGCTGTCGAGCGCTACGATCGCTTCTTATCTTGTTTATTAGAACAGCGAAATAATAGTAACTTGGCGTGTAACCAGTGATAAAAACAGATGAGCTCTCGCGCCTGCTGATATGTGGGACGTCGCTATCTTGAAGATATGATTACATCTGAACACAGTGTACATACCCCGTCTCGCCTTGTTTGTGTGATAAGCTCACGTAAACAGCTGGGCAGTTTCACATTCTTTCCGATACGCTTCATGGCTTTGCCAAGTAGTACATTCCTACCTAAGACACTGTTGTTTACTGAAAAGCAGCTTCTGACCTAGCTGCATAACTACAGTGTGATTTTTAAAAGAAGATACATGACTGCCGTTTGAGCTTCTCCACGTGGAGAGCTTCAGTATTGGCAATAAGTAGTAGCGAGTTTACGCGTACCCCACTCTAACACTCAATACTAGGAGACAAACCCGTGAGGCGTATCGGAAAGAATATGAAACTGCGGAGTTGTTTATGCGAGCTTACCACACATACACGACGAGACAGTGTATGTACGCTCCGTTCAGATGCAATCATGTCTTCAGGACAGCAACGTATCACACATCTGCAGGCGCGAGGGATTATTCGCTTGTGTTGCATATTGACTGTATGTCAAGTTACTATTATTTTGCTGTTCTGATAAATATGATAACAAGCGAACGCAGCGCTCAAAAACCAAGACCAATAGGCCTGGTCGCTTTACCAGGTAGTACATGGAACATATAAACAAGTGTTCAGGTTTATCCCACGGCTGCGAAAACATGCAGATGTATCTGTATTAGCCTACTTTCAGAACAAAAGTAATTTGGTCTCAGTACGAATTCAATGCGTCTTCACAGTTGTAATTCTGAGTACCCACATTTACATTTGAATCTATCTCTTCCTCTCCCTCCTCTCTCTCTCTCTCTCTCTCTCTCTCTCTCTCTCTCTCTCTCTCTCTCTCTCTCTCTCTCTCCTCTCAGCTGGGCGTCATCAACAAAACCATGGGACGTACCAGCATGACCAATAATAAAGCGGTCACCGTTTCTTATAGGGCCTCTGGAACTTTCAAGTGTACCGTCAGTTCAGCCCTTTGACACGAAATGACCGGTGTTTACCCAGTTTCATCTAATAACACTATTTCCTTCAAGTTCTTGTTTTGCATTTCTCTTAAAAACAAAGCCCTTAGTGCAACGATATCTTACCTTTCTAATATTAGATTCCTGTTATTTATTTTTTTGAACTCAGGTCCCAGATCATAGAGGACTTGTTCTCTCGAATAGCTCTTCTTCTTTAAGATAACAAAGGAGCTTACGAGTGATAGGATACTGCTTTCTGGTGTAAAAGTTGTAGAAGCGCCTACTTAGTTGAAGACCGTCCAGTTGAATGACTGAAGATACTCTTAGTCTCTTTTCCAGGAGTTACCATTCGCGATGGACTGGCTGTAGCTGCTTGTCTTTTACCATTCTCAAAACCGCCACTTTACTTATTACTTTCTCTACTGGTAAGTAGAAGAAAGTATTGTATTCCACCCAAAAATTCGAAGTCGAGATTTCACTGGAAATATGTTTTGAGACCCCCTGAATAAAAAAAAAGCATTTTTCGAAAAAGGTCCGCGCGCGCGTGTGTGTGTGTGTGTGTGTGTGTGTGTGTGTGTGTGTGTGTGTGTGTGTGTGTGTGTGTGTGTGTGCGCGCGCGCGCGCGCGCGCGTGCGTGCGTGTCTCAGTCTGTGGACAGCATAATTCAAAAACGAAAAGTCGGTTAAAAACCAAAGTTGGTATTTAAGTTTAATGTATTTCAAGGATGCAACACGAAGATTTTTAAGGAAATAGCCCCACCCTAAACTACCCTTTACATGGAAAATTTTTCGAAAATTTTGATTTTCTTGAAAATGGCTCTAACGATTTTGATTAAAATGCATATGTTTAAGATATTTGTATGATAAATGAAATGTATATTTTGAATTTTCTTACTATAGTCTTGTTAGTCCTGTTTACTGTGGATGACTTTTGAATAACTCGTATACCATAAGAAATAGAACAAAATCTTACTACACAAAAATATGTAGATCTCGCTAAAATACTCAATTTATGTCTAAGTAAATTTTCTTGTAGAATAAACCATGTCGGAGATATTGCTTGTTATTTGTGTCAGCTTCGGAAAACTTAAAACTTTCGTGAAATGGAACATCGTTGTTTACTTTTTTATATGTTCAACGTGCAAAGAGAACGTTGTCAAAGAGAAGCTTTAAAAGATTTGACTGTCGCTTACAGCCTACTGTATTCTAATGTTCCCCTTAAACCTACAAGGAATAAGGAATAATATAATTTGTACAAATGTTTATCTCAACTAACACGAAGAGGATATAGGAATAAGAGTTTGTAAGAATGGTTAGTACAAGAGTAGAGAAAGTCATGTGAATGCAACACATCAATTTTTTTCTGATAGTTCGAGTGGTCTATCCATTGACTGTCGAAAGGTTTTAATGCTAGTTTTTATATGTGTTATTGATATCTGATGTTTATCCAAGGCTGGGATCAAATAAACTAAATTTGCGAAACTCGTCCTGTTCCAGAGTGTTTTCTTAGCTGCAAACAACAAGCATGGCCAGCGATAAAGTTTATTTAATTCGTATGAACCAGTCAGCCACGCGTACTTACCATAGTCGTGTACATTAAAATACATTTTATTACGATTCTTATTTCTTTTGCTTCTGCTCACACTGCAAGTGCGGAAGAGCTGGAATAGGCCTTCCCTGTTTCGTTGTCACTAATTTATCCTCATAACATGAGTTGAAATATTATTTCAACTACGAGACTGGATGTTTCACTGTTTTACTACACATTGTCCATCCATTTCGAAACATTAGTACTAGCAACTGTCTTATGTCTGTACACAATGAAAATATATAGCACTAACACCAATATAACTGTTGAGGACGGCAACAATCGCACCATTAAAACACGCTCTTTCTTGCTTTTAGCTCTACGTGCTGTTGCTATGCAGAATTCGTGTCCATACGGCACACTTCGCAGACACTCGTGTGTGGCGACATGAGATTCCGAAATCTTGGTGTGCTTATTTCTGCATTCTGCCACCTTACCTCTCTCTACCCACATTGTAATGAAGACTGCTGCAGTATGCATCAGAAGCCCTATTTTCTCCTCTGTTCAGTGTTGGAGAACGAGACATATTCCTTCCGACGCACTAAAAACTGGCTAGTATTGCAACTATTATAAATATTACTTTTTAATTTCTAGTTTAGAGCAATTCCACGTGTGACTAACTGACATTTCAACGACATTTTCTTCTTTAAATGTCTGTCTAATGGCCAATATAGGTGTAAAAATGTTATTTTAACGACATACGAGGACAGAGAATACATTGGCGGTTGTGATAGGAAAGATAAAAACCTTAAAAAAGTGAAACAACTATTTAATAATGAGCGCTAAACTTTTCGTGACTAACTGAAATTTTTATCAACTGCAGTTCCAACTTCAAACGTTTGTCCTCCGTTTTCTCTGAAAGTTTTCTTATTTGATTTGTTTTGAAGAACCCCTTTAGAGAGGAACTTCTAAGCTTTCAAATGACCTGAAAAAACGTTTGGCATGTTATTCTCATCTGGAGATATTTATTCAAAGATCAGCGTGACTGACATGAGTTTGTGACTAACTGACGTATGCGAAAATTGTAATACCTTGTCTTTGTTTTACATGGTATAACATATGGTAAATCATAGTGATAACGTATTATACGTTACATACATGTAATACACACAGGTGTGTAATTGTATTTATCGTTTTGACAATAATCATATCCTTTGGAAAAGCATTAATGTCATGCAACATAAACAGAATAAACATATGTTGGCAGCTCTCATTTCTTATCACAGTTACATCATTGCAAGTAAAAAAGCTGACTCAAAACCATAACAAAGACGACACATGAGAGCACACAGCACACAGCACATACCTGTAACACACTCTGGATTGGACTCCTTATAGTGCAGGGACGCTAGATGCAGTAGTCTCGTAGTACACGCGCATATCACTACACTGTTTTTATTTCCGAAAGTTGTGCATCATTCTGACACTTTCCGCACATGAAAGAAAAGCATATTCCACAACATTTAAACCTAATACTTTCACATAATGAACCCGCTGAGTGGATGGCATAGGTGAAATACGTTCAAATCTTTTGTGGAGAAATTATTTTGCTTCTTCAATTTCAGGCAGAGAAACCTCAAGAAGACATAATTTGGTTTTCTTTCTAACAGTATTAACAAACTCTTCAGCACTCTGAATCCTGCTTCCTGCTTTCGCAGCTGTCCAGGCCATCCTCTTCACTTGTCCTCCAATCGCATCTACTGTCCCCTTTCCGTGATAGGATTCAAAGAAGTTGATGTCGATTCGTCTCTCCTATGCTCTCCTATGCCGACCGCTGCTTTCGGATATCTTCTGCTCCGGCTGCTCTGGCATGTGATCTTAACATCAGGGTATGCGTGAGTGTTTGCGAATAAAACCAGAACTTCGTTGAAACACTTTTATTCTCACCAAAATAAGAAAGCGTGAGATTTTCCGATCGTTATTAAATTAGTTGAGTCGTTACCGTGTCTTTACTACGACAGAAGATTGTTAATATTAACTATAATGTGTCCTCACACTTGAGGGTCCGGAATACTAGTCCCGTGGCTGAGATGCTCGCTCGGCGGTATGGGCGGCACGTGTACTGCCCTGTCGGATTCTGGAGGGCAACTCTAAACGACCCTTTCTCTCCGGGTTCTCGCAGGCAAGTCCGTGCGTTATGACGCTCTCTGTACCTTTCACTTCCTAATTAGCGACAGGGTTTCGAAGAAACGACCATCCCTTGTTTTCCGGCACTGAGCGATTTCCAGGAAAACTGGTCTTACCAGGTTTCACTGGACTACCTGAAGCTCGCCCCTAATGACTTGTCTGTACCTTTTCGTGCCTTTTGACAATTTTAGTCACAACTAATATTCCCAGATCTCGTACATTTATACACGTAACAATTTTAACATTTTCTGATTATTTAATTCCGCCATGTGATGCAGTATTATATCCATAATTATGGCGTTCATAATTTCGGCTTCAAATGCCCCCCATAGACATTGTCATATTATACAATAATATTGCAATGTTTATGTCTTGCCCGAAAACAATTTTCTTCAAAAATATTACGCGATCGATCGGCAAACCTTGAGCTGATTACATACAATTTCTTTTTCTTTGCTTTCACAACTGATTAACACCAATTCATTTTATAATTTTAACATGGTTATGTTTGTCCCGTAAACATTTGTCATCCATACATATAAATCACATTTCACATAAATTCAATTAAAACATTTGTACAAAGTTGACACTCAATAAATACATAATTATACCCTTTTTCATGATTACAATTGCAATTATCTTATCGACTATTATTTACATATTAATTTTCTTATCTCCCGCTTCTATATAAAATTTTGCAAAGGTCTTAGGTGGTTTAGATTGTTTTTTTTTTTTTCTTATAGATACGTTATACTCTCTTTCACTTCACTTCACTTGTTTTTATTACATCTAATTACAATTTTTTTAAACAATATTCGGTTTGTACATTCATGCTCTAACCAGTCTCAGAAAATCCACTCCGTTTACGTACTCTCAGGAATATTTAAAGGTTCCCGATAGGGTCTCAGTAGCTGTTTATGCCATCGGCCAATAGATTTGTTAGTTTTCTTATCTGTTAGTTCGAAAGTATGTTCCCCAAATTTTGCTGTAATTATTGCAGGACCTTTATACAATAATTCTAGCCTATGGTTTCTCCCTCTTAGCGCACTGGATAGTTTGTGGTCCCTTGCAAGTACCGAATCTCCCATCTTAGGTTCCCATTTGTGCTTCCGTTTTTTTACTTTTGATTTCCGCCTTTCTGCTTTATCTTTTAGCCTACCGAAGGCAATTGATAACAAATGATAATTTGTTCCTCTGATAACGCCTGATGACCTCCCTGGAGTGTTTTGGGCGTTTCTTTGAAAACCAGCTCTGGTTCTACTCCCTGCACCAATTGTATTGATGCAAATCCTGTCGTCGGGTTAATAGTGTTGTTGATTACTTTCTCGATTACAGTGCAATATCTGACCCAATTTTTATGATTCTTATGAGTAAGTACACGGAAGTATATTCCTATATCCTTCAGTATGCGTTCTGTTGGATTTCCAGACGGAAAATAAGAGGAACAATGATAGAGTTTGACATTTTGTTCATTCAGCGTTTCCCTAAAGATTTTACTGCGATGTACAGTCGCATTATCTGTTAATATGGTTTCTATCTGACCATATTTTGGGATATAATCGTTCACAATTTTGCCCACACAAGTTTTACTAGTAATATTTCTTACAGGGTAGATTTTTACAATTTTACAAAATACATCATACAATACGAAAATATATCTACATCCATATTGACCTTTGGGCATTTCCCCATGTGCATCGGCTGTAACTAACGCGTTCTTTCTTTCTCTTATAATGACTTGCGGTTCGATGTTATATTTTACATTAAATGGCTTGGCCCTTTGACACAGTTCGCACGTTGAGCACACTTTCCTTACCTTTCTGGCAAGTCGTTTGATATAAAAATGGTCACTTATTGCCAAAATTAATATATCACTTCCCGTATGGGACAAGGACTTATGATAGGCTATAATCAAAGTGTTGTGTATAGACTGAGGCACAATGACTCCATTTAGGTTCTATCCTGCCGTGCAATTTATAGAGTTTACCCTCATACGTTCCTACGGGATCAGACATGGTTTCTGTAATGGGCTTTGCGTTCTTCATTAATTTCTTAATTTCTTCATCTTCGTTCTGTAATTTTGCTATATTTGCCAACTGTTTCGACAATCTCTGTCCTTCTACCGTCTCGAGGTACAAAATTGTAACATTGTGCTTATTATCACTAAACGTATCTGGTATTAATGGGTTCTCTTTCATTCTGGACAATAAGTCACTGAAAATATTTTGATTTCCCGATATATGTTTTTATTTCAATTTTATGGGACGTAATTTCATGGACATATCTGGAGATACGCGTGTTAGTCAGCTTACAAGAGTTCATGAAGGCTAAACTTACATGATCAGTATACACCGTTATGGGTTGGTTGAAGACATATTCCCTGAATCTCGTCAGCGCAAAGAAAATGGCAGCTATTTCTTTCTCAGTAGTGCAAGCCTGCGATTCTGTTCTAGAAATGCTTCTCGAGGCTACCGTAATCAAATGGTTATTCTCATATTCGTCTTTCTGAGTCAACACAGCTCCGTACCCTTTACCTGATGCGTCGGTATAGATTATATATGGTAAATCTTCCCTGGGTTTCTCTAATAAAATGGAAGCCGCCAATAACCTCTTAACTTGCGCAAAGGCTTGTTCTTCTTCGGTCCCCCATCTCCATTTAGTTTCTTTCTTTAGTAATGCTCGTAAGGAAGTTACCACTGACGCAAAGTCGACTGTAAACCTAGATTGATAATTGAGGATTCCTAAAAACCTCCTCAGTTGTCTTATATTTCTTGGTGCTGGGATCTTATTCATGCTTTCTATTCTAGCGGGGTTCGGCGTAATCCCACCCTCGGAAATGATGTATCCTAAAAATTCCGTTTGCCTGACAAAGAATGCTGTCTTACTGGGTTTTACTGTCATATTGGCTTCTCTGAGTTTGCTTAGTACATAATTTAGTTGTTCAAGGTGGTCTTCTATACTGTTAGAAAATATAATAAAGTCATCGACATATTGCGCCACAAATTTCTTTAATGTTTTCCCGAAAATCTCATATAATGCCCTTAATAATGCACTGCCGCTAGTCTTCAGGCCAAACGCACAAACTTTAAACTGGTACAACACACCAGAATGCAGAAATGCTGTATACTTCCTGAGATCCTCTCTCAAGGGTATTTGCCAGAAGGATGAAGTTAGATCTAACGCTGAAAAGAACTTTCCTCTACGTAACTTATTCAAGATTACATCTACACTTTCAGGTCTAAAGCGATCCGGCTGACAATGAGCGTTTAATTTTCTCGCGTACAAGGTTACCCTGACTTTCCCATTACTTTTGTGAACTATACACAGTGGGTTGATATATTCAGAAGTGGAAATTTGCATTACGCCGTCTGATAACATTGTTTGGATGACTTTATCTACTTCCTCTCTAATAGCGTGAGGGATTGCTCTAGCTTTATGCGTGTATGGTTTTATAGCAGTCATTTCAAACGAATGGGTGTAATTGATGCACCTTCCAGGCTTTTCGGAAAACACTTCTTTATTTTCTATTAAAATTCCCCATAATTCCCCTCTTTGTTTTTCATTTAGTCTACTAGCTTGGTTAACTTGTTCCTTCAGCCAATTTTCTAGTTCGACACCGTCATCTACCTCGTCATACGTATTTACATTCTTCTCATTCGAGCCTAACCTGGGAATTTCTTGGTTTTTCTTTTCTTCAACATTCTTATAAATCATTATATCCTCCGTGTGCTACGTATTGTTCATCAATTTTGTCATGTTCCTCTAACTTAACTTCCGCTAATTCCATAGCTCCAATGTTTATCACTTCTACAAAGAATGTCTCCCCTTGAATCTCTTCCTCTACCTGATCCCTGGCAATTATTTCCGAATGATTGTCCTCTAAATAGGGTATGACTATGGTATCTGGTTCAGTATCGATTTTCAAAAAACTTATGTTCAAAGTTCACAATAGCGTTCCATGCATATAGACTATCACACCCAATTATGATATCTGTAACAAGCCTAGGTACTACTAAAATAATACGTCAATAATTTTACCACAAATTTCAAGATTCAGCATGGCCTGAAACCTCACTCTTTCCTTTCTCTTTCCCACTGCTACCGAGCAATATATCCCATTTACTGGTAAAGATATCAATTTTACCCCACTGCTTAATAACTCTTCATAAAAATTATGTGAACACACGGTAGTGTTAGCACCTGTATCAATTATTGCCGAAAACTGTTTCCCATTAATGCCGACTTTTATTTTTGGTGGATCGTTTAATATTTTATTTTCCATTTTATCTTCTTCCTCCTTATGTTTCTCTATCATTAATTGCCTTCTATTATCCCTACTTTCCGTGTACTTCTCACGATAGGAATTCTTCCCAATCCTCACTGAAGGCGAGTTTGATTGGGTAAGTAGTTTTCCGCCACCTTGCTAATTGCTCCCGTTCCGTTACCATTAAGCGAAGGTCCCGGGTTCGCGTCCTGACTGTGTTTGCTGGCCATCCATTGCCTAGTTGTGTTAATGGCGTCTACCCTGTCTTCTTGAACCGGTGAATTTCTCCCACTCCTGTTTCTATCATCTTGTCTTGGGGAATGAGGCCTATATACATTGTTGTTATTATTATTATTATTATTATTATTATTATTATTATTATTATTATTATTATTATTATTATTATTATTATTATTATTATTATTATTATTATTATTATTATTATTATTATTATTATTATTGTTGTTGTTGTTGTTGTTGTTGTTGTTATTGTTATTGTTATTGTTATTGTTATTGTTATTGTTATTGTTATTGTTACTGTTATTATTATTATTATCATCATCATCATTATTATCATTATTATCATTATTATTATTATTATTATTATTATTATTATTATTATTATTGTTGTTGTTATTATCATTATCATTATTATTATTATTGTTGTTGTTATTGTTATTGTTATTATTTTCGTGATAGCTATTTCCTGAATAATGTCGGTTTCTGTGAAACTGTTCCCTTCTATCTCTTACATACCTATAGGTTTGCATAAAATTGACTTGAGCGTTTCGCCCTCTTTGAAAGTTTTCGTGCCTTCCCCTATGACTACCGTCAAAGTTATTTCTCCTTCGGTTCTCATTATCATTTTTCGGTACGGGCCCGTGGTATCTTTCTCTAGTATCGTAATTTCGACTATTTCCTGAATGTGCCCCCTGCCCGAAGAATTTCTTTCATTCTTAATAAAATTGTTACCATGACTGACTTCGTTTGGACCTTTGTTTCTTTCCAAAGCAAGCAATAAATCTATCATTGCCGCAATTGTAACCGCTCTTGCAATAATTATGTAGTGTTGGATTGTTTCTGGAAAGTGGGTGGTTACCTGATTGATTAGTTCCCTTTCTGCTATTGGTGGATCAATCATTTTCGATTTCCTGGCCACTCCCATAAAATAATTAACCATCGAATGATCCTTACGGGGATTATATTTACCATTACTGAGTTCCAAACGAATACTCGCTTGTCTATTTGGCCCCCAATATCGACTTAAAAATATTTCTTTGAATGTAGCGTAATTCTGCTCTAATCCCACAGATAATTCTAACCAATTAGATGCGTTTCCTTTAAAGCACTTACGCACCACGGTCATTTTATATTCCTCGGGTATACCCTTTACCATAAAATATTCCCGCATACTATTAATGAAGGCTTTGGGATCGTCAGATTCCTTATCCTCAAAAATCGGTGGTGAAATTTCACTGAGAATATGGTTAGGCCATGGAACATGTGGACCGCCATTTCTCGTCACATTTTTAGTGTTGTGGCTATTAGACGTGCTGGGACCTAAATTCAGCATTGGAAGGTCAGCTGGCACATGCGGCACCGCCTCATTCCGTACTGTTACACTACTTATGTTACTACCTGCTGAGTTACTAACATTATCAGAAATGCTTACTCTCTCAAAAAGCTCTTTAATTTCCTCACCTGCTCCATCCATCACCACAGTTAATCTCCTATTTTCTTTTTCAGACTGTCCTAATCGACTTCGGTGTATTTCTAGCTCTTTACTTATAACTTCCCGTTCTTTAACTAATCCCTGACTTAGTTCTTCCTTCAATTTCCGGTTCCCTTTTTCTAACCTATCACTAACCTCTTGTCTTACAATTCTAATCTCCTCTTCTATTCCTGTACTGATTTCTTGTTTTACCATATTTATTTCCTCCCTAAGCTGCTCTTGGTTTTCCCTAACCTCTAGTCTCACGTTTTCAATTTCATTTCTGACCTCACCTTTAAAACTTTCTAAGATCTTTTGTTGATTTTCTATTTTAATCCCTATTTTTTTCATCTCCTCCCTATTAGTTTTCATTTCTTCCCTTAACTCTTTCTGACTACTTTCTATCTTTCCTGTTAAATCCCGACTAATATTCTGACTACTAGTTTTCATTTCTTCCCTTAACTCCCTCTGATCATTTTTCATCTCTTCTCTATTAGTTTTCATTTTTTCCCTTAACTCTTTCTGACTATTTTTCATTTCTTCCCTTAACTCTTTCTGACTATATTTCATTTCTTCCCTTAACTCCCGACTAATATTCTGACTGTTAGTTTTCATTTCTTCCCTTAAATCTTCCGTAAAACTATGTAACAGCGCCACAAGTGACCCATGCATTCCATTGTCCATAGTAAAGCTTTGAGTTGGACTTTCTTTGCTCACATTACTCTTCCCTAACTGTTCTGCCCGATTTTGTATATTCTTATCCTCTACATTTTCTACATTATCTATATCATTATTTACATCACCCTCTACATTTTCTACATTATCTATATCATTATTTACATCATCCTCCTGAACACCCATAGTTACATCAGCCTGCTCTATCATCTTCCCACTTCTCAAATACATCTACTACCAGAACATACAAATAAAAAGTTTTTCACTCAATACCCTTCTGTCAGCTACCTGCTACTGCTGCTTCGCTGCGGATCCTCTTGTCCTCGTGGTCCTGGTTCCCTCTGGCGTTCTTGTGCTGTTTTGCTGTTCAGCTTCACTGTCGTCCCGTTCTACTGCTGTTCGGCTCCACTGTCGTCTGGTTCTACTGCTGTTCGACCACACATTGTTGCGCCATATGATGTCGATTCGTCGCTCCTATGCTCTCCTATGCCGACTGCTGCTTTCGGATATCTTATGCTCTGGCTGCTCTGGCATGTGATCTTAACATCAGGGTATGCGTGAGTGTTTGCGAATAAAACCAGAACTTCGTTGAAACACTTAAATTCTCACCAAAATAAGAAAGCGTGAGATTTTCCGATCGTTATTAAATTAGTTGAGTCGTCCAGGAGCTTGGTAAGATATTGAATCATCCTGACAGAACTTGATGATTGCACTTTTAAGCTCCTCAGATAGTTGTTTTCCTGATACCGGGACAGAATACTTTGGTTTTACAACATGTAATTCCTGTTCAACTGCTAACTTACAAATCATTTCTTTTCTTTTGCGTGGAGATTGCAGCAATGCTTCCTCAACGCGTTTTCTGCACTTTCCAAAATGCTGTCTGCCTTTGAAACCCACTGATGTTGATGGAGTATCCTTATCAAACCCTGCTTGGTCTCTTATCTTCTGTCTTGCCCGCTGTACTTGCTTATGTATCCTAATTCAGACTTGAGGTGTTCTCTTCCTTGTTTTATTTCAGTACTGCTCTTTCTTTCCTCATAGTCGCTTTTATTTTTTCCTTCCACTGTGGATAACTGTCTTGCTCCTTCAGACGTTGTTTGTATTCACGTTAAGCCATGGAGTCAGAAACAGACTGATACGTCTATCCTGACTGAAGTCTCACAAGCACTGTATGCGTATGACGACCACAGGGCGCCAGCACCAATTGTCCGTTAGTCACGTGTTTTGTGGGAACACGAATGACTTTAGAGGAAAACTTTCAGATACTTTTTTATTTGTTATATTGTAATGACGCATAATCAAAAAGGATATTTTTTCAGTCAATTACTTTTCCCTGCAGAGGACTTTATCCTTATTTACCGTGACTAACTGACATTGACACACAGTAATAATTAAACAGACTCTAAGGATTATTTATAAATGTCGAAAATTATTAGCCATATACACGTTTTGAAGATGAAGAGTCATTGTGTGATGTACATCGAAAAAAAAAATTAAAGCAGTTGTACATATCTCCTGAAATATTGATATGAAAATCACCGTTATTCATGCTTATTTTTAGTGTTTTGGAAATATGTGGGTAAGAACTTAAATTTGAACCCATATTCACGTCAAAAACATTTATTTTTCACTTCATAAGATACTTTGGACTATCTAGCATCATTTTTCCTCAGTAAAAAAAGTGAAACATTGCTTTCAAATTTTAACACTCCGTATGGCATATTCGCGGAATTGCTCTTAAAAATTTTAAATACAGGCTTCGGTGATAGCTTCGATAGCCCACAATACTCGCCAGTGGCTGTGCATGCAGTATGAGTGTGATAAAGAGCCGATTTTGAGGCAACTAGCTTCAGCATATAGTGGACACAGTTTATTGGCAGTTCCCAAGAGTTCAACATGGCCGACATTACACTAAACAGCTGACAGAAGTATCCCAAAAAGCAGTTCTGCCAACGTACATAATAAAGGTATTTCTAACCTCAAATATCACAGGGTTAAAGTAATACGCTTTCAAACGATAATAATGCTTGAATATCGTTACCACACAACACATGATGAACTTACTCATTTTCGGAAAATCCTGTTCTGCAGTAACACTTTTGGATAAAATCACTTCCGAGCGCTAATATATGTACGAGAAGCACTACTGTGTAACAAATACAAAAATAACAATAGTAACTATAACTGCACATACTCTTCTAAAGAATTCAAGACAAAATCACACAAACACGAGCACTACGTCCACAGATTTATTAATTGATTAATTAATTAATTGATTGATACGGCGTCTAAACAAAATCTTATTTTAAATCTATCGCTTGGCCTCTCTGCAATGCGTTCATAAACAAGGATTTCTGTGGCAACATAACAGACGCAGTAACACCAGCTATGGCCGTAGCTTTGCCATGGTTATATGTTACAAACAGTTGGCGGCACTAATGCAACCCAGCAAATGGAATATCACCAAATATAACCAGACTGCACCATAATGGGAGAAAAATATTAAGGTTGCATTTTAGGTATCTCAATAAGCTGTGCCTACTATAACAACAACCTGTCGGCTGCAATATGAGTACCACTGATGTCGGCAGAGACTTTTTTAAGGGGGGGAGGGGGGAGGTCGCATATTGTAACTCTGAAATCAAACAATATTAATTCTTTATTATGATGTCAAAAACTGTAACAGATATGAGTCTAATAGTCAGTAATTGACTGCACATTAAATTCATTAATTCCGAAGGAAAGGCCGCGGCATCCTCCCTCCTTTGCCTCACCTTCGCGACGCCCATGACGAGTACTATCATCAAGCAGCAATTATGGAACTGCTGATTTAATGGCTTAGTGAAGTATTCTTGGACTCTTCAAAATTCAGTTCGAGGATTTAGTTAATCCTCCCATTAGGGATTATGTTCTCAAGCTGTTTCTAAATTACACTATACCATGTATTATCATCCCTTCTCTCTTTCTCTAGCATCTAGATATAGAAATTTAATGTTATAAATGTGTTAATATCACTACCCGTAAGTCAGAAGCATAGCTTGAATTGCAGTTAATTATTTCAAGATAATGGGCAGCCATTTTGAGGCGTGCACTTTTTGTTTCTTATAGTAGAAAGTGTTGATTTAAGGCATTTAATGTGTAATCGGTTCTAGTTCTTACTTTATAATCCTCTTACCTTGTTATTGTTTCAGATTATATTATTAATTAGGTTACCTGCCCATAGTACCCAGAATACAGCAATGCCATCTTCAGCCCACACATCCGGTTCCTCGTACCGCCACCAACAACAGACGTCAATCAAGGTAAGTAGAGTGTAGGACAGGGGAAGACAGGTATCGCTGCTGTGACGTCAGTTCACTCAGCTCATATGCTCCCGTCCAAGGCCAGTTGAACGTGTGACGTCACAGCGGGAAAGAGGAAATCAGTGCCGGACATCGCACTATTAATGCTGACTGTTTCAATTACGGAATAGTCACAGATTATAAATAATTACATATATAGTGTCAATTCTAGTTTATGTGAACAGTCATGTTATAACGCAAATAGAACAGGAATTATAACTATTTTGTCTGAGCTAGACGAGAGCTATACAGAACAATTAGGTGGACATTTTCCGACATTTGCCGTTTCGCTTTTCTTTAACTAGTTTGTCAATGTTAGGGCGTAATGTACGGCACATTTGTAACCGAAAACTGCATGTTACATTGTGATCTGAGAATATGCTTCGGGATTTTGACTTAGAAGGGTTCATAACAGAAAAGAATTGTTCGCACACATACGTAGAACCGAACATACATGATACCCGTGCAACAAGGGCATACAACCTCAGAAATCTGTTTTGAGGAACATTCTTATAAAAATCAGCCAAGTCTTCCTTGTGTTTATATTTGTCCTTTAGCAAATTGTCGCACTGTAAATTTATCAATTCAATTTGCTACCTGCTAGAAACATTGTTAACATGCAATGAATACGGGGTCGCAAAGATCTGAAACGTAGTTGACAATGTTTCTACATCTTGAATTCTGGTCTCAAACTGGTGTGAAACACGGGGAACTGAACACATGCGCCGCTGATCTAGGCAGCCTAGCAATACTCTGCTCTCGCCTGACGTCGCACGAACGTACAAGCTTCGTTTAAATACGTCACACGGCCCGAAGTTGTCTTCCCCTGGTGTAGGACGTCAACTACAGGCAAGTCTCCGGGACATCGGGCACTGCAGCAGGCAGTAACCGAGTGGTTAAACCAATCTCTTCTCGCCGAAACGGCCCGGATTCGATCCCAAGCGACCGCATGTGGAGTCGTGGTGAACGAAGCGGCGCTGGGGTGGGTTTCCTCAGGGTTTGACCCGCCATCTCATTCCACCGGTGCTTCATTCCGTGTATTACCAGTGTCACCGCCTGCGGTGCCGTATGTAGTAAAAGCGGGCGTTAAACACTGCTATAGTACCATAGCAGGCAACCAACTTGTAGCAATGCGGTCAAGTATCGCTCCACCACTGGGTCCTCGCTGCAATGTCCCCACAGCTCTCCAACTTCCGCCAGGCAATACAGGATGACGATGGCTGATCCGTGAAGAAGACACTGCTACCACAGGTGGCGCAGTAGGGTCAGAGGCTCCAGAGGCAGTTCGAGTCGAGCGGGGAAGCTGATTTCCCCCACCCGAGTGTCCTTACCGCAGTATCTAGCCGTAACACGGCTTTACCTGCGCGATGGTCTACAGGGAATATGTTTCTACTGGGAATGTTTGCGGAATCAGGGGTAGGTTGTGCTCGGTGCTGTATGATGCCAGAGTGTGGAAGCCGCACTAATGGCAACGTGGTTGCGCAGTACAGGTGGCCGTATTGGCAGCAGACTCGCCTCAATTCTGTGTGACTGGTCTAAAAGTCGTGAGAACAGCGGTGTAACGCGCTCTATCCGTGAAGGCGAGAGGCACCAGTGGAGATCCTGGACGCGCAGACCAGTGAGCTGAGCGGACTCCAGAGCCATCCCATCTAGCAGTAGGCGGTGAACTCCAAAGAGCACAACACTCTAACTGCCGTAGAGGCCGGTAGTCGTCCGGTGGCGTGGCATGGTTTGGGTGTTGGTCACCCGCAGCTGCGGCGAAGGAGGCAGAGCAATTACTGGTGGTTTCGGCAGAGGTGCTGTTCACCCTGGTGGCGGTGTGTTGCCGACTACTGTTGCAGCCGGAACTGTCGAGGCAGGAGCGGTACCAGCATGCACTTCTAGATCACTGATACCGGATCGGTTGACGCGGTGTTATCGGCAGGTATGGTGAGTGACTCTGGCGGAGTGCCTGCGACAAGGCGGTGTTTCTTCTTCCTTCCCATGCTGTTGACGCTTCGGATTCTGGCGAGCGTATGAGTGAACAACTAAAGGTAAGATGACTGCTTGCGACGAAAGAGTTGTATTTAAATTCTGCATGAACTAAATCGTAAGCAAATGTTAACAAATAAAGTGAACTAAAGAGGGTGAGATTTAAACCATATCTTCAATCATCAAATATGATTATATTGCACATCTCGAACAATAAATATACGTAACAATAGTGGAGGGTTAAATATATTTTATTAATATCTGCAGTAAAAAAGCAAAACATACGGAGTGCAGGAATTTCCAATTCCCCACGCTTGATAGCGTGAGAGGGGATTGGATTAAAACAACTGTCGTCGAGCAAGACATTTTCGGTTAAATGCAGAAACAGATACCAAAGTGCAGCTTCAGCTGCAGGTTATCTCACTTGAGGCAGCACCAACCGTCTACCTTGTATGCATTTACTACTCAACAAAGTTGCACCGATACATGGACGTCGCGAAGAGGGGGCCGTGGCTCCCCCCCCCCCCCCCATGGAAGTTGGTCAACGTAATGTGCAATCAATTAGTGACAAACTACTATTTTAATTTTAATGTAAAGATCAATTTTTATTTAGCACAAATTAATATGGTTATCTGCAACAAATATAAATTTTGACAAAAAATGAATTAATATTACCTGATTGCAAATTTCCAACATTTGCCTCCCCCCCTGGAGAAAAGTCTGCCGACGCTCGTGCTTCTGATAGATTTGAGCGAGTTGATTCTGTTAGGCGCGCCGCGCTTTGCCTCTGTGCGTGCAAGTGTGAGCCTACTTTTAGAATAATCTCGGTGGAGGCTGGCTTAGCCCGGTTCCTCTCCCACCCCTTTCGTTTGTGCTCCCAAGGGGGGCATGCGACTTGGAAACCGGCTCCCCTTCCACCCCCTGTGATTTGTACCATCCCATGGGGGGTCCAGAAACCATTAGGCTCACCTTCCAATCTGGGGGACGAGATTTCCAGAGCACATTCTTTCCCCATGGTATGCTATTAGCGTGACACATGCCGACGCTTTCAACCCTGAAAGAAACCTCATGGGATGAAGGGCGAAATATAATGATTAATGTAATGAAATGGAGGGACAGGAAATTCGAGGGATATGGAAATCCTTTCCAGGCAACTCGTAACTAGTTTAAGTACGTGGAAACTAATGAAACATTCATAACAACTTCTAAAGCATTTATCTGGTCAAAAACGTATAACAAAAATATCCTAGACATCGTATAAAATAATTTATGCTTGGATGTAACTCCTATAAAAGTACAAAAATAGTTATTAGCATAGTAATGGCATACTTCTCAGTATTAAGGTACAGTACTGATTAAAAAATGGATGAAAAATGACAAAGTTTTTCATTTTTGACTTTTTATAGCATAAATAAGTTTAAATCTTTGGCTTTCATTTTCATGCTTTTGATTAGTCATCCACATTCTTTAAATGACCTCACCAAGGGATTTAAATGGGCATGTGCTAGGGGGTGTGTCAATTTAAATGCCCAGAAGCTATCAAAGTGCTTGTAATATTTTTCTGACTCAATATCCATTCGGTTTAAATTTGAATTGCACAGTTTCTTGTGGCAAATTTGTTGAAAAATCTTGGCTAACCTGAGAAACATGTCTATGAGAGCTACCTGGTGAGCAAATTCCAAAGCCCTTTGGTTTACCTGGAGCGAAATGTGGCAGAAAATATGCCAAACACCTGGTGATTTGTGATGAAATCGTGTTAAGCTTCTGTGTTTACATACTGTATGTATGTGGGTTTATATCAGAGGATTTATATCACAGAACGCATTGGCAGAGCTAAGCATATAATGATGATGATGATGATGAAGATGATGATGATGACGACGATGACGACGGCGACGCAACGGCAACAGAAACAATAACAATACCAAGTATAACAACAATAGGAATACTACTACTACTGCTACTACCACTACTCCCGCTACTACCGCTACTACAGCTACTACCGCTACTACCGCTACTACCCCTACTACCGCTACTACCCCTACTACCGCTACTACCGCTACTACCGCTACTACCCCTACTACCGCTACTACCCCTACTACCGCTACTACCGCTACTACCCCTACTACCGCTACTACCGCTACTACCCCTACTACCGCTACTACCGCTACTACCGCTACTACCGCTACTACCCCTACTACCGCTACTACCGCTACTACCGCTACCACCGCTACTACCGCTACTACCGCTACCACCGCTACTACCGCTACTACCGCTACTACCGCTACTACCGCTACTACCGCTACTACCGCTACCACCGCTACTACCGCTACTACCGCTACTACCCCTACTACCGCTACTACCGCTACTACCGCTACCACCGCTACTACCGCTACTACCGCTACTACCGCTACCACCGCTACTACCGCTACTACCGCTACTACCCCTACTACCGCTACTACCGCTACTACCGCTACTACCGCTACTACCCCTACTACCGCTACTACCGCTACTACCCCTACTACCGCTACTACAGCTACTACCGCTACTACCGCTACTACCCCTACTACCGCTACTACCGCTACTACCGCTACTACCGCTACTACCCCTACTACCGCTACTACCGCTACTACCGCTACCACCGCTACTACCGCTACTACCCTACTACCGCTACTACCCCTACTACCGCTACCACCGCTACTACCGCTACTACCGCTACTACCGCTACTACCGCTACTACAGCTACTACCGCTACTACCGCTACTACCCCTACTACCTCTACTACCGCTACTACCGCTACTACCCCTACTACCGCTACTACCGCTACTACCCTACTACCGCTACTACCGCTACCACCGCTACTACCGCTACCACCGCTACTACCGCTACTACCCTACTACCGCTACTACCGCTACTACCCTACTACCGCTACTACCCCTACTACCGCTACTACCCCTACTACCGCTACTACCGCTACCACCACTACTACCGCTACCACCGCTACTACCGCTACTACCCCTACTACCGCTACTACAGCTACAACCGCTACTACCGCTACTACCCCTACTACCGCTACTACCGCTACTACCGCTACCACCGCTACCACCGCTACTACCGCTACTACCCCTACTACCGCTACTACCGCTAATACCGCTACCACCGCTACTACCGCTACTACCGCTACTACGGCTACTGCCTCTACTACCGCTACTACCGCTACTACCGCTACTACCCCTACTACCGCTACTACCGCTACTACCGCTACCACCGCTACTACCGCTACTACCCCTACTACCGCTACTACCGCTACTACAGCTACTACCCCTACTACCGCTACTACCGCTACCACCGCTACTACCGCTACTACCGCTACTACCGCTACTACCGCTGCCGCTGCCACTGCTGCTGCTGCTACTACTACTACTACTACTACTACTACTACTACTGATACTACTACCGCTACCGCTACTGCTACCGCTACTACTACCGCTACTACTACCGCCGCTACCGCTACTGCTACCGCTACTACTACCGCCGCTACCGCTACTGCTACCGCTACCGCTACCGCTACCGCTACCGCTAGCGCTAGCGCTACCGCTACCGCTACTGCTACCGCTACCGCTACCGCTAACGCTACCGCTACTGCTACCGCCGCCGCCGCCCCCGCCCCCACCACTCCCACCCCCACCACCCCCACCACCACCCCCACCACCGCCGCCGCCACCGCCGCCGCCACCGCCACCGCCACCTGAAAATGGCTCTAACAATTTTGATTAAAGTGCCATATGTTTGAGATATTTTTATGGCAAATGAAATGTCTATCTTTAATTTTCTGACTTTAGCCCATGGCTGACTTTTGCATAACTGGTAAACTGTAAGAGACAGATCAAATCTTGCTTTAAAAAATGTAGATCTTGCTGAAACACACAATTTATGCCTAAATAAATTTTTTTGTAAAGTGAACCATTTCAGAGATAGTATGTGTTGTTATTTGTGTGAGTTTTGGAGAACTTATACTTTCGTCAAATGAAGCACAGTTATTCATTTTTATGTGTTAGCCATGCAAATTGAATGGCATTTGAAAGCTTTAAAAGGTTTGGCTATTGCTCAAAGTTCTACTGTATTCCCATATTCTCCTTGTACCTACAAGAAGGTAAACAATAATATAATTTCTGCAAATATTTATCTCAACTAACATGAAGGTTTAGGAATAAGAGTTGGTAAGAATGGTTAGTACAACAGTAGAGAAAGTCATGTGAGTGGAACACATCAGATTTTTATTATATAGTTGCTAAACTTCAACTCCATTTTTCTCCAGTTATGATTTTCTGACACATGGTTATGTTCAAAATGGTCCTTGGTGCAATGTTTTACAGATAATTTCTTGAAACTTCGTACACACATTGGTCAAACCACAGTGATTAAATGTGGGCCTTAATATAAAAGTGTTTATTCCAAAAAGAATTTGTAAAATTGGTAAAATTGTCAGAAATTAGATTTTGTAATTTTCAGAATCTTTTTTGTCCCAAACAATATAAATTACAAAAAAAGGAGCCCAACTTTTGTAGCATTGTGTGGCACTGATTAGCTGTAGATGTTTCAATGTCATTTGATTGAAAACTATACACAGAAGAGCATTTTGCACTGTAAGCTTACAAAAATTTTAAAAAATATTAGAAAGAAACTATTGAAGATATAAAGTTCAAACTTATAGTATCATTTTATTCCTGAGTAGCAACTCTATCCTCAATATTTGAGAATAATTGGACAAAAAATGACAATTTTTCAAATTTCAAAGATGGGTTACCTTAATTAAAATATTTTTTCCATGGTCTTGTTTGAAGAATCTGAAAACAAGACTAAGTAAATTGTTGTCAAAGGAAGTCTTATAAAATTGTAGCATTAACCCTTTTGACTTCTCAGACTAAATATAAATCTTTGTGAATGAAAAGCACTAGACAGCCTGACATGACGAAGGACATGGACAACAACTTGTCTGTGCACACTTACTAGCGTCAAAAAGAGAAAACTGACCTGTCTCATTCCTAGTTTACCACATGAATTGGTAACTGAATGACACTTACTGCTTCTGCCTACAAGTATCCATTTCCAGATTAACCATTGAATGGGAATCTTTTTTCAAAAATGCAAGTATGCGTTAAGTTATTATTTCTGAATTGAATAGTGTTATTTCTTATGTTTGAAAAGTTGTGATTACGAAAAATGTCAATAATGTGAGAATATTCATACACTCAATACAGTGCAAGAAATTGACTAAATAAAGATGCAAGAGACAGCAAAACTACATAAAAGTGATGCAAAGTTGAAAAAATGCCCTAAAAGAAGGAATGACCTAATAAATACGCATTTTCATAAGCTGGCGCCCATGATAAGAGTTAAAGTACATGTTAGTAATGTCCATGATACAACAACTGAATGCTGACATGCCACCGGAATGTTGTCCTATTTATTAATATTTCCCATCTACATGTCCCCACCATTTTATTTAAGTACATGTATGTTAAATGTTGACTCTGAAGTGTATAATTAGCAATAAAGCAATATTGCGGCTTTTAATCTCAGAAGTTTATCTTTTAAGCACAAACACACTATTTCATTTGCAGTTTTACTGTGTTTTCAGGGAGGTAAAGTATCCTGCCAATACAAAAGCTCTAATTATGCTTAAAAATAGAGATTGTGCTGGCAGAGGGCAGATCTATATTTGCCAGCATGGGTTCCATTATGGGCCACATTTTATGCACAACAATATACAATCTATGATGCAACAGTAAAAAGATGAAATGTCATGAGAATCCTGGCCTGGTTCACAGGGAGTCATAGTAACAAAAGGGCAGAAAATTTTAGCCACAGAAGAATGACGAAGATATTAATAGGTAAAATCAATTGGAGCTTATGAATCCCACTTACCTGACATAAAGATTGTAGGTCAAACAGGGAAGAAGAAAAGTTCCAAGCCCACCCAAGAGGTCTTCGCTGGGCTCATTATCACTTGCTTGTCAAGGGTGAAGCAATTCCCCTAAAAGGTTCCCTTTTCAGTGCATATAACCAGTTAACACATGTTTTAAATCTCGTGAATCTGCAACAGATGTATTTTGTAAATGAAGGGACATGTTCAATATAATAGTATTTTGTTTATGCTTCAATGCTTGGAACTGAGTTGTTTAAAAGTACACAGAATGTGGAAAAAGAAAAGCAGAAAATTAGTGTAGAAAGGCAGGACCAAACTAAGCATTTTAAGGTTAGAAGTATGGTGTTGCAAATGTAGTATGGTAACAGGAGTGCTGCATGCATATAATTGAAACCTGAGTAATGAAACACGTTCATCTACCAATCAAAATTAAATGTAACTCACACGACTGACCTCAATTAATGAGTACTCGTACATAATGAGACACTAACCATTACATGTGTGTTCTGCCTTGTACTCTTTGTATTGAAGAAACCCAGCATTTAATATTACCACACCATCCAATAGACTTCATATCAGACACACCTAGTGGTAGTTAACAGTATGGTACATACTGTCTATTGTACTTCTCAGCATACAGAGTTTTTTGAGCACCATATGCACCAATGTTTAGATAATTTTCAGGGATGGAGTTCTAGAAATGACCTTTGTTTCTCAACTAGAAAGTCAATCTGCATTAACTTCTGACAGCTAGGAGACGATTACTATCTTTGCTCCAGTTTGGTGCAGATTTACCCCCTTACGTAGATGAGAAGAGTTTTCTTGGGGTTAAGCTTCGACTGGAAGCTTAGCTGGTCACTGCATGTAGCGCAGCTGAATGAGACCGTTCCTGAATATTGTGTGGGTAATAAGTGGCACATTGTGAGGAGCAGATTAGACAGTTTTGCTGTGACTATCGCGCAACGATCAGATCCAAATTAGATTATGGGTATATCATTTATTCTTCAGCATGACCATCTGTGCTGACAAGATTCAACATGTACATAATTGGGGCATTTGTGTGGCTATTGAAGCTTTTACAACTAGCCCAGTTGAGCCTTTACGCCGAAGTAGTAGAGCCCCCTCTGTCATATTGGCACGAGGTACTATAAAATGGTGGAAGTGTTATCTACACCGATGGATCTAAGAGCACCAATGGTGTTCGATATGCCATGTTTATGGAACCAAAGCACCTGCATTCATACTAGCACTTCCATTTATGGTGCAAAGCTGTATGCTATATACTGAGCCATTTTGTAGGTGCACCATCAAAAACTGGGCAACCGCCTCATTTTGGGTAGTTACCTTAGTGCACTTCAGAGCATTTGTGAGCTGTACAACTGCCATCCTATTGTACAGCATATCTAGAATACCCTCCATGTTTTATATGCTTCTGCCGTTAACATGGTTTGCACATGACTCCTGGTCATATTGACTTACCAGGAAATGAAATGGTGGATTTGGCAGCAACAACAGGATCTAGTGTTACAATACTCTATGTTACTACAGAAGATTTTAAGGCTTGTTTTGTGGATAGTGATGCTGTCATGCTGACGTGAAGAGTGGTTAGCTCTTTGCGGAAATAAGCTTAGGGCAGTGAAGGAAATTGCGATTAACTGGTCAACTTCCTCTTGTGTATCTCATAGCAAGGAGGTGAGTTTGGCTTGATTATGTGTTGGATATGGCAATTTTACGCATGGTCACCTTCTTAGGGGGACCCTGTTCATCTTTGTCCGCTGTGTGGCAATGGTCTGTCAGTCCATCATGTGCTGCTGGAGTGTGTCCCTCTAGCACAGCTTCTGAACTCTCTCCAACTACCTGTCAGTCTTGCAGAAATGCTGCTGGATGGTGACAATGTGGTCGAATGTGTTTTTAAGTGTCTGTCAATGGTAAATTTCTAATGAGGATTAATTTGTGTATGCATATGTATATACCTGTATGTATGTGTGTTTGTGGTATTGCTGCTTACCAAGTGGGTGAGCCGGTGATTCCCAATACCGGTGTGGGAATTTTCTCCTGCTGGAAGACCTAGTCTGGGATGCACTTAGATTCATTAGGTCCCTGAGGGGTGAACTGAAGAGCTATAGTTTGTTCACTCATACTTCCTTTCCCCTCCCGCCACTACAACATGTGGAAGCCTGAGCCATTAGGCTTGCCATTGGCGGTGTGGACACGGTGTTGGTGGTGGCATACGACCCTCCTGATAACCGCTTCTATGAAGCAGATTTCAACACTCTCCTGAACCTACACCCAGCGGTATGTATCGCAGGCGACCTCAACACGAAGCATGCCCACTGGCATAGCCGCGTCAGTAATGCCAAGGGGCGAGGGCTTTACCACCTGATCAGCGGTAACCCGAGCGTACTTACTCATGGACCGAGAGGATCTACGTTCCATCCGGCCCGAGGGAGGACGCATGTACTCGACATCATGCTCACCAAGAACATACCATTCCATCTAGACCTCTCGGTGGTCAATGAACTGAACTCCGACCATGACCCAGTCCTGGTGGATTCCAACGTTAACTAACTGGACATACGAGGTCGACTGGGATGCAGCTATCCTGGAACTTAACCAGTCTGTGGACCCGCGTCCGCGTATCGATTCTATCGATGCACTGGAGGCAGCAGCCACGGTATTCTCTCAACACTTCCGGGATGCGGTGCGTGTCCCACACGCACCGCATTCCATCCGACATACCTAACCCTCGAACCATACCCATCGAACTCAGACAGTTGCTTAATGCCAAAGCAACTGTTCGCAGGCTATGGCAGCGTTTCCGCCATCCCAGGATACAGGCGGTCTAACAGTGGTTCAAGCCCCTGTGGGAGACTCTTTCGAGCCCCAAGAGAAAGCCGCGGATTTCGCAGACCATCTAGAGTCTCAATTCGAACCCCGGGACGATATCCAGGACGAAGACTTTACTGAACTCGCGGAGGCGACGGTGGACTACCTCTATGAGACACACCCGCCACCACCCGCAGAAATCCATATCCCCATAGTCATCCCAAGACAGGTGGCTTCTTACATCAAAAGGTTGAAACCCAGCAAATCCCCGGGGCATGATGGCGACACATCGCCCATGCTCCAGCACCTCCCCCGTAAGGCCGTCGTCCACCTGACGCGGATTTATAATGCATGTCTGCATCTCCATCACTTTCCAACCTGTTAGAAGGAGGCAAGAGTGGTCTGCATTTTGAAGCCCGGCAAGGACCCGGTCTTTCTTTCAAACTACCGTTCCATCAGCCTACTACCCATCGCATCAAAGATATTTGAACGATTACTCTTATCCCACCTCACTCCTCTCTTTGAGGAAAGGCAACTCATCCCGGATCATCAGTTCGGTTTTCGTCGTAGATTTTCCTCTACTCTACAGCTACTGCGACTGATAGAGAAGGCTGCCTTGGGATTCCAGGAAAACTTCAAAACAGTCGCGGTGCTTATGGATGTGGAAAAGGCCTTTGCAACCACATGGCACCAGGGCTTATTGTATAAACTCAGAGAGGCAGAAATACCTCCCCCTACCTCATCCTGATTGGTAGCTTCCTACGGGATCGCACTTTTCGGGTGCGGGTGGCGGGAAAGTTATGCTCGGTCAGACCCATAGCGGCTGGAGTACAGGAAGGTAGCGTGCTGTCGCCGTTACCCTTCACTGCCAACATGTCTGACCTACCCGTGGAACCGCATACTGTTACGAGCCAGTATGCAGACGATGTCCTCATACTGGCAAAGAGCAAAAATGTTCGATATTGCTTCCCTCCACTACAGAGACAGCTCGACGCCATTTGCAGGTGGAGTGAACAGTGGAGAGTGGCCATTAGCCCACAGAAAAGTCAAGCTCTACTACTGGGCAAAGTTCGAAACTGGCGGCCAGGTATGTCTCTGGCACTACGGCGGAGAAGAATCCCCTGGGTTAACTCCGCCAAATACCTAGGAGTACTACTCGACGGCGGTCTAACCTTCACTCCACATGTCAGGACAAAAGTCGGTCTGGGACAAGGCGCCCTCAGACAGCTGTATCCTATTTTCCGTTCAACCATGCCTACTCACCTGAAACTACGCTTGTACCGTGCGATCGTCCCGCCCCTGATACTGTACGGGTGCTAGGTCTAGGGGGCGGTGGCTCGATTCACCATCCGCAGGCTGCAGGCCGTGCAGAGCAGGGCGCTTAGGATGATCTACCATACCGACCTAGATTCCTGTCACATATCCCCCAGACTTATTCCGACATCCTATATATTGAGGACGTCGTGCGGGACAGGACTCGCACAATGTATGCCAAACTCACACATCACCCTAACCAGTTGGTCAACACGCTGGGGCAATATGACCATCGCCTACCTAGACGGCGGCAGAGCTACCGCTTAGCCAAGGATGCCCTTGGCTGGTAACTACCGCAATGCCCTCAAACACCTAAACTAAATGTACTCCACACTTGGCACTACCACACCCCTCACCTAATCCTCTCTGTTTTCTGTCCATTGGTACTGCCTTGCTCGACGGTCCTGCAAGCGGCCGGCAAAGTAAGCAGTAGGGCAATGGTCACTCGGTTGGTCAGACATCTAAGTTCAAACACATCCCGCCGCCAGTGACAGCATAGGAAACCAATCTGCACCATCAATCGACATTTACACCAAAGCTGTTACCCTGTTAAACCACACGGGTAAATCCGTACTAAACGGATAGGTACCGTGGCCCCTTTACCATCAGCCGGGGTTAACCCAGGTGACTTGAACTTACTCCTGGACTCCTACTTTTGGGTTACTCTTGCTTTTTTTGCCATTATAGAGAGCCTCGCTGGTCATATACAATTTTCTGCTGTCACACAGAATTACTATTTTTATCCCATTTTTGTCCGGTTTAGAAGCTATATGCACTCTAAAAGGACAGTTCCCTCTAAAAACAAGCAACTGTTCATTAACTGCAATAAACATGGGATGTATAGCTTGTAGTACAATTTGCTATGAAAGATTGCCACAGAATCCAAATTACAGAAAACTTGCCATCTTGATTCCTCAATGTTTTGTTATCGAATCTCAAACAGTTGAGTAGAAACTTAAATCTTGACTCACTCATGATGAAATATATTCTGGGACAATTGAGATGATGGGCAATGAGAGTCTTTTTGTACTCCTCTAATATACAAAATTCTGATAAGAGCACATATTTCTTCTTTATCAGTTGTCTCCACATATTTAGGACCTTTGTACTTAGGCTTGTCTTTAAATTTCTTGATTGGTCTGAGTTACAATTTGATCGATCATACCATCATCGAAGAGTAAATTCAGAGAATTCTTCTGCTGAGAAATTATCTTTGCACACCCCTTTACACCTAGAATTCTAACAACATTTCTAGTGGCTGTTCTGGTTTTAGGAGGTTCCTTTGTGCTCCAAATAAACCCATTTCTTCCATATATATACATTGCTGATCTACGTCCTCATTTACATTGTTGATATTGAATAATTCATCCCCAGAAATAATGCTTTTGTGACCAGAGAGAACTTCAATGTTATCATCAAATTCATTGCCGTCAACATCATCTCTCTCCAACTCATTACAACATCCTTGAACTCTGGATACTTAATTATACACTACTTTTTGTCGCCATTTCCCAGACTGAAAGTTGAAAACAAAAATAATACTTATGTAGTTGGATACAGGGGTAATTATTTATGCCAACACCTATGGTTCTCGGCTTTGTTGAGACTAACTTGCAAAACACAGCCAGTAACAATTGCAGCTCAGGTCTAACTGAGAATATACAAAGCATCAGGTCTGTCAGAATAAAAAATAAAATACTGCCTAAAACTAAATAACCATATAGGGTAAAGCATTACCCCTGTATCCTTCCCAAGGTTAGTTCTTGTAGCATATATTTTAATATTCTGAACTTACGTAGGTACCAAGTTTGGTGAAAATCATCCGACTTTTGTTTTTGATGCTGTTTAAACATGCACTCTTGAACATATTTCTAAAAGTACAGTATCATTTTTTTCATCCTGAACCTGCTTAGCTGTATGCTCAGTAGCTAGACTAGTCTGCTAGCTTCTAGGAGAGGCTTTGGGTCGGTAGTAGATGAGCAGTGTGTATGTGGACAATGCGGGTTACAAGCAAAGGTAAGGAGAATACTGCCAGCCTTTCCCCCCCCACCCTAGACTACCTTCTCCTCCTCTGCATTTCTGCAGGGTCAGGTATAAATAATCAAGCTGTGCTTTGGAAGGGTATAGGTGACTGGAAAATTATATTTCCTGTGAAACCTAGATATCACATTTTTGGGTGGAAAACAATATTTCCTCTCCCTACCAATAATATAAGTGCTAGAGAAATTAGAAAGGTGTGAAGTTCATATAACTAACAGTTTTATAATCATTTTAGATAGATATTTATGTTGTTACAAAATCATTAGATACCCAACTTGCTATCTATTGCAACAGATAATCTAAAATGAGCTAATCTTAAGTATCTCTTCTCTGAAGATGCTTGCTTGCCTATACTATTAGTCCCATTTAGGTTTTTGGTGACCATCATTAACTACCTTATCTGTCCTTTTCTACACTTATCTAACCTTTCAATCTTTTAGAGATTGCCTTACCATCTACCTTCATCTCAGTCACTATGATTGCTCTTTACTCAAATAGTTCCTTTCAGATTTTATATTTTTCTCTCATTTTACAGCTTAAGTCTTTCTCAGTAATTTATTCCAGCTAAATGATTCCATGTGTTTCCATGTCTGTTCCCGCCATATGGCAAGAATGGGACAGAGAGACTTGGGGGCAGACGGACACTTGCTAAGAAAATTTAGTGTCATTTTCATACAAATGTAGGTGTTACTGTGTATTAAGAATTTGTGTGTACATTAAATGTGTATCAACATATTTTGGAAAGGATCTGTAATTGTGGCAAAGCAAATGTGCAATCTAGCAACAGAAATGAAAAATGTAAAAAATATTTGTCATTTAGCTACTTGAACTGCAAGATTCCATCCGTTGCACATAAGGCTTTTATGGAAAACAAAGGCATAAAACAACGTTCTAGATACACATGTGGTAACATCAGGGATACATCTATTGATGACGAAGCTCACTAGAGCAAATGTGTCCAGCCTGTCTGTCTTCTGAGTTATGTATTGGTCCGAAAATAAGCAGCATTTTTACCCAAATTTCACCCTCGAAAAGTTAGGATGCTGCTTATATCTGCTATCTTCCCTTTTATCATACCTTGCTGCAAGAAAATTATGCTCATTGGCAACAATACAACCAGCATCTGTAACAGAAACTGGCAGCAAGGTACTTTATTGTGCAACAATGCCAACCTTTTCCTTATTTTATTGGCGTTAGTATTATGTAGGTTTAATAATATTGTTCCTTTCACTTACAATTCTAGTTCAGCTGAATACTCATCAGTATGAGTACCAGTATCACTCCATAATTTTCTTCGTGGATACTGGTAAGAAAACCTTATCTATGCTGATATGAATGACCATTAAGAGTGAAAAGCATCATCAAGCCAAGGAATTTAGTACAGTTACAATGCAAGCTTCAAACTTAGTTGTTGTTGTTAGCTAATGCTGGATTTCTGACAATGAAGTCATTAATACTCTTGCTCTCCAATATTTTTCACTGATGGATGGGGCATTAGAAGTGGCCGGGCATATTTGAAGGTGGTCTCGATCCATTTCCTCTTGCAGATCACATAGAGGACAGAGTGGTGAGGAGTATATCCCAATTCTGTTTAAATGTTTTGCCAGACAATCATGTCCTGTAATCAACCTGAAGGTTGCAACTGCTGTTTTTCGAGGATACTCAGAAATTACTGTTTGAATGTTTGGTAGTTCCCATGTTTTATTCTTTGATTTTTCATAGTAATATTTTTCAATAATTTTTTTGAATTCAGAGTTGACTAATCTTTTAGCTGCATAAAATGGTAGATTAACTATTGATTTCTGCACATTGCCGGTACCCTTTTTCGCAAGAAAATCAGCTTTCTCATTACCACTCAGTCCACAGTGAGCTGGTATCCATTGGAAGACTAGGTGTTTTTGAAGTGCTGTTAGATGGGTAAGGATTTTCCAACATTCTATAATTGTTTGGTTTTTTGGTGACAACTTGGAAGTAATTGCTATAATTGCTGCCCTGGAATCTGAGAGAATAACTGCTTGCTGAAAATGTGAAATTCTGTACAAAAGATTTTGTAGGGCCATTCGAATTGCTTCAATTTCTCCATCAAAGTTTGTAGTTCCATAACTTAAAGATTTGTAATAGGAAAAGAGGTGACATGTGACTCCAGCACCTGCTCCATCTTGGTTTGATAGTAGTGATCCATCAGTGTAAATATGGAGCCATTCGTGTTCTGGAAATCTAGTATGGATTGTCTCTAATGCTAATAATTTTAGAACACTAGTTGGAGTATCACTTTTCTTAGCTTCTTCTGTCAGGTGTAAATAATATGTGATATCTAATGTTTGTGTCGGATTGACTTTAGATATGAAGTTTTCCTTTGAATAAGGAAGGTATACATTCTTCTTGATGTCTTGAATTTTGGAAAGAAAGCTCTCCTGAGTCTTTAGTGTATGTGTAAAATTTCTCTTGTGCCATGTATTGAATGGGAGTCTGATCAACTTTTCGTGTTGAATAAGAGCCGCTTTTTCTATTTCATATTCAATGGGGTATTGGTTGGTTAGTATTTCCATAGCTGATATTGGTGTGGTTTTGATAGCACCTGTAATTAATCTCAGACTTTGGTTTTGAAAGATTTGAATCTTTTTTGTGTTTGCTGTTACAAGAACTTCGCTGCAGTAAGTAAATAATGGCTTTATATATACATTATATGTTGTGTTAAGAGTTGCTCTGGAACATCCCCACTTCATTCCTGTTAGACGTTTTAACAGTGAAAGGCGCCTCTCTGCTCTTTGTATTACATTTTCTATTTGTTTGGTCCATGTAAGTTTAGTATCAAATGTAACTCCTAAATACTTTGCTTCCTTTGTTTCTGGTAATTGTTGACCCTCAAAATTTAGTTTTATTTTTAGTGGCTTTTTTCTTAGTGAAAAGATTTGGTAGTTTATTTTGTTGTATTAACAGTCATTAAATTTTCATTGGTCCACCTTTGTAATTTGGTTAAGGATTGTTGCATGGTTTTTTCTAGTTCTGTACTTTTACTTTTTGGTTTTGAAGTCCACATTACTAAGTCATCAGCAAATAGTGCACACTTCACACCTGATTCTTGTATTTGTTGTGGCAGATCGTTAATAAATATATTAAAAAGTGTTGTGCTTAGCACTGCGCCTTGTGGTAAGCCACGGTGTACTTGTTTGTATTTAGATATGTTTCTTCCATATCTGGTTGCAGTAAAGCGTTGTGTTAGGAAATGGCATAGCCATGAAAACATTGGACCTTGTATCCCTATTTTTTTTACTTTCTTTAGTAGTTTTGTTCTGCATATAGAATCATATGCACTTCGGAAATCAATAAAAACTGATAAATTATCTTCTTTTCTATTGAAGGAGTCTTTGATTTCTTGACTGAGAAGTAAGACTTGTTCATTTGTAGAGTGGAACTCTCTGAATCCAGCTTGACATGGGGAAATTAAATTTTTTGATTCTAGAAACCAATTTAACCTGTTTGACACCATTCTTTCCATCACTTTTGCTATTATGCTAGTAAGAACTATTGGTCTATAATTTTTTATTTGTGATGCTGTTTTGTCTTTCTTCAAGAGAGGGACAATTATTGCCTTTTGCCATTCAGCAGGTACAGTGGTTTTCCAGGATAGATTGTAGAGTTTCAGTAGTTGTTGTTTTGCTGTTTTTCCAAGGTTTTTTATGAACTCTGGATGTATGTGATCAGGTCCAGGAGACTTTTTGTTTTTTAGATTATTTATTGCAATGTTCAGTTCTTGCATATTAAAATTTTGAAAAAAGATATTGCATTGAGTGTTAGGATCACATTCTCTTTCTTGTTTCAAATCTTTCTTAAATTCTTTATGTTCCTTTTTATTATTTCTTGTTACTTTATGCGAATTAGCATAATATTTATTGAATGTTTCGGCTATGGCTGCATCATTAGTTAATATTTTATTGTTGTGTATTGGAATGAATTATTCGTACCTCCTTCTGCATCCCAGTGAATGAAGCGATGAGACTCTTGAAGCTCTTCATCGAAGTTCTCGATGAACCTCAGGGCGTAGTACGGGCCTGCGTCTTACAAAGAAGATTAAATTTCCTTTTTATGTTTTTAGTATACTTATTTATTGATCCTTCAAGTCACAAATAACAATACAACTTTTCAGGATTGGCGTCCTTTTTCACAAGCCCTGCGGGGTTCACACAACTCGAACACGGACTGTGTAATTTTGCTTGGAACATTCATTCGTAATCTTCTTCTATTTGTCGATGTAGCCTTACTAATAGTATATCAGTTCTCTGCATTTTTACTCCTGTTGACTTTTAAAACGCAATGTTCTTCCAATAAGCACTATATGTCAATCACTTTTACAATTGTTCGCGGACTATGCGATTTTCACATGACGCCAATCTCAACAATACATGAACAAGAACAAGCTAAGACAATTGAAAATCTCTATCATTGCCCACTAAGACAATGATTCACAATTCTAGGGGGCTTTTTCTGCCACCACTATGAACACAAATTTTAACTATTTTCGGAGGCTTCTTCTAAAAATATCGCCTCAAATGCCTCTCATCAGAATGTATGTAATTTCTAACAAATACAAAAGAAATGTAACAAGCACAAAACAAAACAGTACCTATATTACATACATTCTGATGAATGCCTCTCGACAATTTAAATTACAAACATGTCAACAATCATAACATTAATACAAACATGAACATATACATAACAAACATCTATATACATTGTCACACAATATCTGTTTTTTTTTTTTTTAACTTTGTGGTTCCCATACTGTAACCTCTTGATGGAATTACTGTCTGTCTGGTCATCCTCAACATTATGTCTGTATGCCTCGCCTCTCGTATTTTTCCTTTGCGAGTGCCGTACGTTTTTGTTATTTTGAGTTCCTAACCTTATTCTCTCATGTTGGTATTGCTCGTTGTCACTATCTTCCTCATCAAAAGATGATTGGGTTAAGCCACGTAACAGGTAATTCATATTGTAAGGGTGACCTTGATTTGCTATGTGATAGATTTTAGTCAAAACATTTCCATGGAGGTTAACAATGTTACTACCATTGTCAGGTAAGTCAATCTCAGTCACATTCCTATCTACATTTACATTTTGATTTTCGTTAACATTATTGGCCTGCAATGCAATTACAGCTTGGGTTAACTTCCCAGTATTTTCTTTTCCTTTTTCTAAATTAGCTTGCAATTCCTGCATGTTAATTTTTGCTTCCCCACTGAACTTACTGAACTCCTCACGTTGTAATTGCATTTCAGTACCCATAGTTTTCACAACACTGCTTGGGTTACTAATTTCTACAGCAAGATTACCCTGAGCTAATTTATTTTCATTATGAACTGTCTTAGAATTTTCTGCTATTGCATCTATCTCATGCTTCATTTTATCCTCTTTCCTACCCAGTTCAGTTCTCTCAGTTACAGTAACTAAGCTACTGTCCATCTTATTTTTTAAACTACTCACATTACTATCCAATTTGTTACTTAATCCCACTATCCTATTTTCTAAACTTAACTTCATACTGTCCAATTTGTTTTCTAAGTCTGACTTATTTTTGTATAATTCCAACTTTATTTCATTTAAACTACTCTCATAACTATCCAATCTATTATTTAATTCTGACTCATGATTGTCCATCTTTTGAGATAACTCCATCATCTGTTTAGAGAATAATTGCATGTATTCTTTCAATCCTAATTCTGTCTCACAAACCTTTACCACTGATTCTTCACTATTCTCTCCCTTTTTACTACCACTTAACTCTTTAACATTCTCCATTTTTTTTACTAATTTCCTATTTCTCAGTATCATTTAAACTATTGTCCAAAATTAATTAATTAATTTTTTTTTTTTTTTTAATTTTTACATATAATTAGAACAGTCTTACTTGTCAAATATTTCACTTCACTAATTTCTCCTCTCTTCTAGCGACCTTCGCTGTCCTTGGGTTTCCTCGTTTCTTCTTCTAAAAATATCGCCTCAGTATGATAGGTGTGCTGTTGTTTTCTTTCCTACCCTTGACATTTTTTATGAACTTATGAGCTTTGTTACCATCTGTCCTATAATCCATTTTTTCTAAGAAATTATTAAAGTAATTCTTTTTAGCAGTATTAATTTCTTTTTTTAGTGAGGCACATTTCTTCCGCCATATTTGTGTATCTGATATGTTTCTTGTTTGTTCAGCTGTATTTCTAGCTATATCCCTTTGCTTTTTCAGTTCTTCTAACTGGGGGTTCCAAAAGGGTTTGAAATTTTTAATTCTTCCCCGAGGAATATGTTTTTTTGCAGTTTCTAGGATGACTTTACAGAAATTTTTGTTCAAATGATCTGGTTGGTCATGTAGCTGTGAGTTTGTTTGTTCTTTAAATTTATGTTCCAGTTCAGTTTTATATTTGATCCAATCTGCTTTTTTGAAGTTCCAATACAGATTTGTGTGACATTGACTGTTATTTGTATTCTCTAGTTTCATATCAGCAATTACTGCTCTGCGACCAGAACTTGGATCTTCTATAACTTGTTTTTTAATTTTTGAAACAATATCTGTTGTAGCTAACAAGAGGTCTGGGTTACTGCCTGCTCCAGAGTAATGTATGAAGGTTGTGGGATCTTCTTTACTATAAATCAGTTCAAAAGTTGTGGTATTCAAAAATTCTTCCACTATGTTCCCTGTAGAATCCACTTTTTCATAACCCCATCTTTTGGAATGAGCATTGAAATCCCCAATTATGATTGTTTTATTTAATTGGTCAACAAGAGAGAGATCTGGTTCATTCCTGGGAGGATTGTAAATACTGTATAAATGTAGATGTGTTTTGTTATCCCAAAAATTTAGCTTTATTAATTCACTTTTATCTGTGTTATCCATTTCTTTAACAATTTCAAAGGAGGATTTGATATCCTTTTTGACTCCAACTAATATTCCACTACTTATATGTCTATTTTTGGGTGGTAGGTGTAGTAGAAAACCAGTAAAATTGAAGTATTTAAGTTCATTTGTTAGATTTGCTTCCTGTATGAAAAATACATCGTTATTATAGTCAGATACAATTTTATTCAGTTCTACTCTTTTTGCTTGTGTGAGACCACCCGCATTCCATTGTAGAAGTCTGATGTTAGATCTTCTATTAATATAATGTTTTGGTTCTTGAGAAGTAGTCCCCGCCCGGAGCTCCGAATGGGGGACTATTTTAAATCTGGACTATTTTAACTCCCCTCGAATCATATTGCATAAATATTGAAGAGACTTAGCAATAAATGTAACCACTTTTTAGACAGCACCATATTTTTATGTTTTGGCAGTCACATCGCTCTCTCACAACCCCCAGAATGTCTGGAGGACCACACCTGTCGTTGGTTTACGGGTCTCACCGACCTGACCGGGAGAATTATCAAAATAAATTCACCGACCATATCCTCTGATTACCAATCAGAGGACGTATACATGCCATGACAGGTCAGCATGTTAGGGGTTAAGGGTTTACAAACTTAGTTGTGCATTATATCAAAATATGGTGCTGTTATGTTGTATGTCAATGTTACCATATGTTAGAATAAATGTTTCCGGTACATACGTCTTATATGTAAGTACAGTAAATTTCTGGTAATTTTTTTCCTCCAGTCACCATACGGCCCATTTTTGTGCATTTTTTTATTTCTTCCTCAAAATTTAGAGATGCAGCTTATGTGCGGTGGTGGCTTATTTTTGGGCCAATACAGTATCTGCGGGAATGCTCTTGTGATGTTTGATGATAAAGCTTATTTTTTAACATGAAACTGTTTTGTGTGATATATCAGTTGCACATATTTTTCAATTTGAAATGTTTTCAGAACAGGGTTTTCCATTTTCTTAATCAAATGAAAAAAATTGCTTTGACCCAAAAGCAAATGGGCTATCTTTAATAGATTAATTTACAGACTGAACAACACCCCATTAAAAAATTGAGAATATATTAAAAAACTGGATTGCATTAAATATGTGATTGAATTTGGATGGTTATAAATTGAACTTTGTAACCAAATTGATCAAAAAACATAGGAGATGGAAAACTATCAGGGATGTTACTAAATTAAAAAGAGGAAAGATACAGGAAAGATACTGCAAATTCATGTACCAACGTACCATCCAAACATGATCAATGAATTCAACAAGATTTTTAAAGATTCTGATATAAAAATTGCTCCTCAAAACAAACATAGTGTGGGAATTATTATTTATTTATGCCAACAAACTTACTGTTGGTGTTTTTAAACACACAAGCCATGTGTGAGCAAAATTTGAGAGGTAGTACTTACAATAGTAAGTCACCATTGGGGTAATTTGTCTCTGATGTAAGACTGCCTTTGTGGTTTACCAGGAGAAATACGAACTGGTTTGAGAATTTAATGCCATTCTGGCAGTTTGTCACAATAGCTCAATGGTTAGAGCAGCTGCCTGGTAAGCGGAAGGTCTGTGGTTCAAATCCCAGTTGTAGCATTGAATTTTTAAGTTCCAGTTCTACCTCTCATAGTATGAGAAATTTGCTTAACGATATTTTAAATTATACTACTTCAAGAAATAAATTATGAGAAATCTATCATGTCAATTGTGAAGATTCTCATAAAACATATATTGGTAAAACCAAGGGAAACTTTAGCAACCAGACTGAAGAGATCTCAAAAATATAAAATACCAACAGATAGAGTGAGTGAGTGAGTGAGTGAGTGAGTGAGTGAGTGAGTGAGTGAGTGAGTGAGTGAGTGAGTGAGTGAGTGAGTGAGTGAGTGAGTGAGTGAGTGAGTGAGTGAGTGAGTGAGTGAGTGAGTGAGTGAGTGAGTGAGTGAGTGAGTGAGTGAGTGAGTGAGTGAGTGAGTGAGTGAGTGAGTGAGTGAGTGAGTGAGTGAGTGAGTGAGTGAGTGAGTGAGTGAGTGAGTGAGTGAGTGAGTGAGTGAGTGAGTGAGTGAGTGAGTGAGTGAGTGAGTGAGTGAGTGAGTGAGTGAGTGAGTGAGTGAGTGAGTGAGTGAGTGAGTGAGTGAGTGAGTGAGTGAGTGAGTGAGTGAGTGAGTGAGTGAGTGAGTGAGTGAGTGAGTGAGTGAGTGAGTGAGTGAGTGAGTGAGTGAGTGAGTGAGTGAGTGAGTGAGTGAGTGAGTGAGTGAGTGAGTAAAGCTTAAGGGGTCGTTGACAGCTAGGGCGTGCAAACAGATAGATGAATCAACCATAGGTCAAAACTTTTGGTTGTGCAATCACAGTATTAGCCAAGAAATCAAGCTTTTAAAACTGGAAAAAAATCAAGCTTTTAAAACTGGCAAAAAATCATTGGGAACTAAGTGTGGGAGGATATTTGCATCATTAAGATTATAAATCGAATAATGAAGTTTGAAGTACTGGCAACAGATGATGTCTTACGACTGATCAATGGGAAGAGAAGCAGACCAGGAAATGAGGGAAGGGAGAGATGTTGTGTTAGTAACATACTAAAATCATGTTGGTAACACATCAAATTTCTTATTTTGGCAATGAAATAAAATACATTGCACGTAATGGGCGACAATGTTTAAAAAAATGTTGCTAAGTATTGTAATAATAGACCTAATACTTTATCACTTTAAATATAAAATTAAATTTAAAAATATCAAAAATAATAAAAACAACAGGTTATGGGCCCAAAACATGAATGTTATGTGTGAATGGGTACATCAGCATAAAAATCGTAAGTAAAAGTGACATGTCTGAGAGAAGTGAAATAACAACTTAAAAAGTAAAAGCATGGAAACAACTACAGACGAAGTTGCATCAATTACAATATTAAAAAATGCAGATACTTATCCATTGTGGGAACTGGAAATATCAGTGTTATTTCTTGCAAGAAGGTTACATAAAATAGTGAATGTGACGATTTGTTATCGAGTCAAGAAAATGAAACTGCCGTAGAAGAATGGAAGACAAAGAATGCAAACACACAATGCATGATTCTAAGAATACTAGATCCCAATGTAAAGGCCCATATTCTTTCATGTGAGACATCTAAGGAAATGTGGGACACTTTAAAATCAGTATACAAGAAGGAAGAAAGCAGAAAGCAGAAAGTTCAACTACAAACAGAATTCTTCAACTATAAATATGATAAAAGCAAGGATATAATGGTTGATATCAGTCATATACAAAACATAGCTTTTAAGCTTAACCGCTTAAATGAAAATCTAAGTGAAGGAATTGTCATGACCAAGATTTTAACCATTCTCCCTGAATATTATAAATACTTTGCTACTGCTTGGGATTCAACACAAGAAGGAAGCAGAACCTTGGATAACCTAAAACCCAGATTAAGCCAGGAGAAAAGCTGTAGAAAGTCATCTACTGAGGAAACAGTTGTAGCATTTAAAGTACTCAAGTTCAAAGGTAAACAAAGAGTAAGATGCTATGGATGCAAACACAATGGTTGTAAAATCACACACTGCCCAGAAAAACAAAAGAAGCAATGTGAAATATATAAGAAATCACCATTTGACAGAAAATTGCTACTTCAGAAAAAGAAATTTTGTAGAAAAGAATAAAAAAACATATCCAGCTTGTGGAATGTGCAAGAAAACAAATCATCCAGAAGAAAAATTTTATTTTAAGAACAAGAATAACAGTGATAATTGTAACAGGCACAATGAAAAGGTTACTTTTCTGACAACTGAAGAAAGAAGTGCAGCAGAATTAAACAGAGATAAAAATCATATGATTTTTTTTATGGATAGTGGCTGTAATGGCAACATGACAAATGATGTAAAACAACTTAATAGCACAAGAAACAAAAGAAACATTAAAATTAACGGATGGTGAATGTCTAATTACAAAAATGGAAGGAGAAGTAGACAGATAGTGTGATATTAACAAAGGTCAGTTATGTACCTGGTTTAACAAAGAGTCCCATGTCAGTGAACGCTATAACAGAAAAACGTGCAATTGTTCTTTTTAGTGAACATGAAGTGTGGATAGTAAAAGATGGATCTGTTGTTCTAAAGAACCATAAGGATTGTATTTTGTCGACTTAAAATAATCAAGAAAAACAAAGCATGAATCTGGAGTTAACAACTTTATTCACAACCCTAGATCAAGAAATGCAATGGCCCAGAAAGCTTGGTCACATTAACTGATCTGAAGAACATTCCCCATATGTGTGATGGTGTTAGTTGGTAATGAAAGTTCTAACTAAACCTCGGCACGACAGCCCACGAAGGGCCAAGGCCTACCGCCCAGCCGCTGCGTACCCCACCTCTGCCCACTACAGGCATCATTAGTGAGGTGCAGTACTGGAGGGTGGGACGTGGTCAGTGCCCCGAGCCCTCCCGGTCAATTATACGGTCTTCTAGACCTGGGGCCACTACTTCTCCATCAAGTAGTTCCTCAATTGGTCCCCCTGGACCTAACGAGGCTAGACCTTCCAGAGGGGATTAAAATCCCCATGCTGGTACCGGGGATCGAACCCGGGTCCTCCGCGCCAGAGACAAGCGCGCTACCAACTGCGTCAGTCAATGAAAGTTCACAGGGTTGATGTAAACTGTGAAATATGCTGCCAAGCCAAGATGGTAAGAAACCCTTTTAACACAGACAGATTCAAAGCAACAAGACCACTATAGTTAATACATATTGATGTGTGTGGAAAGTTCAGCCATTCTACTCATGATGGCAAAAATTATTTCATGACATGTGTTGATGATTACACACATTTTGTTAAGGCATATTTGTTGGAAAGCAAGGATGAAGCTGAAGAATATCTTAAAAGATATGTGTATGAAGTAGAAGCCCATTTCAACTTAAAAACTTCAAAAATATGATGTGACAATGGAGGAGAATATCAGAGTAATAATTTCAAAGTTTGGTGCAGGAATAGAGGAATAATGTTGAACTATACAATTCCCCATGCACCTGAACATATGGCACTGCTGAAAGAATGAACAGGACCCTAATAAATAAAATCAGAGCCCTATTGTTCGACTCTCATTTAGAAAATGAAATTTGGGGTGAAGCCCTGTATACAGCTGCCTATCTAGTAAACCAAAGCCCAACTGTAACAAAGTAACACCACCTGAAGCATGGTATGGAAGGAAACCAAATCTTTCAAACCTGCCGATCTTTGGCTCAACTGTATATACAAAAATACTTGGTCATCAACATAAATTAGAACTCAGAAGCAAAAAGGGAATTTTTGTGGGATACTCTGAAAATGGTTATCAGATTTGGAATGAAGCTAAACAAGAAATATATATTTCAAGAGACGTGACATTCCTTGATGTAAAGAAGAAAGAAGACAAATCAAGAACCTCTATATATGTTGAAGACATTGATGCTAATAAGAAAGAAACACATGAAAACTAGAGAGGAAATGAGGAAAACGAGCATGGATACCCAAGAAATGAAGAAGAAACTATTGGAATTGAGAGCAATGAAGAGGATAATCAAAATGACTATGAAGTTGAAAATATACAAATTAACAGCATTGAAGAAAATGTGAATGTAAATCAGAATAATGAAAGACCAAGAAGAGAGATAAGAATGCCAAGAAGATTTTGAGACTATTACCTGGAAGGTGATAAAAATTATGCTTAATAACCTATAAAGAATGCGTGGAAAATGAATAAAAAGAAAAATGGCTTGAAGCAATTGATGAAGAAAAAAGAAATCTGGAAGCAAGTAACACATGGAAACTTGTGGATAAAAGTGAGGCAATTGGAAAAGAAGTTGTTACAAGCCATTGGATATTCAGAATAAAAGATGATGGAAAATATAAAGCACGTTTAGCTGCAAGAGGATGTCAACAAAGAAAGGAAAGTCTACTTTTTGAAGAAATATACAGCTCAGTTGTTCATTCAAACTCTTTAAGGACACTGTTTGCTGTGGCGGCAATGGAGAAAATGAATGTGTGGACATTTGACATCAAATCAGCCTTCTTATATGAAGAACTCAAAGAAGAAGTGTACATGCATATACCTGAAGGATATGAGTATCTAAACAAAATATGGAAGCTGAAGAAAGCACTATATGGTCTCAAACAGTGCCCACTACAATGCAATAAGAGATTGACAAATTTTCAGAAGTCTGAAAATCTTCAACAACTGAAATCTGACAGATGTATATTTAGAAACACAAAGAATAAAAATGAAATGTTTATAGCAACACTTGTAGATGATGGAATAGTTATGAGTGAAAGTATTGAAGATATGAAAAAATGAATGAAAAGATTGAATGAAAACTTTAAAGCAACAGTCAACATTGAACCTGAGAATTGGCTAGGAATAAAAATAAATGTGAGTGAACATGGAATCTCTCTAACTCAAACAAAATATGCAAATCAAGTTCTAAGAAACTATGCTATGGAAGCTGCAAGGTCAGTAAGCACTCCTATATGTCATCAAGAAAAGTCAAGGAAAACAGAAAAGAATGACAGAGAAAAGAAGACAGGAGCAACAAGAAGATGCAAATAAAGAAAAACTACCAGAGAAAGATCATCAAAATACAGTGACATTCCCATATCGTGAAGCAGTGGGAAGTCTCCTATATTTAGCCTGCAAGACTCACCCTGACCTGAGCTATGCTGTGAACTTTGAAAGCAGAGCAGTAAATATACCATCTCAGCAGGATGTAATCAATATAAAGAGAACTCTCAGATATCTCAACTGCAATGAGAATCTTAGAATCCATTACTCATCAGCGAGTGAACATGAAATCCTAGTAAAGGCATACTGCGATTCAGATTTTGCTGGGGACACGAAAGACAGGAAAAGTACAGCTGGTTTCATTGTTATGATTGGAGGAGGACCGGTCTTATAGAATTCAAAAAAACAAAGTATTGTGGAACAATCATCCACAGAAGCAGAATATGTTGCTGCCACACACTGCTGCAAGCAAATGAAGTTTTTGAAGAACTCAACATTGTAAAGCCTAAAATTACAACATACTAAGATAATCAAAGTTGCATTAAAATGATCAAATCTGGTCAAGCATTATGTAACACAAATCACATTGGCATAAAGTATCATTTCATACGTGATGAATTAAGTAAGAAGTGTTTTAATTTAGAGTATTGACCTAGTGATAAACAAACTGCAGACATTTTAACAAAACCTTTTCAATCTACTAGATTCAAAAAAACTATCAAACAAGTTTGTGATACACATTCTATAAACGTGTTTCTGTTAGTTAAATATTTGTTTATAATGTTGTTTAACTTGAATTATGTTACAATTACTCAATGTAAAAGTATTTTTTCAGGGAGTGTCTCCTTTGTACTGTGTGAAGGAACAATTAAGATACAACATGTTGAGGGAGTGTGTTGTGATAGTACCTAACATACAAAAATCATGTTGGTAACACATCAAATTTCATATGTTGGCAATGAAATAAAATACATTGCATGTAATGTGTGACAATGATAAAAAAAACATTGCTATGTAATGTAATAATAGACCTGATACTTTATCACTTTAAATATAAAATAAAATTTAAAAAATATCAATAATAAAAAACCAGCAAGAGAAGTTACCTGACAAGGAAATCAGTCAACCAGCTGAAGATGGAGAGAATATCCCTGATATTACTCACCTTTGATTTCAAGTAAGTGAAGCAGCAAGTGTTTTTAAGTGTTTACAAGTGTTTTAAGAAGGAGCTTAATTTTCCTAGTCATTTCACTTCACTGTTTCCAACTTCTAGCTACAAAATCATGCTTCTCGCATCCCAACTGACCAAAATCATATTTTTCAGGAGTACACCTCACCAGTTCTTGTAAGTAGGACTGTGTGGTTCAGACCACAGGAAAATGAGAGACCATAATGGTTAGAAAAATTCTGATTGATATGTTACGCTCACATCCCAGCATGAGTAATTTTCATGAACCTTCTACAAATTATTCTTGCAAAAGCTTATTATTTTATCTACTTCATGGCAATATACATTTGCAGAAATTGTTTCATACATTATAGGAACAAAGTATATAGCAAGTCCAATGTTTAAATATGGTCACAATATGCTGGCCTTGAAACTCCATGCCCTATCCATGACATCATAAGGAACAAGCGAAGATTAGCAGTATCTGCTTCAAAAAAAGAAACAAAATTTTGACAAATTCAGATCAATATCTCAAAAATGACTGACTAGGAAAGTTATTTGAAATAACTTGTTTTTAAAGAAGTTTATATTCTTTGTGTGATGTGTTTTAGTCTATACTCTGTACATCAAGAGATTAGAGGAGATGTAAACAAAGCACCAGTTTGTATCACTTGGAGGCCACGTGCATTTGCAATGACGCAACACAGTTACTGCTACGCGTAGGTATAATATTTATTTTAAACTACTGAAAGGATATATTTGAGGAGTATCGTTTCAAAATGCGAAAAGTCCACAAATAACAATTTTACAGGAAAGTCGAAAATGTAATAACTCCTAAAGTGAACAATACTTCTAAAATATAATTATGTCGTTGTGATCTAAAAAATGAGCGTATAACATGGCGATGAGTGTCAAAAATCACAGCCTTAATGCAAAGCTGTAATGGCGGGTTAAAATATGAAAAATGCTGGACTTATCTTGTTTTGCACCGAATAGATGGACATAAAAGCTTTTTGAACCGTTCTTCCATATAAACAATGTTAATTTCAGTAAATTGCTTTATTGCAGATTTTTAAATCTTACATGCCATTGTAATTTACAACACATCTTTTCTGTTCATAATGTGTTGTCTAGGACACTGTAACTCTTTCGAATGTTTGAAACAATACAATTTTGAAAACCAATTCAATGTAATAATTATGCATATTAGAAGCAGACATGCAGAAAATCCTGAGTAATGATCATGTGTTCTGAATAGTAATGTGTTATAACACCACTATATTTGAGCAAACGTAAAGGAAAAATGTATTCCATTCTATGAATGCTCTTAGAAATTCTAACACTTATGATTGGTAGTTATCAGGGTGAAACAAAACTAGTTTAATGATAAACTTTGAGACAGTTCTCAAATGGAATTAAAACCTTGTTCTTCCTCCAAACAATCACAGTCTTCATTCTCACTTCCCTCCTCCATTTCTTGTGCATCATCTTCGTGCTGAATTAACCTTGCATAAAATTTTAGCTCATTATTACTGTACCATTCTTCACCAAAACATTGTTTTAAAAGCTTGTACAAATCATTCTTTTTTTCTAATTTGATGGGCTGTTCCAAAGGCAGAACTGGGAGCTCTACTAGTTGTTCGACTACTATTCCTCGTTTAAGCATGGAGACGAATTTCTTGGATTCGTCATTCAGTCCATACGACATTTCCATTTTCAGAGAAACGTAAAATTTATTCCCCTTAAGCTTCTTTATTTAACATGACCCTTTTCATTTCCCTTATACCATCTGGCTTTTTTAAGTAATTGCAAAGCGTCTTAAAGTCATGCACATGCCAATCCTTGCCCAGTTGGCGAACAGTACCAACCTTACAATACGTTTCAACATACTTCTCTGGAGTTAATATCTCAGACTGTTTTCTAAGATCCTTTTCCAAAACTCCAAACATGCGGTCCACAGGTAAGAAAGAATGGCCTCTCACAGGAAATGTCATGCATATTTCCTTAAGATAATCTGGAGACTTTTTCAAAAGCCACCAATATAGTGCATGGACCACGTGGGCATTTCTATTTTGGCCAGCACAGCCATCAGAGAAAAGCCTCGTTCTTTCTATGGGAATTTTCCATGACTTGCAGTTCATGTTTTATCCTACTGCAATAACTGCAAACATCTACAGCTGGTTCACCAAAACCCAAGTTAAATTTATTAGAAAAAATAGTGTGGAAGAACCACTTCTTTACCTTTAGTGATTCAGCCACACTGGCATTGTACATTTGGAATAACTTGTTCACATTTAACTTTGAAGGAAGGTAGAGCCGCTTGCTTTTTTGTCTTGAGTAATGACTCTCTCTAGCTTTTAGCTGGGATAAAAAACTAATTACCGATTCCTTCTTTTGGGCATATTGTTTGGCTTTTCGGTCACCTCCCCTTCTTTCCATTATTGGTTTACCTTCTATTACAGAAGCTGCTATGTTGTTTACTCTTGTTGTGCCAATGCTAAAAAGAGCTCGAAAGAACTTAGAACAAAGTGGAATAGTTTCATTGTTTACTCTAACAAGATATTTTATAACGACTGCGTTAATCTGTTCTGATTTTCTTGATCTGCACCTTTTGGGAGATGATACAGACATCATTGTTGCCAGAAGCCTGTCTTGTTGTGATTTGTTTGTGTAGTTATACACTAATTTTCTTGCTCTGATGAGATGATAGGCAGGAATGGTACAGCATTTAAATCTACCCTCTGTGTGTGCACATGGAGACTCGAACTCCAGCATGTTAGGATCTTTGTCAGAATACCTGAAACACACCAACGAATGATGTGGTAACAACTATACTAACCACAACGTGGTTCTGAAGACATTCCTGTATAACTAGTTTCGCTAAATAATACCAATAATTATTCTTCTAATAGTATTTACCTTTCTTCTTGTTCCCTTTTCCTTTTTGTCATACTCTTTTGCCTCCTTCTGGAACCTGCAGAACGCTCACCTACAACTACGCTTTCTTCCATGCTCATAGATACAACTACACGAACTGCTTACGAAACTCACAATAATAGCAAGACTCTGTAGACAGTGCAATCTGATCAAACAATGAGGTAGAATGAGAAACACATGTTTTTCTGATGCCTTGACAAAACAGGCGGAAATTCCTACGCGCGAGTCCGACAATGTGCGTAAGAAAGTGGACTCTTCGCGTTTTGATCCGGTCAAGCCACTGGACATAACGCATTTTGCACCGAACCCACATTTTCGTTCTCGATTTTAAGGGGTTTAAAACGTGCTTTGAAGCAAACTGGAACGCAAGTCCGATGCAGGGCATGCTAAAGTGTTGAAATTCACTTCAAACTAATTTTCGATCGCGAGTGGACTTTTCGCGTTTTGAAACGATACTCCTCATTTACTTGATCCAAATAGCATGTAGCACATGGAAATTAACTGCTACTTACATCATCTCTGTCCACAATAACACTTTTTCATTTCCTGCTCACAAACTCGAAACCAATCTCCAGAAGCAGCTTATGGAGGGAAGTTCATTTTAAATCTGGAAGATCGGGATCAGAGTTAACTGCCAACAGCACTTTGTTTAAGATGGCGGTTCATTGTTAACAAAGAACTGGTGAACTTTTCGATGGATTGCAGATCTCACAAATTCGTTGCAAACTACATCCAACATTGAAACATGTCCACGTGTCTGGCACGTGGTCGCTTTGTGCCGGGAGTTCTGACTTCTCCAACTGAGGACTTTTCTTTGCGTGTACTGTAAATACTTGCAACTGACACACCGGTAAAATCGGATGTTAATTTCATCACATCTTTGATAGCAAGTTCGGGATATTTCTCGCAGAACTTGTTAAACACGTTCAATATTATTGTCTTTTCACCACTTCGCAACAGTTTACCGTGCTTATGTTTTACAATACTCACTTGTTCCACCGTGTTACTTTCATACTGGATAATGCGTGCACAGAATGAATTAGGCTGGTTACAGATTCACTTAACTCCGTATTCTTGCACTTTAACTATGCTTAGTACACTTAGTCCATGCTTTAGCAAACATTAAGTGAGATTTCAAAGCTTAGTAACAGTTTGAGAGGTAGAACTGGAACTTAAAAATTCAATACCACAACTGGGATTTAAACCACAGACCTTCCGCTTACCGGGCGGCTGCTCTACCACTGAGCTATTGTGACAAACTGCCAGAATGGCATTAAATTCTCAAACCAGTTCGTATTTCTCCTGGTAAACCACAAAGGCAGTCTCACATCAGAGACAAATTACCCGAATGGTGACTTACTATTCTAAGTACTTTATATACCAGGATTAAATAACCTTCAGATGGTAATTATTATTTATTTATGCCAACAAACTTACTGTTGGTGTTTTTATACACACAAGCCCACACACGGAGCCGGAACAGCCTTGATGGCCTAAGACGTGAAAAAGAAGAAGACGAAGAACAAGAAGAAAAGAAGAAGAAAAGAAGAAGAAAATTATTAATGGTCAATAACTGCAAACTCAACAAGATGTCTTTTTCAGTAGATGTTCAAAATGTGCTCCGTAAGAATCTAAGCAGGCATCGCATCTTCTTAGACAATTTTGCCCTACCCTCGTTAGAGCTTCTGTGTTCTGCTCAATCTCTAGGGCTGCTTCAAACACACGTGTGCGAAGATCATCAAGCGTTGCGCTTCACGTGTGTTGCAATCGGTTTTGCCCTAAGCAAGAAGCATATCTAAATACTCTTGATTTGTAAAGACTGCCGTAGTTCTGAATGCATTTAACGCACCTGAAGCACTGACAGAGCCTGCTGTTGTACACGGATATCGTTGTACTGTCAACATTCTCTCACTTTCCGCGCTTCTCACGGGCTAATGTTGCGGGGTTGCCAAGCGTATGCCCACGACTTTATTCAAATAGACACACTGGAATCCAGTCCTTTCATATCATTTTGTGGCTAAACGAATCATTTTAGCAACATATGGTAAAGACATAAATAAAGCATCTTTTGTAGCACTACCTCGCTATTCTAATTGCGGATGTAGACGATAACGGAGTGGGGACATATTTGCAATCACACTTATGACCAGTTTTAATTTTTACTTATGAAACTATGCACTATAGAGGAACATGGTACAGGTACTTATGCTTCAGTTTAACGCCAGGAAGTTGCCTTTGAAGTCTGCGCACTCATGCCCCTAACACCTTGTATATGGCATAAAGTCGAAATGTAATTATTTATAATCTGTGACTATTCCGTAATTGAAATAGTCAGCATTAAAATTACGATGTCCCGTATGCCATTTCCTCTTCCCCGCTGTGACGTCAGACGTCCAGCTGGCCTTCGGTGGGAGCATGTGAGCTGAGTGAGCTGACGTCACAACAGCGATGCCTGTCTTCCCCTGACCTGGGCCATTTGGGCTAGCTTTAAATGTCTTGTGGCTACACTTTGTTGTCATTCCACAGTTGGGGCCTTGGCCACAACTGCCCTTATACCTTCCTATTAAAACAAGCATCGTAAAAGGGTTTATGGTGAGTCTCAGGCCTCAAAGGTGCTCACATCAACTCCTAAGGTTTTCTATTAAGTATCATTCACATTTGTTCTTTAGGTTTTCAGACAGGAACCCATACTCGGAAGTTTACACCTTTAACATATCTATGTTCTTCTGGAAGGAATTTTCTTTCCTTTTTTGGTACAAAGTACCTCAGAACATGAATTTCTTATGTAAAACTTATTCGTACACGGAAAGTTTTCAAAGAGAAGCCGTTCTCAATTTGCTTAAAATTGTTTGTTCCGTGAGCAGATACCGGCATGATAGCTCTATTTAAATTATATATTCCAAAGGAAAATGTACACTATGCTATGAATTAGCAATATTAAAGAAGTAGCCTAATTTTATACGACTCTTTACACAACTTGCCTATTCTTAAAATTATCACTACACTATAAACCGCTTCTACTCGCATACATTACAAAGATTGTTATAGACTACTCTACCAGGAGTGCAAAGTAAAATTGGGGAACTGGAAACACGAATATTTCCTGCTTCCCCGATTTGAGCGCTGGTATACTTGCACGAGAAATCTGATTGATTCAAGTTTTGAAATAATTTACGAATTAAAAGGAAGAGAGCCATCTTGGGTTTACTAAAACTAGTTTTTCGTCGCGAAATGATTTCCTAAATACAATTTTCTGCATAAAACATGGAAAACTAGACCAAGATAAATGTTCATTCAATATGTATGTTTAAAATCAACAGGGAAGAGAGTGGGTATCTAAAAAAAAAGGTGGATTTTCCATGTTGAATTCCTACATCCAGGATTTGATTTTCACTCTGGACCGATTTGATTTCATTACTACAATCGTCACTGTCGTATTGCGACCACTTCTTGCTATCTATTAAAACAAATCCGAAGCATATTTTCATATTGTCATAAATTTCTGCTAAAATGCTTATTTCCTATCTTGCACTAAGTAAGGACAACAACAACACAGTTGAAAATGCCGCTTACGATCACATTTACCGCCAGATTTCTCCGAAAGCGGAGAGATATGATTTAGCAATCCTTCACGTGGAGTATTTTAATAAGAACGTTGCTGCTCATCTCTCTTCATACCCTTTAATTTCTGTGTTTCTTAGAGATTCTTCTATTTATTATACGTAATTTTGCGAGCAATTATACCTAAAATATGCAGTTTATTGTATAAGCGTGTTGGACGTGCCAAGACAATATTTTTGCTCATTATTATTCTTCTGCGGCCAAATTCCTGAAGGTAGTATTACACGCGCTGATTGTAGAGCTGCGCCTTCTGATTGTCGACTGTTAATGAGCAATTAATATGGTTAACTACGTACATAGAAAATAATAAACACTAGCGTTTAGCAATGACAACCAAGCGCACTAAAGAAGCTCTATTTTGAAGTTTTATAACAAGATGATCCACTCAAAGCATCAGTAATAAAGCATCAGGTGATTTGAGACCTAAAACTTAATTACACGATTTACAATTACTGCTTAAGGTGGACGCGGATGAAAAAAGAGACAAACGAGAAAAACAGATGTAGCAGCTTGCTCTTTTATTTATTGATTTATTACACATAACAGATTATCAGTTCATATGTTAGTGAAATCTTGTGCTAGGCAGTTTGTTTATCAACAATGGAGCTTCTAGAAAATGATGACATAATAAAGTTCTGGTTCTCCTGTGTACCCAAACCAGCAGACTTATGTCATATAATAGGCTATGTAGATATAGCAGAAATTTCCAAAGCACCACAGATATCAACTTATCACAAGGTACTAAAATGCAGACAAATTATTTTTATGGAACTTCAAGTGATTGCATCCCCATCAAACACAGCAGAGTGTGCAGTGCATGTATTAATGAAAAAGGAGTTTTACGACAAGGGGCACAATAGAGCTACTTGAAAAGTTAAAACTTAGATTCACATTCTCTAACACTCTGGCAGCTTCGGTTTATGAAGTGTGCTTATGTTACACTTTGATTGCACGAGTGAGTCCACTGTGGAACCAGGTTGGTAAATATCTAATTGAAGGACGTGATTTTTTAACAAACTCGAGCACCATGAATGAAGTAAAGAAGGAACATGTAATCAGAGACGGAGAAATGTTCCTCTTGGTTTGGACTGTTGGTCTAGAATTACCCTCACTTCATTTGGAGCATCTTGAGGTCCCAGGTTCTGTGACTGAAAAGCTTGAATTTCAGGAGGCTATCAGTTTGACTTGGGGCATCATTTTGCACAGGTGTTACCCAATATGAGTAAATGTTGTATTGTGTATCTAAGAGTCTGAGCAGCCATTGGCTGTACACATCTTATAAGGAATTGAAGAGGCATTGGAAAAATATGTATGGATACAGACTTCCTGAAGATTCAACTAACCTTCTATTTTATGGTGTCAAATTTCAGCCACCTAACTCTACTGAGTTCACATATCCAAGCGTTTGCTTAAAGCCGCATGGTTTGGTGTTCTTACGCAACACTGAGCAGAAGGCAATACTTCGTTCCTTTTGCCTGTCTTAATGGCAAAAATGCCAACCATATGTGGAAGTAAATTTGGTGCTGAATCAAAGGTTGGCGTGGCTGTACCTAAGCTTCATGTTTTAAACTTCTGGAACGCACTAATCTTGTTTTGTTTGATGCCAATATTTTGACCAATGACCATCAAGATATCGTTACGTCTCAGCCACTTGAGCAGACACAAGCTCTCCGTGAGAAAGAAGAGTTATCCGAAATAACACCTGCAACAAGTTATCAATCACCAACACCTTTTTACAGTCACAGAGAAAGCATGTCCGGTCAACTTGCCAGTTACTTTACCAAGTAACACTGCTTTTGAAACAAATGCATTGCAACCAAAATATGCACCGTTTTTTTAAACCAAATAGTCCACCATTTACGTTTACACAAGCACAAAGAGAAGTGGTGCAGCAGAAAAGCAGTTTAGTGAACCACGCCGCTGGCAGGGGAGTCAAGTTTGGCCTGTACGAACACCCAAAGTCTCCACAAACTCTGGCCACATTTTCTAAATCCACTCCTCTCCGAGTTACACTAGTGCAGTGTGGAATACCAAATCAATATGTCCTCGTCGAAGTGCCTCTATCTGGAATGTGCTCGCCACTGGACAGCACTAAAATGAAGAAGCCCCGTTCAAGACCACAGATACAAACTGGGATTGACGTGGAGGCTTTAGCTCGTGCTCACGAGTTGTCTCGGGTAAACGCAGTAACTCTGGTTAACTTTCTCTGGAAAGCTGACCTTGTAGCTAAGGTTATTCACTATTTCAAACTAGAAAAACAATGAAATGCTTTAAATTTACCTCTCAGTACCAAACATTTTAATTGTGTGTATTCCGCAATAGAAATTTGTTATAAAATAAGTTTTAATGAAGTTATAATTAACATTACATTTAGTGAACTTTCGCAACAAAATTGCCACTTTCTTTTATTATTTATCCAATATCAATTGTTTTCTCCATGTGAACAGTAATCTCAATGTTTTGAATTTGTTTGTTCACACTTAGGTATGAAAAACTCATGCAATGAATTCTTATTTTTAATTTAAGAGATTTGCAGAAGGTTTATTTTCATGTTAATTAGGCAAATTTTACATTTTAAAACAAATAAAAAATATGATTTTCAATGAAATGTTAAACTGTAAGCTTTGTTAAGCTGTGAATAACAAATGAATTGGTTAATATTTTGTGTTGATATTCTGTGACAGTTTTCTTATTCATAATAAATATGTTAGTAAACTATTACCAAACCCATTTCAGACTTTATTTTATATTTTTGTTTATAATCTCATTAGAAAAGGGTTCTATTCATTGTTTTCTTTACAAATTCTTTCTTATAAACCTATCCAGCCTTTCCAAATAGGCACACACATAAACGATACTGAACTACACAGATTTTTTCAGATAAAAAATGAGCACTGCTATCTGGGAAGGAAAGCTTATTTCCACTCTCTCTTACTCGTTGCTAAGGCGAGTGGCACTCCATCTTGTGCGTTAGATAGCGTGGTGGAATATACATATAATATATGTTAATTAAAAAAAATGATATCACTTTCCTCTCAGGCTTGGTAGAGCTCAGTCGACAGCTGGCTACATTAACTGGCAGGAGGACATTTCCTTTTTTTTTTTTTTTTTTTTTTTTTTTTTTTTTTTTTTTTTTTTTAATTTCGTAGCGTTCAGGTGTGTGTGTGTGTGTGTTTTCTTTTTGAGTCTGCATTTGTGACGACGATTTAGGAGGGGTTCCAAAAATGGAGAAGGATCGTCCGCAACCTACGAAGAACCCACCAGGGCCCACGCTGTGCACAGATAGGTATCTGGACACCGATTTGGGTCCATATGAAGTCCATCTTATTCCCTTACAGGAAGAACGTAAGTCATTAAATTTCGTTGCAATAGGTAAACTGTTACATACAAATGACTTTCGGGGAATACACTCTATCCGGCCAAGTGGTAACCGAAAGGTTATAGTCACCTTTACTACTGCCGATCAGGCAAACGATTTGTTACAATCCCCTTTATTAGTGGTACACTACTTGAAGGGCTTTATTCCCTTCAATCTACTTTATAAGCAGGGCATTGTCCGCCAGGTAGATAAGGATTGCCCGGAATCTGAGATTTTGATTGAATTACAGGCCAATGGGCGTTTTCCGGTTAGTCGAGTCCGCCGGTTAAACAGGCAAGTTGTGATTGACGGCGTAGTACAATACCTACCGACCGCATCAAATGTAATTACTTGGCGTGCGTCCTCCCTTCCAGACAAAATCTATTTATACTATTGTTCTCTTCCTGTGGAACCTTATCTACCGGCCTTGCGGTTCTGTACAAATTGTGTGCGATATGGCCATACTTCAACGGTTTGCCGCAGCAAAGCCCGATGTGTGTGTTCTGGTGAAGCCCATTTGCTCTCCGCATTCTAATCTGAAATAGCTCGTTGTATTCATTGCGGGGGTCCGCATGAGGCCAATGAGTCAAACTGTTCGGAACGAATACGCCAACTACAAATACAACGCCTGATGCTCTCTGAAAATTGCACCTTTTTACATGTGGCTAAACAGATACCACGGAATACACAGAACACCCCTCTTTTCCACAAAGAGTTTTTGAGTACACCGGAAAGGGTGGCTGTCTCTGCTTTGAGTAGTTTGTGCTCAGTGACGCCCCCGACTGGTCACATTTACTCTTCTAATGCTCCATCTCACCTCTCTTCAACCACATCAAAAAAGCGCAAAGTTAAAGAATTGCAGAAAGATAACATAGCATGGCTCTCCAAAACTCCTAAAACCTTACACTGATGCTTTATACGCTCCGTCGGGTAGATGCCCCTCGGTTTCTCATTCAGCTATATATTCCCCTACTGGAGGTGACGGTAACCCTATGTTACCGAGAATGATTATTAGAGACCGATCCTCCGCTTCTCCTAGGGATATTCAGCCATTATCCGTGGCCCCTGGCATGCAACTCTCAGAATGTTTCAGTCGTGACTTTGGGCTCCATTTGTCGGAAACCCAAATGCATCAAATTCTAGATTACGCTTGGAAGCTTATTACCGATTATTCTTGTGACATTCCTCGTACCTCCGTTTCCGTAGAAACTCTAGTTTCCGACCATGCTTAATTTATTGCAGTGGAATGCCCGAAGTTTACATTCTAAGCTTCCAGAACTAACATTTCATCCATGTAATTATAATATACATGTGGCAGCCTTTTGCGAAACGTGACTGAAACCGGGTGTACCCTTTTCTCTACCTTCCTTTCGTATTCTCCGTTCAGACCGTGTGGATGGTTACGGTGGTGTAGCACTCATGGTACATCAATCACTTTCTTTTACGGAGTACATGTGTCCGTACACTCCACCCAACGTACAATCAATAGGAATACTACTCGGCTCACTCACAATTATTGCACTATATGATCCCCCTACTTCTCGCCCTACTGAAGCACAATGGGATCGATTCTTCCAACATTTGCGGCCACCATTAATTATCTTAGGCGATTTTAATCTCCGACACTCCTTTTGGGGCAATTCTCTAGATACGAGGGAAGGTGCTTCCCTAACACACTGTCTACTTCATCGCCAGATTAGCTGCTTAAATCATCCTTTACCTACACGCACTCCTGCACCAGGTACTGTTCCAACAGTCCACTTTACCCAATTCGTGGGGAAGTGACCATTTCCCTATATTGCTGCAATATCGCTCCTCTTCCCAATATGTAACACTTCCTCCTATGCCCCGTCGTAGACTGTCCCATATCAATTGGGATAACTTCCGAAATTTCCTTAAGGAGCGCTTAGGATTATTGTCAAATTCTCATAGGATACATAAGTATACCGAATTCATGGAGATTCTACATGCCTACTTGGATACATTTCATCCCTACTACGTACTTCATGCCAGGAGACGACGATTTCCGATTTGGTGTACCCCAGAATGTTCCAGTTATATAACTCGACGCAGACAAGCAATGGCTACTTACCGGCGTTCGCTATCCCTCGCGGATTATCTACACTATAAAAAACTGGTAGCGGTGACAAGAAGGTATCTCGGCTCAGTAAAGAGACTTGCTTGGCTAAGGAAGGTCAGTTCCTTTTCCTTCGAAACTCCTATTAAGGAACTGTGGACATTATATCGTTCCTTTAGGGGTGAATTACCTTCACGTAGCTTGCAGAATCCTGTAGAACCTGAGGTCCTCACCAATTTTTTGTATATGTGTACGCCTGATTCAACATCACCTCCTCCACCTTGCATGCTTTGGCTTGTTTCCATGCCTGATAATCCCTTACTAGTTAATGGATCCTTTCACCCAGTTGGAGTTTGTAGTTGCTCTGTCGGGTACTAAATCCACCTCTCCTGGTCCTGATGAGATCTCCTATGCGATGCTCCGGCAGCTGCCACATTCCTGGAAGGAGCAACTTTTACTTTGCTTTAATTATTTTCTGAGTTATGGTATTCTGCCTGTTACCTGGAAGCACTTCACAGTGCTCCCCTTCTTGAAACCAGGAAGACCTCCCACTTCTCCATCTAACTTTCGACACATTGCCTTATCCTCTTGCCCCCGCAAAATATTTGAACGCCTACTCACCACCCGGCTGTATCATTGGCTGGAGCATCGACATTTTTTCCCTAAATGGTACAACGGCTTCCGCAGAGGCCGCTCTACTCTCGACAGCTTATCCCTTCTGGTAACAGATATCTACTTATCCTATAAAGAAAATACTATTCTCGATGCACTTTTTCTAGATATCGCGCGAGGTTTTGATTGTGTTTCGCTGCTCATACTTTTCAACTGGCTGACACAACACGGTGTTCCAGCGCGATTTTGTAACTTATTATATCAGCTATTTGTGGAGCGCCGCATTACAGTGCGTTCTGGGGGTACTTTGGTGGGACCCCGGACTACAAGTGAGGGTTTGCCACAGGGTTCATGCCTTAGTCCACTTCTATTTCTGGTTTACATCACAGGAATGGCGGAGGTGGTTCTACCTCATGCTCGACTGCTGGTGTACGCGGATGACATTGTACTATACGTGCCTGGTGGCAATGTAGCACAACCTCGTGTTTCCTTAAATAACGCCGTGAAAGCCTTGAGAGAGTGGACCGACTCTAACGGACTAACAGTGAATAAAGAGAAAGCTGCTCTCGTACATTTTACCCGCAATCGTCAACACATTCATCTTCCCCCAATTTACTGGGAATCCCAACCTGTAGGTGAGGTTAATACAGACACCTTCTTGGGTATCACATTTGATCATCAACTAAACTGGCGGGCACATATTTCTCGCTTACGTAACAGGTTGGACAGTAAGCTCTACTTCTTTCGTGCGTTATTATGGAAAAACTGGGGTACTACCCCAAGGTACTTTTGCACCTGTACAAAGCTATAGTGCAGGGTATGATCACCTATGGAATCTTTCTCTGGGGTATAACTACTACAGGTGCATTATTGCCCTTACAAGTCAGCCTCAATCGATTTCTTCGACTTATGGTGGGTTATGCCCACTCGACACCAATAATGGTAATGCACAGAGAACTAGGCCTCACCCGTTTGAAACTTCTTGCCCCGGTGGTGGCTTTACGCTATCTTCTCGCCCGTTGGGGCAGTATAACCTTTCCACTATTCCCTAAGTTACAATTGTTACTGGAACGCTGTCCAGAAGGGCGGCTTCACACGGAAGTCATGACATTACCACTCATGCTAGCCTACCGCTTTCTGACAAACCACGCCCGGTTTTTACATCGTGCAGAAACTTACCCATGCTATTCTTTTGACTATGTCGCAGGCTTACATACCATTACGTATGCCACGGGCTGTGTGCGCGTTTTAGATTATCCTGTAGCCTTCCGAGCACGACTATTATTCCAGGCTCCTATTCCTGTTGCAGGAGATGGCCGCCTAAATTTTTTTACCAATGGCTCACGTCAGGGGGACCCCCCGAGGGTAGGATCAGCTTTTTTCTCACCAGAGTTGGAAATACGACGTACCTTTCGGCTACCAGATTTTTGCTCCAATTATTTTGCAGAGCTTTACGCCATCTACAAGGTGCTACACTTTCTTAGAAATACGGAATTCATATCAGCGAATATTTATACTGGTTCCTTGAGTGTATTGCAGACGCTACAGAGTCCTTCGTTATCACCCAGCGCTTGTTGGTATGTACAGGCACTCAAATCGCTCCATCAGGGATCACAAGGGTGCTCTTTGCTTGGATACCTAGTCATTCTGGTATCTATGGTAACGAGATCGCCGATCGATTAGCCAAATCTGCTTGCTTTTCCGATGAAATTTTTCCAATCACTGTACCCCCGCGGGAATTATTTAGATATGGCAGACATTCTCTTCTTTCTCAATGGATCCAGGAGTGGGAAGCCTTTACAAATACAGAAAATGTTTTTTGTCCCTGTCTTCCACCCTTGCAGCCCCTCAATCGTCCATGGTTTGCTTCTTTACGTTACCCGCGGCGTCACTTCATCTCACTATTCTCGCGGATGCGTGTGGGTCACTGCTACACTCCGATGTACTTGTTCCGCTATGGTTCTGGGACCACATCTTATTGCAACTGTGGTCAAGAGGCCAGCGTTTAACCAACTGAGCCACCCAGACTGATTCTTGCACCTACAAGAAAATGAGCAATAAAATAATTTCTGCAAATGCTTATCTCGGCTAGTACAAAGAAGATATTGGAATAAGAGTTTGTAAAAAGACTTCTTTAGTAAAACACAATCACATTGGTTTTTAACTGACTTTTCGTTTTTGAGTTATGCTGTCCAAAAGCTGAGACACACAGACAGACAGACATACACACAGACCTTTTTATAAAAATGTTATTTTTTTGGATTCAGGGGGCCTCAAAACATATATTTCCGGTGAAACCCCGACATCGAATTTTTGGGTGGAATACAATACTTCCTCTACTTTACTACACGTAGTAGAGAAAGTAAAAATAAATAGCGATGTTCCATTTGACAGAAGTATAGTATGCGTCAAAAGACACAGTACTAGAAAATTATGTCACTGTTATTGTTATTATTTAGTTATCGGGATGATAATGTAAATGTTCAAATCGTGCTCCATGGCGCTTTAGACAGTGCTCATAACGATCATGCAGATTTTGAAGTATATCCTGGAATTTAGTTTGCTTCAGAGTCCTCAAAAACGAAACGTAATGCAGGCAGTTCGAGGTGGATTTGGACAGCTGAAAACTTTCCCTTTCCTTTAACAGTAAGAGATGCATCATCATCATCATCATCATCATCATCATCATCATCATCATCATCATCATCATCATCATCATCATCATCATCATCATCATCATCATCAATGAAATACGGACCTTGCGCAGTTTCCTGACACTGCACACCAAACCGTCACTCGCATACTATGTAACTATTTCTGGACGATAACCTCTGAGCTCTCGAAACCAAGAAAGCGAGTTATTTGGCGTGTGATAAAACCATCCAAGTGAATGTAACTTTCGTCGGAGAACCAAACGTTGAGCAAGAAATTTGGATTCTCATACACCATACCCAAAAATCGTGCACAATGTTCAATTCTGAGATGATTTGCTCCGTCAGTAATTGTCCAACCTGTATTCGGTATGGAAATCCACCTATCCAAGGCTGTTCGTCGAAGACTTCACCTTGGTGACCGAACACCTGATTGAGGACACGTCCATGATTTTCATTTGTGAACACAGGTATTGGCCTACCAGACCCTCCCTTCAGTTGACAAATTACACTACCCGAGCGAAGAAATTTTGTAACAATAGACAGCTTAACTGTGTTGCTTATTGAAGTGTTCATGGTATTGTTCCACCATTAACTTTAAACTCAGCCTGCCTTGATAATAATTTGCGTACGAGCGAAAATAATACTCCAATATGAACATTTCTTCCTTCATCGTGAGAACCATTGTCACTTCCAACCACAGAGCACAACATTCGTTACACAACTAAGAATATGTCATGGTGATACAACACATAGATGCGCAGGTATGCGTATTAGGGCTACACGAAAACCAGTACTGTATATTTTGGCGCATACCGTATTAAGTTCTCCAAAACTTACACAAATAACGAGGAATATCTCCGAAAAGGCTCACTCTACAAATTTATTTGGACATAAATTGTGTGTTTTAGAAAGATCTACATTTTTTGTATAGTAAGATTTGGTCTATCTCTTACGGCTTACCAGTTATGCAAAAGTCATCCAGAGTAAATAGGACTTCGTGGGCTATAGCCAGAAAAATCAATATATACATTTCATTTTTCATAAAAATATCTCAAACATATGGCATTTTAGTCAAAATCGTTAGTCATTTTCAAGGAAATCAAAATTTTCGAAAATTTTTCCATGGAAAGGGTGGTTTAGGGTGCAGGAATGTTCTTCAAAATCGTCGTGTCGCATCCATGAAAGACACTAAACTTAAATACTAACTTTGGTTTTTAACCGAATCTTGGTTTTTGAGTTATGTTGTCCACAGACTGACACACACACACACACACACACACACACACACACACACACACACACACACAAACACACACACACACACACAGAGAGAGAGAGAGAGAGAGAGAGAGAGAGAGAGAGAGAGAGAGAGAGACTCACACACGGACCTTTTTCTAAAAATGCTTTTTTTATTTAGGGGTTCAAAACATATATTTTCGGTGAAATCTCGACATCGAATTTCTGGGTGGAATACAATACTTCCTCTACTTTACTAAACGTAATAGAGAAATAAAAATACACTTCATCCCCCGCAGTGGACTAAGAGGTTGGTAACTACTAATTAGAGAGGAACAGGATGATGGAACGGAAGCCCAATTTAAAACGAACAATGAAATAGAAGTGCGATCTAAGTAGTGGAGTAATAAAGGAAGAGAAACTTAAATGTAATTACGGAGAAAACGTGAATATAAGAGGCGTAGCGTTAGCAGAAGGGCTACGAAGTGAAGATTTCCTTTTTTCTCATTCCCTTCAGCTGTTAATTATTATTAAAGGAAATCCACATTTCAAATAACTTTGAAATCACCAGTAATTTGTGGCAATTATTTCCAGTAATATCCGATGTTCAAATCACTCTGTTTGTCAATCACTTGCCATATGTAACTCTTATAAAACTTTGTATTTGTTTCATACATTCTATTATGAAATATATTTCCATTTTGTTCCCCCTGCCCTGCTGCGTCTCGTTCGCCGATGCTTTCAGTGCTTCCTAACTGGATGAAGGGTGAAATGAAGGGATCTGTGTAATGAAATGGAGGGACAAGAAATTCGGAGGATATGGAAAGCCGCCTGGCGACCAGGGAAACCTGGGAAAGAACACTTGGGTCAGGAAGGTAGGCCACGGAGATGGAACCCGAGACCTCCGTTAATGCATTTTAGAAGAATATATTGAGAGATTATAGAAACAATAAAAGTGGCTCTTTTGTGTTTTATTACACCACTTTCGCTAAGAAAACAAAAGGACTAGTGTGCAGCGTGTTACGAGTACAGTAGAAGTTAGCATCTAGCGGATTCAAATCGATATGAATTCCCATGGAAACGTAGCAAGTACAGGGTGGGTCGCATAACGCTGGCTGGCAATGTAGCGAGCGGTAATACCACATCATTTGCATGACCTTGGAAGCATGTAGTTGTCAATGCCTAGATATAGTAATAATAACAACTATAAAAACAACAATAACAATAACAACAACAATAATAATAATCACCATAATAATAATGATAATAATAATAATAATAATAATAATAATAATAATAATAATAATAATAATAATGATAATAATAATAATAATGATAATAATAATAATAATAATAATAATAATAATAATAATAATAATAATAATAATAATAATAATAATAATAATAATAATAATAATAATAATAATAATAATAATAATAATAATAATAATAATAATAATAATAATAATAATAATAATAATAATAATAATAATAATAATAATAATAATAAGAACAACAACAACGACGACGACGCATAAATTCCTCAATTCAACCCAAAAGATCTCTCAAATGTCACTCTAAGCATTGCAGTTACAGATTAAATGGAAATTCCTTTATAGTGCGATGAAACAACTTTTATAAACCACATAACCTGGAATAGCTATGAAATGATAACGTGGACGTCAGCAGAGTTTTTTCTAGGGGAGCAGCATGTTGGAAGTTTACAATCAAACAACATTAAATTCATTATTTTGTTGTCAAAGGTTATAGCATTTGTTGCGGTTAACCGTATTAATTCCTGCTTAAGAAAAGTTGTTCTTTACGTTATAATTAAAATAATACTCTAGTAGTCAGTAATTGATTGTACATTAAGTTCATTAATTTCCATGGGAGGGGGGTGGGCGGCCCCTCCTTGCCCTTCCCCCCTTCGCGACGCCCATGCTCCGATATAGCTCTAGTGCGTCTTCTTTTTCCCTGCTGGTCTCTTATTTATTTCCTAATTGGATCACAGCGTCTTGCTTCCTGATACAGCTAGAGCAACCCTTATCTAACCCATCCCCTCCCCCAAGGCAAGAAGATTAACTTAGCTTTAGGTCTATTGACATCTGTCTGACTACACAAAGAGCGGATCGACACAGTTCTCTTCTGTTGAAGATAAGCACTTTTCTCGCTGATTTTACAGTCTTCCAGATTCCGCACTTACATTCTAGAGAAATTCGACAGCTCCCGTCCTTTTTCTCTACGAGAAAATAGCGATCATTCGCCACAAGGACGTTACTATTAGCGGAAGATCTTCAAGAATGCAGAGTTGAGGGAAACTAAAGGTCAAAATTCAGTTACTTTATTTTCAAAACATTTTAAACCTTGCGTTGTACCCCCGTTTTTTACTTTCTCTACTGCTAAGTAGGGGAAGTATTGTATTCCACCCAAAAATTCGATGTCGAGATTTCACCGGAAATATATGTTTTGAGACCTCCTGAATCCAAAAAAAGCATTTAAAAAAAAGGTCCATGTGTATGTATGTGTGTGTGTGTGTGTGTGTGTGTGTGTGTGTGTGTGTGTGTGTGCGTGTCTGTGTGTCTGTGGACAGCATAACTCAAAAACGAAAAGTTGGTTAAAAGCCAAAGTTAAGAATGTAGGGAATCGGCATTCATAATAACACACTGCGTCATGTCAGTCCAATGGGGCAGAAGTCATTATACCTATTCTATTATGAAATACAGACAACCGAAAAGGATCTCAGTTATAATGTCCTGAACCCTCAGGGACTTTATGATTAGGTTATTGAGAATTCGGTTTTCAAATTTTGATGAACATAAAAAAAGATAAAAAGAGTTATGCAATACCGAGATGTGAACCCGTGTTCCTGGGGTCAGCGCACAATATACAGTCATAATTCTCTTCAGCAATTTTGAGACTTCACTAAAAGCACGTTCCGAGTTCAATAGTACTTCTTGTATGCCAGGCGCTATGTCACTTCACAAAAGCTATTGTGCATGCTATTTGAGATGTACCAGACGTAGTTTACGTAAAAATTTAAATAAACAGTTATTTAATATTATGTGCGTTTTGACTGTACTGGTCCATGGTGGCTGAGGCGTGTCCCTAATTTTGGCGTAATTTTTGTTAGCCAACCCCTGCTCTAAGTACAAGAATCAGCTATTGGCTTTTTATTTGCTGTTGTTAGTGTACTCATATGATAGGTCCATTTTATGAGAGGCGTTTACTTAATTACGTTGCTGGGTATACTCTAATAAGAAGTTCGTGAAATCGGCTGGAAACCTAAATTCGCTCTCAGTAAAGAGCCATATGTTTTTGAGATGTACTTTAGTGAGGAGTACGTTCTATCCCTTAAACCGCTGTTCCTCTGAATTTTGCGCACTACTCTAAGAATGTCAAGCAATACGTTTTAGTAAGCGCAAAACTGAACTAAGGTACTCATGCCGTTTGATGGGTTACCTACCTTCCAACAAAATAAGGGGCGGCTGACTAACCTGGTATACCAAAATATTCAAAGTAAATGTTGGAACGCACGCCCATTGCGATTAACACAAAGAGTGCATCGACGTCCGCTATTCTGTCTTACTCTCGCAAAGACACCAGCCATTTCTCTGGTTTAAAAGTTTGTCGGTCTCATTTTGAATAGTAAAGCTCTGATTAACTGTAAACAATGAGATGTTTGTGTTTTGTTTATGTGTTCTGTGTTTGTTTCTTGGATTAAGATTGTGTGCCTTACTGCAATACTAATTTGCATTGGTGATTTTGCCGTAAATACTGGGTGGGAGGCAGTAACCTATGAAATTAACTCGTCTAGCGAATAAATGAAACACCGCGGCAGAAAACTTTATTTAACAAAAAGTGTTTAAAATAATTGTATCTATCAGCTCCCAAAATTAGACACCTATATATAAGGGCCTTTTAAAACACTCCTGAAATCGTTTGAACTTCGATGCGCAGGTGCTTATTCATGTTACAAAGGATTCTCATTAAGAATCATGGGGATTTTAATATATTAATATGATTCTATACTGAAATGAACTAAATTTAAGTATAATGTCCAATATGTAACATTATACAGACACTACATACACTATATAGGTATGTACGAGTATAGTGTATAGTCATTCCACGTCAAATCGCACAAAATATGGCAAAAAATCTGATGTGTTGCACTCACATGACTTTCTCTACTGACCATTCTCACAAACTCTTATTCCTATATAGGTATTCTACGTGTTAGTTAAGATAAACATTTTTACAAATAATCTTAATTGCTTATTTCCTTGTAGGTGCAAGGGGAATATTAGAATACAGCAGACTTTGTGCGATAGTCAAATCTTTCAAAGCTTTGAGATTCCGTTCTCTTTGCACACTTAACATATATATATAAAACGAACAACGATGATCCATTTCACGAAAGTTTCAAGTTTTCCGAAACTCACACATAACAAGCAATATTTCCGAAATGGTTCACCCAACAAGAAAATTTATTTAGAAATAAATTGTGTATTTTAGCAAGAAGTAGATTTTTGTGTAGCATGATTTGGTCTATCTCTAATGGTTTACCAGTTATGCAAAACTCGTCCAGAGTAAATGCAACTAAAGGGGCTATAACCAGAAAATTCAAGATATACATTTCGTTTGTCATAAAAATATCTCAAACATATGGCATTTTATTCAAAATCGTTAGTCATTTTCAAGAAAATAAAAATCCTCGAAGAATGTTCCATGTAAAGGGTAGTTTAGGGTGGGGCTATTTTCTTCAAAATCTTCGTGTCGCATCCTTGAAAGATATTAAACTTAAATACCAACTTTGGGATTTAAACGACTTTTCGATTTTGAGTTATGCTGTCCACACACACACACACACACACACACACACACACACACACACACACACACACACACAGACATAAGACATACACACGGACCTTATTCTAAAAATGCTTTTCTTTCGATTCCGGGATCTCAAACCATATATTTCCGGTGAAACCCCGACATCGAATTTTTGGGTGGAATACAATACTTCCCCTACTTACCAGTAGAGAAAGTAAAAAAGCATTCTTAGAAAAACGTCCGTGTGTGTCTGTGTGTCAGTCTGAAATCGGCCGCGTCGAAATCGGTGACTCGAAATCGCAGAGTCAAAATCGCCGAGTCGAAATCGCCGAGTTGAAATCGCCAAATCGAAATCGCCAAGTCGAAATCGCCAAGTCGAAATCGTGGGTCGAAATCGCCGAGTTGAAATCGCCGAGTCAAAATCGCTAAGTCGAAATCGGTGAGTCGAAATTGGTTTGTGTAAATTTGTATGTCAAAATTGGTATGTCGAATATCCGAAGTAGAGTATTCTGTCAAATTTCTATGTCGAACTATCGATGTCAAATTTTCGGTGCCTAATTTTCGATGTTGAATATTCGATGTTCAATGTTCTATGTCCAATTTTCGATGTCAAATTTTCTACGTCGAGTATTCAATGTCCATTTCACTCGAATCTTGGACGTTGAACTTAGAATGTCGGAAATATAATGTCCAGCTGACAATGTCCCACTTACGATGTCGATGTCCAACATACGATGTCAACGTCGAGTCTTCCATCACGACCTCGATGTCGAGATTTCGATTTCGATGACGAGCCTTGGACGCCGAAGTTTGGACATCGAAATTTGTATTCGAATTTTCTATGTCAAATTTTCAATGACGTATATTCATATATAATTTTCTATGTAGAATTTTCCGTGTCGATTCTTCGGTGTGGATTCTTCCGTGTCGAGCTTTCGCTGTCGAAACCTCCATGTCGAAATCTAGATGTCGCAACCTCGATGTCCAAACCTCGATGTCGTAACTTCGATGTCGAAACTTGGAAGTCGAAACTTGGAAGTCGAACCCTCGATTTCGAACCCTCATTGCCGAACCCTCAATGTCGAACCCTCGATGTCGAAACCTCGTTCTCGAACGCTCGATGTCGAACGATCGATGTAGAAACCTCGATGTGGAACCCTCAATGTCGAACCCCCGATGTCGAAACTTCGATGTACAAACTTAGATGACGCACCCTCGACGTTAAACTTCGATGTCGAAACATCAAAGTGGAAATTTCGATGTCGAAACTTCGATGTAAAAACTTCGATGTCAAACGCTCGATGCGAACTCTCGATGTCGAACCCTCGATGTGAAACCCTGGATGTCCAAACCTCGATGTCGAACCCTCGATGTCGAAACCTCGATGTCCAACCCTCGATGTCGAACCTTCGATGTCGAACCCTCGATGTCGAACCCTCGATGTCAAAAACTCGAAGTCGAAATCTCGATGTCGAACACTCGACGCCGAAACCTCGATGTCGAATACTCGATGGTGAACCCTCGATCTCGAACACCCGATGTCGAACTCTCGATATCGAAACTACGATGTCGAACCCTCGATGCCGAACGGTCGATGTCGAACTCTCGATGTGGAACCCTAGATGTCGAACCCTCGATGTAAGGCCCTCGATGTCGAAATTACGAAGTCGACATTTCGATGTCGAACCCTCGATGTGGAACCCTTGATGTCGAACCCCAGAAGGCGAAATATCGATGTCGAACCCTCGGTGTGGATCATTCGATGTGGAACCCTCGATGCCAAACACCTATGTCGAAATTTTGATGTCGAAACTTTGACGTCAAAACTTCGATGTCGAAACATCGATGTCGATCCCTCGATGTAAAACCATCGATGTGTTACCCTCGATGTCCTAACTTTATTATCAAAAATTCGATGTCGAACCCTGGATGTCGAACGCTCGATGTCGAACTCTCGATGACGAACCCTCGATGTCGAACCCACGATGTGGAACCTTCGAGGTCGAACACGCGATGTCGAAACTTCGATGTCGAACCCTAATTTCGAACTCTCGAGGTCGTACTCTCGATGTCGAAAATTCGATTTCGAACCCTCGATTTCGAACGCTCGATGTCGAACCCTCCATGTTGAACCATCGATGTCAAACCCTAGATGTCGAATCCTCGATGTCGAACACTCTATGTCGAATGCGCGATGTCAAAATTTCGATGTCAGTACTCCGATGTGGAAATTTGGATGTCGAAACTTCGATTTCGAACCCTCGATGTCGAACCCTAGATGTCGTACCCTCGATGTCGAACCCTCTATGTCGAATGCTCGATTTCGAAACTTCGATATCGAACCCACGATGTCGAACGCTGATATCGAACCCTCGATGTGGAATACTCGAAGTCGAACCTCCGATAAAAATTTCGATGTAGAAATTTTGATGTCGATACTTCGGTGTCGAAACTTCTATGTCGAAACTTCGATGTCGAACACTCGATTTCGAACACCGATGTCGAAATTCGATGTTGAAATTTCTATATCGAAATTTCGATGTGGACAGGTCGATGTCGACAGGTCGATGTCGAACCCTTGATGTGGATCACTCGATGTCGAGCCCTCCATGTCGAACCATCGTTTTCGAACCCTGGGGGTCGAAAGCTCCATGTCGAACCCTCGTTGTGGAACCCTCGATGTTGTACCCACGATGTAAAAATTTCGATGTCGGTATACGATGTGGAAATTTGGATGTCGAACCTTCGATTTCGAAACTTCGATGTCGAACCCTCCATGTCGAAACTTCAATGTAGGACCCCCGATTTCGAATCACCGATATCGAACACACGATGTCGAACTCTCGATGTCGAACTCTCGATATCAAAGCTTCGATGTCGAACCCTCGATGTTGAACGTTGATGTCGAACTCTCGATGTCGAACCCTAGATCTCGAACCCTCGATGTCGAACCCTAGATCTCGAACCCTCGATGTCGAACCCTCGATGTGGAACCCACGAAGTCGAATCTCCGATGTAAAATTTCGATGTCGATACTTCGATGTCGAAACTTCTATGTCGCACCTTCGATCTCGAACCCTCGATGTGGAACCCTCGATGTCGAACACCGGTTTAAAATTTCGATGTATCTATTTTGATGACGATACTTGGATGTCGAAATTTTGATGTCGGAACTTCGATGAAGAACCCTCGAAGTCGAAACCGCCATGTTGAAACCCGATGTCGAAATTTCGATATCAAAATTTCGGAATCGAAGCTTCGATGTGGAACACAGTATGGCGAAATTTCGATGTCGAAAGTGCGGTGTCGAACCCTAGATGTCGTCTCCTCGATCTCGAACGCTCGATGTCATACTCTCGATGTCGAACCCTCGATGTCCAACCCTCGATGCCGAACCCACGATGTCGAACGCTGATGTCAAACGCTGATGTCGAACTCTCGATGTCGAACCCTCGATGTGGAAACCACGAAGTCGAACCCCGATGTAAAAATTTCGATGTCGAAATTTCGATGACGATACTTCGATGTCGAAACTTCTATGTCGAGACATGTATGTCGAAACCTCGATATCGAAACTTTGATGTAGAGCCCTCGATGTCGAACCCCGATGTCGAAACTCGATTTTGAAATTTCGATATCAAATTTTGATGTCGAACAATCGATGTGGAACCTCGGATGTCGAGCTCTCGATGTCAAACACTGGAAGTTGAACCCCGATGTCGAAATTCGATGTTGAAACTCCGACATCGAAATTTCGATGTCGGAACTCGATGTCGAACCTACGAAGTGGAAAACTCGATGTTGAACCCCGGATGTAGAACTCTCGATGTCGAACCCTCGATGTGGAACCCTCGAAGTCAAACACCCGACGTAAACATTTCGATGTCGATACTTCGATGTCGAAACTTCTATGTCAAAACTCCGGTTTCGAAACTTCGATTTCGGAACTACGATGTCGAACGCCGATGTCAAAATTTATGATGAAATTTTATATCAAAATTTCGATGTCAAATCTTCGATGTCGAACTCTCGATGTTGAGCCCTCAAGTTGAACACTCGATGTCGAACCCTCGATGTCGAACCCCCGATGTCGAAACTTCGATTTCGAACCCTCGATGGTGAACCCTCGATGTCGAACCCTCGATGGCGAACCCTCAATGTGGCACCCTCGATGTCGAACCCCCGATGTCGAAACTTCGATGTCGAACCTGCGATATCGAACCCCCGATGTCGAACCCCGATGTCGAACCCTCGATGTCTTACCCTGAAAGGCGAACCCTCGATGTCGAACCCCCGATGTCGTACCTTCGATGTCGAACCCCCGATGTTGAAATTTCGATGTCGAAAATGTTTATCGAAAAGGATACGTGTGCCACTGTGTGCCTGTGTAACTCAAAAGCTAGGAGACGTATGACATATTATACCAAACTTGGTATTTAAGCTTGACTGAGGACAAAGGTACTTCCCTATACCAAGAGCTAGGTGAAAGGAAAGAGAACAAGGAGAAGAAACAAGACGGAGGAGAAGACGGAGAAGGGGAAGATGAAAAGGGGTAAGGGTTCAAAATTGGCTCCAACGATTTAATCGAAGTATCATATGTTAAAATATTTTTACGATAAATGAAATATGGCTCTTATATTTTATGGGAAAGTCCTTCTGGGCGACTTTTGTAAAACCGGCAAACGGTATGAGATAGACAAAATGTACTTAGGTATACAAAAAATGTAACATTTCTCTTTAAAACAGTCAAATTAATAGCAAATATATTTTTGTGAAGTGAAACATTATTTCTTATTACTATTGGTCCGAATTTTCCAATACTTATACCTTACTCACATGGGAAGTCTTATTTTTATCTTGGCCATGCAAAGAGAACGAAATATCGTCAAATTGTGACGAAGTTGATCGGGGAGTACGGATTTCTAAGGAATAGCTTGTACAAGAGTAGAGAAGGTCATGTGAATGTAATATATTTGAGCATCAGTTCATCCATTTCATTCACTGTCCAATGTGATCTGCCAGGTTAAAGGAGGTTAAACTTACCCATGTATATGAAAGTATAGTTTTATTGAGTCACACTTCAGATTTCCCATTGACATTTTTCCTCCCTTATGGCATATTTTGTTTTACTCATTTCCACATCTGCTCACTGTTACGGATGGCTGCGGATCCTAGGTTAGAAGACCCATTTTGCAGTACCATATACAGGGATTTGCGTGATAATAGTTTCGCATGGCAAATAATCTCCAATAACAAGTCCATCTATCGTCAAAAGTAAAGGAAATAATATTGAATAAAATTACGAGATACGACTATTGTTGTTACGCTTACGTTAACAACTAGGACGAGTAATGTCCAAACACTGCGCCAGGTCTATAAAACTGGTTTCCAAGCATATTCACGAGAGCTGAGTAGGTTGGTTTTAGTGTCAACATTCTTGATCTTCCGCTTTGCGCGCTTGCCAAAGTATGTGCAACAGACACGCCGAAATGATTCATTTTGGCAACAAATAGACAGTATACAAATAACTAATCCTTTAAACCTCTACCTCTCAAGGCTAATTACGTAAGTAAAGGATAAAGGAGTGCCAACGTTTTTATGCAATTACGCAGTATAGAGGAATGTCGTCCTGGTGGCTCAGTAGGCTAGATGCTGGTCTATTGATCCCAAGGTCACGGGTCAGCAGATTTACTGACATTTAAGACAATTCCTGTGGGACGAAATTCCGGCACACCGGCGACGGTGATGTGATCCTGGCAATTGACAGCGTCGTTAAACAACAAAAAAATCTGATGTGCTGCACTCACATGACTTTTCCTATACTTGTACTACCCATTCTTACAAAGTCTTATTCCTCTATTTTCTTTGTGTTAGTTGAGATAAGCATTTGTACAAATTATCTTATTCCTTATTTCCTTATAGGTGCAACGGGAATGTTAGAATACAGCAGGCTTTGTGCGATAGTCAAATGTTTTAAAGCTTTGAGATTCTGTTGTCTTTGCACACTTAACATATAACAAAATGAACAACGATGATCCATTTCACGAAAGTTATAAGTTTTCCGAAACTCACACACATAACAAGGAATATCTCCGAAATGGTTCACTCTACAAGAAAATATGTTCAGACATAAATTGTGTATTTTGGCAAGATCTACATTTTTGTATAGTATGATTTGGTCTATCTCTAACGGCTTACCAGTTATGCAAAAGTCGTCCAAAGTAAATACGACTACAGGGGCTATAGCCAGAAAATTCAAGATATAAATTTCATTTGTCATAAAAATATCTCAAACATATGCCATTGTAACCAAAATCGTTAGAGCCATTTTCAAGAAAATCAAAATTTTCGAAAAATTTGCCATGTAAAGGGTAGTTTAGGGTGGGGCTATTTTCTTCAAAATCTTTGTGTCACATCCTTGAAAGACTTAAATACCAACTTTGGTTTTTAACTGACTTTTTGTTTTTGAGTTATACTGTCCACAGACTGACACACAGAAACACACACGGACCTTTTTCTAAAAATGCTTTTTTTTTTTGGTTTCAAGGGGTCTCAAAACATATATTTCCGGTGAAATCTCGACTTCGAATTTTTGGGTGGAATACAATACTTCCCCAACTTACCGGTAGAGAAAGTAAAAATGACCTTGATGTCTCAGATTTTCTTGATTTTTTTTTGTGTTTTAGAACAAAATATATTTGACCCATGTTTCTTCGTTTTACAAAAAAAAAAAAAAAAAAAAAAAAAAAGGTAGATATTAATTTTGAAATGTCCCAAAAATCGCGCGCTCCTCACTCTTCGATCAATCGTACCTCCGATTGTAATGAAGCAAATTACTTGATCTTTAGCTCAAATTAAAGATAAATCGCAGTATTTCGCGAGGTATTTATTAGAAAATTTTATTAATTATTATTAATATTATATTTTATACGATTAAGGTTTTAAAGTTAGATAATAACATAAACTCGACCATTTAAAAATCTGGAAGAAAAACTAAAAATACAATGAAGTTTATTCAATATTCTCAGGAAAAATCAGAATGAATTCTCTAATAGTTCAGTTGTAATTAACTTACTTGCAAATCAGTGCAGCGGACTTGCGTGGCAGCTGCAGTAACCTCACACAATTGCCACCTTCCATTACGGCATGCTGTCTGCTTGAGGTTCCATGAATGTTACAACAGTACAGTAAGGAGAACACTGCTAGCTGACACTATTATATGTACAATATTAGCATCTTCAAAATGTTTTTAAAATATGCATTTTAAACTAATGTTTCTATACAACACACTACTTTACCTCCTTCGAAAGAAAATTGTTTCGCTAAAGCTTTAGACAAAGGAATGAAGGAGTGTAATTTTAAAGCACAGCTGGACCCATCGTTCTTGGCCCCTGATTTTGCCTGGAAGTCCTGTTGGCGAATCCATAGCTTTTGCCTCTTTCATCAGCTCATACTCTATAATTCTGCGAATGAAACCATGCACATGGGGAGGGAGGGGGAAGGTCTGCATGATCTGAGACAGTCCTTGCTAATTCACAGGTGCATTTTAGTGCAGTGGGCAGTTGAAGACATAGATCTTTGTGATAAAGAGTGAATATAGTGAATTTGTGAGACATTGATCATAGCGTAAATCAATTATGCCACCTGTACGTTCTAAATTAGGGACCAAAACCTTACACAGTCAGAGTAGAGAAATTACTTCAAATGTATGGACGTAAATGAAGGAAGAAGCTAAAAGCAAAGAACTGCTTACATCAGAAGATTTTTCAAAAATATTCAAAAGTTCAAAAGCACGTATCAGATGCCACAGGAATATCAGAAAGAAGGCACATTGTGGAGACATTTTTCTGCATGGACTGTACTGCCTTAGTAAAGAAGAAGTTATCTGAGTAGCATAGCTGACGCACCAATTCGCATGCTGTCTGCAGTCACCTGGCTTGTTACTCGCTTTCAAGGGGCCAAGAACGGCGAATCCAGCTGTACATACGGATCACTACTTCCTGTCCTCCGTGAGCGCTTGCAGGCCTCCAGAAAAAAATTGTAGCAAATGTACTAATGCAAGCTCCATAATTTTCGACATCTTATTTTATAGATAAAATGTCAGGGAATACGTGTGTAATTTTTTTTTTTTTTTTTTTTTTTTTTTTTTTTTTTAGATTTTTAACACATCGATTTAAATTCTATTTTTGGTTTTAGAATATATTCCGTAAAAAAAAAAGTCCAACATTTGTGGTCAAAAGTTCTTAAAAGTGTTGTATTTAACCTTTCCAGAGTGCTAAACCCCAACTCTATATGGCCTTAGGGTAACAAGTGATTTTATATTACGGTGCGCGTAGAAATTGCTTAATTTCTAATAGCCATAACTAAGTAAGTAGTTTAAAAATACGGAAATACGGGTCTCCTTATTTGATGCCTATTATTCATAAAAAACTTTTTGAACCTCCTACGAAAAGGTCGTGTTTTACGGGTGTGCGATTTGACATTGACCCATATGCACATGTATGCAGGGAACCTGTGCGCGCGCGTGTGATTAACGGCACTGATCATATCAGTGTTTACATGCCAGTAAAATCTATTGACATGAGGCTGTTGCTTTTAAGCACACTTTAGAACCATCGGTCTCCGTCGGGTTTGAACCCGCGCCTAACCATCTAAGCCAAATACTCAAACATCGGATAAACACCAAATTTGAATTTTAAGCTCAGCATCCATGCGACATGAATATTTTCAATAAAGCCCACCCCCAAACTACTCTTTGCATGGAAAATTGTCCATTGTTTTTTATTTTATCAAAATCATTGCTTAAAATACTGCATTTTAACGATATAATATAATATAGCGATATATATAATAAACTGTGTACATTTTTATCCTGAATTTCTGCAAACAGACTGTTAAGTCTTCTTGGTTATATTTTATAACACTGCTACACCACAAGAGATTAAAATCTTACTTATGTCAATTTTGGGTGTTAATTGTTTCCGAGATATAAGTGGCTTGAATTTTAAGATACTTCGTACATTTTTTGAAGTATTAAAACATCATTCTTTTTTATCTGCCTGCCTGCCTGCCTGCCCGCCCGCCCGCCCGCCCGCCCACCCACCCACCCACCCACCCACTTATTTATTTATTTATTTATTTATTTATTTATTTATTTATTTATTTATTTATTTATTTATTTATTTTTCCTTCATGATGTATCATGAAATCATCAAAGGCATGAAATTTCAAAGCCAGCATACTACAGTTATCCGATTTTTGAAAATTTGATATTAGCTTAGGTCTCATGTATCAGTCATCAAAATCCGGGTTCTAATAATTAGAGTGCTGCATATGTACAGAGATATTGCATGCAATTCATCAAAATATTTGTACATTCGCTCTTGTGTTAAATATTCACTTGTGATTTGATCTAATGTATTACATCAACATTAGATATCTGAGACATCTGAAATCAAACAATTTGTATACCGCCATCTGTTATAAATACTCTCAGAGTTGAAAATGGCAGCTCATGCACACACCCATCCTATGCCCTGTATAAAGCGTAGCTTTCGATTTCTTGAGACGGATCACAAGCAGAATTCTTTCTTCCAATCCATTCCTTGCAATTTCTTTTCCCCTGCAATGCAATGCCACCTGTCTTTCCATGTTTTCGTTTTTCTTATCTTGCTTCCCTCCAGGAATTAAATTAGGGATAAGGGAACCCGAAAGAGACTGACGCCGTGACGACAAAATCAGGCACAGAAAGGAACAATCCATCTTACTTTATTTTTCTTCTTTCTGTATTCCTTTTTCTTTCAACCACATCTTTCGGTCTGTGCTACTGATGTATTTATAGGTTAGATGCAATTATTAGTACAGGACTATCTAATAGCTAAGAATTTGACTACTGCATGCAACTGGACTTGCAAAGTGTGGTACAGAGGCAGTGGTACGATTGGGCAACATTTTATTGAAAGTTTTTCATCCGTGGAGTGATGCATGGGTATTTCCTTTGATCCCAGACTTTCTCTCTCTCTCTCTCTCTCTCTCTCTCTCTCTCTCTCTCTCTCTCTCTCATTCTCTCTAAGAATCCGATTGGTTCATAGAGAAATCTGGTCTTCATTTAATATGGAGGCTGTATATTGTGGCAGGATTTTTATTGTTCGCGGAGTTAGAGCGCAATTATGTTAAAGTAAGTTTGCCTCGGCTATGACTCTGATCCCATGGCTGATTGAAGGAGATAGGCTATGAAATAATTAGCATTGAATTTTTTCTTTATTAACCTCTGAACATTTATTTTCCTTTCACATTAACATCGATATTTACAATTAGTGTTCCTCTTTAGCAACCGCATAATATATCCATCGGGTATATCCGATTGCTCGCGATATTGATATTCCCGATTATTGTTTCTAGGAACTGAACTTTGCGTGCTGAACATTGTAAACCTCACTTAGCCGTGTGGAACTCGTATATCTGAGAGCCGCTTCGACGCGTACCTCAGTTTTGTTTGAAGCATCCTCTCTTTGTTTTGTACCTCTTGTCGGCATTTTTGTGATTTTTACAGATGGAGATCTTTCCTAATTTCGTGATTACCGAATGTGCACCAACGGGGTAGTTCCTGTCTCAAAATGCATCTTATAGGGGTTTCACGCTGAGTGAACACGCAATTCGAAAGATCCTGGATGTGGCTTTGTTCGTATTGTCTAGCGACCTTGCGTTAATAGCCGGTTTTTCCTGACTCCAAACGCAACAAGACCTGCAAGTGTTTCCCTGCATTTTAGATAAATTGTTGTGATGAATATCACTGGCATGCATAGTTATTTATATTCATATTATCGTTATCGTTATCACTAGGGCTAGGAAGTTCATGCATTTGCATGGTTTTTCTTAGGGGTTAAAAATGCGTTATGTGCACGAATTATGGAATTTTCAGTTATTTGGACATGATTTTATAGTGCATATAACTACATATTTTCTTGATTTTGATAAATGCATATTATTTCAATATTATAGTCCCTATATTGCATATTTTAATGATTTTTATGGTTTATTTTTTTTTCCATCTGAATAATATTTTTCATATTGGCAGTGTTGCATATGATGATGTAACTCGCCAGGTGGCGAGAAGCAATGCTGAGTCATGTTGTTATGTAGTGAATCCCCTGTTTCCATCCTTTCATTATATGTATGTGCGTAGAGAATAATCAGTGCATTATTTGAGAGGTTTATATTAACAAAGATAAAGTGCAGGTCAACGTTTTGAGCAGCACGATTATAACAACGCTTGCCTGTCCACCAGCAGTTGTATCGTGGTCTTCAAACGTAACAGTATTGTGAACTGGTTCCCACAAAATTAAATTAGGCATATAAAATGTTAAAAAGCTCTTCAAATGCCGAAAATAAACCCAACTTCGAGTGCTAGACTAATTAATTTACAGAAAGAGTTTTCGGGTGACTTAATATCTACAGAATACAGATAATAGGGTACTGTGTTGTGGAGCGTGTGAGAAAAATGTAGGGAGTGAGAAAATATTTCAAATAGTTCAGCACATAAACAGCAAAACATAAGGAGAATTTAATCAGAAAACTCGCAAACAAAGAACCTGTTCAAAAACGGCTAGTAGAGTGTTTAGGAAGTAGGGTTACTGAATTTTCTATGGCTTGTGCCAAGTACTTTTAGCTGCTGATATTCCCTTGTTCAAAATTAATAATCCGACATTTAAAAACTTTCTTACCAAGTACACTCGACAACATGTGTCTGCAGAAAGTACACTGCGTAAGACTTATGTAGGACATTGTTACAATAACGTATTGTCAAATATACAAAATCAATTAGAGGATCAGTTTTTGTGGTTGTTGATGAACTCCCTGATTCTGAGCGCCGTTCTATTGCTAATATAATCGTGGGTGCTTTACATAATGAACAAAAGACTACACCTTATCTTCTTAATTTGAGCGAATTGTCGGCCACTGGCAATGTAACTGTGACCCAGTTTGTGATGGACTCTTTGAAATTACTATGGCCATGTGGAATCAAATACGACCGGCTACTTTTATTTGTTACTGATGCAGGTCCTTATATGGTAAAATCAGGATAAACTCTGAAATGTATTTTTCCTAACTGAGACGGGAACTTCTATGTATATATATTTGTAATTTTAGAATCAGAATGTACATATATATGACTTTTAGGTGTAAGTATAATTTTTTATTGTGTAAAGAAGCTGCCTCTTGAAAGTATGTTGACCTGAGCACATTTCTGAAGGCCAGAGGACAAAAACGTCTTTTTTCATCTCGCGCCCAGGCATGTTTTGCCTAAAGTCCAAGGACACAGCTGGGGAAAATACACCCCTCCTCCATAACGGGACTAGAGAGAAAGTACGGGGGTAAGATATAAATAGGAAAACTTGGAGGAGAACGGGACTGACTGTCTGTTTTGTTGCGAGGTCGCTAAGAGGGTGAACCGGTATCGCGAATGATAGTTTCGCGCCAAAAACGTCGATGTGTGAAAGGCGACAGTGATTAGCGTAAGGAGAAGTAAACAGCGATCTTAAAACGCAATACCAGAAACTCGCTCAGGTCGGCACTTCGAGGCAATGAAGTGGTGGAGAATAAAATTAGTAAACGTCTGTGCTGTGTTTGTCATCTAACCTCGCGCCTGAGAAATATCCTACTCATGCCTACCTAATCCCAATCAAGATCAACGCAGCGGCGCACAGCGGAGAGGCAGCTACTGCACCGGATGAGCTAGCAAGGCATTTCATTTGACAGAAAAGAATCGTCACAAAAGTGGCTACACAACCCTGTTACAAATGGCGCCCAACGTTCACAACACCGTTACATAACTTAATTCATATAACTTGTTTGGCACACGCTCTTCATCGTATTTCTGAGACAATACGTGATTCTTTCCCATGGATCTCCCATGCATGAATCACTTACTGTCTTTGACAAAACAATATGTGATCTAAGTTCGGTTCCTGGTAGCATAGGACAAAAAGTGAAAGAGAAAGTGAATTATGTAATTTCAAAAAATTCTGGTTATAAACAGATGTGCGATATTCGAGACATCCTGGAAAGAAAACCATCTGTCACTCCAAGAGACTTGACTCTCTTTGTGAAGCAGTTATCATTTAAATATGCCCCGATAACATCTTGTGACGTGGAGAGAAGTTTTTCACGTTACAAAAGTGTTTTGCGAGACAACAGACGATGTTTTACAGTTGAAAATTTGTCAAAGTGTTGGTTATGAACTGCAATTTAGCAGTTAATACTAGCAGCAGGACCACTTCTGCTTCAACCTCTAAGGAATAAGGTAACTTGATTTATTATTTATACTAACTCCTCTTGTCTACTGCAAAGGGACATTAATCGTTTTAATTAAATAGTGCATATTTCTTGGCATATTTTCAAGTTTTTAAGGGCATATTGGCATGCATATTTCAGTGTTTTTTAGGGCACGAACTTGCGAGCCTAGTTATCACTATCACTACCACTACCATTACCACTACCAGTATTACTATTATCATCATTGCCGTTGTCCATGTCCACGTCCTTGTCCTTGTCACTGTCATTATTATTAATAGACTGATATGTCCTGTCACAATATTGGTGTCAACTATTTGGGGACGCCCTCCCAACATCATAACAGTAAAAAAGGTTCAAATGGATGTGCGCCTGAAAATACGTAGTTTGCCTGAGAGCTATTAAAGGTGTTGCCCCTTTAATAATAATAATTACTTGAATTAAATTCTTATCTGCTGACAGTTTTATAATTTTGCTTTTCGTTAGAGCACAGAAGGCAGAAGGTGTATTCGGTGAGTGAGGAGACCGACATGCACTACATGTATGGCCTTGCGGATTGGAATGCAGCACAAGGCGCATCGCGCGGCTTGTTTAGCAATTTTCTCCACAATTTACACTACTTTAAAGAGTGAAATTATAATGAGGGTGTTTAAAATACTCCCCATTAACAATACAATACAACCAAGACAGTGTAAGTTACTACTACTAAAGAGGTTCCTAAACACACAAAATTTTCTTTCCTGTAGCTTCTCATAATGCAAATGCTTCTCATAATGCTATGTATTAGAGCAAGAATAACGAATCTCTGGACTCTAATTCTAGTCTCCATTGGGACTTAAACCACAAAGCTGCAAGAAATGTAAATCGTCGACGTATCCCATTCTGTCTGGATGACAGAAAATTAATAAAATTACCATTATAATATATTAAAACTACAATAATCCATTAGAAGCATCTTACGTCTTCTACATCATTGCTGCGAATTTCATTCAAATTAATAGAAAATACCAATATTACACACAATATAGTATTTAGAAATAACGCAAATGTATGATTATTGTCTCTGCTGTTCCTGTTGAAAATCCATCGAATGGAAACTTTGTGATATATGTACTAAAATCCAAAATGGATGCTCTCAGCCTGCCAACAGAGCGACGAAGAAAAGGACTCGCTTGTTCTTGCCGACTTAATCCCTTATGTATTTACAACTTGGATCCGCCAGCCAGAATTATCACCTTTCCCAACCAAGTACACCAGTGCTCCTCGTGTTCACGAGGGAAGTTGGAAGTCGTGTTTACCACTTACCTATCTAAGCTTCATGTCTCTGTGTCCCACCCGGGTATCGTCACCTCGTATGTTGAGACATTATTAAAACATATCTTGTTTTTACACGTTTATTGCTATTCTTAACATAGAATTGTAAACAGCATAAAAATACAGGGAGTACATAAAACATTAATGGGACACATTTGTGAAAATCGGTCCAAAGGCGAAATTTGGTTTCTTGTCCTAAAAATAATATACACTTTGTACTTCAATAATATCAAGTTTGTATAAAGCTAGTATTACTTGTGATTTTACTAATATTATATTCAAATTTAGGAGTGTAGCAAAGTTTGTGTGTGATGAACTAATGACCACTCTGACAAATGGCCCTCATATTACGATATATCGCGTGTATTATCTTAACGCTCCGCAGTGCTTTTGTTTAAGAATGAGTTCTGAAATTTCCCTCGCGTGAAGTAACTTTATTATTTACATAAAACTTAGATTATTTATTTTATAGTGTTATGAGAACAAAATCGCATTTATAAAATACAACCGCCGTTTTCTGTTTATAGATTACGTTACCTGTAGACTTTGATGTAATAAATATAACATGCATAGCATAAAAGGTAACATAAAAAGGGTGAAATACCAATCAACAGAAGTATATTGGGTAAGCAAAATGCACCTAAGAGATGAAACCAAGAGGTTTCAACACATACGCCCATACAGGAAAGTTCATCTCCATCCAAACAGATATGTAAGAACAGGTCAGAAGTTGACAAAATATTTTGACATACCTTTAACGTAAGTTCTCTCACTATCTATATTTTCTAAATCTTTCTAACTTAAAAATGTTTTATATGATCCAACATGCATGTCATTTAAGAGACAATTTTGAAAGCAACCGCAAATTAAGTGTATTCAGTTACATTTGTTTTATTCTTGTTATTTAAACTGAAAAAATATGTTTAATTCTTGTTTCAAAAAATTTTGAAAAATAGCAATTATTGTTAAATATTGTTATTTTTGTTCCCTTCATTAACATAGTGAATACAATAAGTTCACATTGATACAAGTCATTATTATATTAAAATGAGTGCTAAAACTTTTGTGCCATGCATTATTTTTTTAAAATTACAGCATATGGGGCGTTTTAATAAGAGCTTGCAATTAGGATGTAGAAACATTAACTCTGCAGAATGTATTAGAGCAAGTCTTAGAGCTAAAAGCTCAGACTTGGTATTTTTGTACTGTTGATGATAAATATATGGTATAAATTTGAAACAAATTCAACAAAAACTTTGGATGTTCCGATTTCAACAATGTCTGTCTGTCTGCCTGCCTGCCTGCCTGTCTGTCTATCTGCCTACCTGCCTGCCTGTCTGTGAACAGAACTCAAAAAGGAAAAGTCAAGTTCAGCGTCTTCCGAGGATGCGACACGAAGGTTTTCAGGAAATCCCCCACTCCAAACTACCCTTTACATGGACCATTTATCGAATATTTTGATATTCTAGAAAATGCTTCTAATGATATTGATTTAAATAACAAATGTTTAAGATATTTTAATGACAAATGAAATTTATAGCTCAAATTTCCTGGTATTAGCCTGTGAAGTCCTCTTTACTTTGGATATTTTTGCATAATTAGTAAATTGGAAGAGATATATGAAATCTTACCATAAAATGTACAGGTTCTACCAAGATTTTAAGAACACCCATTGCTGTTTTGAAATTTTCTCTTCCAAGAACACATAACATTGTATATTATTATAACTTCAAAGCATATTGCTTCAAACATATATTGCAGATGATTTTATACCTTATTTGGGCCCCCTTTGGCTTTCAAATACAGCAAATTTACCCTTCTGGGATACTCTTTGCAAGACTCCTACAGTCTTGTACAGAAACGTTATTCCAAGATTCGGATAATGCCTTGGTGCAGCTATTCCTCTACCTTCCGATCTCATATGGATGCAACTGCCATAGTTCTATCCTCCCGGGTCGATGTAACTCTTGTCCTACAACTTCGCACCAGGTCTGAAAATTTGCCGCTTTTCCTAAATTGTTTTATTGTCTGTGCCACACACGTTTTAGTTATCCCCATTGAATTGCAATATCTCTGTATAACTTGCCGCACTTAAGGAAATAAATCGCTAGCTATTTAATATCCTACTTCACGTTTTGTACCCATCTTTACTTAATCTCTTTTCGCACCAGAACAAAATGGAAGCTACAACGCAATTGAATGTCATGGCATCATAACAATGTCAACATAGCAGCATTCAGTGGTACGATTTACAGTATAAACAATACACTATAAACAAACATCGCTGGCTCATTCATCATAAGATTGAATCCATTGTCAATTAGTGCTAATTTAAACTATTTTTTAATTTTGTTTTAAAGTTATAAACATTACGTCAGTTGTTGACAAACAGTATATGATAACAAAGTCATATTTATAAACATTCCTCAAATATATGCCTTTCCCTTCAGAGTAAAATAACACTGACATCCTATATATTTTCATGGCCACATCTCCAAAAAGATTTAAAAATGAGATTTTTCGGTTCTAAAACTGAAAAAAATCAACTCCTTAAAACATGACGTCTACATAATTACTTTTTTAAAATGCGCACTTTAATAAGATAATTTTTTGACGAAACACAGGGCCCTGGACAAAATTGTTTAAGGACAGAGTGTATTTCGGTGAAATATGTAGGTATCCTTAAACTTTAGGTAGATGCTGTAGATCTCATTAAGTGGAGTTAAACATTTTAAGATACTGCTTGTTATTTGTTTGAATTCTCCAATTCTTTTATCAATTAAGAAGTCGTTATTCGTTTTTCATGTCGTCATATGCAAAGAGAATGGCATTTCAAAGGCATCACATAACGACCAGCTCTTAAAATATTTGACTATCGCTTAAAGCCTACTTTATTTCCATATTCCTCTGGCACGTACAAGAGAATTAACAATAAGATAATTTGTGCAAATGTTTATCTCGATCAACATTTAGTAGATAGAAGATAAGCGTTTTTAAGAACCTTTTGTACAAGAGTGAGCAGAAAAAGTCATGCGAGTACAACACATCACATTTATTTTAACTTAGCCGTTATGGTAATGTTCGTTGTTAGATCTCTGACTTTTCTCAGGTTGAACTGCAATACATGTATTATATTAGCCATACAAATGTGTTAAACATACGTTATTTTAATAAAAATCATTAGGCACTTTGAATAAATAAAGAACTAAACTTTGCCATGTAAATCTCAGTCTGTGGTGAGGATATTTTCTTCAACATTGTGTTGTATCCTTGGAAGATGAACTTCTAGAGTTATGGTGTCCACAGTCACCTGGGTGCAGGAAAATATTATTCGGGGACCTCAAAACTTGTATTTCGGGTGACATGTTTGTAGGGACTTTTTGAGTGGAATACAATAATACTTCTCTTGAACATTACAGTTAGATCGTAGAGAAGGTAACCATCAGTTGCTTCTTTTAAATTCAAGGACTTCTCGCACGATTCACTTTTGAAGCAGGCATCATTTCAAGGAAGTTTAGCTTTCCAACATTTTAAATGAGCACTGGTGCATTTTTTAAACTTTGCAGCTGAAGGATGCTGATTCTTTTATGATAAATGACTTATGTACACGAGGTAACGAGTCATCAATAACTTCTTCCGCACCGTGCTGATGCCTACCGCTCGAAATTTCCCATTTCATTCCAACCGACTGATTGACTGATCGTGTGGAAAACGTTGGTAATAAATATGGAAATTACATAGTGAAAGTGAAACAGAATTTCTTTGCTAGGTTACCTAATTCAAAACTACCGCACCTAGATACTGTGTGTGGTTTAGTTAATAAACTTCGTGAGACAGGTTCCGTGCATGATGCTGCGAGGAATGGTAGACCGAGTATGTTAACAGAAGAAAAACTGGCAGATATATCGGATAGAATACTTAGAAGTCCAAGGCTGCTAAAGCTTCGATCTACAAAAACAATCTCAAAGCAATTGATGAGCTGAAAACAGCAATTACAGAGTACATAACATCTGTAACGAAAGAGGCTAACTACAGTGTCTCAAAATAAATTAAAGCGAGTGAATCTATGTCTTCAAAAACTGGTGAACACTTTCAACATCTTTAAACAGGCGAACTTCATATGATTTACCTATATTACCATTCATGAATTACATACGTGAATCTATCAGATTTTTTTAATTCGCGGAACATTATAACCAGGGAGCGGGGTTTTAGTACAAAATCCATCAAGTTAACCATGCATCTTAAGCGGGAAGTGCAAGCGCCGGTGACCTTGCTGTGCTCTTGTAAACAAACAAGAGTTGGAAGGCATACAGCCCCCATGCTACCTGCCGGCTCTATACTCCATGCTGTTAACATCATTCCTATGTTTACTTTCTAAAATCCCACTCCCTGATTATAACCATACACTCGTGGCAGCCAGTGCTGTCACTGGAATTCCTGTCTCTAGACCTAGAGGAATCTTGGTTAAACGAGAGCTGCACTCAGAAGTTTCACCAAGCATTGGGCTTTAAACAGCTATAGGTACTATAACTGAATTAGCTAATTTCGAGAAATAAACGAGAAAGCCATTTCCTCTTAACATCTAGTTATATTTACTATCCAAATATTTATGTTTTCAGTCTGCTCCTGGCAAATGCTTCATGGACAAACAAACACACGCTCGTCTATTGAGTTGAAGCCATGTGCTAAATTCACCACGCACGGCCTGTGACGGAAAGCCGTGTGTGTTCCTCACTCAACGTTAGCTATATTGTTGTCACAATTATATACTCACTATCACGTCACGAACACAGGCTGTAAGACAACCCAACAGCTTTTCTCGGATAGTGAACAATGCAGAACAAATGAAAAAGCATAATGTGGTAAACACTAATAAATATCTGAATCAATGCAAATAATGTGTCATTTTAGAAACACAGAAAAATATTTACTTTGTTGAAAATTATGATCTGCACATGCCTTCCATATCTGCAACGACTACCTTTTGTAGCTTTTCAAGTCGAGTAAAATTTATTTTATTTGTGAGTGTTGTATTTTAAGCTCTGCAAGTGTCTAATTAAATCTGCTCTTAAAATAACCACAGAGAAATCTGGGGATTTTGGTGACTTTACTTGAACAGAGCAGCGCGAATTGTGGCATCATCTTACCGGAACCATTTTGGTTGCTCTAATGGAAATATAATTCTGGAGGGTGCCTGTCATCCGCATACCGGAGTAGTCACATTGGGAGAAGTGAGTAAAACGAAGTATTGGCTTTTGCTGGCACTTTCATGAATAAATACTTGCGTTCAAGTGAATAACAGAAGTAAACAGATGCAAGGCAAGTAAACCAGAAAATCTATTAAGTATACTGTAAAATGTGTTGAATAAAATGCAAGTAGTCATTTAGGTTGGTCAGAGGCAACCTCTTACCGAAAGTATGTATTTTTGTTGTAGTTTCTGTTAAAATAACAGCTCAAATGTTGTATGTTCGGGAGGCAAAGTGGTATCGAGAGAGGAAAAATTTAAGCGTCAGAAGCCTTAAAGAACTGCTTACGTTTGAAGATGAAATTGTTGACTGTTCAGCTGATTATTTTCTTCCCCATTGTGAAAATACACTGGAGGGGCAACCACAAGCATGCTACCTAAACGACGTTAGTTATCAAAATCCAGCGGCCGGAGATTTTGGCATTGATCGCAGTGCAGTTTTTAAAACGGTATTGAGTATTTCTGAAACAATTCCGTAGAAAGCAAACGAATAGGTAAGTTCTCCCAAATATTTCAGAGGAAGTGAACATAACAGGAAGGAAACAGTCCAATCTGTTGTCCATTGTACATAGAGATAAAGAAACCAGGGGGCATGGCTGAATCCTTTATGCCCAACAATTGGTCCTCCATGGATTTACCGGTACGTTCGTAGTCAGGAGCAGGTGCGAAGTACTTTACCAAAACAGTGGTCTAGTGCCACAACTAAAATTACACTTCTACACAGTTGGATGAAACAAGGGCAAGTAAACAGGAAAATTGGCAAGTATTCACTTCAAACATGTAGCAAGTCCTTCCTCAGCACAGCATACTGTCACCTCCAACGTCGATTGCAAAATAAATTGCATCGCATTTCCAGAGTGAAGATTATCTGTTACACATGACTTTCTCTACGCATTTATACAAACTACACTTACAAAAGCGTATGTATTATATCTGTCGCAAAATTTAATGGCGGGTGGCTCGACAAAAAATTCAATTATAGGCTTGCCACGCCTTGCGGTATTGTATAGTGAAATCACGCTGTAAAGCCAAGGATATAAATATTATTTGCACCCACAAAACATTTATTTGTACAACAGGAAAAACAATAGTATTAGTCAGCTATCTGCAGCCATTAAATTTTGCGATCACCATATTTTCTCTGCTAAGTGCGCAGAGTAAGTAGAGGAAGTATTGCATTCCACCAACAAATTTGATACCGAAATTTCACCGGAAATACATGTTTTGACATTTCCTGAATCCCAAGAAAAGCATTTTTAGAAAAAGGTATGTATGTGTACGTGTGTGTATGTTTGTGCGGCGTGTGTGTGTGCGTGTATGTGTGCATCTGTATCTCTGAAAGAGCATAACTCAGAAACGAAAGGTTGGTTAAATACCAAACTTGGTATTTAAATTCAGCTTCTTACAAGGATGTAACACGAACAATTTCAAGAATATCACCTCATCCCAAAACATCGTTTATATGGAACAGTTTTAAAAAAAAAGTGTTGATTTTCTCAAAAATGGCTTTAACGACGTTGATCAAATTACCATATGTTTAAAATATTTTCATGAGAAACGAAATGTACCTATATATTGAATTTTCTTGCAAAATCTTGCGAACTCCTTTTCATTCTGGACGAATTTTGGGTAACCGGTAAACTGTAAGGGATTGACAAAATCTTCTTACACAGAAAAGGTATTTCGTTAAAACACTCACCTTATGTAAGATAAAAATGTTCTAGAGGTAACGTTTCCAAAATATTCCTTGTCATTGGTTTGAATTTTCCAATACTCACTAATTCCTAAACTGGAAGTTGTTATTGTTTGATCTCTTAGCCATGCAAAGAGAATGGAATATCAAAGCCCTCACATAGCGACCAAATCTAAAAGATTTGACTACGTATCGTTTAAGTCTACCCTGTTCTCCTATTCTCATTGTACACTTCTTTTCAAAACATGACGGTTTCACCCATATTCCTGAGACTCCCTCCCCCCCCCCTCTTCCCCGAGGCTTTGGGCAATCACCATGAGCAAACAAAAGGTCTCCCTTACTAGGTGGGTGAGAAGCAACACAGCCAAATGTGTATTTTCTTCCGTTTCGTTAGCAGTCACTCTAGTTTCGTGTTTGATGCATTGCAAACCGGTTGGTTAATGCACATGTCATTCCTTTTCCGGCCCTGGATATCACCTGAGCCTGAATCGACTTCAACAACCTGGACCTTCCTCATCAAAAACTCCTTAGCTTAGTCATTGCAAGAGGTCCTAAGTTATGTAAACGTTGGTCCATCATCATTCTACTTTTTCCGCCATCGTCACAGCGTTATTGGTCGCCCAGCAGAGTGAACGTAGAAGAGTCAACGCTCCGCAGCTTCGCCCTAATTGGCACTTGTATTGGGCGTCGTGATTGATTTTTGCATGGTATTGCAACTACGATATAGAAGTACCTTGGCGCCGGTCTTCTTGGTAACAACATTCAACATCCTCCAGCGGAGAGGCCCAAACCAGCGGCAAGCACAGGGCACTGGCCCCCTTCTAGCTTCACCGCTCGGCCGCAGGAGTGCTGGCGTTCCCGTTAGAGCAAGAGCTCCCATCTTCATACTCTTCTTTCACTGTCGTCTTTCTTTCTTTTACAGTGACAGGCAGACTGACAACCTACAATACAGCGGGCTCACAAGAGGCTTGAGGAGGTTCGGTCCGCTGTGAGCAACCGGAGGGCAACGGCGTGACCACAGATGATGCACAAGCACAAACATTGAGTACCAGGTCTGTTTCTCCTGAAGCAGCGGAACCTACAAGGAAACGAACCAGGACTGAAGGGCAGAAGCGTAAAATCTCTGACAGCCTTCATTCGCAAAAAAATTATCACATTTTCATTATTACCTCCTCTGCTTTTCTTATGTTATGATCAGGTTAGAGAATCTAGCTACATTATGCTAACAGATGTGCAACGTAATTTTACGCAATAGTCGCTATTCAAATGTCAAATGTGGCTTACTCTCGCTTTGGTGATGTATTTAATCCTATGCTTTGAATCAGTTTGACAAATTTTGTACTGAACGAAATTATAACTTAGCAGCAGATACGGCAACTTCTGACGTGTTGTGCTAACATCTTAACAAGTTGGAGCATCAACATGAGAACCTAGAAGGCCATGGCAATGGACCCTGATATATGTATGCCTGCTTCATGTTTCTTTTAAGAGGTTAGTAATTGCAATATATCATTTAAATAACATTTCATACACTATATCATTCTTAATTCGTGAAATAGTCTTAATAAATGCTGCTCGTGATAGTCAAATTCTCTAGATAAATTGACAATCACTCGTGGCATTACTTATAATTTTTGGTTATCAACGTATCTGCAATTCTAACTGCAATGTGATATCAATGCATTTTTGAAGTTTTTAATTGTATAAGGAGACAAAAGCTATTATTAATTAATAATTAATTTAAAATCTCATTATAGGAAAACATAAGATACAAACTTTAATGTGCTAATGGCATCATTTCTTAAGAGAATGGATTGTTATTCTTTGCTCTATTAGCAACAAAGTGTGAAATATAATCAATTTAAGGAATAACATACATTGCAAATTAATTTTCAACATGTCATAGAATTCTTAAATACTAAGATAAGTGAAACTTAGTCTCTAGATATTTGTTGTGTTTAAGAACTGTGTTGCTTTACCGTTAACAGCTTCTATTTTTCATTGAATATGTCAGAGAAGTTTTAGATGTGATCACATGTATGCATATTTTACTGAATTAAGTATTTACCTCCGCTGAGTTGCAGTTACCCAACGAGGAAGAGATTTCTCAAAATTAGTTCCAAGATAAATACTTAATTCTGTGAAGTTAACTCTGTGGGTGCTAATTTCTACAAATACCTCCCAAGATTTACTTGTAGGTGAAGTACAGTAATTTATTGTAACACTGGTTAGGATCTGTATGGAGAAGGCTTGCCATAAACTAGATGCTCCTTGGATGATGATTGTTGCTAAGGAGCAGTAATTAACTTTTAGAGGTTGAAAAAGGTTAACTGTGGAAGTTGATGTAAACTTTGGGTGTAATTGTGTTAAACTGGTGTATGTTAAGTTATACCAATTGTAAAAGTTAGAGAAAATAAATAACGGAATATTGAGTACTGTTACACTTCTGTCACCAACTAATGGCAAGCATGGCAGAGATGAAAGCAGAAATGAAGACAGTGAATTCTGCGATGCAGCAAATGGAGATAAAAATGAAAACTGGAATGCAGTAGATAAAAATGGAAATGCTAGAAATGAATATAGACATATCAGCGAAGATTAACAGGCAACTGATCAGTGTGAAGGAAACCAAGAAAGATTTCGGCCAATGCACTAACACCCCGGAAGACGGAGAACATCTTAGCGCCCCAGAAGTCAGTGTCGATGGCAACACCATGCAACCATATGCTAGGGTGGAACAAATTCTCTGCAAAACTATGAACTCGGAGGTGGAGACACCAGTATGTGACAACATTCCTGCATGTCAAGCCAACCAGGTATGATGGCACATCGACCTTTGAAGTCTTTCATCGGCAATTTGCCACTACTGCTGCCTGCACAGCTGACAGCTAGCCTCCAGGGACAGGTGACAGAAATACTCAGCATGATTCTGACATCATCGGTGGCATGCTGAAACATCTGAGAGGTTCTTGAAAATCAATTTGGACAGCACCGTCTAGCTGCAGCCCACCGCAACCAGCTGAAGTAAAGGCTACAACAACCAAAGGAGATACTGCAGGAGTTTGCCCTTGATAATGAATTAGTGAATCAGGCTCGGGTGAACCTTCCAACCAGATGCAAGTACCACAAAGTTGTCTACTCCGTCAACAGGGTGCACAATACTAAGATACGTCAGCACATAATACTCTGCAAATATCAGACCATCCATGATGCGCTGATGACCACACAGACAACCATGTTGATGGAGGCGGTCGTGACAATGATGACACATGGAATGAAGATGGAGCACCAGTGGAATGAGATGGCAGGGGAAACCGGAGCACCCGGAGAAAACCTGCCCTGACGCCGCTTCGTCCACCACGAATACCACATGCAGGTCCCTGGGATCAAGCCCGGGCCGTCTAGGTGGTAGGCGAGTGTGCTAACCACTCGGACACGGCACCGCCCAGGACATCCAGTGAGGGACCGTTTAGACCTGGCTGAAAACATGTGGTGAAGGAATAAATACCGGCGACAAAAGGGACACATGGAGCTGTCATCACTGACCCCTATAGTGATGCTGTGCATTTTGTGCAGAATAATGGAAGAAAACATGTTAGCGGACAGATGGGTAGGTGGAAGGTGGTACTAGACATTGGTGAACACGGGTGCAGCCATAACCGTGGTGTGACTTGACGTGGTGGAGGGCTTAACCTTGTGGAAACCACATTGGCCCTACAAGAGTGCTGGCATTGGGTGACACCTTGCCTGTGGAGGAGGAGGCCTTTGCTGGAGTTGACCTTGGGGCAGAGCATTACAAGTCCCTGGGTGTACATCGTGAGGATGACTAGAGGTGGTCCTGGGTATGGATGCCCTTAGGACTCACGAGGCGGTGATCGACTTCAGCAGGAGGGTCCTATGAGTCTGACAGGACAGGGTAATGCTCTGAAGCCCAGTGAACATATGGAGGTGTGCAGGGAGGAGATTATATTAGGGTCCAACAGGAGCAAGGTGTTTGTGAAGGTGCACCAGGAGAGCTCAGTGGTCGTGGAAACCTCTGGGTGCAGTAAGGCCCATTCTTGGAGAGGAGAGGATCAATGATGCAGTTTACCGCATCCAGGGGTTGCCCCATGGGAAGATGTCGGTGGCGCTGCTCGGTGCAAGCAACGCTGAAGGTGGAGGGGGGGGGGGGGAGGGGGGGGGCAGTGTAACATTGGTTAGCATCTCCATGGAGAAAGCTTGCTATGAACTAGATGCTCTTTGGATGATGATCGTTGCTAAGGAGCAGTAAGTAACCTTTAGAGGTTGAAAAAGGTTCACTGTGAAAGTTGATGTAAGGTTGGAGTGTAATTGTGTTAAATTGGTGTATGTGAGGTCATACCAATTATAACAGTTTGAGAAAATACATAACAGAATGCTGAGTATTGTTACAATATGTATTTTAGCTTTCTCCTTCTGGTTCACTTATTTAGTTACTGTAAATCAGCCTTTACTGTTCAACTCCTAAAATAAAAAGTACACCAAGAATATGAAATAAGAGCATTTTAATTACCATACATCCGCAATGGATTTTTAATTGTACAAAAGAAATCATTACATGCAACATTCGTGTTGTGCTTCATTCTGTGGTTTTTATCTCACTTTCATTTGGATGTGAGTCACAGTGAAAAAATAATGTTCCAGAAATGTATTTACTTTATCGTTGTAAATGAAACACAATCTGCTATTACAATTCTAAACAACCGACACCATTACCTTTTTACCTAGTAAAATTAAGATTCAGTGCTTGTCTAAGGTATACATGTCTAGGGAAACAAATCGCTATATTTTGAAGCATTTTTAGATGTATCTACGGTTGGTGACAAATCTTACCATGAATAGGAATGTTTCTGTGCCCATGATGACCAGTATGCCTAAGAATTCATGTATAAATTTTTCATATTCAATATTTTAAAAGGGTTCACTTGCATAATTTTTTTAAACAAATATTCTATCACTTCTTGCATATCACATTCAAAATAATTTTAATTCTATTGTAATGCTATAGTCCATTCTTCCGCCATGCTCACAGCTGGTTTTCTGATCACTAAGCTCTGCTTTCTAGGATCATATTTAGTTTCTAACACTCTGCCATCACCTGAAAAAATAGAAAGATTGCTAATTTATTAGAAGTTTTGAAATGATGAAAGCTAAATTCAGTGCTTAAGCATAAGGAGTCTAATTTAGGGCACATTTGCTTCACTTCCTCTGTAGTTTATACAGGTGAAGTTTCAGAAGCATCTACTTCCATTATCACCTGTCAGTTCAATGGTAGCGTTGGTGTCTCTACCAGAGACCAAAATAAAGATAGCACTAGCACCACCAGTTACTTACAGATAATGGAAGTGAAAGCTTCCGAAACATGTCCTGTATGAATTACAAAGTGAAGCAAATGGTCCTAAATTTGACTCCTTAGGTTAAGTACTGAAACAGATTATTGTTGAGACGGCATTTATACCGTGCCTGAGATAAATATAAATGAACGTTATGACACATGACTAGTTCCAGCATTTTTTTTTTTATTTAGAACCACTCACAGGGCAAGTGTCAGGAGTAATACAAGTTATTATGTAAATGCGTACATGTAAATACTCATAAATGTTAGTGTATATATTTGTAAGTAAAAGAAATCACCCACGCGGAATGCAGTTTATAGGTAAAATTTGAAAGATTTCGCTTCAGAGACATCACCGAGTTCTTTGAACCGAATTAGTTCTGCTTGAAAGAGCGACAGCCTGTCGCCAGCCAAATGGTAAGCTCCATTGTTAGGCAGGATTAAGCCTTCGTAAGGCAAAAGTCATTAAAGTGTCTATCAACCGTGTTCAAAATTCTACCACTAGAGGCATGACATCACATTTCAGCGGCATATTCTCATCTTGTCCACAATCTTGTTTGGTCAATAGCCAATGAGAAAATTGAGAAATACGAAAATTTGAAGTAATCGGCAGAACTCGCTCCAGTGAGAGTGAAACTCAACATTTTGATGTGGAGGGGAACTGAATATGCCTTTTGTATTCCCATATGGAACGGGGGAGTCGCAAAATACCACACCAACAGAGCAGTTGCAAACTACTACACGAATGGAGCAGTCGCCAACTACTAGAGCAGTCACAAATTATCACACGAAACAGAAGTCTAGCAACACCGAGACATTTAGAACATGTGCGAATCAAGTAAGTACAATAGAAATTTGATAGGCTAAATTAACATCAAGACTTATTTGGCTATATTGCGTAGAATAGGAAAATTTTACTTCAAGAAATTATTTTGGCCCATCATAGAGTAGGCTAAATTAACATCAAGATCATTTCAGCTTTCATCCTAGTGACTTAAAACTTTTGGCTTATGCACGGTGACTCATACAGAAACTTGAATCTCGGTAAAGCTATAAACTGCAAACTTCGTCAATTTTCAATAATTGTAATACTTTAAATTCCTTTGTGCCTCGTATACAATAAAGTAACGTAATTCTATCCTACTCAAACTTGTTCTAATTGGTAGCTTGAAACCCTTCATTTGTAAGTGATTCCACGCCCTTTCTAGCAGTCTCTGGCCAGGCACAGCTACTGAACATAATAACGACTTAGCAATTGAAAGGGAAGAAGAGGATCTTAAATGCTAAGTAATTATAAGTGTCAGGAGGATTAAGTGGCACCTATTCAAACAAATCAACCTCTCCGATAATACTGTAATAACTTGCAGTGGCACTTCTGTAATTAATAAGTACAACAATTACTTATTTAATTACAATCATCACTAGGGCTAGGAAGTTCATGCATATGCATGCTTTTTCATATGGGTTAAAAATGTATGCTTTTACATTATGCGCACGAATTGTGGAATTTTAAGTTATTTGGACGTGATTTTATGGTGCATATAACTGCATTTTTTCTTGATTTTGATAAATGCATATTATTTCAATACTATAGCCTCTATATAGCACATTTTAATGATTTTTATGGTTTTTTTCCACCTGGATAATATGTTTCATATTGGTAATGTTGCATATGATGATGTAACTTGCGAGGTGGCGAGAAGCAATGCTGAGTCACGTTGTTATGTAGTAAATCCCCTGTTTCCATCCTTTCATTATATGGATATGCGTGGAGAATAATCAGTGCGTTATCTGAGAGGTTTATATTAACAAAGATAAAGTGCAGGTCAACGTTTTGAGCAGCACGATTATAGCAACACTTGCCTCTGCGTGGTCTTCAAACGTAACAGTGCTGTGAACTGGTTCCCTCCAAATTAAATTAGGCGTATAAAATGTTAAAAAGCTCTTCAAATGCCGAAATTAAACCAACTTAGAGTGCTATATTAATTATTTTACAGAAAGTGTTTTCGGGTGATTTAATATCTACAGACAATAGGGCACTATTGTGTAGCATGTGACAAAAATATAGAGAGTGAGAAAAGATTTCAAATAGTTCAGCACATAAACACAGCAAAACATAAGGAGAATTTAATCAGAAAACTCCCAAACAAATAACCTGTTCTAAAACAATTAGTAGAGTGTTTAGGAGTAGGGTTACTGAATTTTCCTATGACTTGTGCCAAGTATTTTTAGCTGCTGATATTCCCTTGTTCAAAATTAATAATCAGATATTTAAAAACTTTCTTACCAAGTGTACTCAACATCATGTGCCTGAAGAAAGTATACTGCGCAAGACTTATGTATGGCATTGTTACAATAACGTATTGTCAAATATACAAAATTTAGCAGATCAGTTTGTGTGGTTGTCAGTTGATGAAACTCCTGATTCTGAGCGCCGTTCAATTGCTAATATAATCGTGGGTGCCTTAAATAATGAACAAAAGACTACAGCTTATCTCCTTAATATGAGCAAATTGTCGGCCACTGACAAGGTAACTGTGACACAGTTTGTGATGGACTCTTTGAAATTATAATGCCCATGTGGAATCGAATACAATTGGTTGCTTTTATTTATTACCTTATATGGTAAAATCAGGAAAAACTCTGAAAGGTAGTTTTCCTAACTTAATTCATATAACTTGTTAGGCACACGCTCTTCATCGAATTTCTGAGACAATACGCTATTCTTTCCCACTGGTAGATAGATTTGTGTCCAGTACAAAGAGAATTTTTGTTAAATCTCCTAAAAGAGTTAAGTTGTTTAGATCAACAGCACCTAATATCCGACTTCCTCCTGCACCGGTGTTACCTCGATGGGGAACATGGGTCGATGCAGTTTTATATTATGTTGAGCACATAGAAATAGTCGAAGAGGTTGTTAAGTCATTGGACTCGAACGTTGCTTCATCAATACAAACTGTGCAAAATATTCTGTCAGGCACTGGGTTAAAGAAGGATCTTAGTTTCATATCTGCCCATTTTTCTTTTTTACCAACAGCCATAACGGCATTGGAAGCTGTAGGATTTCCTTTGCATGAATCACTTACTGTGCTTGAAAAAGCAATGTGATCTAAGTTTGGTTCCTGGTAGCATAGGACAAAAAGTGAAAGAGAAAGTGAATTATGTAATTTCAAAAAATTCTGGTTATAAACAGATGTGCGATATTCGCGACATCCTCGAAAGAAAACCATCTGTCACACCAAGAGACTTGACTCTCTCTGTGAAACAGTTAACATCATTTAAATATGCCACGATAACATGTTGTGACGTGTAAAGAAGTTTTTCACGTTACAAAAGTGTTTTGCCAGACAATAGACGATGTTTTACTGTTGAAAATTTGGGTAGTGAAGGTTGTGAACTGTAATTTAGCAGTTGATACTAGCAGCGGGACCACTTCTGCTTCAACCTCTAAGGAATAAGGTAACTTTATTTATTATTTATACTAACTCGCCTTGTCTACTGCAAAGGAACATTAATTGTTTTAATTAAATAGTGCATATTTCTTGGCATATTTTGAAGTTTTTAAGAGCATATTTGCATGTATATTTCAGTGTCTTTTAGGCCATGAACTTCCGAGCCCTAATCATCATGGTTTATAAGTGGCTTTCCAATGTTGAGGCAACAACCCAACCATTAGCCTAAAGTATATAAAGAACGTTGAATTGTTGATTCCACATTTCAATAACAGCAGGAAAGGAAAAGAAATCCTACTTAAACTGTATAACACGTGTTGGAGAATGACTGTACCTTCCGACTGGAAAAAAGCCTTTATCATCCCGATTTTAAAGAAAAACAAACCCTCAAACAATATTAATAGTTTCAGACCAATATCTTTGACCAGTGTTATTGCAAAAGTGATGGTAAGAATGGTGGCATCTAGACTTAACTGGTTTCTAGAATATTACAACTTAATTAATAGTTCACAGACCGGCTTCAGACAGAAACATAGTACAAGTGAAAATGTACTCCTACTAAGCCAAGACATCAAGGAAGCTTTCAATAGAAAGGAGGATACCTTGGCAGTATTCATTGATTTTAAATCAGCATATGACTCAGTCTGGAGAAATAAATTAGTTGAGAAGTTGCAATCAATAGGTGTGAAAAGTAACATGCTTAAGTGGATAACTCAGTTTATTTCACAAAGATTTTGTGCCACAAAATATAATACATACATTTCCAAATATAAACAAACACACCGAGGACTTCCACAAGGTGCTGTTCTGAGCACAACACTCTTTAACATATATATAAATGACCTTCCATCAATAATAAAAACTTTAGAAACCAAAATTGCTTTATTTGCTGACGATGTAGTCATTTGGACTTCAGGCTCTTCAAAAAAACCTGAATTAATTAAAGACAGAATAGAAACAGCCCTAAACAAAGTACATGAATGGAGCTCCAAAAACCTCATGACTATCAATGTGGAAAAAACAAATTAGGAATTATTTACACTAAAATACAAACCAGTTAATGTTAGCATAAATTATAATGGTAAACCACTCAAAGCAGTTGATGATGCCAAATACTTAGGCATCACTTTCGACAGAAAGCTAAGTTGGAAAAAACATATAACAAACATCTCAGAAAGTCCTTAACACAACATACAAAATGTATATTAAACCAAACCTCTTGTACTGTTCTGAAGCTTTAATAACAGCAGCAAATGCTAACATCAATAAACTTGAACAAATACAAAATCAGGCTCTTCGCCTAATCACTGGAGCAGTTAAATCCACACCTATTGATGCCATGCTTGCCTTAACACGGACCCCATCAATAACAACAAAAATAGAAGAACAAGCATTGCTCCAACACGAGAAAATGTTACGACTGCCAAACTCTAAATGGAAAGAAGAGAACCTCCCCCATTCAATCCTTAAAACTCATAGTACTTTCCTAGAAAAGGTAACACAGATTAAATCCAAATTGAACATTCCTAACACCAGAGAAAATCTACTTATAAGAGAAAATCCATTGGAATTATTGCAACCTACCTTCAATTTGGAATTAATAGAGGAAATAAGTAAATCAGACACACCAAAAGAAATACAAAAACTTCTAGCTCTGGAAACAATCAATACTAGGTATCCCACAGAAGAATGGCTGCACATATATACTGATGGATCCTCGAAGGAAAACCTTACTGGAGCTGGAGTTACGTGTTCACATTTTTCCTTTTATCATTCTGTTGGCAGAGACACAACAAATTATGATGGAGAAATAGAGGCTATATACATTGCTCTCCGACAATTATTAAATCTTCCCTTAAATAAATTTAACAAGGCAGTCATTCTTTCAGATTCTAAAGCTGCAATTCAGGGAATATGTTCAAATACTACAAAGAAGTCAACAAAAATTAGAGAATGCTACAAAATGTTAACACAACTCCAAAAAGTTAATAAGACTGTTCATCTCCAATGGATTCCAGCACACTGTGGAGTCATGGGGAACGAAGCTGCAGACTCACTTGCAAAGAAAGGCACAACAATAAAACAAAATTCTAAATTCAATTTCTCATATTCCTCAATAAAACGCTTGATCATAAAAAAATTTTGTCATTCATATCTACAAGAAATAGAAACAAATGCCAAAGATAAAAAATGGATTACACTACTTTCCAATCCAGATATAATCCCCCAGAGACCAAGGAAAACAGCGGTTGCAGCCTTCCGACTATTGACAAATCACGACTGCTTAGCAAGTCATCTCTACAGAATAGGTATCTCAGCCTCACCAATATGTGTCCTGTGTAACGATCCAGCAGAAATGAACGAAGACCACTTGAAGACCTGTGAAGCATTAAGATCAGAAGAAACTACAGTTCAAAAGTATTGGAAAGCACGAATGCTAATGGCTTCATTGCCAGATGCAAGGCACTAGAAAACAACAACAACAACAACATTTCAATAACACGGTGGCACTAAGTAATGACTATGGCTAGGATTTTTATGATAGGGCATATATTTTTTGGTAGGGCTGACATGCTTCTTAAATACATATGAATGCTTCTTATGAAACAGCAAAATGAATTAACCTAATTTGTTAAGTCATATTTTTGCATATATGACCATTTCTCTCTGATAGAGCATATTTTAGTAAGTAAATGGTCATATTCATCATATTTTCACTCTTTCAAGAAGAAAAGAACTTTTTCATGCAATTTATTTCTTCTGTGTTACATTTCTCAGAATTGCGCACCTCATTTTGTTTCCTGGAAAATGTCAAGTATCTACCTTCCTTCCCGGTTTCCTTTGAATTCACAATATGGACTTCACCCTTATGCATCAGTGAGTTTGTGTACGATATTGTTACTCTATGAGCAGGCAGCTGATTAAGTCATTCCGGGCCCTGGACTGCAGACAAGTGTCCAATTCACTCATTGTATTATTCAGTCTTATTGAAGTCTTGAGCGTATGCAGCACAGTTCAGAAAAAATGCCTAAAGTGAAGCAAAATGTTCAAGTAAAACTAAAAGAGTTTGTGTCTCAATGTGGTGACAAAGTATTTTCAAGTAATGGTAAAATACTGTATTGTAAATTGTGCGATGTAAGAGTAACAGCAGAGAAGTCATTTAACATTTAGCAGCATGTGGCAACAGATAAACACAAACATGGAGTACAACGGATTGAAAATGAAAACACACTACAGCAAATGTTCCTAGGGGAATTCCGCCATTCTTATTCACCATTCTGTGAAGAACTTTGTACAGCTTTCCTTTGTGCTGATATTCCCTTAAGTAAACTAAACCATCCAAAATGTCATGAATTCTTAGAAAAATACACAGACAGAACTCTTCCTGGTTCTTCCACATTAAGAAAGAACTTTGTCAGCCAAAGCTACAATAAAACAATACAACAAATCAGACAACAGCTTGTAACCTAAAAAACCTAAACTACATACAAATTTTACATAACCTTATTGCTACCTTGGTTTGCATGGCACCCAGGCCATTTGCCTCCCAGGTAGCTCTGATCAATCTATTCCATCTTATATTAATTAATTGTCCCTCTCCCCCACTCTGCCTTCTTCACTTACACTCTTTACTTTTCTTGCCCATTTTTCTCTTACTTTCTTCAAAAACTCACCTATACTTCTAGCCTTCCTTTCCTCTTTCACTGTTAACATTTTTATGGCTACCATTTTCCCCTCTATTTTTTCCCATTTTTTCTCCCAAACCTTTTTCCTCCATAATGCTAATTCCTTACATTCTGTCAAATAATGTTCTATACTTTCTTTCTCACCGCACATTTCACATATTCCTATTTTACCGCTTCTTGTCCCTCTTAAAAATATTGCTCCTGTTCTCATCCACGCTAGTCCTTCTTTTTCCTGTCTGTTACCATAATCCACATATGGTTCTCGCCCCCATCCTCTTTTTATTTGCTTGTAGAATTGTAATGATTTCTTGTTTTCTAAACTTCCCCATATCTCTTGCCTTTCTATGTCTTCTACCCTACACTTTACTAGTTTATCTACATTACTTTCATTTGTTTCTTCAAGTTTCCATATATCTCCCATTCCTATTTTCTCCATAATTTTTCCAACCCCTGCCCACCAACTGTTTTCATTCTCTAGATTTTTTTGTTGCTTCATACACAATTTTAAAATTTCTCCATCTTCTTTAACCAAACATCTATACCAAAATTTTATTATTCTCTCCATTATTATTCCTTTCCTTCTTGTTTTCCCAAGCTCTACCAAGGCCACTTCTCTTGGCGCCGATCTCGGTAGTCCCAATAATTCTTTGCAGAACATTCTATACATATGATCTACCTTCTTGTTTATATCTGTGGCCCCCCAGATCTCTACTGCATAAAGCATTTTTGATTCCACTACTGCCTCATACATCCTTTCCAGCCACTTGGTTGTCATCTCTAACTTGTATTTGCAAATTCTGACTCCTGACATTGCAGCTCTCCCTTTTGCTTCTATCTTTCTTCCATGTGCCTCCCACTCTCCTCTGTTATTTAGCCTCACTCCCAAGTATTCAAAATCTTTGACCACTTCTAATCTTTTCCCATTTAATACCCACCTCTCCTCTTTTCTCAATTTAAATCCCTTTTTGAAAACCATGACCTTGGACTTGTTTATATTTATTCCCCATTCCTCACAAAATTTTTGCACCTCATTTATTGCCCTTTGTAATCCTACAATTGTTATAGATCCTACCATTAAATCATCAGCATATAGCAATCCTGGTATTTCCTTATTCGCTATTACAGGACAGTGTTTGTTCGCTTTTTGGATTTTATCTATTATATCGTCTATGAATAAATTAAATAATATTGGACTAAGTTTACATCCTTGCCTCAAACCAATTGCTTGTTCCGTCATTTCTGTGATTTCATTCTTTCCCCATCTTATACAAAACTTTATCCCATTATATATTTTTTCTACTTCCTTTATAAAATTTTCGCTCACCCCCTTTCTTCTTAATTTCCATGAAAGAGCTCTCCTGTTTATTGTATCAAATGCCTTCTCAAAATCTGCAAAAAACATGTATACTCTTCCTCTCTTTTTACTAAGGTATTTGTCTATTATTGTTTTTATTATAAACACATTATCTACTGTTTGCCTCCCTTTTCTAAAGCCTGCTTGAAATTCTGTCAGCTTCCTTTCCTGTTCTGCCCAGTTTTTTAATCTTTCTGCCAGTATCCCGGTGTAAATTTTTCCTAAAATAGATAGCAGACTTATTCCTCTGTAGTTTTCTGGCTTGTTTGGTCCCCCCTTCCCTTTATATATAGGTACTATCATACTTATTTTCCAACTTTCCGGAATATCCTCACTTTCTTTTATTTTGTTTAATACCTTTGTCATTATTTCCAAACCCTTTTCTGTTTCTCCATATGTTTTCCAAAATTCCCCTGGTATTCCATCATACCCTACTGCCTTTTCTTTTTTTATACCTTTTATTTGCTGGTAGACCTCTTGCACTGTAAATTTATCATCTAATTTGTCATTTGTTGTATCTATTTTTCCTATTTCGGTTATTTCTAGTTTTGTATTTTTTCTTTCCCCAATCAAATCTCTAAAATATCTCCGCCATTCATTTGGTGTAATCTCATTTTTGACCTCCCCCTTCTTACTACCTCCCAAACTTTTTTACTGTCTTTTCCCTCTATAGCCTCCTTAATAATTTTCCCCATATTTTCCTGCCATTCTTTCCTCTTCACCTCTAGAAGATTTTTATATCCCCATTCAACAGCTTGTAAATAAAAAAGCTTGGGTATCAATTGATGAAACCAGACTCTATGGGAAGATATATTGCAAACGTCATTGTGGGAACTTTGGAAGAAGATGGTCCAGACGAAAAGTTTCTAATGAACTGTGAACATTTAGAAAAATGTAAATTTTTCCACCATTTCTAAGTTGTTCGACAGATCTACGGGTGCCATATGGCCCGAATGTGTTAAGCATAACAATGGACTTCTCTTCGTAACAGATGCTTCACCTTATATGGTGAAAACTGCCGGTTTTCTAACAGCATTGTACCATAAAATGGTGCATGTGACTTGTTTAGCTCACGCCTTGCACCAAGTTGCAGAGGAGATTCATAGTAAATTCAGTGATGTTGACAAATTTATTGGCCCCTTCGCATGTTGTAGCATTTAAGTTGTTAGCTCCAGACATTCCCTTGCCACAATGTCCCATTTTGACAAGATGGGGGTCCTGCATTGATGCCTGCAAGTATTACTGCCAGAGCTTCAATGTTGTGAATAGCATCATTGATTCATTTGATAGCAGTGGAGCTACTTCAATTGGACTAGCCCAAGAATGGTGAAATTTCAGGCAAACTTTCATACATAAAATCAAATTTTGGATTTACGCCTGCTGTCATAACTGCTTTGGAGGAATCAGAAGTGCCACTAGGAAGCAGATAGAACAAGTGAAAAAAGTTGTGAATAAATTAGAGGGTGTTTGTGGTAAAGTGGGAAAAGAAGTGTCAAAGAAAATGGAAAAGGTGTTAGAAAAAAACGAAGGGTATCATACACTGTGTTCCATTTCAATGATTTTTTTTTTTTGGTGAAATGTTCTAAATCATTCAGATTTAGATTCAAATGATATTGTTCATTTTAAATGTGCTCCTCTTCTGTCAGCTGAAGTAGAAAGGAGCTTTTCGTTGGTTACAGTTCCACTAATGGCCACCTGAAACATCAGGGGAAAAAAAGCCCTATGTGACACTTTACCTTCACCCTTGAGTTGATCTGGTATTAATCTATGCCTCTGAAACATGTTTTGGGAAATTTTTAAAAAAAAGTGTTTTCTATGTCATTAATAATGGCATGCAAAAGGTGTGTTTATAGTTTGGTCAAGAGCAGTGTTATTTTTAATGTTATTTTATTGCCTTTTGAATCAAAGAATGAAATCAAAGGTAAGCAATTATTAACATATTTCACATATAATCTTGTTAATAAATATAAATACAAGTGTCAGTTGCATGTCAATGTACTGCATCCAAATTAAAAAGTAAAAAGTAAAATGGCAAAAATAAAGCATAGCATTGATGTAGATGTTTAAGTGCTAAATGCCAACAAAGCCAGTAAATATTAAACACTCTAGGTTATTCAACTTTCAAAGGAAAAAATAGCCAATGCAGAAGAGATTTCCTTCTTTCAAGCTTGTTCTTCTGTCGGTCAGCACGTTGTTATATGAGGAAAGAAACCTTTCAGAGTCAACGTTCGAACATGGTCTCCACACACTTCAGACACTTTTCTGGAAACACAGGATGTGATGGCTTCCACTATATCCATAGTACTTTGTGACATTTGGTTAAAAAGGGTTTCTTTTAGCTCACCAAAACCTGAAACCTGAGTGCCCACACACTACAGCACAGCAATATATTTAAATTTTTTTCAATATTTTGAATATTTTCAAGTTTTTTTTAAGTATACCAGGGTTTATATCAGTAACAGCTATTACTCCCGTATTCAAAATGTCAAGCCCGTCAAATACAGATCTGCTGCCATTAAAGAGTTAAACTTCATTGAAGATTAAGATACCATTTTTGTAATCGTTAATTTAACACACCTAACCTACAGTCATTTTATTTAATAATTTCACTGTACCATAAAAAAAATTCCCTGTCTTATATTTTCAAAGCTTTTGTTTAAACTTTGAAGCTCCCTGTACAAAATGAGCCTGAGGATAACTTGAACCTTCTAGTTTGGTGAGGAGATTAACTATGTCCATTCCATGTTCTTTAACAAACGCATCCTAGCAATGGATTGTTCACTAAGGGAGCAAACATGTGCAACACCAGCATTTTGTGTTGACATAACTTCTTCAGTACAATAAGGTGAAAGAATATGGCAAGCTAGGAAACACATTCAAACCATGAATTCCATTGGGTAATCACTGGTATAGGCTACAACGGACAGTCTTTCCCTTATTATTTTATTTATGCCAACAAACTTACTGTTGGTGTTTTTAAACACACAAGCCGTGTGTGGGCAAAGTTTAAGAGGTAGAACCGGAACTTAAAAATTCAATGCCACAACTGGGATTTGAACCACAGACCTTCCGCTTGCCGGGCGGACGCTCTACCACTGAGCTATTGTGACAAACTGCCAGAATGGCATTAAATTCTCAAGCCAGTTCGTATTTTTCCTGGTAAACCACAAAGGCAGTCTCACATCAGAGACAATTACCCCAATGGTGACTTACTATTGCAAGTACTTTATATCCCAGGATTAAATAACCTTCACATGGTAATTATTATTTTATTTATGCCAACAAACTTACTGTTGGTGTTTTTAAACACACAAGCCGTGTGTGGGCAAAGTTTAAGAGGTAGAACCGGAACTTAAAAATTCAATGCCACAACTGGGATTTGAACCACAGACCTTCCGCTTGCCGGGCGGACGCTCTACCACTGAGCTATTGTGACAAACTGCCAGAATGGCATTAAATTCTCAAGCCAGTTCGTATTTTTCCTGGTAAACTACAAAGGCAGTCTCACATCAGAGACAATTACCCCAATGGTGACTTACTATTGCAAGTACTTTATATCCCAGGATTAAATAACCTTCACATGGTAATTATTATTTTATTTATGCCAACAAACTTACTGTTGGTGTTTTTAAACACACAAGCCGTGTGTGGGCAAAGTTTAAGAGGTAGAACCGGAACTTAAAAATTCAATGCCACAACTGGGATTTGAACCACAGACCTTCCGCTTGCCGGGCGGACGCTCTACCACTGAGCTATTGTGACAAACTGCCAGAATGGCATTAAATTCTCAAGCCAGTTCGTATTTTTCCTGGTAAACCACAAAGGCAGTCTCACATCAGAGACAATTACCCCAATGGTGACTTACTATTGCAAGTACTTTATATCCCAGGATTAAATAACCTTCACATGGTAATTATTATTTTATTTATGCCAACAAACTTACTGTTGGTGTTTTTAAACACACAAGCCGTGTGTGAGCAAAGTTTAAGAGGTAGAACCGGAACTTAAACATTCAATGCCACAACTGGGATTTGAACCACAGACCTTCCGCTTGAGAATTTAATGCCATTCTGGCAGTTTGTCACAATAGCTCAGTGGTAGAGCGTCCGCCCGGCAAGCGGAAGGTCTGTGGTTCAAATCCCAGTTGTGGCATTGAATTTTTAAGTTCCGGTTCTACCTCTTAGTCTTTCCCTTATTGTTTCCCAAAAACTGAGCAAACAAGTGCCTCCTTTTGCTAGTGTGCAGGAACATACTCTGTTTTTGTCACTGCATTATTTAGTTGCTGAAAATAAATTGCCAATAATGTTCAGTATATGTGCCCAACACTCAATATGCTGCAGTTTTTCATCACATACCACTTTTAAACCATGAGCACATTTGAGGATCGTTTTTTCAAAACTCGATAGATGCACAAAATCCGTTTCTGAGAAAAACGGTTTTTTCTATTTATTGGTAATACTAATGGGTTAGCACAGCAACTATATTAATCATTCAATTCTCCTTTCTGATACTGTCCGATTGAATGTGAAAAGAAACAAATAACATAGTTTAACTAGTGCAAATTTGGGGTTTGAAAATGCAGATTTTTTCAAAAACGATAGATGCTGATAAACTTTTCTGAGTATTGAATACATACAAAGAAATTTCAAACAATATGAATAAGTAAGCTTTAACCTTTATTAGTGCTTGTGTAGTCTGTGCATGGTTCTTAGTTAGATTTTCTTTTCCACATCTGCCTCTGTCTTAATCTTCATCAGTCTCAGTTTGCAGGTTGAGCATGTGTCACAATGTGGTATACGAAATGAAAGACTGAAGAAGTTGTAAAATATGTTTTTGTATTTTGACAATGAGCAGACTGGTAGATTTTTTAATCTCCTTTCGTTGCAAAAGTTGGTCCACATTTTTCTGATATTAAGTTCTGGGGTAAATATCCTCTCCTTGATTTGCTCTTCCATAGTGGCTTTCTCTACATCTGTACTTCTTAATGTCTTGCTTTATAACAGCGGTAATGCCCTTCTGTGATATTCATGTTCTGTCACCTCCTCTGGTTTCCTTTGGTGCATTCCCAGATAAGTGAAATTTTCTGGCCAGGAGCGATAATCTAACTTTTGACACCCCTGTGATTCCTTGGAAGCTTGCAGCTCATACTGACAATACTCGGCCATCATTAGTTCTCACACTGTATTTAATGCTAACAGTCTGCGTTCTATTTGCAGCCTCTTTATTCATCACTCTGCGATTAGGAGATGTAATACTCATATATTTCATAACAAATTTATCTTAATCTATTTTGTTGAGCATGGAAAGGTGTTGGTGAAATCCACTTATATCATTACAAGTCAAATCAGCTGCATCACAGTGCTTATGCCCTTTGCTGTTAGAATTTTGTGGAGTGCACTCAAGACCATGTGAACATGTGATTGCTGGAGTATGAGCTTTCCTTGACTTGCATTTTCATTTCCTTTCCTTCTTTTTGCAATTCCTACCTCCCGCGCATTCTACAACTGGTACAGTTTCACAATCTGGGCTCCTGTCCATTGTGCATAGTACAGTGCAGTGTCTAAACTAAGAATAAAAATGCCATGTAAATATAACAAAGCTTGCAGAAGCACCTGCCTGCTGTGCAAGGGGTCCCGGGTTCGATTCCCGGCAAGGAGGTAGGAAGTATTCTCCAGTCAAGATTATTCCTCATTCTTCCTTGAGTCTGGAAGTATGAATGTCACTCTCACCCACACTCACACTCAAACGCACACCCAAAGTGTGAACGTATGAATAAATTCAACGTATAAAAGCCCCCAAAAACCGAAAAACCCACTGTTAAATGAGTAACACCATTGCCAATAGTCAAGGCCGCCGATATGACCTCTGCAGTTAAAGGCGGGATATAAATGGGGGGGGGGGGGGGGGGGAGGGGGGGGAGGGGGGGGGCAGTTTGCAGAAATGAATGTGAAATCCGAGGGCACAACCTGAGTTCACAGTTATTGTTTCTCATGCAGTACTGTACAAAGCTTGCAGAAATGATTGAGAATTCCAAGAATTGCAACAGTGAGATGACAGTCAATGCCAGCATGCATTTCATAGAATTGAGGTTGGTACTCTCTGGATCATAAAATTGCATCTATCGACCTTTGCTTTAACTGAGCAGTGCATCTATCGAGTTTTGAAAAAACTGCTTATATTCCCTACCTTCTACACAGACATGAATCGAATTTTGCAAAATCTGATTTCACAGAACGATGCAGAAGGGGAAAATTATGCCGATACTATATATAACTCAATTTTGTAAAATTTTGCATCTATTGAGTTTTTGAAAAAACGCTCCTCATTTAGTCATGTGCTTTGCGAAGCCCATCACCACATTGTTCACATTTTCATAGCTCATCCTATACACTTTAAGGCTCTCAAGAATGACCTGAATGTAGTGTGTGGTATTTACACTGTTCAAAAAATTAACACCAGCTACAAAAAGGTCAGGTCTGAATATGTAAAGATTCTGAACAGTACAACTACACATCTCCCCATTTTATAGGTGGTTTCATCACAGAAAACGTTGATATCTTTCCCCTCCACTTTTCCTTTCACATCTTGTAGCCATGAATTTGCCAAGTCCCCTATATATTTTTCATGAAGAGTTTGGGCATGTGGTAAATCTCCTGCCCCTGTAGAAAAGAATGAAAGAGAATCAGGAATGAAATCATATGTTAGAGTTTAGGGACAGGAAGTGAAATATAATTTTCCAGGATATGGGGATACTTTACTCTCTAGAGTGTTTTTGGACTTACATTTTCCATGTTTGAACCCTGGTAACAATGGGTTTCCTGAATAAGGTTTTTTCCACTAGATTTCTATCAAAACACTAGTAAGCCGCAGATATTTCACTATTGCATACTTTAAGCAAAATTAAACACAAGCCTTCCTGTCATGGTACTGCAGAAGAATAACAATTCCTTCGTATTATACCATCTTTTAAACAAGAAGCTGTGTTTAAATGGATGTTTATTACATGCTAAAATATTCTGTGATAATTTCATAAATGTTGGCAGTACCAATAGTTGCAGATCAACTTATCGGGTTTACATTTGTGTCGCTCAGACACATACGAAAATTCAAAAATGCACCAAAGGGAGAAGAATATCCCAGGATACAATTGTTTATAGAAGATTATGTACTATACCTTCTATGTACTTGTCCATCCATTTCCTAATGTTGGGATCATCCACTTTTTCTAAAGGTATATTTGCATTCAGGAATACTTCTGTCGTATCTCTAGCCAATTCTTGAGACATCTTTTTTCTTTCTGGCAGTCAGGAATGATGTCACTATAGATACCTGTCGGACTGCAGCAGTCTTCTTGGAAGCACTTGCTTTATGTTTGTTGGTTTCCACGTGTTTTATACAGCTAACTTTTCTTTCCCATGATATAGTCACATTGCAATATTTACAGAGTACAGTATTATTGTCACTTGCATCAAGTTCATCTGTCCAAAATTCAATTGCACAACATTTGGCATCAACAACTTTCAGCATTTTTAGAGGTAGAACTGGAACTTAAAAATTCAATGCCACAACTGGGATTTGAACCACAGACCTTCTGCTTACCGGGCGGCTGCTTTAACCACTTGAGCTATTGTGACAAACTGCCAGAATGGCATTAAATTCTCAAACCAGTTCGTATTTCTCCTCTAAAACTTTGCCCACACACGGCTTGTGTGTTCAAAAACACCAACAGTAAGTTTGTTGGCATAAATAATAACTTTCAGCATATTTATGGTCGAATTTTAGGTTTCTATCATAGCGCTACACCACGAGGTTTTGTAAGACAAACAAATTGTGTATTTAATCTTTTGTTTATGTTGTTGTTGTTGTTGTAGTGTTTAACGCCCGCTTTTACTACTACGGCACCGCAGGCGGTGACACTGATGACACATGGAATGAAGATGGAGCACCGGTGGAATGAGATGGCGGGGGAAACCGGAGCACCCGGAGAAAACCCGCCCTGACGCCGCTTCGTCCACCACGAATACCACATGCGGGTCCCTGGGATCGAACCCGGGCCGCCTAGGTGGTAGGCGAGCGCGCTAACCGCTCGGCCACGGCGCCGCCATCTTTTGTTTATACTGATGCCGATTTTAAATGATTATTATGGGAATTGGCTGTGCTATGAGACTCGTTTTCTATCTACAGGTCGTGGTAACAGATGGAATGCATATATCAATGTTTCTTTATCACAATGTATTTATTTATTAACACTTCGGTATTTTACACTCTCAGCACCATATTAAACACTTAAAAACCTTTACATTTTTCCTTATTTAGTAGAATTTATGCTGGATAAAAGTTTGGTGAAAGTTCCATGTTCGCATGCTACCAAAACACGTCTTATCACCTTGAACATATAGACGCTACTCATCTGTTTCTTGGCGTCGCTTTGATATGACACACCGCCATTTTGTATTCATCCGCGCAAATAGTTTTTATTGTTAAAACACAAACAATTCTAATATTTATATACTTATAACAAACGTTTATATGAACGATTTTCTATTGGGGTCTAATATTCTGTCTCATATGCCCCTTGTTTTGTTTTTCAAGTTGTCACCTATATTTACAATCTTGAAACACAATAGAATACTTCTCCCTACTCCTCTGATTCAATCACTTTGTACAATATTTTTTTTCTTTTCTTTACAGTCTTCTTCGCTGTTTGTCTTTGTCTTTTGTTTTGGCATGATACAGCATGTCTTTATAAATTTCACATATTCAATTACTACACAATATATGTTCAGTTGTTATACAATACATATTCAGTTATTGTACAACACATTCAGTTATTACACAACATATCCAGTTATTATACAATACATATTCAGTTATTATACAACACATATTCAGTTATTGTACAACACATTTAGTTATTACACAACATATCCAGTTATTATACAATACATATTCAGTTATTGTACAATATATCCAGTTATCATACCACATATGTTCTGTTATTATACAATACATATTCAGTTATTGTACAACACATTTAGTTATTACACAACATATCCAGTTATTATACAATACATATTCAGTTATTATACAATACATATTCAGTTATTGTACAACACATATTCAGTTATTGTACAACACATATTCAGTTCTTATACAACACATACTCAGTTATTGTACATTTGACATTGACACAAATATAATTTAAGTGTATCATGGTTTATTATGTGGTTTTTGACCTGTATTCTTTGCTATGAGGAGAGAAAAACAGGATACAAATTTTGAGCTAATGATTATGATCATATTTATGGCAATATTTTATTCAGTTCTTTGCCTTCTTTGTCTTGTAAGCTTATTATGTATAGGCAGATCATTGAGTCGGTTCTTAAACTCTGATGTTACTAACGGTACCATTTTTCTTAATTGGGTTATTATTCATTGTTGTTTGGTTCAACATTTCTTCGAGCTTAGCATTGGCTATATCCATCTTAATTCATGGGCATTGCTTTTCTGATTATGGTTTTTCTTACTTCACTAATTGCCACCTCTTTGTCTCTTATTTCTATAAGAGAAAACTTCTATACTTATAATTATTCTGCAATTGTATTATTTTTCTTCTCAATTCCCCTCGACATCTTTGTGTCGAAATATTACACCTTTGTCATCATAATTGATTCCTTTTTATTTTTGTCCCTGACATCCTTATGTCAAAAACATATTATCTTCCGCCGCTAGCTCTACCCTAGTTTGGCTTTGCTTAGCTGGGCCCCAATACCTTGATAGGAATAAATTTCTGAACTAACTATACGACTCATGACCAGCTAGTGTTAACCTGAGCCATTCTAATGCCTTGTTTTTTAAGCTTTTCTTAACTATCATCATCCTAAGCTCATTTGGTATCCTTTTCACTTTAAAATATTCTTCCATCTCTTTAACAAAGAGTTTTGGATCGTCTCCCTTCTCCTCGTCAAATGTAGGTGGTGTGATTTCATGTAATATACTGTTGGTGTAACATGTGTTATGTGTTGTGTCATTGTTTGGTTGTGAACCTCTTTCTCTGTATGGTGAGTCAACATTTTGTACATTATTCAAATAACTCTCATCTTGTACATTACTTACATCTAAATCATCTTGCCTTTGTAGTGCATTCACAACATCATTTACATTAGCCAAACTTTCTTTCCCTTTTTTCATTTCTTCACAAATTGATTTTAAATCATTCTTTATTTCTAAGTGACTTTGTTTCATATCATTTATAGCGTCCTGTTGCGAATGCACCACATCAGTCATCGTCTTAATTTTAGGAATTACAATTTGTTCTACAGTTTCATTAATAATGTCTTTCTTTACTACCTCAATCTCTTTCCTTAATTCCTCAGTTATTTCTGCTTTTACATTTGTAATCTTACAGTCTACACTTGTATTACATTCTGTTATTTCATCTCTACACCTAGTAATTTCTCCTTCTAATACAATCTTATTTTCTCTCATTTCTGATTCTATTTTTCCCATCCTATCTCCTATGATTTCTATCCTAGCTTCTAAGGCTTCCTTTGTCTCATTTAAGTTTTCATGTACTAATTTTAAATTAGCTTCCATTACTTTCATATTTTCTTTACACTCCTGTCTTCCTAATTCTATTTTCTGTTCTAAGTTCTGTCTTCCTAATTCCATTTTCTGTTCTAAGTTCTGTCTTCCTAATTCCATTTTCTGTTCTAAGTTCTGTCTCACTTCCTCCATTTTCTGACCTATTTCTTCCTTATTCTGTTCTAGTTTCTGACCTATACTCTGACCTAAACTTTGTTCTATGCCCTTTTTTAATTCTGCCCTATTCTGTTCCATTTTCTGACCTAAACTTTGTTCTAGTCTTTCAAACATGATCATTAATAACCTTTGGTCTTTCCCTATTTCAACCTGTTCCTCACTTTCTAATTTTACCTGATAACTAGGCCTATCTGCCCCTTCCCCCACTCCTGTTTCTATCTCTTTTCGCGACATTTTAGTTTCTTTATTCAATTCACTTAGGGTTAAAAGTCCCACTAGTTTGCCGCTTCTCAGTAACATAAAAATGAAAATAAACTGTATGTGAAAACAAAAATTTTTGATCCTACTTTTTTTTTTCCCCGTTGCTTCGTCCAGTTATGTACGTCTCCTGGGCAGTTGGCTTCGCTAGATGATCTCCGGTGTTTTCCCGCGTTGATTATCCGTGCATCAATGTTCTGATGTATCGTTGATATCAAACGATGGTCTAATGGCGTCTTCTTTCCTGCGCGATGAGATGGCGTCACTTGATGTTTATCGTGATTTCAATTCCCGTAATTTGCATTCCATCCTAAATTCGAGTTCCACGTTGGGTAAGCCATTTTGATGCCGATTTTAAATGATTATTATGGGAATTGGCTGTGCTATGAGACTCGTTTTCTATCTACAGGTCGTGGTAACAGATGGAATGCATATATCAATGTTTCTTTATCACAATGTATTTATTTATTAACACTTCGGTATTTTACACTCTCAGCACCATATTAAACACTTAAAAACCTTTACATTTTTCCTTATTTAGTAGAATTTATGCTGGATAAAAGTTTGGTGAAAGTTCCATGTTCGCATGCTACCAAAACACGTCTTATCACCTTGAACATATAGACGCTACTCATCTGTTTCTTGGCGTCGCTTTGATACGACACACCGCCATTTTGTATTCATCCGCGCAAATAGTTTTTATTGTTAAAACACAAACAATTCTAATATTTATACACTTATAACAAACATTTATATGAACGATTTTCTATTGGGGTCTAATATTCTGTCTCAATACCAATATGCACGCAATACTTCAGTTCAATGAAAACAGCAGTAACTGAATTTTGTTAAGAGTATCACAGACAGCTTTTTATATGTACGCTGTAAACACACAAAAGGAACAAACGACAAACTGAATCAGACGCTAGGCAATGTGCTAACAGAGAATCTCATGGCTTCCAGAAAACAAGTGTGTTTATGTAATATCAACATTGAACTTCAACAAACACTACTGATATTTTCTCTGGATGGTTTTTCCATAACCATTGGCAAATGTCACCTGCACCATACTTCATACTATTATTAAAATAAATAGAACACTGTATGCAGATAGTTCCCAAGTGATTTAAAATTATTGCACTCAGGAAGCGTCAAAATGTAAAAATCATGGTTTAATAAAACATAAACTTTAAATTTGCAAATGTAATAGGAAAATGCCAAAATTTGCATTTTTAATGAAAAAAATGTTAAAATTTGCAAATAAAATACTATTATCGCAATCGCAAATTATACATCTCTCTAGTCATTAATCAACTCAAGTTTTTTACTTTTGATCAAATATTTGCGTATGTGTTTTACTTACTACTGTTTATAACATGTCCTTCTGTAATGCCTGGTGGCAATCCCAAAATAACTACTCTTTCTAGCCACGACCTTGTAGGATAGTGAGTTTTGCTCAGAAATCTGTAAATCAAAACAAATGGTATAATTTACTGTTTAAAACTGAAGATAATGAGATATCTGCAATACTATTTTATAAACTATGCTGTGATACACAACTAAGTATGAAACAGACTGCAACTTTAAAATAAAAGAATGTGAAGCCAAAAATGAATGGTATTTGATAAAGGGAACAGACAGTCTTAGCATTCAATCTTACCAGTTAATACAAGGTGTGTTCAAAAAGAAACCGGACTTTTGCTTTATCAGCTTGCTTATTGTTGGAGCTGGTCGTCCTAAAGGTCTCACACAGATGCCTCGGCTGAGATCTTATCTCGTGGGTGTTGAAGAAATAATAACCACAGTTATTATTGTGAAACCTTTTTATTCCAGTCCACAGTAAATGCTACTCTTCCTACCATATACCCTTTGTTATTGACTTCGTCACTGACTTTTCCTCGCGGTACTGGGTGGCGCTGATACTACTGTTACAGGGGTGTTGTAATAATGTCGGAGTGTGTTGTAGGACTCGCGGGGTGTATTACATGACTGGGGCTCGGGATGTATTACATGACTGGGGCTTTAAAATGCGTGTTCGCTGGTTTTATAACTTTCCCATTTCCCCTGACTATACCCTTACCTTCTGACCACGCGTTTGCCGTGATTGGTGGAAATTCATATTGTATACGCGGCTCCCGAATTTCCACCTATAGGCATGCCTTGCTGTGGCGGGAGTTCCAGGAGGGAATTCCGCCTCACTGCACATGGCGTCCCTATTAGCCTAACAAAAGGCACAAAAGGATTTTTCGCCTTTTGTTCAGCATTGTCTGCGTCGTCACACTAATGACTGTTTTACCCTGAGTTGGAGCAAACTCTAGCTGATACACGTCTACCTGCTACACGGAATGATCGGTTGGCGAATATTTTGTTTAAGAATTTGCTTTAGCAATTGATTTGATTTATCCCGCTACATTGCACAAAATTTTAAGCAAGTATTCCAATCGTTTCTTCCATTTTTGGAGCGCCTCCTGGAACACATTTTGTGAGATGGCACACAGGTCTCTCAACGCATTGTCCTGAATCTCCTCTATGGTTAGGAAACGATGTCCTTTCAACGTGTTTTTCAGCTTGGGAAACAAGAAAAAGTCTGCACAGCATCTATCATGCACACTAGTATTCCCTGGTAGACTTCCTTGTTTACCATCTGACCATGTGGCACAAATTCGTGACATCACTTTGATCTTTGACCAATTCATGCATGCTTTTTTTGAATGAGATGACCCTTTGCTCACCCACTGCAATGACTGCATCTTTGTTTAAGCATCATAGCCGTACACCATGTCTCATCGCCTGTTATGATGTTCTTAAGAAAGTTTTCATTGTCATTAGCAGCGACAAGCAGTTTTTCGCACATTTCAACACTGGTCTGTTTCTGATCTTCAATCAACAAACGTGGTACTACTTTTGCACTGATACGGCGCATCTCAAGTTTTTCACTCAAAATTTGATGGCATGATCCTACGCTGATGCCCACCTCGTCAGTAACTTCTCAAACAGTTAAACGATGATTTCCGTGAATCACAGCATGAACTCTATCCACATGGCCATCATCTGTTGATGTGGAAGGATGCCCAGACCTGGAATTGACACAGGCTGACAATTCTGCCTTCTTGAAAACGTTTAAACCATAGCACGGCATGCAACTCATACAGTCCTCCCCATATGCTCGGCTAAGCATTTGCAATGTCTCTGTGAAAGTTTTGCCAAGTTTGTAGCAAAATGTCACACACACACCTTAATCAAGCTCCTTCATTGTTAGCCTGTCACTAATCCGATGAGCAGGCTGTACACGTGCTTACTTCAGCGGCTGTGGTTTGCTCACTAATTGTCCAAGCAAAACGCGGCAGATGGCAGTTTGTTGGCTAAACCTGCCGCTAGGTACATTCAGTAGCCCCAGGGCACTTTCACTGCTGGGTTGGCATGGTATTTCAAAAATGTGGTTTCTTTTTGAACACACCTTGTACATTACAGTGCTTTTAATACATTATTTTTTCAATGATTATACCCACAGCTTCAATGTAGCAATTAGCTCTACAAAAGGAGTGAAAGAAATGTGAGAGCAAGCTAGCTATACTATTTTATGTCTCAGGAAATAGTGTTTTAAAACCTCTAATATTTGACATACATATTAAATATTACATTGTATCATGTGAATGCTTTCTCCAGCTAACTTACTCAGGAATAAAAATATTTAAGATGCCCTTTGCACTAATCAAGTTTTTTAATCACATTTCTTGCACTGGTGCTTTGGAATGTTCATTGATTGGCCCCACTAGGTAAACTTCAAAAGCCAAAAACACTAACACTGGGCATCACAGTGTGATGGACACCACAAACTTTTCTAAGCAATGCTCATCCTTAATCCCTGACATTATGGAATTACTGAAAATAGTATTAAACTGAGAGCTGATGTTTTGTTCTCCACCTCAAGAGACCTGTTTAAACTTTGCTGTGTAAATGTACAGCGGCTCTGCGGCCGAGCGATTAGAGCATTCGCCTACCACCTAGGCAGCCCAGGTTCAATCCCAGGGACCCACATGTATTTGTGGTGGATGAAGTGGTGTTCTCTGGCTTCTATCACCACTCATTCCACCAACTGCTCCATTATCACCTTTCTAATTATTATTGATTTCGCCTGCATTTCATATCATCCTCTTCCTCACTACCATACCTGATGCTTGGCTGACCACCCACTTTCAGGTCTTCATTCTGTCCCGTCCATATGTTCCTGAGCTCCCCGACAGGTGTCGGGCTCTAGGCACTGGCTTGTAAGTTCTAGACCCCGTAAGTCCTACATAAGGGGAGGGTAATCAGGAAAAGGAAAACAACAAAAAAGCACAATCTATAACTGTCGCAAAATTCAACGGCAGCTGGCTCAACACAAAATTCAATCATAGGCTTGTCACGCCTTGCAGTATTGTGTAGTTAAACATAATGTGAAATCAGGCTGTATAGCCGGTGATATATAATAATTTGTGCCCACAAAATTTATTTGTACAACAGGAAAAAGAATAGTAATAGCTAGTGGCTATCAGCCACTTGTAAATTTTGCGGCTACCATACTTTTGACTTAACTGACACTCTGTGCTGAACCACTTCCTATTTTAAGTATACTTTTTGTAACAACCAAAAACAAATATTTAGAATAATGCATTATCAAATGAAATAATTTCTTACCTAGAACTCAGTTTGTTTCCATTAAATGTTAGTGATAAATATAGATACTTTCCATTTCTATATTCGAAGCTATGTTCATCATCAATATATAATATTCCAGAAGCTGATCTCTGAAAAAGAAGAAGCACAAGCCTATTAAATCCTGCTTTAAAAATGAGTGCTGCAAGTTTATCAATTCTATGCATTTAACTGAACATTTGACATTTCAACTAACAGTAATTTCATGGAAAATATACAGTGCTTCTTGCGAGTTGGCTAGTAAGTGTACTACAGCAACTCTATGGTAGACCAGTGAGTTCTGGTGTACAAAGTGAAGTTAGAGTAATACACATGTCAATTTTTGCATATAAATGACTACAGTACATATTGCAACTCTGGTTTACATTTGTTTATTCTTCAGTATCGCCAATGCTTGTGTTGAGTTCACAAGTGATTTTAGTTTACATGTTACAGTATTCTTGTGTTGCAATGTCACAAGATAAGCACACATTAACAGAAAGGATATTTACTTTCTCTACTGCTTAGTTATAGCACTGGTTGACAAAATAAAAGCTTTTTTAATCACCCAAGGTAAAATTATTTTCAACATCAACTTTTCATGTAGATTATGAGTATATCTTGCACTCTTCACATCACAAGCAGATTTTAAGTTACACATAATGCAATAAATTGGAAATACACATACATTTGTGATCAATTCAATAATACATTTACTACACAAAAAATGAGACTAAAACATGTATTACATTATTAATTATAACACTTTTAATAACAGTTGACAATGGTAATATTCAGTCAACAGAACTGGAGGTTAAGAAATGCTTAGCAGATGTTTGTTCTTTATGCTGTTTTTTCGAGTCATTGCAGCATAGCATCCAACCATAATCTGACACCATGGATTTGTTCCAGAAGCCCTGATACTGCTTCTGAACTGACCTAATGTTTTGAGGAAACCTTTCACCCATTTCCTCACTTATATCATCAAGGTTGGGTGGTAAACAATCTAAATGTGAATGTAGGAAATGAAGTCTAAGTGACATATGGCAACTCATTTGTTTATACGCACCCAGTAATTCCTGAACTCCTTGCCTGTAGTCAGAAAACTTTACATTCTCTAAGAAGTTCACACTGCACCATTTGAAGCTTTTCCAAGTTCTCACTTCAGTCTTAGCCAAATTTTCTTCAACTGTTTGATCCTGCATAAGCTCCCTAGTCTGTGGATCCATTAAGTTTAGCAGCTGACATATGGCAAAATCATTCACTGAAATACCGGAACCCTCTTGAATTTATTCTTCCAAGTATTCTTATAAAGGTTTTTGCTAAGCTGAATTTTATGTTGTTAGCTAATGCTGGATTTCTGACAATGAAGTCATTAATCCTCTTGCTTTCCAATATTTTTCACTGATGATATTGAAGAAAGCAATAGCAGTAATAGTAACCGCTTTTTAGAGAGCAACATATTTTTATGTTTTGGCGGTTACATCGCTCTCTCACAACCCCCAGAATGTCTGGAGGACCACACCTGTCGTTGGTTTACGGGTCTCACCGACCTGACCGGGAGAATTATCAAAATAAATTCACCGACCACATCCTCTGATTACCAATCAGAGGATGTATTACATGCCATGACAGGTCAGCATAGCTGAATTTTATATGAAGAGTTGGAAGCGATATTTTTTTGGAATGAGCTAGTGGGATGTGTTGGACATTTTCTTCTGCTGGGTTGTAAGACGTTGTTTGACGTAATGTTCATCTGTATTTCAACTATCCCATTGGCAAAGGAAGCAGCAATATTTTGTAGATCTTACCTGCATATCCATCAACATGCCAACAAGGTTTACAACTCCACAGATATGCCACTGGTGGAGGTTGTATTAAATTGAATTCAGCACTATGTTCATATTTTCATAGGTTTCTTTTAAATGTACACAGTGAGCAATGGGTACAGAAGGTTGTAAATTGCTATTGTGCAGTAGAATGGTCTTCAAACTTCACTGAGAAGAGTCAATGAATAACCTCCATTCTAATGCAAAATATTGTGACATTGCTTTGAATTTCTATGTGGAATGCATCCCATAAATTAGAAGCTCCTTAGCATGATGTCAGATTGTCAGGGAGAAAGAATAACTTTTGAGAGTCTCGGAATGCTAAATGTGTAAGTAAGTTTGAGTGGGTAAGAGTGATAATTTGCATGGAGCAATGCCATAGCTATTTGTAAAATAAAGTACTTGAAAGTGAATTAAGTTACGATGGTGTCAGGAGTATGATGAAACTATGGCAAGATGGAAGAAATGATGAAACAACTAATGGCTAGCATGGCAGAAATGAATTCTGGAGTGCAGCAGATGGAGACAAAAGTGAAAATGGAAATGTCCAAAATGAAGTTACAGCTATTGGCATTGAGTCAAGCCTACAGCAATCAAGGGAGATACTGCAGGAGCTCACCTCTAATAATGAAGAACTAATGAATAAGGCTCTGGTGAACCACCTGGCTGGATATGTGTACCACAAAGTTATTTATTCTGTCGAAAGAGTGCATGACACCAAGACACATTGGCATCTATAATCTTCGCAAAACTTAAAGGCATATGGAGGCGGGGTGTACTGTGGACTCCAGCGAATCCTACGCTTGCCCCTCCTACCAGCGCTGCCGAGTGTGGTGCATGCATCTCACACAACCTTATGTACAGACCCTGTGCCGGTACACGCACTACACTTGGCAACATTGCTCTGCTTGAGCATTGGCCAGCGTTCACATGCCTTTAACTTTTGCGAGCGGTATAGTACTGTGAATATCAGACCATCCACGATACATTGATGACTATGCAGACAATGGAGATGGCCAAGGTAACAACTGTCCATGTGTGGAAAATCCGGAGTATTCAGTTTGTGTGGATCAGGGAAACAGCCCAGGGACATCAGTAATCTCCCAGATGTGTGTTGGGAGTGTGGTTGGCCAGGACATCCAGTGAGGGACAGTCCACACCTGGCTGACAAAGTAAATGGTAAAGGAATAAGTACCCCTGGAGGAGGTTACAGGGCACACCAGGAGTAAGGTATTTGCGAAGGTGCACTAGGAGAAGTCAGCAGTCATGGAAACCTGTGGGCACATGAAGGCCCACACTCTGAGGATGAGATGATTGGCAATGCAGTCTACTGCATCCATGGGCTGCCCCGAAGATGCTGGTGGTGCTGAGGCGAGCAGCACTGAGGGTAGGGAAGAGAGAGAGAGCGAGAGAGGGCAGGGGGGTTGTGTGACATTGCTAAGCATCGCATAAATTAGAAGCTCCTTGGCATGATGTCACGTCCAGGAGAAAGAGTAACTTTTGAGAGTCTTGGAATACTAAATGTGTAAGTAAAGTAAGTACGTAAAGTAAAAGTTAAAGTAAAGTTTGAGTGAGTAAACTTTATAATTTTGGGTTGAACAGGGCCATTGTTATTTATAAAATAACGAAAATAAAGTACTGAAGGTGAATTAAGTTACAATATTGTTTTATGGCAGATGCAAAATTTAAAGACAACTGGCAGGAGAAGCTGGTCAACACAACATCCAATGAAAGGCTTGCAATGTTGTACAGTTAAGCATGGTGTGAAATCTTATATATTTAAACGAGCAATTCTTGTATATATATATTTATTTATTTATTCCGCGCAACTTGGAAACGGCTCTAAAGATTTCGATCAAATTTTGTATTCAGATAGAGTTTTGCTTTTTAAGTTCATCTATATAGCCGTAATTCCCGAAAAAACGCGATTTTACGTAAAAAATAACATTTTTTTATTCCCACTTCTACAGTGCAATTCTTGTATATATATTCCCAGTATTTCAGAAACGGCTCTAAAGATTTGGTTAAATTTTTGTATACATGCATATTACATTCACACTGTTTTCTCCTCTCACTTTTAGGTAACACATTCACATCTCTTTCTCTAGTCACTCTTCTATACACAATTTTCCATAAAAAGTGTGATTTTGCACCAAAAAACACTTTTATCCGCACTTTTAAAGTAAGTCAAACCATGTTCTGTATGGTTGAAACAGAAGTGCTATCACGTTCACACGGTTTTCTCCTCTCACTTTTAGGTAACACATTCACATCTCTTTCTCTACTCACTCTTCTATAAACAATTTTCCATAAAAAGTGTGATTTTGCACCAAAAACCACTTTTATCCCCACTTTTAAAATAAGTCAAACTATGTTCGGTATGTCTGAAACAGAACTGCTATTACATTCACACTGTTTTCTCCTGTCACTATTAGGTGACACATTCACATCTCTTTCTCTACTCACTCTTCTACAAATAAGTCATGCACTTTTCTGTATGTTTGAAATAGAGATGTTGCATATTACATTCACAGCGATTACTTTTAGGTAACACATTCACATCTCTTTTTCTACTCAGTCTTCTATAAACAATTTTCCATAAAAAACGTGATTTTGCACCAAAAAACACTTTTATCCCCACTTTTAAAATAAGTCATACCATGTTCTGTATGTTTGAAACAGAAGTGCTATTACATTCACACTGTTTTCTCCTCTCACTTTTAGGTGATATATTTACACCTCTTTCTCTACTCACTCTTCTACAAATAAGTCATGCAATTTTCTGTAAGTTTTAAATAGAGATGTTGCATATTACATTCACAGTGGTTTCTCCACTTACTTTTAGGCATCCCTTTTACATCTGGTTCTCTACTCACCCTTCCATAAATAATTTTCCATAAAAACATGATTTTGCACCAAAAAACACTTTTATCCCCACTTTTAAAATTAGTCATACCATGTTCTGCATGTTTTAAATAGAAATGCTTTTTCATTCACATTATTTTCTCCTCTCACTATTAGCTAACACATTCACATCTCTTTCTCTACTCACTCTTCTACAAAGAAGTCATGCAATTTTCTGTAAGTTTGAAATAGAAATGCTACATATTATATTCATACTGTTTTCTCTACTCACTCTTAGGTAACACACTCACATCTCTCTCTACTCACTCTTCTACAAATAAGTCATACAATTTTGTGTATGTTTGAAACAGAAATGCTACGTATTACATTCATACTGTTTTCTCCACTTGCTTTTGGGTAACACATTCATAACTGTTTCTCTACTTACTCTTCTAGAAATAAATCATACAATTTTGTGCAAGTTTGATATAGAAATGCTGCATGTTACATTCACAGTGTTTACTCTACTCACTTTTAGGTAACACCTTCACATGTCTTTCTCCACTCACCCTTCTACAAACAATTCATATCATCTATACAACTTGAATGTTTGTATATATCTAGCTGTTATATCCCGAAAACCGCTTAACCGATTACCGCGAAATTCGGCACGTATAGGTATTTTTTTCATGGAGAGTTTTTATGGTAATTTTACTACACAATATATTACTTTCAAATGGTTTTATACTCGCTTTTCTTTTACGTAGCGCATTCATGTATCCTCTGTTTGCCCTTCAACATACAATTCATATTATATTCTAGGATTGAAATATAAAAGCAGCATATTACATTCACACGATTTCCACTACTAATTCTTCCTTTACAAGACACAATCAGTCTTCTTTTGCTATTTGCCCTTCAACATGTAATTCATACAATTTGCTATATGTTTCAAATAAATACAACGTATTACATTCATACTACTTTCTCTACTCACTTTTGTTTTACATAACAATTCACATGTTATTCCCTATCGTTTATCAACTTCATACATACCAATGCCTACACATATCTTATGTTGAAGAGTGATTAAATTCCAAAACAGGTTGACCGATCGCCATGAGAAGTGACATATCTAACTTTTTTCCATGGCAAAGGTTTTTATGCAATCCATTTTAGCACGCAATGTATTACATTCACATGGTTTTCTCTACTCCCTTTTCTTTTACCTAACATACTACTCCCTCTCCTGCAAATAATCCATACATTTTTCTATACACTTGAAATATAAGTGCAACATATAACGTTCACACGGTTTTTCTACTCATTTTTCTTTAGTAAACACAATCACATTTCTTTCACTACTCCCGCTTCGACAAACAATTACGAACAATTCATTCAATTTTCTATGTTTGAAACATAAATGCATAGTATATTCACATGGCTTTATCAACCAGCTTTTCTTCCTGTAGTATTTGTTATTTTTCAACATTGCTTTTGCTTAGTGCCACTCAGGTGTTTTAATAAAAAATAAATAGTTAAAAAAGTATAATAATCACAATTGGTGTCAGGAGTGCGACGAAAAGCACGATATGGAACAGTTGATGAAATAAATGTTAGCTAAGATGGACGTAGTGGGAAATAAAATTAATCCCGGAATGCGGCAGAGGAAACAAATATGAAAACCGAATTAGAAAAATGTATACTACGGAATAGAAAATATGGGAACAAAAATGGAAGCCAAATTGAAAATGTAAACTCCGAAACGGAAAAGATGAAGACGGGAATTCCAATATGAAGACAGGCCTATTGGAGAATGCTAACGAGCGACTGGCCGGGGTTAAGGAAGCCATGGAAGAACTCGACGGAAGCATGAAGGACCTTGGCCAACATGTTAACGTCCTGGAGTCAATCACACCAGCAAAGAACTGAACTCCATAATGGAACAAATGCTCGACGAAAACCTCAAACTCGGTGGATATCTATGGGGGAGGCCTGCGTTCAGCAGTGGACGTTTTACATCTGAAACGATGCTGTTTATGAAATATTTTTATGTATTTCTATATCTCTTGTATCTCGGACATTACTCTTAACAATTGCGACAGGTAGTTTTATTTAGTTAACGTTTTGCCTTTCAGGTTTATCTAAATAAGTATCTTCTCCCACAAAAAACAAGATTTCACAAAAACAGAGGCGAAAAATGCAGAGCGAAGCTCAGTCGCCCAGGTACTCAGTGGTTTAAATATCATTTGCGCTCACAAAATTGTGTTACAGGAAAGAGAACAACCTGTTCATGAAGATTTTATTTTGAAGCTTACAGTCAAACCAACTTCCTACATTAAGTGGTTGCAGAGATATGGGTGTGCATTGTACTCATCTTTTGACAGGGGGTTCTGCTGAGAAACTTTCAACTTCTCTGTCCAACTTTCTCAGGACTCTCTTGTTTATTATATAAATATCTGACTCAAAACAGATAATAGATACAGCAAGAGCTGAACAATAAGGAAGGAAAAGGTCTCGCGTTAACTGTGGAAAGTTTAGCTCCTTTAGCTTAATTACCTACATTGATTGTGTTATTTGATTGGTGCTCAGTTTAGTATTTTTATTGGTTGTTTAATAAAAATGACTTAGTGAACAAGGTACGAGTGGTGAAAGCCAATAACGAAAAGTGTGGTCACCAAAGGAGAAATATAATGTACAATGTTTATTTTTTCTTGAAGATCCTTTCCAAACATCAACAGCATGAAAAGATACTCTTTGCAGCCATAGAAATTGCCTGTGACAGCTTTTGGCATATAAAGTTTACATATAGTACAATGCATTTGTGCAGAAATAAAATCATCTGCTGAAAGACACACACACCCTGATGTTTTCATCTCCCACAAAAGAACATTACATATAGAAGTATGTTACACATTCAGAGGACTTTAATAAGACTTTTTGCAGCAAACAAACTATTCCTTTTATGACAGGGGGATTTCCTACCACAAAGATACTTAGACATGAAATGGAGAAAATTGCTTACAAAGGCTCTCTGTCATCTATGGGCATGATATTCAAGTCTCTAGGTTTAAATATAGAAAAACAAATGGGCAGAAATTTGTAGCGAAAAAAGATGTCACACATGTTAAATTTCTGAGAACAATACATAATTTGCAAGGACAAAAATGACTGATGACAAGAAAGATCCAATTGATTTGCCATAAGGAATTTTCTGCTTGCCTGCGCATATTTTTGTGACTGTTTTTTTTTTAAGGTGATTATCAGATTAATTGCTAAATTAGCATGTACACCAAGTTTATGTTTACTTGAGTACTGCAAATATACCCTAGAAAGTGTTTTCATTTCATCTTATTACTGTGTTTAGCTTCACCCTGCCCTTTGATGTGTGGCAATGCCACACCTCTCTGGTAGTGGTCAGCTGTTAGCCACCCCCTTTAAATTTTGTGTCTGCCATAGTTCCTCAAAGAGACCGGACACCTGTTGTAGAAGACCATTGCACCATCTAATGAAAACAACTTTTCTGTAATTACAAATTCTGACATTATCTTCAACGAGGTTTCTCCTTAACACTAGAATTGTAGCAGTTGTACTCATAGAACCACCAGTGCAGTCATTTTGACTGCTGTTGATATCCTGTAGTTAGAAAATCTCTGTTCATCACTAGCACTATTTTCAATGTAGGTTATTACAACACTAAATAGGTACTAAATAATTTCCTTAATTAACTAAATAGGTAATTCAATTCTAAATATGACTTTAGGGGAATTATTTAAAAAATAAATTGTAATATGTTGTTGTTTTCTAGTGCCTTGCATCTGGCAATGAAGCCATTAGCATTTGTGCTTTCCAATACTTTTGAGCTGTAGTTTCTTCTGATCTTAATGCTTCACAGGTCTTCAAGTGGTCTTCGTTCATTTCTCCTGGATCGTTACACAGGACACATATTGGTGAAGCTGAGATACCTATTCTGTAGAGATGACTTGCTAAGCAGTCGTGATTTGTCAGTAGTCGGAAGGCTGCAACCGCTGTTTTCCTTGGTCTCTGGGGAATTATATCTGGGTTGGAAAGTAGTGTAATCCATTTTTTATCTTTGGCATTTGTTTCTATTTCTTGTAGGTATGAATGAGAAAATTTTTTAATGATCAAGCGTTTTATTGAGGAATATGAGAAGTTGAATTTAGAGTTTTGTTTTATTGTTGTGCCTTTCTTTGCATGAGTCTGCAGCTTTATTCCCCATGACTCTACAGCGTGCTGGAATTCATTGGAGATGAACAGTCTTATTAACTTTTTGAAGTTGTGTTAACATTTTGTAGCATTCTCTAATTTTTGTTGACTTCTTTGTAGTATTTGAACATATTCCCTGAATTGCAACTTTAGAATCCGAAAGAATAATTGCCTTGTTAAATTTATTTAAGGGAAGATTTAATAATTGTCAGAGAGCAATGTGTATAGCCTCTATTTCTCCATCATAATTTGTTGTGTCTCTGCCAACAGAATCACAGCAGTATAACTGTTTCATCTAAAATGGAGGAAATGTCATTTACATACATGCTGGCCTATCACAGAAAAACAGCGTCCCTCAGAGGCACATGAGGGGAAGGTCGGTGGATCTAAATACCACCTATTTAGTCCTCCCGGCTAGGTCAGATGGACCTGTTGACCAATGATAGGTGTGGTCCCCCTTGCAAAATGGGGGTTTAAGTCGGGTGATGTAACTGCCACATTGTAAAACTGGTGCCCGTTAAGAAAACAGTTACATGAAAGCCACATACATGAGTATGAGTCCTAAAGATAAACATTCCGGAGTTAAAACTGTCCCCCAATCGGATCTCCGGGTGGGGACATCTTTAGGCAAATTTCATCACAACAATTGTAATATGTAATATTCAATATTTTATTGATATTTTCTACATTTCTTTTAACGTGTTTTATGCCAATCAAGGATTTTCAATTGTTTGTTCATAGCCCAACCAATTCTATGGTTATGCCTCCTAGATCACCCTAAAAAAGTAATTTCTTGTATCTTTTTGTTATAGACTACATAAAAATACATAACTGAATATCTAAACACTGGAAAAAATATAAAATTGCCATTTTCATGGAGAAACATGTCTTACTTAAATTTCCTCCTACCCCAGTCTCACCTTTCAGATCTTATTTTGAAAACTTCCTATTTGCATTCTTTAAAATTACTTTGTTACTTTGTATATGCAAGGTCTACAGACACAGTTTTTGTATTTGTTACAATGTTCGCCATTCTTGCTCCAACATTTCTTCATTTGGCATTGTAGTCTCATCTTAAATTTCTTTTCTTGGTACTTCCAGCTCTTTATTTTCTTCCTCCATTTCTTTATCTTCCTCCTCATTTCTGCTATTTGAGTGTTTTTTGGTCTTGATATATTCATTGTATAAATCTTCTGCAATTTTCAGGATATAGTTTCTAGAACTTATCAAAATTTCTGTTACATCATTGAAAATGATCCAAGAATTGATGGGTACTAAATCAAACAAGCTAACAGTATCAGAAAGTTCTTTTGCATATTTCTACTTCAACATCTGAATGCATGGTATTATATAATGGGATGTTTTTGTTTTGCTTTCCTTGGTATACGGTTAGTGAAGTGTCGCCATTCTTGATGTAAACAGTGGATTTATCATGCCCTTTGCAGTGTCTGGAATTTCCTTTCTTGTTCATTTCATGGTTCCAATGAGAGTGTTTTCATATTTCACCTTACTGCCAAATTTTGCTATGGTAAAAACATTATCTGTCATTACATTCTGCAATGTGGTACTAGTAATTTCATTACATTGCTTTCTGGAACACTATCAGTAGCTGCTCTGTTGGTCTTTGTCAATGTAGGTGAATCCTCTGCACAGAAACTTACTGTCAATGTCAACCAGAAGCCAGAATTTTATCCCAAATTTATCGGGCTTGTTTGGCATGTACTGAAGAAAAAGACACCTCATTCTGCTTGGGAAAAGTTGGTGTATAGTAAGATAAAGTACCGGGTTAAAGTTAGTTAGCAATTTTCCAAAAATTGTTCCAGGTGCTTGACACTTAAGCAAATTTGTCAGCTTTCAGTCTTCTGAACTGGTTTTCTTCATATTGAAACAAATCTTGGAATTTCTCAAAATCTATTCCTGCCCATAGTTTCACTGAAGAACTGGGACCATAATTCATCTAACTCTATGGCTCTGGTTCCCAGTTTATCCCATACATGTAACAAAGCAATAAATGTATCCATCTCTTCTGAGCTCACTCACCACAAATTATCTAGGATCCTTCTTGCTTCTGTTTTGATGCACTTCTTTTGTGTTTAAGCATAGACTCATTTGTGAATAGACACCATGCACTCACTACACTACCCTTAGTAGCATGTCTCTTGAGTATGGTATAGGTCTTGCAGCATGTTCTGCTGAGCAATTTTACCCGTGGAAATAACACCAATCTATTATTCAATCCTTACCTAGTAATTTTTACTAGTAGGAGTGGGGTAAGTTCATATTGATCTAACCACATAGGAGTTAAATAACACATCAAAACTCTCACTTTTTGCAGATGATACTAGCATTTTGGTTTCAGGGCGAGATGAAGTTGATCCTGAAGATAATTTAAAAAGTAGCTTGAAACAAGTATGTAACTGGTTTCATGAAAAGAGGCTGACTGTATACAAAGATAAGAGCCTGTCTTTGGCATTCCACCATAAACTAAACTTCCCAAAAATACAGTTACATGAAAATGTAATAAATTACGGGCAAAAAGCAATTTCTGGAAATTTGGGTGAATAATAATTTAAATTGGAATGTACATATTGAATCCCTATCAAAGAATTTAAATAAAGCAATGTACAAATGTAAATACCCTAAAAGCAGTATATATTAGAATTTTCACTCCTTAATTACATATGATACAATAATGTGGGGAAACAGTAGTAACATGATTTAAATATTCAGAATACAGAAAAGGGCAATTAGAACAATGATGAACCGGAAACAAACAGCTAGCTGTAAGGAATGGTTAAAGAAATTTATAATCCTGACACTGCCTTGCCATGAGATAGCAATTTAGGTGCGAGAAAACTTGGAACATTTTAACAAATGCTCAGAAGTACACAATTATAACACTAGGAAAAGGTTATGTCTGCATGTTACATTACATAGAAAGAAGATATATAAGCTCAGTTTTAAATATAATGGTATTCTCAATTATAATGGACTTTCTTCTGAAATGAAACTCATCACAACACACATTTAAAAACACCTTAAAAACTTATTTGATAACCAAATGTTATTATTCCACAGATGAATACTGAAATGAGAGAAACCACATAAATCTAGTTTAAATGTGTCTGTATGTGTGAGTTGCTGATAATATGAAATATTTAAAAATATAGTTTTAAGTTATGTAATATGCACTATGTATTATGTTTTTGGTTAATTCACCTAGAACCTTGTAATTAAGTTAGGACACTTGATTTTTGTGTCTATTTATTATTTATTAACTTTGTTCAAACCCGTCTATTTGTATATGTATCTTATTCATGGTGTATGTTCTTAATTATCATATCACTTGATTTGACGAAGTCAATATTTCTGTATCAGAAATCGTATGGTAAATAAAATGAATTGAATTGAATAATCATTGTAATTCTATGTGAACCTGCATCATTACAAAGTTAGTGGTTTCAGTTCGAAATATCTTGTCTAGTTGCTTGGGAGTAAAAGCTGTAGCAGCAGCAGCCAAATGAATGTACAACCAGCCAAATCATGAGAGAAAACTGCTGTATAATTTACACATTCATTTCTATTGTTAACATGCAGTTTTTACTATAAGTGTTTCGCCTTACATTTTTGTCGAGAGCCACAATTAATGTATACGGATCATCATGCATTAAGGGTGATGCTCTACGTATTCTTTCCTTCTTTGGAACAATTGTACCTCCTCTTTGAAATACAGGAGTCTGTAACAAAAGATGTACATTTTAACTATATAATAAATAACTCAGGAAAGCTTGAATTTGGTCAGTAACAGAAATATGAGAGTAGCATCAGAATGAAATAAAAATGCTTAAAATAATCTAATAAATAATAAAATACATAAAAATATTTAATCACCAGGCACAGGAATTCTTAACTTATGATTAATATACTTTACAATTTACACTATTAATATTATTTCAATTATTTCAATAACAGCTATAATCAATTTATCTTATATTTCACAAACCTATATTGACTTCAAGTTATCTATACTCAAACCATTGTCAATAGAAAGAACAAAAACAGCAACCATAACTTGCTGCAGGTAAATATGGTCAGATGAGTGGTGTTTGCAAACACGAACAGATTTTACGAAGGATGTGAGTGGTTTATAGCCTGCAACATCACTGTGATAAGTTCAGTAACTACTCATCTTCATTTCCTTCTGTCCTGGCTCTAATGCCTAGAAGTTCCTATGCCTGCTGATCACAAATAATTGTTAAGAGCGTAGTGAAGTGAAACACTACTATATTTCATCACATAATCATAACCATCGCATAAGGGTTGCACCTTGGTTTATAAACAAGTAATCAGGACTTAAGCATTTCACTGCATAACCATTGCATCAATATTCCAGGTGTTCACTATAGGGAAATATTGAAAATTAATGTGCCATCACTGCAACCTGTAGGTTCACAGGAGAGAGAACACAGTATGCAGTGTATTGTAATATATTCCTCACTGTTGAGGCCATCAGTTTGCAGATTACTGAGATAGTGGCTAGCCTATCAATGAATCTGATTGGCTCAAGTACCTAAAGTGCGGAAATTAGCAGATACGACTAAGTGATAAGCTAACAGAGTGGCAAGAGATATGAACCATTTGGTTAGCATGTGCTAAGTCAATAACCATCTTATTCTTCAATTGTGTAGGCTATTTGCTTTGATACTTATTCTAATAAGTGCTTATTTTGTGAAACACCAGTATGGGGAAATACAGAACTTGTACTACAGGTTTTAAACTAAGAGTGATTGCATTTGTGGAACAGAATGGTAATTGAGCTGCAGGAAGGAAGTTAGCCAAATTATGAACTTGTTTAGTAGTCCGATAATATTGACTCCAGTTAAAAAGTACACATGATTAAACATTATTGTAAATGGTTTTGTAAATAACAGATGAGTCTTAATTAAATAAAACCAAAGTCACACTTTTTCTTTTTATTTGCTGGAGTTGGTGCTTGAATTGTGGTGTCAGCATCACTTCTGTTTCCCCTCCTTCCCCTCTCCTACGAATGGTGTAATGTGGCCATGCTTCAATAACCTGACTCCCATTACCATACATTAGTTGCTGGAAGTTAACACAGGCAGCCTTATATAATTTATTTTTCGCATAATGGCTGCGCTCATCTAATAGTTACACTGTGTATTTTTATATTATGAAGAATGCATAAAAAGTGACAATTCTGTGATGAAATATGGTATCTCAATTGATCATTCGAACACTTCTCTATTTGGCTATTTACCTCGAACATGCTTAGAAAGAGTTCTGTTTCCATTGTCAGCTATGAGCCACCACAGTTGACAATGGAAGCAAGACACTTTTGAAACATGTTTAAGGTAAATAGCTGTATAGTTAAGCTTTTAAATGAGTCACGGAGTAACACTACTTTAATGAAAATATCTGGTTTCAATGAAATGGATCATCCATTCTATTGCCAAGCATAAAGTAACAGCAATATTTAAGTAGTCTTGCATTCTAGCTAGGATTAGTTACAGCATATTTCATTAACCTTTTGGAGTAGAAAGTGCCCCTGTTAGGTTTAGCCATGTTGTTGCTAATGATTAACAGTATCCAATAATTCTGTATCCTTACTGATAAATATCACTAAACTGAATGAAGGTTAATAAAAAGGGTACACAGGAAAAAGGGGAATGTCATATTTTCAACAAACTGAGATAATTCAATTTGAAAGTTTCAACCTTTAATGTTGTCTAGAATAATACATGTATATAACTGATATTATTTAAGGTTAGCCAAATGTATTGGTATTGTACACAGATAATAGTGAAAAAGCAGAATTAATGTCTACTATTAAAAAAAAAAAATGGAAATGAAGTAAATACACATTTGTCACCAAAATAAAGGGGAATGTCAGTGTTATCAACACATTATAATGAAAATAAAGAATGTCACTCTTAATAAACCATAATAAATAGCATTATTACACCTCTGAATTAATAGTCAGGAAGTGTACCAATGAAGCATCTTCCCTCTGGTCCACAAAGTGATCTAAGAACTTGCAGCTCAGTAAATTTTGCTTCAGAGATTGGATGTAAACCTGAAATAAAAGTTATAAATTTTAACCCTCAATATTCCCAGGACATTTGCAAATGTAGAGCAACTTCATGTATGGTACATGTACATGCACTTCATTCATAAGATGTCTCTGGAATAAGAAATTCACTATCTGGTGTTTCTGGGAAGTGTAGGGTTGATTTTGGAGCATTTATAACAGGTCTTCCCCAATGGCCACTGTATTCCATGAATCGTGGATGATCAATGGAGATGACAAGTTCCCTAAAAGGCCATGTACAAGGGAGTCAAAAGCTTGGTCCATTGATGAATCATTGGTTGATCAACTTCAGTTACGTGGAAAGAGATGGGCTTATTTCTGGCACCCATAAAGTGACCCGTCCAGTCTTCTGGCATTTCAGCTGCAAATTTCTGATTAATTAGTGCCAGATTTCTATCACACTAAGTACAAGTGCCCATGAATTGGAAACACTATTTTCGCAGAATCTAGGTGTTTGGTAAGATGCACACTGTGGAGACATTGCCCTTTCTTTTGACTGTTCTGTGGTGATATTCTCTTTTAATCAATTGGATATGACTTCTGAAACGTGTTATATTTCAGTGATGTTTTGCTTTATTTGGTTGGACATTGTCAAATTATTCTCCCGCACATAAAGTATATCTTTGTAGTGTTACTTCATTTTTTGTTTTACATTGACATTCCCTGCTTTTCCCGTGTACCCTTCAAATATTAACAACTAAAACTTCATTTTAATATTGTAATTATGTATTATATTACAGACATACTTTGCAAATCAATTATTTGCATCATCAGTGTGTTGAATGTTCCGTCGTTATCATCATGGTCCCTAGGTGACAGATTCTTTCCTATTGTGTACGATGTTGCTTGTTTGAATTTAGGGCGCCTATATATTTATTGATTTTAGTGTTAAATTAATAGTGCTCTTCTTCTCATCCTTGGGTCCTCTTGTTCTTGTCTTGGCTGTTTTTTTGAGACTGCTTAATGGGTCGTGGGAAAAGTGAGTGGTTATAGGAGAGTGGGTTGAAAGAAGTATTAATAAATGAAATGAAGGGGAAAAACAATTGCACTTTTATTACTATGTTCAGCAGCTAAAACTTGAATAACCTGTACATTGTAAATATAGACTGACTTTCAATAAATATGCCAAATGATTCGGTATCCTGAGCCTCACTTCACCGTCACCAAGAATGTATATAGCCGAATAAACATAAGATGATATGGCCTAAATGAGTCTTGGATGGAATTTAGCCTGACACTGAAAAAGAATAAAAATAAATCTTGCAGTTCAAGTTTTGTCTAATCCCGAAATTTATCTTGTAAATTTAGTTGTTAGGGGATTTATCATTGGGTAGGTGTGCAAAACTGCTGGCCCCCTTCTTGTCATATAACTGTCAATCTAATAGACGCTCTGGCAATGATTTATGAAGTTTTATTACTTTTGCAGACGAATAGGTCTACAAAGAAGGTGCTATATAGTTTTATTACTCTTGGCGTCAGTATGTCACTGCCTGGTCTGCCGTTCTGGTGAAATGAGGAATTCTTGTACTATATTAAACTTATTCTAATATATGGAAATACCTAGTTAAATTGTAAATATCTTATTACACATGGGATACCCTCTCATGTGTTGCCAACTACTGGAAGCAAAACAAATTTATTGATAGAATCAATCAGCTGTATTTCAAAATTCATTAGGCGATCCTTACTCTTCAAAATAAATAACTTCCCCAACCATAAAATCTATGGATCCATAGATTAATACAGAAACCACTGCCACCACCAGACCCATTAACTCAGAAGTCAAGAGCCAGCATTCCTTATTAAATTAATTTAGATTACAGGATAAATAGGATTTTTCTGAAATGATTACATTATACATATAACTTTCTCTACCAATTGCTCCAGTTTAGTTTCTACATAGATTAAGTATTTCAAGTTAAGATTTGCAGCATATTACAGGTCAGTTTGACCCACAAATCAAAATAACTAAATTGATCAGACTTCTACACAAACGTTAATAAACAAAAGTTAATGAAAAGTTTCATTCACAAAAGTTAATGAAAAGTTTCATTCACAAAACTTAATGACCTTTTAAATATGTGCAAAGGCATTCACAGTCAGATTTACTTGACTTCATAGAAAAGCAACTAGGATACAAAGTACACCATCATCGATAAAAAAAGTTGAAAAATGGAAGCTCAATTGTGCACTGATACCAGAGATGGCACCCCTGGTCTATGTCACATTTATCGTTATACAAACCCATGGCCATGTCATTAGTTGTCTTAGGCAACATACCCTTGCACCATGGCCTAAAATAGCCAGTGGCAAACCCTCTAACCATGAGTCACTTCTCTCTGAGCTATCAACTGCAAAGTGTTTTACACCTTGCTGGTAGTCTTTAAGTCCCCATGCCCATCTCTTGTAGATGGCAATAAAAGAGTTGAGTAAAATATCAGGTGTGAGTAACTTTACATAAAGATGTAGCAGTAATTAATGATTATAAAAAAATAAATGGAATAAAATATTGAGTTCAATACTAAAAAAGAATGTGTGAACAAAACTTTTCAAAAATGAGGATATTTAAAATGAAAATTCACACGTGAATTATTCAACAAAAGGTGTAATTAATAATCTATAAGTCAATAATTGAACCAAGCTGTTGTATGGAGGAGCAAGTTGGCCAGTAAGGAATCAGGAAATAAGTAACATAACAGCTGTCGAAATGAAATGTTATAGAAGAATAGTGGGGAAGACTAGGAGGAACAGAATCTGGAACCAAAGAATAAGAGAGGAATTGAAACAAACTTCAATAGAAAAAACTTAGCAGAATAGACAGTTGAAATGGTTTGGACGTGTGTTGAGGATGGAGGAAGGGAGCAAGCCAAAACACAAAGGAAAGAGAAAGAAGCAGAAAGAAGAATTATTTAACATGAATTTTATGTAACACGAGTCTCTTATGCTGTAGAATATACAACACTATGTGCAAATTGTGATTTGCAGCGTATTTCAGGCCTATTTCTACCACAATTTTCTAACCCTACTTCCGACATGTATATTTTTTTACCTAATAAATTCTTAGGCCTATATATTTCCTGCAATATTATTTATAATGCTTGTATTCTGGCTGAGGTAAGAATATAAAATCATTTTCCTTCACACTATGGTACTACTCAGTGGCTCACGCATCAGCTTGCTCGGCCCAGTCTACCATTGAGATAGGTATAACGTTCCCATAACCATTTCCTGTTCTCACTGTTATAGTGATAAAAAGTAATATTTTGTCATTAGAAATGTTAAAAATGTCCTGTCTATCCACACATTTCTGGCATCTTCTCCTCAGGAAATTTGCATTTACACTTGACAGTTCAATATTCAAAATTGAGTTGATTTTTCATTTATTGTTTTCTTTTATATCTTCCAACAATTTTTCATGTTCTCCCATAAATAAACATTTCATGAAGTTAAATCAAGGGATTGTGAGGGTCATAATCCGTTACTAATTACCCTATTTTTAACAATTTCCTGAATTAAATTTAGCAAGTCATCAGCTGTATTTGCAGTAGCAGTCTTATTGGAACAATCAAGAATGTCATCCATAAGACAGTTATTATTTATTTATGCCAACAAGCTTACTGTTGGTGTTTTTAAACACACAAAACCTCTGATTCAACCTCTTAAACATAAGATAGTTGTTCAAAAAATGATGTATGACATTCCTGTATCTTTGCATCTTTTGTTCGTTCATAAAATATGTCCTATTATTCTGTACGCATTTACTACACACCATACACCAATTTTTGCTTGATGCAAGGGGTCCTCACGTGTAAAATACACGTAATGATGAAACAATAACCATGTAAGTGGAACCAAGCTTTGTCAGAGAAGAATATTAACAATGGGTCAATGACTTCACTGAAATTTTGCATAATTCATTTACTGAAATTTACTGGACTCGTATGGCACTAATTCCCGGACCACAGTGACCCTGAATGCTTTCAACTTTAAAGAGTTTGATACCTCAAGCTAAGCTCTTCGAAATACCTGTTTCCTGTTCAACACCTAAGGGATTTTTTATGAGTATATTCTAATCATTCTCCAATTTCCATCTAGTTTCTCCTTAGTAAGGAACTGACTTTTTACTTTCTCTACTGGTAAGTAGGGGAAGTATTGTACTCCACCCAAAAATTTGATGTCGAGATTTCACCAGAAATATACTTTAGAGACCCCCTGAACCCAAAAAAAAAAGCATTTTTAGAAAAAGGTCTGTGTGTGTGTGTGTGTGTGTGTGTGTGCGCGTGCGTGCGTGTGTGTACAGCATAACTAAAAAACAAAAGGTAGGCTAGAAACCAAAGTTGGTATTTAAGTTTAATGTCTTTCAAGGATGTGACACAAAGATTTTAAAGAAAATAGCCCCATCCTAAACTACCCTTTACAGGGAACATTTTTCGAAAATTTTGATTTTCTTGAAAATGGCTCTAACGATTTTGATTAAAATGTCATATGTTTGAGATATTTTGATGACAAATGAAATGCATATCTTGAATTTTCTGGCTATAGCCCCTGTAGTTGTATTTACTCTGGACTACTTTTGCATAACTGGTAAACCGTTAGAGATAGACAAAATCTTACTGTACAAAAAATGTAGCTCTTGCTAAAATACACAATTTATGTCTAAATAAATTTTCTTGTAGGGTGAACCATTTCAGAGATATTCCTTGTTATGTGTGTAAGTTTCGGAAAACTTAAAACTTTCGTGAAATGGAACATCGTTGTTCATTTTTTTATGTTAAGTGTGGAATCTCAAAGCTTTAAAAGATTTGACTATCACACAAAGCCCACTGTATTCAAATATTCCCCTTGCACCTACAAGGAAATAAGGAATAAGATAATTTGTACAAATGTTTATCTTAACTAACATAAAGAAGATATAGGAATAAGAGTTTGTAAGAATGGTTAGTACAAGAGCAGAGAAAGTCATGTGAGTGCAGCACATCAGATTTTTTACTCTTTACTTTCTATGCAGAATTGATCCTGTTCCCCTAAATCGGTTTACAACTCTTTACACAATTTCTCTGTTTGAGATAGGCCAGGAAATTGTTTATCACCTTCTAACTTTCCTACGAGAGTTTGTTATAACATGTGTATCTTTCATAAAAAAGTGCAATCTTACAAATGTAACAAATATATAGACTATAAGCTTTACATATCTTAGTAAAGTAGTGCGGGACAAAAGTACGCAGGGGGTAAGAGTATGCACAAGGGTTATTTATAAGAAACATGCCATGGTGTTAGCAGCTCTGTATGCTGTTGAAAGGATTACATAGCAGATAGCCTTTCTATGTAGTTTCATTGTGCAGTGCATTTCATCTTTGAATTATGAGGTAACGGTTCAAATCAATCATCTTGACATTATTTTAAGTAGTTTTGGAAATGTGATTGCTCTACTATTAAGCTAAGACTGGTGTTTTATTACTGTGTAATTTGAGAGACAGATTTCTGTAGAAACATGCCATGCCTTGGTCATTGTATAAAAGTGGTCACAGATGATATCACGACCTGGGAAATGTTTCAGACAACAATGAGGCAAGAGTACGAACTGCAGAGTGGGGCAAATGTATGCATGTGACACACAGTGAAATGTATTCACTAACCTTCATTGATGCAATTTCCGTTGAGACTGCAGAACGTTTTAGTTATGCTAATGTTTGTTGGCCTAACGTAGATATCAAGACCCAGGAACTTAGGTCTTTGGCAGAGAGAAAAGACAAAAATAAAGGCAAAAGAGAATAAAAAAATCAGAAGTGCTGACTAGTTCATCTTTTAAAAAAATTGAAATGAATCCAGCCTAACAGAATCTGCACACAGTCATATGAGGTATAAAAAGACAGAATGCTGTTCAACCCTGTCCAAAGCGTGAACTTAGGCTTCAAGTGAGAAAATCCGCTGTCCAGGACGCGAGGAGTATGTTGAAATATTGGAAGAGGACTGGATTCAATGCCAAAAGTATGCAGTATTGTGACATGTAACTTGTTCTAATCATGAAGGAGGCAGAAAATTTATCTGCGACTAATGTGGAGAATGACTCAGACCATGAGAAAGTTTCAATCTGTTCTTTATCCAAATATGTTTATGTTTCTGCTATTGTTTAGAGTGAGTGTGTGGGGTTTAACAGCCCGTCGACGAGGTCATTTGGGCCCGGCTATTGTTTAGATAAATGGTGGTTAATATGAGACAGACTATGGTCCTTTGATCTATTCTTGTATTGTAATTAAAGTACGAGCACTATGCAGTACAATTAAGCATTTGTGCTTTCTGCATACTCTTACCCCATGTATGGGGCAAAAGTTTACATGGGTCACATTTTGGTTAAACATTTTTAAAACTATTTTGCAAAGGCAAAAATAGATTTTAACTACTGTTTGTGGCACACCAAGTAATTACAGATTTGACAATAAAAAACAATAGAAATAATAGAAGACCCAGGTTCAGGCCACAGAATCACCATAAACTCCATAAGAGGTCTAATAAATAAAAGTAACAAACACAAAGTTAAAACTTCTTGGAATTTTAAAAAAGCAGATTGGTCCAGTTTCCAAAATGAGATAGAAGGGAAGTGTAATATACTGTTAGAATCAGAGTTCAAGTCAACAGATGAAATGAATAAAAAATTTGTGAAATATTATTGACAGCAGCCAAAACACATATCCCCAAAGGAAAGTTAAAGAAATATAGCTACTTTTGGTCTCCATCTTTATCTAAGTTAAAACACGAAAGAAATATAGCAAGAGTCAAAGCCGAAAGAACCAAGTGTCCAAAAGATGTACAAAACTGGAGAAGAAAAGCAGCCATTTTTAAGAAAGAATTAATTACAGCAAAAAGGGCCAGTTTCACAAATTTTGTAGAACATATGGACTATAGGAAAGATGGAAATAAAATATACAAATTCCTTAATAAAACAAAATTATCAAAAAACACAACTGAACCATTAAAATATAATAACAAAAGCTTAACTACAGATAGGGAAATAGCAGAATCCCATAAGTTTTATGCTCAGTCACAAAGAGTACCCCAAGCGTATAAAAAACAAGATAAGGCTATCCAAAAAACTATCAGAGAAACTAGTAAGCCAAAAGGTATACGAAATGATATTTTTATTCAGGATTTTAATGAAACAGAACTGGATTTAGCAATAGAACAATTACAGAACAAAAAATCTCCTGGACCTGACAAGATCCATCCAGAGTTTATTAAACACCTTGGCAGGAAAGGAAAAGAAATCCTACTTAAACTGTATAACACGTGTTGGAGAATGACTGTACCTTCCGACTGGAAAAAAGCCATTATCATCCCGATTTTAAAGAAAAACAAACCCTCAAACAATATTAATAGTTTCAGACCAATATCTTTGACCAGTGTTATTGCAAAAGTGATGGAAAGAATGGTGGCATCTAGACTTAACTGGTTCCTAGAATATTACAACTTAATTAATAGTTCACAGACCGGCTTCAGACAGAATCATAGTACAAGTGAAAATGTACTCCTACTAAGCCAAGACATCAAGGAAGCTTTCAATAGAAAGGAGGATACCTTGGCAGTATTCATTGATTTTAAATCAGCATATGACTCAGTCTGGAGAAATAAATTAGTTGAGAAGTTGCAATCAATAGGTGTGAAAAGTAACATGCTTAAGTGGATAACTCAGTTTATTTCACAAAGATTTTGTGCCACAAAATATAATACATACATTTCCAAATATAAACAAACACACCGAGGACTTCCACAAGGTGCTGTTCTGAGCACAACACTCTTTAACATATATATAAATGACCTTCCATCAATAATAAAAACTTTAGAAACCAAAATTGCTTTATTTGCTGACGATGTAGTCATTTGGACTTCAGGCTCTTCAAAAAAACCTGAATTAATTAAAGACAGAATAGAAACAGCCCTAAACAAAGTACATGAATGGAGCTCCAAAAACCTCATGACTATCAATGTGGAAAAAACAAATTATGAATTATTTACACTAAAATACAAACCAGTTAATATTAGCATAAATTATAATGGTAAACCACTCAAAGCAGTTGATGATGCCAAATACTTAGGCATCACTTTCGACAGAAAGCTAAGTTGGAAAAAACATATAACAAACATCTCAGAAAAGGTTGAAAAGAAATTGCAAATCCTGAAAAGGTTAGCTGGTGCTAAATGGGGCTGCTCAAGGAGAGTCCTTAACACAACATACAAAATGTATATTAAACCAAACCTCTTGTACTGTTCTGAAGCTTTAATAACAGCAGCAAATGCTAACATCAATAAACTTGAACAAATACAAAATCAGGCTCTTCGCCTAATCACTGGAGCAGTTAAATCCACACCTATTGATGCCATGCTTGCCTTAACACGGACCCCATCAATAACAACAAAAATAGAAGAACAAGCATTGCTCCAACACGAGAAAATGTTACGACTGCCAAACTCTAAATGGACAGAAGAGAACCTCCCCCCTTCAATCCTTAAAACTCATAGTAGTTTCCTAGAAAAGGTAACACAGATTAAATTCAAATTGAACATTCCTAACACCAGAGAAAATCTACTTATTAGAGAAAATCCATTGGAATTATTGCAACCTACCTTCAATTTGGAATTAATAGAGGAAATAAGTAAATCAGACACACCAAAAGAAATACAAAAACTTCTAGCTCTGGAAACAATCAATACTAGGTATCCCACAGAAGAATGGCTGCACATATATACTGATGGATCCTCGAAGGAAAACCTTACTGGAGCTGGAGTTACATGTTCATATTTTTCCTTTTATCATTCTGTTGGCAGAGACACAACAAATTATGATGGAGAAATAGAGGCTATATACATTGCTCTCCGACAATTATTAAATCTTCCCTTAAATAAATTTAACAAGGCAGTAATTCTTTCGGATTCTAAAGCTGCAATTCAGGGAATATGTTCAAATACTACAAAGAAGTCAACAAAAATTAGAGAATGCTACAAAATGTTAACACAACTCCAAAAAGTTAATAAGACTGTTCATCTCCAATGGATTCCAGCACACTGTGGAGTCATGGGGAACGAAGCTGCAGACTCACTTGCAAAGAAAGCCACAACAATAACACAAAAGTCTAAATTCAATTTCTCATATTCCTCAATAAAACGCTTGATCATTAAAAATTTTTGTCATTCATACCTACAAGAAATAGAAACAAATGCCAAAGATAAAAAATGGATTACACTACTTTCCAATCCAGATATAATCCCCCAGAGACTGTTGCAGCCTTCCGACTATTGACAAATCATGACTGTTTGGCAAGTCATCTCTACAGAATAGGTATCTCAGCCTCACCGATATGTGTCCTGTGTAACGATCCAGCAGAAATGAATGAAGAACACTTGAAGACCTGTGAAGCATTAAGATCAGAAGAAACTACAGTTCAAAAGTATTGGAAAGCACGAATGCTAATGGCTTCATTGCCAGATGCAAGGCACTAGAAAACAACAACAACAATAAAAAACACATGCATAACAAATATATGCCATTGCATTCCTTTAAAGCTTAAGTGCATATACTTGCCCCATACTACTCTGTTTGCAGCAAATACTAAGATAAGTGAAGCTTATAGTCTCTATATATTTGTTATATTTGCAGAATTGTATTGCTTCACTGTTAACAGCTTCATTTGTTTTTGAATGTGCAATCTTTTTGAGGCATTATGGGAAACTGTGCAATCTCCACATACACTGGTAACATAATTATCACATAAAACTTTAAATTTATATCCACAGGAACGGAACAACTGAACACTAACAATGCTCACTACTTAATTAGAATGCTTAAAATTTGTAAATTTATAAGCATGGAACAGAAACAAAACAAATTAGAAAATGGTTTCAGTAAAATTGCAGTTCATCAGATCATGCTGTTGTTAGCCAAGAACAAGTGCAATGCATTATGTTTGGGCAATGAGAATCTCGGGTGTATCTGCTGACATGCATTCTGCCTTACAGTAGCCACAATGTGAAGGAAAAGCGTTGTATATATTTACTTCATAGCTGAGGAATACTTCCTCAAAATTTAAAATTTTCTCTTCTCTTTGTTCCTATGATAGTTGCAGCAAACAACTAAATAACACTTAAATTTATAATTTTCTGGAATGCGTTTCGGAGGCTTACTTTCCTGCATTATCAAACGGACAATGACTGGATTTCCATGGTGCGGATGGCGATGCTTCTTCTGATGTTTCTTCTGGTGATGGTTCAAGGAACTTGCTGAAAATATCTTTCTGGGGAATGTAGAAATTAAATACTCTGTTTCTATTTTTTAAAATGAAGATTTGTTCCCATATGGACAGCTCTTGTTTTCCAGTTACGTGTTTGGGGAGTTTTGGTTCTGGCTTTATGTTGTGATTTTTTGTCCAACAGTGAAAAGCAACTGCTGATTTTTCCAATTGGTTGCTCTTGATGTTTCTAACGTGTTCCTTGGATCTAATTTCTAAATTTCTTTTGGTTTTTCCTGTGTATACTTCATTACAATCACTGCATTCAATTTGGTATATGGCAGATTTTTTGTTAGGTGGAATAGCATCTTTGATGTTTGAATTCAGCAGGTTTTTTATGGAGTAATGGTTTACTGGTGCTAACTGTTGTTTAGTGTTATTGACTCACCTTTTAGATTAAAGTGCCCTTCATACTTATCCCACTTCAACAAGCTATCTAAGCAATATAATTACTCTGGTTCTAAATTTAAAATATATTTCTTTTCTTCTTAGAAGGTCTATCTGTGTCTCCTCTCTTCTATGTTGGTGATTTTTCCCTTGCATCTACTAATTTCCATTGTCTCTTGCTTTCCTAGGGTTTTAGTACTTTCTGTTGACAATTTCTGTCTGAACACTTTCTAAACAACATTGCAGACTCTTTCAACTTATTACTATGTATACTTTCTTTCCTATCTTACTACAAATCACATATGTGCTTTTTTTTAACATAGTACATATTATGGCATGTAATGCGTCCTCTGATTGGTAATCAGAGGATATGGTCGGTGAATTTATTTTGATAACTCTCCCGGTCAGGTCGGTGAGACCCGTAAACCAACGACAGGTGTGGTCCTCCAGACATTCTGGTGGTTGTGAGAGAGCGATGTGACCGCCAAAACATAAAAATATGGTGCTCTCTTAAAAGCGGTTACTATACTGCTATTGCTCTATGAGTGAAAATATTGTAGAGCAAGAGGATTAATGACTTCATTGTCAGAAATCCAGCATTAGTTAACAACACATATTGAGATTATAAAACTTAATGTACCCACAATTATTTTCTTTGTGTTCTTGACCTACTGAATAAAAATTTGGTTGAAATAAATTCAGGCATCATACACATAATTTTTTCTTATTTTGCTTCCTGTTGTTTTTGGGTGTTCATTGATCAAATCCTGCTTTACAGACCACAGCCTTTCAGGCTAAAAACCTAACTAATCTATACATTAATGACACTTTGTAAATCAACAAGCTAAAATGTTCATCAACACGAAGTTTTGTTGATAAACACATGAAAATGCTAACTAACATCATAGATGAACAGCACTGATTAACAATGGCAATTAAAAATCTGCCAATGTGGATACACCACAACAAACTTACCTAATGACCTAGCTGTTGATGGGCCTTAAACCTAAACTCACCTTAAACAGTGTTACAGGGATTGATACCACATTGCCACCCGTAAATGCTTCATAGGTTTCAACATCATACCAAATATCTTTTGAACCTGGAAGATACACCCGCACTTCTGAAACTCCTGGCTCTGTCACAGGGTGAACCAGTAGTGCAGTACCTTCAAGCAAGAAAAATAAATGTAAGCAGAACGGAATGAAAATGCTATCTTTATTCTTCCATTAAGGCAAAAACTTCTTTGATATAAATGGATAAAACACTCATGGTATTACAGTTTATTGTATGGACTTAGTAGCATACAAAAAAAATTCATTTATATACTCCAGCTAATAATGTCATCCAATCCATTAGCTGCTTTGTATGCAGTACCAGTTTTACTGTTATCAATAATTATGGATTTTGAGATCTTGTCTAAATTTAAGGCTGTTCTCTGCACATGTAGAATTGCAGCTGGCATATGGTACTTATTGTACTTATTTCTGATTCAGGAGGTATTTATTACCCCAAAACATATTATACAATGTATTGTGGGCATTTCTACCAGAAAATCCTGTAAGCAGTATCTTTTTACTTTTTAGTTTTAAGTAAAACAAGTAAAACTTCTGCTGGCAAAGAACATTCTTTTAAAATTAGAGCACTGTTAATATCGCTTTCAAGATTACGAAGAGGACATTTGTGTGATAATGCATGCACCTGCGTGCATGCATGTTTAAGAGAGAGAGAGAGACAGAGACAGACATATCTCATAATACCATTTAACCAATTTTGATCATTCTTTCACCATTGCAAAGCCCTATCACTCTGACAGTTACGGGCTATAAAACACCTGATTTCAATTCATACTATAATAATATACCAAGGATTTACAAAACCTATATGCTAGAATATGAGCACATTAGAGTTATTGGGACAGGAATCTCCGTAAAGAGAAAGCCAACAGTTGTCTATCACTGCCCATTTGGATTTGGATTTGGATTTGGTTTAAGGGCGCTCAACTTCTAGGTCATCAGCGCCCTTAACAGACTCATGGCAATAGCCAGATATAAATTTCACTCAAAAAATAAAAATACTAGAAACAACAAAATATACAAGGTAGAAATCAGTGGCAATAGCCAGATATGAAACAAGGTGATAAATATGTCCAAAAGCAGAACAAGATAATTATAAAATTTAAATCCTCAAATTTATATTACACTGCGCTAAAAAATTAAGAACTCTATCAACCGCTGTTTTGTCATCCGCTAGGACCTCTGCAAGTCTGGCAGGCAGCTGCAGAGAATCCCAAAGGTGCGCTAGAGAGTAACACTCTAGGAGCACGTGGCGAACCGACAAAACGTTGTCACACAGCGGACATAGAGGCGCAGGGTCCCTTTTAAATAGGTAACCGTGCGAAAAATTGCAGTGCCCTATTCTTAATCGAGCCAAACTAACCTCCTCGCGACGAGATGTGCGACAGGAAGTTACTCAGTTTATCGGAAGTTCTTTCACTTCTCTAAGCTTATTACCGCGGAGAGCTGACCACTCGTCGTGCCAGGACGACAGCACCGCTCTCCGCACTTCAAGCCTAAAGTCTTCCGAAGTAACACGTGAGATGATAATTCTGGGTTCTGTAGTTGCCGTCTTTGCTGCTAAATCTGCCTTTTCATTCCCAGGCAAACCTACGTGACCAGGAATCCATGCACACACCACGTCAACGCCAGAAGCGTGTAAAACATGGAGGGCATCCTGGATACGTTGTACAATAGGGTGGGGGTTGTACAACTGACAAAGGCTCTGCAGTGCACTAAGGGAATCCAAAATCAGGCAGTCACCTAATTTACGACGGCGAACATACAAAACGGCTCGATAGATTGCATAAAGCTCTGCAGTAAAAATGGAAGTGCTATTTGGAAAACCGAATGTATATGGTTCGGTTCCATAAACATAAGCACATCCAACACCGTTGGTGTTCTTTGATCCATCGGTGTAAATATATCTACGGTCAGAGTAGCCTGACAAAAATTCTAAGAAACACATGCGGATACTTGAAATAGGCATCGTGGACTTCTGGTGTATGGTCATCCCAAGATCTACATGGGGCATACCAGATAGCCAAGGGGGGTAAAGTCTCTCGCCCTTGGCGAACATCACAGGCAGTTCCACTCCAAGCTTCACTAGGAGCTCTTGGAAACGGAACCCCGCAGGCTTTGGATTAAGGGTGCTATTTCTATATCGTTCTCTTAGCGTGGTGGTGAAAAAAGAAGCGAACGTTGGGTGCTTAGGCATACATCTAAGCGCACAACCATAATTTGCCAAGAGAATCTCACGCCGATATTGCAGAGGAGGTTCTGCGGACTTGGCGTAAAGGCTCACCACTGGGCTTGTTGGAAAAGCTCCTGTTGCAATGCAGATGCCCCTATTATGGACCACGTCTAATCTTCTCAGCACAGATGGTCGTGCTGACGAATAAACAATACACCCATAGTCTAGCTTGGATCGGACCAATGCGCGATATATTCGCAACAAAATTGTTCGATCCGCTCCCCACGATTTGCCATTCAGTACTCGCATAATATTTAGGGAACGGTCACATCTCGCTCTTAGCTGTGCAATATGCGACGACCAACTAAGCTTCCTGTCCAAGATCAAACCCAGGAAGCGCGTCTCTTCTGCGAAGGGAAGTTCATCTGGACCAAATCGGAGCGAAGGTGGTAATCGTCTCCTACGGCGCCAGAAATTAACGCAGATTGACTTCTCAGTTGAGAAACGGAAGCCGTTTTTCATGCTCCATTCTCTAAGGTTGTCCAAACATTGCTGCAGGTGCCGTTGTAAGAACGCCGTGCGCTGAGAAGTGCAATAGACAGCGAAGTCGTCTACGAATAGGCATGACGAAACTCCAGGTGGAACACATTTCCAGATGGAGTTAATTGCTATAGCAAAGAGCGTGACACTTAGCACCGAACCCTGAGGTACTCCCTCCTCCTGAACAAAAGAATTAGAAAAAACCTAGCCGACCCTTACTCGGAAAAAGCGGTCCTTCATAAACTCCTGAATGAAAAGTGGTAGGCGTCCACGTATGTTCCAGGCATACAGGGAACGTAGAATCCCTGCTCGCCAGCACGTATCATAAGCCTTCTCAAGATCGAAAAATATGCCAACAGTTTGACAGTTCTTCATAAACCCGTCCATTATCTGTGTCGATATTGACACAAGATGGTCAACAGTTGAACGGCGTCGTCGAAAACCACACTGGATGTTAGTCAGTAGGTTACGACTTTCTAACCACCATACCAATCGTCCATTGATCATGCGTTCCATCACCTTGCAAATGCAACTGGTGAGGGAAATAGGACGATAGCTGGAGGGAAGATGACGGTCCTTCCCAGCCTTCAAGATGGGAATAACGGTGGCCTCCCGCCAATTTTCTGGGAGTATACTGTCAACCCAAACACGATTATAGACCTCGAGCAGGAATGCCTTACCTTCAGGAGAGAGCTGTTGTAACATTTGTACATGAATACCGTCCGGTCCTGGTGCTGAACATCGCGAAGATTTCAGGGAATGCTCCAGCTCCGCCATGGTGAAAAGGCGATTGTAATCTTCTACGTTTCTAGAACGAAACGTGCAGCCTTGAGATTCCACCTGAGTTTTAAATGGAAGGAACTCAGGGGAGTAGTTTTCCGAGCTAGACACTTGTGCGAAAGCACTGCCAAAGGTATTGGCCACTTCAAATGAATCAACAACAGCTCCTGTGGCTGTTTTTAGTCCCGCTATTGGTATTTGGGTCGTTTTAGCTGCAACACGCCTTAATCTATCCCACACAACCGAGGAAGGTGTGTGTCGGTTAAATGAAGCTACAAATTTGCTCCATGATGACTTTTTGCTATCCTTAATGACTTGTCTGGACCTGGCGCGCATTTTCTTGTATTCAATCAGGTTTTCCAAAGTAGGGTGACGTTGGAAAACCCTGAGTGCACGCCTTCGAGCACGAATGGCATTCCGACATTCTTCCGTCCACCAGGGGACGGGAAATCGACGGGGGTGTGTAGTGGACCGCGGAATCGACTGTTCAGCAGCAGAGAGAATCGTCTCCGTGAGATGCTGCGCCAAATTATGCACTGAGTCGTGCTCGTTGTACGTAAAGACAGCCAACTGGGTGTAAAGGTTCCAGTTGGCATGGTCCAAACGCCATCTGGGCATACGTGTGGAAAATGTATGTTGTGTTAAGAGACTAATAAGACATGGGAAGTGGTCACTAGAGTGTAAATCAGAGATGACATTCCATTGTAAGGAGACTGCCAACTGAGGTGAACAAACTGCAAGATCGAGGTGTGAGAAGGTGCTGTGCGAGTCAGAAATGAACGTAGGCTCTCCAGTGTTGAGGAGAGCTAGGTTGTGACTGTCAAGGAAATCGGCAATGATCTTACCTCTCGCACAAGCGCGACTTGAACCCCAAAGTGGGTGGTGCGCATTGAAGTCTCCCACCAACAGAAACGGTGTTGGCAACTGGGAAACTAGATCTTCTAAATCAATGTGCGAGAAGTCATGGGACGGAGGCAAATAAACATTACAGATGGTGAAATGCATGTTTGGCAGTTTAATCCATACAGCAACTGATTGTATATCAGAGTGCAATGGTAGAGTTTGCATATACACGTCATCTCTAAGAAGCATCATAGCGCCGCCATGTGCCGGTACACCCTCTTCTGGTGCAACATCGCACCGTATTGGGGTGTATCTCCTTAGATGGAAAGCGTCATGAGGACGTAGCTTAGTCTCTTGCAAACATGCGACCAGAGGTTCATTTTCTTTGAGCAAAAGCTCAAGTTCTGGCCTTTGAGTCCGAATTCCACGTACGTTCCATTGTAGGATAGCCATATTGCATTGTGTATGGGATAGGTAACTCCAAGGTAACTCTTCATTACTTTGGAGTAGGCGGTTGTCGAACTAACTTAGCCCTTTTTTTTTTCTCTGGGGCTGGCATTCTTGTCTGGCGCTTTTTTGCGCCTCTTTTCTACTGGGGGTCTCCCAGTGTGGGCAGATTCCAACTCCATGTCCTCTGCCGAGGACGTCCGTGTTCCGATGCTGAATTTTGGTTCGAGAGACTCGAACCGATTGGACACGGAGACCGGCGAAGATGACATTCGCCGGTCTGTTGCCATCCCAAAGGATTCCTCCGAAGAGGATCTCCTGGGAGATGTCTTTGGGCTTTTCTTTCCCTTTGGTGCCTTGGGAGATATCTTATTTTCTTTGAGGAAATCAGATCTTTGATAATGGGTCTTAAACTTCATCGGTGACACATCGTATACAATCGGTCTACTTTTAGAGCTCGGCTTCTTTGTTGGCGACCTTCCTGGTCTGCTGGATTGAACTGCGGTGCTTGTAGATGCTCTGGCGGACTTAGATGATGTCTGAGGCTTTGGAGGTGACCTAGCTACGAGAATCTTATCTGAAATTGTTACCCCGCATTCATCGCTAGTTTGAGTTGCGATTTCCCGACACGGTACTGGTTTAGCTACAACCGAGCTATAGGTACCGGAATTCGGGATAGTGGGCTGTCGCAAACGTAAGAGCTTTCGGGCTTCTGAGAAGGGCACCTTCTCTCTAACCCGGATCTCCTGGATAGCTCTTTCCTCCACATAACGGGGACATTCTCGGGAGCTTGCTGGATGTTCTCCCCTGCAGTTAATACAACTGGGAGGTGATGTACAGTCATCGTCATGATCACTGCCCAGCCCTTCTCTTTTCTCACACTGTAATGTAGTTTAGTAACTTTATTTATGTGGATTAAACCTTCTTTATACTGGAGTGACATGACTGTTGCAGTAGGATTAATTCTCCACCACTCTTTCAGCTGCCCTTAGCAAGTAACCCTGTTAAGTACCCCTGTACACATCCCTTCCATGGAAGGTTACTATTTGGAGAAGACACCAAGTATCATTTTACTGTGACATACGGTGGAGATGCTAAGTTATGTTTACCTTCATTCCATCTGGTGTAGGTGTCATCAAACATCACAACACTTGCAAAAGAAGGCTAACTTTTTATTAATATCATGGAACAGAAAATTGTTACTCTACCGAGAATGCATGCATATAAGACAAATACCATGGATGTTTCATCTCAATATATATAGATGGTCACTACTTAGCAACTAAGACGCAGCAAAACAAAAGACTTGAATCTGCTTATAACGGTGTGATACCAATGACAAAGTATTTTAGTAACTCGTAAGAAAGAGTATAAGTAAGGGCTGTGATACATAACTATACTTGCTGACAATCAAGGAGCTCTTGAAGGAAAGACTATCACATTTAAGCTGTTCTGGGAGTGCAAGGTAATGATACTGACCCAAAAGAATTCAGTAGAACTGATGTGGCTACCAGGACAGAGGAATTCAGGACAACAAAAGGGCCAACAATTTGGCAAAGAAAGGAACACAGGATCCTTTTATTGGTCCTGAACCCAGACAAGGACTATCCTATGGCTTTGTCCAAGAGTAGTCCGGGAACGGATCAGGAAAAATCATAATGAGCACTGGGAGCCCTTGCCAGGACACAAGTACACTAAGGCTCTCATCAGAGATAAAAAAGAGCAGGACACTATTATAGCTTGGGTGCTAGTTCTGTGCTGGTGAAGCCTGGGTGCACAGTGGTTATCTGGACAGCTGGTGAGCCCACAACTCTTGCACATGCGCAGTGAATACAGCTAGTTCAGTCTAGCAGAAGCAGTATTACAAGTGACGTCTCTCTTGCAGCCATCTGCTTATGATATTTGAACTCGCTGTGCACAGTTTCATTTCTATAATTAAACTTGGACACTGTGTTTAGGCGTGTGTTTATTGAAGGTTAGGTTGTTGTTAGGTTGATTTATTACTGTTAGGTTATTATTATTGTTAGGTTACTGTCTTTTGCATTCTTATACAAAATAAAATGCCTCCAATTTTATTAAAACTTGGCACAAAAACTTTGCATAGCCAAACTAAGAAAGTTGTGAACAATGTCCATGTGTTCATGAAAAGTGAAGCAGTTTCTGGTGATTTATTGATTCCATTGAAGAAAGTGCAAGAAAAAGTATGTGCTGCAACTAAAGTGCCTGAAAGAACTAGAAGAAACATTGTCAAGGAAGGGAAACAATGCAAGGAACAGGGCACCTCTTTTGGAACTCCTGGAAAAGTGCACCGTGCACCAAAGCATGTCACAAATATAGATGATTTTGATAAATGTGTTATTTGACGTGTTATATATAATTTTTACATTGTTGAAAAAACGCTTCCCACCATGAATAATTACTAGCTAAGGTTAGGAAGGCCACAAATTTTAATGGAGGTAGTACAAGTTTGCAAATAATTTTGAGGAAACTGGGATTCAAGTGGCAGAAAACAAGAAAAAACACTAGAATATTACAGCAAAGGCACAACATTCGAACTCTTCGTGTTTCACTCTTGCGGGCAATTATGCCATATAGGGAAGAAGGAAGGCCCATAATATATGAGGATGAAACCTACATCCATAGCACCAAAATAAGATCAAACAGCTGGAGTGATGATAGTACCACAGGTTTTTCCATGTACCTGTTGCAAAAGGGCCAAGAGCAATCATGGTGCATGCAGGAGGTAAAACTGGATTTGTACCTGGAGCATTTCTAATGTATAAATCAAACAAAAAAAACAGGTGATTACCACCATGAAATTAATGGGAAAAATTACAAAAAATGGCTAGTAGAAAGATTAATTCCTAATTTGCCTCCCAGATCCGTCTTGGTGATTGATAACACATACCATAATGTGCAGTTGGAAAAGGCCCCAACATCGGCTTCAACCAAAAGTGAGATGGACTGGCTTGCAGCAAATAATATACCATTTGACGAAAGGATGTTTAAGTTGGAGCTTTACAACCTAATTATGGCTCACAAACCAGTTGAAAAAAATTATGTAATTGATAGTTTGTTGGCCATTCATGGACACAGTGTGCTTATATTACTGCCCTATTCACCAGATCTTAACCCAGAAGAGCTTATTTGGGCTGATATAAAACAATGGGTAGCTGATCAGAACACATTTAAATTAGATGATGTGATGAAGCTTTACCAACAGCATGTTGATATTAGAGTGGAAAAGTGGGAAAATGCCTGTCAACACATTATAAAGCTGGAGGACAAATATATTGAACAAATATATATGTTTGAAAATGTTATAGAAAGCTTTGTAATCCAAGGTGGAGGATTTAGTGACAGTGAAGCCGAAGAAAAGAATGGAGACAACGAAGGAGAAACTGAAGTAGAAGAAAATGGTGAAATGGAAAAGCCTGAAGAAAACGGTAGTGTTATTTCTGGTATAGAATATTTATCAGACAACTAAAGCCCCTGCTGCTTTAAAACGAAGTATTCAGTGTGACGGGGTTTGTGTACACGTGTAAATATGTTCTTAGCTAATGCTGGATTTCTGACAATGAAGTAATTAATCCTCTTGCTCTCCAATAGTTTTTGATATTGAAGAGAGCAATAGCAGTAATAGTAACTGCTTTTTAGAGAGCACCATATTTTTATGTTTTGGCGGTCACATCGCTCTCTCATAACCCCCAGAATGTCTGGAGGACCACACCTGTCGTTGGTTTATGGGTCTCACCGACCTGACCGGGAGAGTTATGAAAATAAATTCACCGACCATATCCTCTGATTACCAATCAGGGGACGTATTACATGCCATGACAGGTCAGCATGTTAGGGGTTAAGATTTTATAGAGAAATTAGAGAAATGGAGAGGTTGGAAAAATAAAGACTCCCTAGCCCTCAGGAACCCCAATAGCATCAGGGTCGGAAGAGAACAAGAGATGACCAAGGTAAGGTCAGATAGAAAAGTTACAGTGAGGAGCAAAACACCAGTAAGTGGAAGTAATGTTCTGCTCAGCTTGGGTACCTTGTGGTCGCTAATCACATATTCCCTAGACGGAGACCCCTGAGGCACATATGGCATACATATGGCTCAAGTAAAAGAAGCTATTAAGTGGTCAACAAAGAATAATTCTCCAGGACACCATCTTGTTGTGCAAGTCAAATCTTCCCAGGAAAACATTACTGCTACAAACGCAAATTCATGCCATTCTGGGAACACACGAACCATCAAGAAAGAAAGGTTATATCTAGAGGCACTTATTTTTTATTTGCTGCAATTTTGTCTTTAGTGTTTGAGCAAAGTAAATTTTTAACGCTATATCTGTTGATTGGAGCCAATTGTTTATTGTATTTTTAAAAATCTTTAGTGTAAATATAAACTATGATAAAATGAGTTGAATGCAGCGACATTGAACCAGTCATTCAGTGGTGTTGCAGTGTTTGTGTTGTGTCAGCAAAGTCGCTTATCTTCCAGCAGGCAGCAGCAAGATGACACCAGGCATATACTCTCCTCAATGTGCCAGGTAAGTAGGTCACCGACAAAGAATTATTGTCTGTGCTGTACTGCTAAATTTGAGTGGAATAGCACCAAAACACACAACTGAACTTATAACTGAACATTGCCAAATATATGGACATCTATACAAAACCTGCAAATTAGTTGATCTAATTTGTAGCTAGTTTGTGGGAACCGTCATAGCAAAGCCATTAGGATGAAATCATGTCATTCAAACCAAAATGCAGAAGCAACATTACCAAAACCTATTTAAAGTAAATTAAGTTCGCACTCAGAGGCGACATGTAGTAGAAATGTTTATGGAGTATTCATAAAAGTGAAGTATAAAAAAATGCATTAGTAAGTCAAAACTGGAAGATTTTGTTTAATAATAATAATAATAATAATAATAATAATAATAATAATAATAATAATAATAATAATAATAATAATAATAATAATAATAATAATAATAATAATAATAACAATAATAATAACAACAACAACATTAGAACCCTGCTAATCCAAATTAATTGGGGGTAAGGTCTGTGCAGATTCGGAAATGTTCAGATTACCTGAAAACACAAAAAAAAATATATATACATACAGCTATAGAATTAGCAGCTACAAGGTGACATAGCATAGTGATGTGGTGAAGTGACGTTACAATTACCATGCACAACTTAATGACACTGGTTGTTTTTGCCGCTAAACATAACTTCTATCACCAAGATGTGTTACAAAACAAAGTTAAAGTACAGAAAAATGCTTCTACAATTTCTAACTGAAAAGAGGACTGTTTACTACAATCTTACAAAAAATGAAGAAAATAACAATAAAAGACGTCATCTACCGGCTAACTTTAGGCTTCGGACAGTTTGAATACACACTTGCTACAAAAACTGTGGAAAATAACTGTGACTAAGTCTCATCTTTGAAGGTAGCCCATCCATTCCGGCAACAAACAATGATATCGTTTAACTTATTCAAGGATCCCCAGGGTGCAAAAATGCAGGGGAAAATTGCCATCTTGAATGGATATCAGCAGACCATAATGGTCATCAAGATGTCAGTGATGAAGCCATTGTCGCTATGGTATAGAACAAGGGAAGACAGGTATCACTGCTGTGACATCAGCTCACTGAGCTCACATCGAAGGCCAGTTGAATGTGTGACGTCACAGCGGGGAAGAGGAAATGGCATATGGGGCATCGTAATTTTAATGCTGTTTCAATTACGGAATAGTCACAGATTATAAATAATTACATTTCGGTTTTATGCCATGTATTTATATATATATATATATATATATATATATATATATATATATATATATAAAAATTCTAGTTTATATGAACAGTCACATAACGCAAATGCGAGAGAACACATATTATAACTATTTTGCCTGAGCTAGAGGAGAGCTATACAGAACAATTAGGTGGACATTTTCCGACATTTGCAGCTTCGCTTTTCTTTAACTAGTTTGTCAATGTTAGGGCGTAATGTATGGCACATTTGTAACTGAAGACTGTATGTTAGATTGTGATCTGACAATATGCTTTGGGATTTTGACTTAGAAAGGTTCATAACAGAAAAGAATTGTTTGCACACATACATAGAACCAAACATACATAATATCTGTGCAGCAAGGGCATACAACCTCAGAAATCTGGTTTGAGGAACATTATTATAAAAATCAGCCAAGTCTTCCTTGTATTTATATTTGTTCTTCAGCAAATCGTCGCACTGTAAATTTATCAATTCAATTTGCTACCTGCTAGAAACATTGTTAACATCCAATGAATAAGGGGTTGCAAAGATCTGAAACGTAGTTGACAATGTTTCTACATCTTAAGCCTGATCTCAAACTGGTGTGAAACACGGGGAACTGAACACAAACATAAAACCACTACACACAACACTACACGTCAACAAAAACACAAAATAAAAACAAAATTTGCACAAATGCCATTAAGATCCCTCACACAACAAATAAAAAACGTCTGACTAGGCTGAAGAGGGTTCTCCCTAAACATGCCCAAATAACATTTTTCATTATTTATTTATGCCAACAAACTTACTGTTGGTGTTTTTAAACACACAAGCCGTGTGTGGGCGGAAGGTCTGTGGTTCAAATCCCAGTTGTGGCACTGAATTTTTAAGTTCCGGTTCTACCTCTTAACATTTTTCATATTCATTCAGTTTCGTGCAAGTAGCGGCGCTAATCTAGGCAGCATAGCAATACACCGCTCTTGCCTGACGTCACCTGAACGTACAAGCTGGCTCTTCGTTTAAATACGTCACACAGCCCGAAGTTGTCTTCCCCTGGTATAGAACCAACCCAATAACTCTGAAGACGGAGATAGTGAGGAGAAGACTTTCCTAAGGATATTGTATCACATTCTGATGCTGTAGATGCTGCTAATTGGCATTATGCTATGTAATGCCACACCATATGACGTGATGTTCATATGACGCTGGCATAACATTGCATCTCCAAGCAAGTTAGTCCTTTACAGCAGAAGATACCGATTTTACAAGTTAAGTGAGAAGTACTGCTTCATAAACATGATAAACATGTGATAGTTACTGGTACAGTACTCAAGTACAAGTAAATGTGATAATGTTTAACAGAGACTAAATGCATTATGTATAGGCACATAGGCTGTAGCAAATTTCAGCAAAACATTTTTGTGCAATAAACATTTATTTCCTCTGTGTGTAGTTTCAATAATGAGTTTGTCAGTTCTATAATAAAAATGCTTTCTCTACACTACAAATAAGCTTTTTATTGTTTTTTAAATTATGAATTTTTTTTGTTTGGATTATCCAGAATTTCAGATTAGCGGAGCAGCTGTACCATCAGCACCACCACCATCACCACCACTATAGCGAGAGCTACATACTTCTAATTTAACATAAGTATATGCAAATTAAACTAGCAAACTTGCAACCATGTGTGTGACCACATACTCTGGTGCACCCTATCTCACGACAGACTACATTAAGTGTATCTGTTTGTAATAATATGATGTTACAATACATACTTTGTGAATGTATGCCACTAACAACATTTTATGTGTTGTTTCCCATCACCCTCCCACATCCTGCAGAACAAAATTGCACACAAGTAGCTAACCGTTAAAAGCACACACATGCACACACACAATAAAACTGACTATTAACAACCCTGAAATACACAGATAACCACATGACACACTACGGGAAGAATCAACATTGTAGAGGCTGTTGACACAGATGGATACATCTGCATTGAGAATTCACAGTGGAGGACCCCAAAACTGACGCTGACATCAACAGATTGGCTCCAACACCCGAAGGCAGCCAAACAGCTACAAAATCTTACTGCACAAAAAAGTAGATCTTGTTGAAGTATACAAATGTGTCATAATATTTTTTGTGGAAATAAACATTTTCGAGATATTCTTTATTATTGGTTTGAATTTTCAAATACTTGTATTTTTTCCACCAGGAAGTTCTTTTTCAGTGTAATGACAAAGCCATCACATAATGACCAGCTCTTAAAAGATTTGACTTTCGCTTAAGCCTACTGTATTCTCCTATTCTCATTGTACTTATTTCTTATGTATTAAAATCTCTACAAAGATGATCATTTGCAAAAATTTGTTACTTTATATTCTGCAACTGAATAGAAAGCTTTATCTATCAGGTTAGTCTTTATTGCCTCAATTTTCTTCACCTCTGCATTTATTTCCTTAATCTGGTGTGGTAAAATTTACAATCCTTTACATTACTTTTAGCACACTTGGTGCCTAGTAAGCCTGTTAGTCTGTTCCCAAAATAGTACAGCTTTGTTCTTGTATTATGTTTGTGAATATATCATTTAAACAGAAATGATTATCCAGGCTTGTGGGCCGTGGTCTTGTGGAAAGTTTCCTTCCAGGCATTTCGTCTGAAGCTATGCATGGCCATAGTACTCTGCTAGTCTTGGTGACTTCACTGAGGATGTCTGATGCAGCTTCAGACGAAACGTTAGGAAGGAGATTTTCTACCAGACCACCGCCCATGAGTTCAGATAATCATTTTCTATTTAATGACACTGGCCGTGAAAGCTTACACAATTTGATTTATATTGGTGCTGTTTTTTGTTGAAGAGAAGCTTCATGTTTGAGCGATGTGGCTCTTATTTCCCTCAGGGCGTGGTAACGGATGGAATGAAAAATCACACGATGTTTCTTCACCACAATGTATTATTTTATTAACACTTTTTCACTATTTTACATTCAAATAAATCCTCCTAGCACCATTTTAGATTAAGTCTTTCCACTTTTTCAAAAAGTGGAACAAAAGCTTGATGAAAGTCTGGTAAATGTTCTACACATGTTCACACGCTACCAAAACACGTCTTATCACCTTGAATATTTAAACGCTAGTGGACGAAGTCCAGCGTCACCTCACTTGATACTACCTTTCTCGTATACATCCACGTATGCATCCATCAAATAGTTCCCATATTGTTAGGGAAGCGATCTTTAGCTATTATCCCTTTGCTATTAACATTGAACAAATATAATTCTTTTATTTATACATATATATTAAAATTAAATATGGAAATATTTATGACATCTTTAAACAAACTTAATTGTTTGTAACAATGAACATTAGTAACACGTTTTCGTCATTTAACCAACTCATACCAACATCGAAAACAAATTACACTCTTAACAAATATTCACATAAATGATTTTCTTTGGTGCCGTTTTTATAATTATAAGAGGTGATGGTGATGAGCTTTTGACTATTTCGTTATCTCGGGTCGTGGTACTGGATGGAATGAACATACACTCGGGATTAACTTTAGTGAAATATTTTATTCGCACCTTCTTGTTCACAGTATTTAAATTGTATCACAGTTACAAGTCTTTTATTTCAGTGAATCGACTTCCCTAGCATCGCCGAGATTTAATGTCTAAAAATTTAGCGATATTTCGCTAAATGTGTTTTCTATCACTTTACACTTCGTCTATTTTACGTCCTTTTATTTAATCGCACACTTCGTATTAACTAACTTGTTAAAGTTAGCTAATGTTTCACTTATTCTACTCAAATTAGCGATCTTTAAACACTTAGTAAATTTACTTTCACTATTTTATGACGCGCACACATAAAAATGCATCCATCTACACCAAAGACACAGATACTAATAACTAGACAATTGGTGCCGCATTACACTTCTTTTTGTGTACATCTGCGTATGCGTCCATCAAATAGTTCCTGTCTTCCTAACTCTATTTTCTGTTCTAAATCCTTTCTCACTTCCTCTATTTTCTGACCTATCTCTTCCTTATTCTGTTCCAGTTTCTGACCTAAACTTTGTTCTATGTCCTGTTTTAATTCTACTTTATTTTGTTCCATTCTCTGACCTAAACTTTGTTCTAGTCTTTCAAACATGATCATTAATAACCTTTGGTGTTTTTCTATTGCTACCTGTTCCTCGCTTTCTGGTTCTCTCTGATAACTAGGCCTATCTGCCCCTTCCCCTACTCCTGTTACTAGAGCTTTCTCTTTTCGCGACATTCTAGTTTCTTTATTCAGTTCACCTTGGCTTAAAAGTCCTACTACTTTGCCGCTTCGCAGTAACATAAAAATAAAATGAATATGAAAATAAAAATTTTTGGTCCTACTTTTTTCTCGTTGATTTATCCAGTTACGTGCGTCTCCTGGGTGGTTGGCTTCGCTAGACGATCTCTGGTGTTTTCCCGCGTTGATTATCCGTTCATCGGCGTTTCCGAAGTCGTAAATTTCAAACGATGTTCTAATGGCGTCTTCTTCCTTTTTGGCACGAAGATTTGGTGTCACTTGGTATTTCGCGTAAGTTCATTTCCCGTAGATTTTCATTCCATCCAAAATTCGAGCTCCACGTTGAGCAAGCCATTTGGTGCCGTTTTTTGTTGAAGAGAAGCTTCATGTTTGAGCGATGTGGCTCTTATTTCCCTCAGGGCGTGGTAACGGATGGAATGAAAAATCACACAATGTTTCTTCACCACAGACCCTCCGCTTACCAGGAAATTTGAAATGGAATAAACATGGAGATAAGATCAGCAGCAAAATTAATACGGGTATATATGAGTTAAAACAGGCAGAACAAGTCATGAATGAAGATAGTGCTTAAAGTATATTACAGTTTTATATACTCGCATCTAATTATGGAACCATCTTATGGGTAGCAATGCGAAAGAAACAGAGCTTCAGGATATTTAGATTACAGGAAAGAGAAGTAAGAATCATTTTTAAAAAAATCCAGGAAGAAAAACATGCTGAAGTACTTCTAAAAAAACTATATGTCAAGCATATAGTAAGAACCCACAAAGAAAAAAAAAAAAGAAAGAAAAAAAGATAAATATTCACAAACATAAATGCAGAGGTGAAGAAAATTGAGGCAATAAAGACTAACCTGATAAATAATGCTTTCTACTCAAAGAATACAAAGCAGCAAATTTTAAATGAATGAATAATTTATTTGTGCTCAAAAACAGTATAATTTAACCTACTAAAAACAAAAATAAAATGAAATAAGTATAACTAAATCTAACATTTCCTACAATTATCTCGACTAATATCTAGGCAGCTATTCCAACTGAAAACCAACTAGAGTTCACACACCTTTGTTACTGGAAACCAGCGGCTATTCAATTAACCTACTAAAAAGAGCACAACAATGAACAAATATACCTCATCTATATTACATTATATGTCCTTTCTTTACTATCAGAGCCACCTCAGCTGTCATAGCACCCCTACTTAATTAAAGAACAAAGTACAAATTGTAAACAGTTGCTAGCTAATGCTGGATTTCTGACAATGAAGTCATTAATCCTCTTGCTCTCCAATATTTTTCACTGATGGATGGGACATTAGAAGTGGCCAGGCATATTTGAAGGTGGTCTCGATCCATTTCCTCTTGGAGATCACATAGAGGACAGAGTGGTGAAGAATATGTTGAATAATTGAGTAATTCTGTTTAAATGTTTTGCCAGACAATCATGTCCTGTAATCAACCTGAAGGTTGCAACTGCTGTTTTCTGAGGATACTCAGGAATTACTGTTTGAATGTTTGGTAGTTCCCATCTTTTATTCTTTGATTCTTCATAGTAATATTTTGCAATAATTTTTTTTAAAATTCAGAGTTGACTAATCTTTTAGCTGCATAAAATGGTAGATCACCTATAGATTTTTGTACACTGCTGGTACCCTTTTTTGCAAGAAAATCAGCTTTCTCATTACCACTCAGTCCACAAGGAGCTGGTATTCATTGGAAGACTATTTCTGACATGTCCAAAATCATATGTATGATAAACTGGATGAAATAAATATTATTACTATTATGATGATTATGATTATTATTATTACGATTATGTTTATTACGATTATTATTATTATTATTATTATTTATTTATTTATTTATTTTTTTTTTTTTTTGAAATGCTGTTAGATGGGTAAGTATTTTCCAACATTCTATAACTGTTTGGTTTTTTGGTGACAATATATAATAATATAATATATAATAATATAATATAATATATGTACATGTATTATTATGGACAACATTGAAGGTCAAAACTTTTAAACTGAAATATCTCAATTTGTTGAAAATTTGACATTCTCCCTTTTCCCCTGTGCATACTTCAATTGTGTTAAACTTGTTTTAAAAACATTGACTTAAGTGCACTATTCATGAAGTTAACGTTCAATCAATAATCCCTTACTGTCTGGATCTGGTAGGCCTAATGATAGCCCAAGCCACAATCCCATCACATATACTGATATGTCAGACAATGATAATCCTGTAGAGAAATACATACTCAGGATTTTATAATCATACCAATGCAGAATCTTGCTTCCCTTTTCTTTTTCATTTGTATAGCTCTTTTTAATTTGTCTGGTCACATGAGGGGATTTTGCTAATATAACTCATTGTGGGTGTTTTTACTCTCTGAACTGAAAGGTTTTTTAACCTTATTTTTTTCATTCAATTTTACATGGAACCACATTCCTTACCAAGACTCAGGGTTTCCGTCTAGGGGATATGTGAATGGCGACCACAAGGTACCCAAGCTGAGCAGAACATTACTTCCACTTACTGGTATTTTGCTCCTCACTGTAACTTTTCTATCTGACCTTACCTTGGTCATCTCTTGTTCTCTTCCGACTCTGATGCTATTAGGGTTCCCGAGGGCTAGGGAGTCTTTATTTTTCCAACCTCTCCATTTCTCTAATTTCTCTATAAAATATTAAACCCTCACATGCTGACCTGTCATGGCATGTAATACGTCCTCTGATTAGTAATCAGAGGATATGGTCGGTGAATTTATTTTGATAATTTTCCCGGTCAGGTGGGTGAGACCCGTAAACCAACGACAGGTGTGGTCCTCCAGACATTCTGGGGGTTGTGAGAGAGCGATGTGACTGCCAAAACATAAAAATATGGTGCTCTCTAAAAAGCAGTTACTATTACTGTTATTGCTCTCTTCAGTACATCAAGAAGAATATATACCTTCCTAATTCAAAGGAAAACTTCATATTTAAAGTCAATCCGACAAAAACAATAGACATCACATATCATTTACACCTAACAGAAGAAGTTAAATGATACTCCAACTAGTGTTCTAAAATTATTGGCATTAGAGACAATCCATACTAGATTTCCAGAACACGAATGGCTCCATATTTATACTGATGGATCATTGATATAAAACCGAGATGGAGCAGGGGCTGGAGTCACATGTCACCTCTTTTCCTATTACAAATCTTTAAGTTATGGAACTACAATCTTTGATGGAGAAATTGAAGCAATTCGAATGGCCCTACAAAATCTTTTGTACAGAATTTCACATTTTCAGCAAGCAGTTATTCTCTCAGATTCCAGGGCAATATAGCAATTACTTCCAATTGTAAATAGTAGTTAGTCTGTATAATATGATTTATAATGTAACTCATAGTATTGATATGCATTTAAAATGTATACATGCCGCTTTTATCCTTTATATTGAAGAAAACTTAAATATTTTTTGCAGATGGTGAATAAATCTAAATCTGAATCTTTGTAAAGATGATTTTATTAGATATGACACAGATATAATGAGAATAGGAGAAACAGTAGGCTTAAACCATAGTCAAATCTTTTAAGAGCTAGTCATTATGTGATGGCTTTGACATATTTGTTTTGCATGTGGAGGATAAAAAAATGTATATATACTGGTTGTCCCAAAAAAACAAGACAACCTTAGTATGTTGTGCGGGATGGCAAACTAATTGGTTCTCAAATAGGAAACCCTGTCCGGAAATGCACAGTTCAGATGCTGGAGAGGCTGGAAGTTCAAGAACGAACGGTTGTGACAATTTGTTAACACTCGTTTTGGTATCTTATTACAGAAGGTATGCAACCCTTAAGCCATATGTATGCTGCGATGAACAATCTGAGCATAACAACATCCCTGTGCATGTGCTAAATTCCTCTATAGAGTACTTGATGCACATCCTAGTGTGTTACTTATGTAGTTTCCAGTACAGTAATGTATTTAACAGCTGTGGAACATGTACCAGTAAACAGCTGCTGAAATGGCCGACTTGAGCTCCAGCACATTTTGAAGTAAATGTACAGAACCATCTCAATGTTGCCTATTCAAATCGATCGATTGGTAGAGGTGGACCAGTTCCATGAACAGCATGGTCACCAGATCTGACACCTCTGGATTATTTTCTGTGGAGCTGTATCAAGATTATGGTGTATGACACTCCTGTAACATCAATGGAGGACCTTGTCTCAAGTCCATAGAACAATTGAAAATCTAAAAAAACCACAACAACAACCTGCACGTATTGGGTCATGTGCATGAGGCTTAGCATCACCTATACAGGCTCTGCAATGACATAGGAAGTACACAGTTCAATGCCTGTTTGCAAAGTACACATGAACTAATAACACGGAATATCTTAAAAATGGTTATTTGCACCAAAAAAAAAGATAGTTGTGAACTTCAACAACATCTATATTTTTCTTGTAGTAAGATTTTGTAACTGTTTGGCTGTCTTCGGGTTATGGAACCAATCTACCAATGTTAGTGTCCCCTGCTGTGGATTCTCTATGCATATGTATCCACATGTGTCAACTGCCTCTAAGATGCTGATTCTCCACTAGTGTCTTATGTGGTTATATGTGTGTTTTAGGGTTGTTAATACTTAGTTTTATTGTGTGTATGTATGTGCATGTGTGCCTGCGTATTTGTCTGGGTTAGCTACATGCAGTGTGCACTTTTGTGTTGCAGTATGTGGGATGATGATGGGAAACAAACAACACACAAAAAAATGTTTGTGGTATACATTCACAATGTATATATTGTGAAGTTGAAATTATATTACAAATAGGAAATTAATCAAAATATAACAAGTAAAGAAAATAAGAATATAAAAACAAAAATATTACGAATATATGTTCAAACAGATATACATATTATGAGCTGGTTAACTCGTTAGAGAAAGGGTCATTGCGAGCCCATGTGTTTTGCCTCATTTCAGAAGGCTAATCGATTTTCCTGTCCATACTTGCAAAAGGGTTGTTAAAATCATTAGTGACAGTGTCTACATGACTTTTAGCAGGTAGATGCAGAAAGAAATTAGCGTAAACTTGCTCACGTCACATAAGGACAGCATTACTTTAGTTAGAATTCCAGGAAATGCTAGGCTCATATACTGGTTGGTTAGCTAGTCTGGATTTTAGGAATTAGGAAACGAGAAAGGGATGGCTCGCATCTATGATTAGTGTCCTCAGGTAAACACTCACAGCGACAGGCCTAGCGGTGGGACAGTTGCGTCTCTTGCAGCCAGGTAACAATTGTCTACCAGCCACATGCAGAACTGTAAGCCTGCATATATATTCACTGGTCTACATTTACTATTATTGCTGCTCTTGCTCCTGCTGTTACTCCTCCTCCTCCTACTACTACCACCACTATTCTTCTTCTCCTTCTTCTCCTCCTCCTCCTCCTTTTATTATTGTTGTTGTTATTGTTATTATCATTATCATTATTATTATTATACAAAATCTTGCACTTTTGACTTCCTAATGCATTTTATCTCTCACATTTATGAATACTGGGTAAACATTTCTACTACATGTTATCTCTGAATGTGAACTTAATTTACTTTAAACAAGTTTTTGTAATGTTGCTTCTGAATTTTGGTTTGAATAACATGATTTTGTCCTGTTGGTTTTGCTGACATTTCACATAAATAGCTAATTTCTGAAACATTTAAAATTTACTATTGGTTTTTAAACTGCCATGAAATATTCTGAACAGTCTTGCTGTTACTTATTTACCACTCTCACCCTTCAGTCAATGGATTGGATTGGATTGGATTGATGGAGTTTAGGGGCCCGTCGACAACTAGGTCATTTGGGCCCTAGGTCAGAATATAAAAAATCTAAAACTTGTCTAAAATGTGGGGGCTAAAAGAGCAACTAAAAGTGTAAACATAAAAGCACTAAACGGCACGTAATTGCGCTAAGTTAAAAACTTGGTAAAATCATTCATAAAAAGTGTGAAAGCTCAAATCTAAAAGACATTAAAACTAAACATTTAAAACAGTAAAACGTAAAACGCCAAATTGTGGTAAAAAGGAGTGCTAAAAAAAACTAAAAATCTCAAACACTAAAAAACATGTTATACTTTCTTAGTGAACCCAATTTGGGCAACGAAACGCAGCGCCTTGCAGGCAGACACCGGGTCGTCACCCAAAATTGAAGCAAGTGTACACCCCAGGCTAATGGACCGGCGCTCATGAGCGTATTGCGGACAATCTATAAGAATATGGGCCACAGAAAGTTGAATATTACACGTAGGGCAGACAGGCGCCGGGTCCCCACTCAAATGGTACCCATGTGTCGCCGTGTGTGACCTATCCTCCGGCGGGTGAGGATAACTTCAGCCCGCCAGGAGTCCCTGCAGGATGTCATGCAGGGATCTACGCTGTCCTTAATGGTCCGCAATTGAGTGCCAGAAAATGCCTCCCATGACTGCTGCCAGATCGATAAAAGATGTCAACGGAAATGGCACTGCACATCTACATAAGGCAGACTGTGTGACAACATCCGGCAAACGGCAAGCAGTTTTAGCAGCCGCATCCGCTTTCTCATTGCCAGGTATACCCACATGGCCTGGGGTCCAGGTAAAAAGCAACTGGTATCCGCGCGAGAGCAGTTGCGAAAAGAGAGTCTGTATTTTTAAAACGAATGCTGAGGTGCCGATAAACTGGTCCAAGGACTGAATGGCACTCGGAGAGTCTGAACAAATGATAAAATTGCCGGGAGCTGAGTTAGAAATAAAAAGTAAACAATAAAAATATAGCAAACAGCTCGGCAGTAAAAACGGAACTATGGTCCGGAAGTCGGTACTGGTGCGCCTCGTCGCTACACAAGAAACTACATCCCGTAGCTCCACACACCTGGGACCCATCGGTAAACACTGGGGTGAAAGTCCGGTGGCGGCCCAGAAGTTCGGTGAACAGTTGGCGATACACCGATTGCGGGGTGGATAGCTTAGCATAGCCTGAGAGCTCCAGGTCGAATTGCGCGCGCCGGAGTTGCCAAGGAGCAGAGCGTCCTAGAGAGAATCGCTCTACAGCAGGCATGCGGAGATCGTGTTTATCAAGTAGTTCGCATAACCGAATACCGCTTGGGCGCGATATAGTTGTGTTGCGCAGATAACGGTGAGCAAGGTCGGGACGCAGGACAGATTTATAAGAAGGATGACCCGGATGGGCTGCCAACCTTGCGACATTCGAACACAATAAAATCGAACGACGGACCGACAGTGGTGGTTCTCCAGACTCAGCATACAGACACTCAACTCTACTGGTGCGGAACGCCCCAGTAGCAAGACGGATACCAGCATGGTGTACAGTATCTAAAATATGAAGTTTAGAGGCGGACGCCGCGCCATAGATAAAACTACCGTAGTCTAACTGACCGTACCAGTGATCGATACAAATGTAACATAACTGTACGATCACCGCCCAAGAAACTCCGGATAAAAGGCGGAGTACTCGAAGTGAGCGATCGCAGGAAGCACGAAGTTGGCGAATATGGTACTCCTACGTCAGCTTACTGTCGAAGTGCAGGCCAAGGAACTTGAGGTGCGGGACAAACGGTAGACGTATGCCACGCAAATAAAAATCAGGAGGGTGTACGCCGCGAACTCGATTGTAGTGAATACACTGAGTTTTCGTAGGTGAGAACTGAAAGCCGGTGCGAAGGGCCCAATCTGCGATTGATGTTATGGTCAGCTGCAGTTGACGCTCAATGTGCTCGAGAGTATAAGAGCGATAGTAAATTGCAAAGTCGTCAACATACAGTGACATCGGGATTCCGCTACGAACATCAGCGATTCCGTTGATTGCTACGGCGAAGAGCGTGACACTCAGGATGGACCCCCGAGGCACACCATTCTCCTGAATCTTTTCCTGTGACAGGGTATTACCAATGCGGCACGAAATTTTCGAAGTCGTAAAAAGTTTAAAATGAACAGCGCTAAGTGACCGCGTAAACCGTAACCGTGCAGAGCACGAAGGATTCCATAGCGCCAGGTGGTGTCGTAGGCCTTCTATAAATCAAAGAAGACACCCACGACATGCTGCTTCAGCAGAAAGGCATTCTGGATGTAAGCCTCTAAGCGTGTCAGATGGTCGACACTAGAGCGATGGCGACGAAAACCGCACTGAATGTTGGTGAGCAGGTTATGCGTCTCTAGCCACCACAATAAACGAGTGTTAATCATCCGTTCGAAGGTCTTACAAACAACACTCGTTAGGCAAATTGGGCGGTAACTAGAGGGAAGTGTCCTGTCTTTTCCAGGTCGAGGGATAGGGATGACAATACCCACTCGCCAGGAGGACGGAAAGACCTGCTCGCGCCAGATACGGTTATAAATACCAAGCAGGAAAGACGAAGGCGAAGGTGGAAGATGAAGCAGCATTTGTAGATGGATGTCATCTGGACCAGGAGAGGAATCTTTAGCAAGTGAAAAAGAGTGCTCTAACTCCGCTACGGTAAAGGATGCGTTGTACGGTTCAGTACAGTCACTGTTAAAAGGAAGAACTATCCGCTCGGCAGATTCCTTGAGAGGTATAAAAGCTCTGTCGTAACTATTCGTTTGGCTAGTAGCAGCAAACGAAGTAGCAAGGGCGTCGGCGATATCCTGTTCGTTGGTGTAATGCGGTCCGCTTATGGCAAGGCCGGGAATGATAGTCCGGCGACACTTGCCATACATGCGGCGAACAGCAGTCCACACCCTCTGTGCCGGAGTACGATGGGACAGAGAAGAGACAAAAGTTTCCCACGATGTGCGTTTTGCACAGCGGAGGACAAAACGAGCCCTGGCACGAGAACGCTTAAAAGCTATCAAATTCTCCTCCTAGGATGTGAACTGAAGACACGCAGAGCACGCTTCCTTGCTTTAATAGCCAAACTGCATTCCTCGGACCACCAAGGCACAGGAACGTGACGAGGTGTAGTAGAACCACGAGGAATGCTGGAATTCGCTGCGAGCAGGACAGAACAAGTAAAATACTCCACCAGTTCATCGATGGTGGGGAAGACATCGTTGTGAAGGTGAATGAGGGAACGAAATTTCCCCCAGTCAGCCTTGGAACTAATCCAGTGAGGATATCGTGTTGGCACAGGATGGAGACTAGATATGTGAATGCTAATGGGAAAATGATCACTGTCGAAGAGGTCGCTGAGCACCGACCAATCAAGGAGTGGCACCAGTGACGGGTTACATAAGCTCACGTCTAAAGCGGAGTAGGTGCCGTAGGCAGATGATAAAAAGGTAGGGGCACCAGTGTTTAATAGAAGTAGGCCGGACATATCACAAACGTCTGCTACAAGGCAACCATGAGCATCATCAGTGTCGGAGCCCCACAAGGTGTTTTTGGCATTCAGATCGCCTAGAAGAAGAAACGGTGGCGGAATCTGTGCCAAGAGAGCCCGAAGATCGTTCTCGTGTACGACACTGACCGGTGGCAGATAGACATTACAAATAGAGAAAGAAAGGCTCTGCAGCTCTACACGTACCGCCACAGCTTGAAGCGGCGTGTTTAGTGGTATGCTGGTGGCAGAGATGGTATTCGCCACCAGAATAGCAACACCACCGCTTGCCCGTCGATCAGCTGCAGAATCATGTCTAAAGGCCACAAATCCACAAAGATAGAGTGCGTGATGAGGTTGCAGATGGGTTTCCTGTAGACAGACGATAGATGGACAGCGTTGAGATGCTGTATGTCCGGAACACGTGCCCGGAACCCATTAACATTCCACTGGATTATTTCCATAGTAGTAGTAGCACCAGCACCAGCACCAACACCAGCACCAGCACCAGCACCAGCACCAGCAGCAGCAGGGCTTTAGGGCGCACAATATTTCCATAGTGAAAAAGATTAATGGCTACTCATCTTTTTCTTCTATTTCACCTTGGCTGACTTAGGTCCAACGATGTGGAAGTCGCCGTCCTCTTGCGATTCCTCGGAGGTGTGCGAGGCAGAGGATCCACTACGACTCGCAGAGCTAGAGCGGGATCTCTGGGAGGACGTGCGACTGCTTGCGCGAACTTTATGTCGCGAACGACTTCCATCAATAGGATCCTTACTGCTTCCTAGCAGCTTGGAAACTGTGGTCTGCACGGCGGAAGATGTTTTAGACACTGGACTTTTGCGACTAACTGTTGGGGTGCTCTCTGGAAGGTCGGTCTGTGTCGAGGCATTTGAAACGGTGACATGTTGCAAGCCGACAGTAGCAACAGGAGGGCGGCGAGCTGCCGACGAATAAGCTAAGGTGGTGGCAGGCTTCAGTTGTTCGAAACGCCGACGCGCTTCTATAAATGTCAGGCGCTCCTTTACCCGCAACTCCTGAATGCTCTTTTCGTCCAAGAACTTAGGACACTGACGTGAGCTAAATGGGTGGTTTCCCAAACAGTTCACACAGCATGGATCTCAAGTGCAAGCCGTGTCTTCGTGTGCCGGCAAGCCACAACGTTCACAAGCTGAGTGATGGTTACACGAGGTCCTGGTATGCCCGAATCTCTGACACTGAAAACAGCGCATGGGATTCGGGACATACGGTCGTACTGCAGTACGCTCGTAGCCACAGTAGATGTATTCTGGCAGCTGAGTGCGCTTAAACGTAAGGAATACTGTACGTAAGGCACACTCTTTACCATCCTGTTTCCGAGTTAACCGGTATGCTTGGCAGACTCGCTGATCAGAGAGGCAGGTGACGATTTCTTCGTTGGAGAGATCGTCGAGGCTGGAAGTGGTTACTACTCCTCTACACGAGTTCAAGGTCTTATGTGGGGCTACCCGGATAGGGTAGGAGCCCAACAAACTCGCCTTCTACAGCTTCTGCGACTGATCTCTATTCATCACCTCAATTAATAACGTGCCATCTCTAAGTCTGGTTTTGTTCTTAACCGGGCATATTACCACCTAGGCGGCCCGGGTTCGATCCCAGGGACCCGCATGTGGTATTCGTGGTGGACGAAGCGGCGTCAGGGCGGGTTTTCTCCGGGTGCTCCGGTTTCCCCCGCCATCTCATTCCACCGGTGCTCCATCTTCATGTATCATCAGTGTCACCGCCTGCGGTGCCGAAGTAGTAAAAGCGGGCGTTAAACACTACAACAACAACACAGATCCTATCGACTTCCTTTTTTATGTAAAATGGGCTAATATCCTTCGTCTTTCCTTCACATTGCATAGTCATCACCAAGAAACTGTCTATGTGGGAGGGTTTGCGCGGAGACATGATTGGTTTGGACCCCCATCCGGAACCGTCGGCGTCAGCCTGCCATCCGGGGGTCAAAGGATAAAAGACACCAAAATCTCCACGGTGTGCCGCCATGGAGACCCCTCCATGACTGATCTCAAAGCGTACTTCAGAGGGGCTACCCTCCGATCTCCACTGCTTGTCCGCATGGGTAAACCGTTCACCACGTGACACCCCGGTTTTATGCCCCCACCACAGGAATAATCGCCTGTGGCTCCCCGCTTTAGGCCACGCTGCCTCAACGGAGTCAGCGTGGATTCAGGGGACTTCGAGTTGATTACACCGGGGTTCCGTCAGCGGTAACACGTCCGGCCGGTGATACTAACCCGACGGCATGCGGCCGTCGGGAGATTAACACCGGCCGTGCCCTCAAGGAGCTACGTGGGTGTACATGACGTGTGGACGGCCTCCGCACCTAAGGCTACACATGGGGGCAGTGTGAAGGGTCCACCTAACCTTCGCGCCTGAGACCTCCGAAGAGCACACAAGTCGGGGGCCGCGCTGAAAACCGCGGGACAGGACCACGGAGATAGGAAAGATCCCTGCTGGTGAGACAGGAGTTATAAAACTAAGGCCTTACTAACTAATAATCTTAATAAACCTAGAAGAGGAAGAGGGTGATATAAAAAGCAACATAAGGCGCACTGCACGTGGCACAGTTAATGAATATGAAGCAGTGAAATGATGGTGAGCAGCTCGGGGCCCCGGGTGCGCCAAACCTGGACCTACCGTGGTAGGTTCCCCTGGGTGAGTTTGATTTCGGAGTCCTCTTCTCCTAGATGAGTCGTTGACCAAGACTACCGAGCCTCATCTGCCCATTTGGAATGTTCTTAGCTTCCCCTCACCTCTTGCCTACCAGTGGTCACAAAGACACTTAGTAGGCCGTCTGGATCGGGTACTGAGCCCCTCCACCACAGCAAGGCGACACTCCTTCAGAGGGGCCCTTCAGTCAAAGAACTTCTGCTTTCTTCTGAACCTTCTTTGTGCAATTTGTCGACAAGCAAGCTTTCTTGCACGTTTAGCAAATACATATTTGCTGCCTTTAATACACTGACTTAAATATTGCTTTGTTGGATTATCTTAGTAACCTTTAGCTCTTTGACATTCCCTGACATATGATTGTATTATAGCAGTATGTTTGAATAGGTTCATGTTTAAAGAATGGGTATATTTGTTGATATGGTTAGAAAATGTTTAAAGTACGTATGTTTTTCACCACCTCATTTCTTGATGGTGAATACCTGAAATATTAATGCAACAATTGTGCAGTGAAATGCTTAAGTCCTGACTGCTTATCTATAAATCAAGGTGCGACCATTATGCTATGAAATACGGTAATTGTAATAATGTAATGGAAGAATGAAAGGCTAGCTTAGAAAATGAAACTGATAGCATAGAAAATAATAACAGTAATAATGAATTAAAGCACAAAATAGGTGAAAATAATAATCTGAAAATGTAGGAGTAGAAATACACTGCCGCTCAAAAGTTTCCGGACACATAGTGTAGCAAGTGTAATACAGACTTTATTTACAGAAAGAATAGGAAAGTGAACATAAAGAAGCAACATTTTTGATAGGTTAATTGTTTCATCAAAATTTAATGTGATTATAACAATATGATCAAAAAATACTGACAATATTGTTCAAAGTTTGATATCCTTAGAGGAAGTTTTTTCTCACTAAAATCATTTTTAACTACTCTTGGCATTCTCTCTACAATTTTTTGAATTGTAGATGCTAGAATGTCATTCCAAACAGCCTGTAGTACATTCCACAGTGCATTTTGAGTTGTAGGGCAAGTTTTCTTTACCTGACGAGCAAGTTTATCCCAAAGTAATTCAATGGGATTATGGAGATAGAGCTGGCCAGTCCATGATTTTCAGTTCTACTGCCCTCTGCTGATTTTCCAGGTATTTCCTGCACATTTTTAAAGTATGCTTTGGGTCATTATCCTGCTGAAACATGAAGCCCTGACGTATCAGACGTTTACCTGATGGGACTACATATCTACTCAAGATGTTGTGGTAACCATTTTTGTGAAGTATCCCCTTAATATTATGTAGGGCACCTACACCATTGACTGCAAAACAGCCAATACCATTGCAGACCGTCCTCCATGTTTCATGTTGGGAATACACAGTCTGGATGCATCTGTTCAGTTGGTGATCATGTTACACAGATGCATTATCTGTTTCCAAAAATCTCAAATTTGGATTCATCAGTCCAAAGCAAACTTACAGTCATCAGTAGTCCAATTTGTGTGTTCCAAAGCCCAGTGAAGTCTATTTTGTTTGTTCACCTTCCTGAGAAGAGGTTTCCTCACAGCTGCTCTCTCTAACAGATTGGCTGCTGTAAGTCTGCTCTCGACAGTACTGATATTTCCTTATCGTGAATTAAATTAAATTCAGCTGGAATTTGATCTGCTGTCAGTTCTCTGTTTCACTTGCTTTTTAGCACTATAGTGTTATTGTCATTTTTATTTGTAACTGCTGGTCTCCCACTTCATTTTCTGTCCGTATTTGTCCCAGTCTCCCTTAATTTCTGTATGGCATCAGCAACTGTTATCCTGGAAATGTTAAGCTTTTTTGATTTCTGTCCAATGAAATGACCATTTCAAAGAGTATTCACTGCTGACTGACTTTCAATACTTAATGATTCTTACAGCCTATATCCTGGAATTAAATACTTATTTTGCTTAATTTTGTGAAATATTATAAAACTGCTTAAATTTTGAAAATACTTTTAATGTTGGACTCTTATGATTCCATAAAGCATGTAATAACTGGAAATACGCATTTACTCACCCTTTTACAGACACAGGAATCACTGTACTGTAACGAGCTGCTCTTAGACGGACAGTGATTCACAACAACTGAGAATATGCAACTTAACGTGTCAGCAAAATTATTCTCACTCTGCACCTGCGCACAAATGACAGCTTGAGTGGCATGTTTAGCAACAGCATGGAGTATCAATATCTGTTTACAACGCTGACACATGTTTATGCACTTTTGATAAGATATGCTTGCCTAAGATCTCTAAACAGAGGTTGTTATTCAAGTTAAATGTTGAATTGCATCACTCTCACTGGGTGTCCGGAAGCTTTTGAGAGGCAGTGCAAATATATTGCAGACTGAAGAAATAGCAAATAGGGAAGTAGTAAAGGAAGAATTAGAAGTCAAAGACAGTAATTTGAAAACTGTACAAAGTGAACCAAGAGATATGCACTATACTTTAGAAGGTAGAATAGAAAATGTAGGAAGAACAAATGTAGTATGAATTGAAACAGTAACAAATAGAGAAATAGTAAAAGAAGAATTACAAAAATCCAGAGATGAAATTGTAAACTATAGGAATAACCCAGAAAGTAAATTACATACAGAATGGATGAGGAAAGTAAATTATGTAAAGATGAAATGTATTATGATCATTAGACAGAACAGTGAAATGAACAAAGCTGTGAATATAGGAATAGCAAGAATAAGGATCCATGATGATGATGATGATGATGATGATGATGATGATGATGATGATGATGATGATGATGATGATGATGGTGGTGGTGGTGGTGGTGGTGGTGGTGGTGGTGGTGGTGGTGGTGGTGGTGGTGGTGGTGGTGGTGGTGGTGGTGGTGGTGGTGGTGGTGGTGGTGGTGGTGGTGGTGGTGGTGGTGGTGATGAAAGCACCAACACACACACATTTATAAAGCATAAATGTTCACAAACAAATGTATACACAGAGCCACAGCATACAAACATGTGAAGGAGCAATGCCATTTCATACAAATCACAAATCAGCTGGTAATGCAACATACACAGGCCACAGTCACCTGGCACACACAAAGATATACAGAAGAAGAATTCAAAGACAGCATTCAAACACGAGATGAAAACTTAGGTACAAAAAAAATTTCAAAAATTTCAATTGTTTTGTTATTTAACAACGCTATCAATTGCTAGAATCACATCGGCATCACCAGTGTGCTGGAATTTCGTCCCACAGGAGTTCTTTGACATGTCAGTAAATCTACTGACATGGAGATGTTTTAAAGCACACTTAAAAACCATCGGTCTGGCCCGGATTTGAACCCGCGACCTTGGGATCAGGGTTGCGGGTTCAACAAACATCTGAACAAAGAGAAAGGGGAAGATGGAATCTTACATCAATTCAGAAACTACAAGAAAAGGCACAAAAAAATTAAAATGGCAGAAAATACCAGAGTGCGTAGTAGCATAGAATTTGTGAATAATGTATTTTCTACTCTTAAGAGTCAATTTATTTAATTTTATTCTGAAAGCATTAAGATGCCCAAGATCACATTCATTTGAAATCCTTGCAAAAGTTAAAGGCATATGGAGGCGGGCCGTACTGCAGACTCCAGTGAATCCTAAGCTTGCCCCTCCTACCAGCACTGCCAAAAGTGGTGCACACATCTCATGTGGTCTTATGTACAGCACCTCTGCCAGTACATGTACTACGCTTGGCTACAGCGCTCCGCTTGAGCATTGGCCAGTGTTCACATGCTTTTAAATTTTGCGAGCAGTCTAGCACTGATGTAAAATGTAAAGAACTGGAACAGAAACTCAAGAGTGAGGAGAGGGGCAAGGGAAACTCAATTTACAGAACATCACACATATTAATTACAAAGTTTAAAAGAAAAACAAAGGGAAACCACAATACAGCTAAATTGAAACTATTATTTATTTATGACAACAATCTTACTGCTGGTGTTTTTAAACACACAAGCCATGTGTGGGTAATGTTTGCTTACAGCAGCCACGCGTGAAGCGTAAGGTCTGTGGTTCAAATCTCGGCTGTGGCATTGAATTTTTCAGTTCCGATTCTACCCCTCATAAACAAACTATTTATGGAGGATATAAGTTAAAAAGTAAGAGATCTAAAAATTTGGCTTAGATGTTTGGAAACTTTATTCTGTATCTATAGGTAGAGCAATCGAGCTATTAAGGCATGAAATTTTTTTCTCAGAGATGTAATTCACATTTATGATCATAAAATGAATAGTGTAAAGCAAATAAAACACATGAATAGAACAGGAATACAGATAATCCCTGATAAATCAAATGTATAAGCTCGTAATAGATGAATAATACATAGTAATATCAAAGAATGTTACGGCTTTAAGGAATTTGATTGAGAAGGCAATATCAATAGCACTTCGAAAAAGGATAAGATATTTTGCTGATGTTGATTATTAAGTTTAAGCACTAGTGATGGTTAACAATTTAATGTTGGTTATTAACAGACTGAAGTTAATGATTGATGATTTTCATGAGAGAAGATTTGAATATATGCTATACGAAAAACAATGGTGTAATTGTTCACTAAGGAAATATAAAATTACTTGACAATATACATAAATGAATAAAATTACTATGATATAAATAAAAAAAAGCTACAATGAAATGGATAAATAAAAGTACTTTGAGATATGAATGATTAAAGAATGGTTCATTGAAAATGTACAAGATGTTAGGGGTATAAGAGCAGATATTTTGATAACTGGTACTTTAACATGTATCCACTTTGTTGTTCGTTGCTTTTTCTATTCGTCTTACCAGTTTTCCCACAAATCAATCACAAACTTTACTGCCTGATGCTTTTCCATGGTAGTAACTGCGCTGCAAATGAACAATGCCTGTGGTGTAGACAATGTTTTGTTTCACACCACAGTGTATGATCTACTGGTCTAGGTATTATGAGGTTACTGGCCTTGCAGAAACTATTGGAATGTGCTTCCGATATACTGTTTGTTATTATGAGACCAACCATCATGGCTTCTATGCCATGCCTACTTTGGGGGTACTAACCAAACTGAAGACATACAACTCTAAGTAAAATCATAAGCTTGCAAATGAAGCACATATTGATGTAATATTGTTCATTATACTGTCCTTGATTACCGATAACAATATCTGCATGTATACCCCTAAGACCCTTATAGGGGGTGATACAATAAATCTTCTTGCGAAATGGTTGTGATATGGATCCACCAAAGAATTGTATAATCCACAAGTCAATAAAGCAATATTATTCCAACAGGATTAGAATGCGTGGCAAAAAGAAAATGAATCCATGTATTGAAGTTAAAATTAAATCTGGAGGAGGAGGGAGATGAGGAGGAGGGGGAGGAAGTGGGGGAGGGGGGAGAGGGGGGGAAGGAGGAGGGGTAAGTGGGAGGAGGAGGTAGGAGAAAGCTGTGTTTATTGTTACCGTACAGAAATGAATAAAAATGAAGTTGAACAGAAAAATATTTACCATAAAATATCATTAATGAATGAAAGGAATCAATCGTGTACCAACCATCAATTAACACAAAGACATTACAGAGAAAATACAAAATGCAAATAAATATTACTCAGATGGTAATTATTATTTATTTATGCCAACAAAATTACTGTTGGCATTTTTAAACACACAAGCCGTGTGTGGGCAATGTTTGAGAGGTAGAACTGGAACTTGAACCACAGACCTTCCGCTTACCAGGCGGGTGCTCTAATCATTGAGCTACTGTGACAATCTGCCAGAATGGCATTGAATTCTCAAACCATTTCTCCTGGTACACCACCTGGTAAGTCGCTTCTAAGTCACCATTGGGGTAATTGTCTCTGATGTGAGACTGCCTTTGTGGTTTACCAGGAGAAATACGAGCTGGTTTGAAAATTCAATGCCATTCTGGCAGATTGTCACAGTAGCTCAAGGTTAGAGAACCCACCTGGTAAGCAGAAGGTCTGTGGTTCAAGTCCCAGCTGTGGCATTGAATTTTTAAGTTCCAGTTCTACCCCTCAAATATTACTCAATTACGAGGGAACATATATGACCATCTACAAAGGAATGTAATTGTAAAAGGAAAGAAATTATGTATAACTAACCCAAGGAAATCTATATACACTGGAAAAAACACAGCTAAGGACTGTTCATAAAAACATGGGCATAGTATGTGGATATTGAGGGACTACAGAATTGGTGATTGATGTGTCACAGTCAGTGGACAACAGATAAGCACTATACAGGCATGTCTCTATGCCCTCTGTGCCCACTCTGCAGGCAGTTACTGTGATACCATAACAGCTGAATGAGACACCAGGGTATAGCCATGTCATGACAATGTGAACATGCTTCTGTCACACAACTAGAGCCATTTGAACAGAGCTGAATTGTTGGTCTATACCAAGCTGGATGGGGCTATCGACAAATTGCTGTTCATGTTGGGTGCAATGTATCAGTGGTTTATTTATGTTTTCAGTAATGGTTTGTGGAACATTCTCACTCCCATAGACCAGGTTCTAAGCAGTCACATTGTACAGATACATGTCTGGATCGACGCATATACAGGCATCTGCGAGTGCCCAAACAGCGTCCAGGGAAGCGATATAAACTCAGGTAGCACTTGGAGTGTCAGCATGGACAACTGAAAACTGTCATCTTGCAGCAGGACTCAAATCACGTGTGCATCAAGGTACATCAAACACCACAACACTGCCATGCATGTCTCTGGTGTCGAGAAAGGGTTCATTGGACAATGGAATGGCACTTTGTCTCAAGTAATCAGAGTAGGTTCTGCCTGTATGCAAGTGATGGTCAGGTACACCTACAACGTACAGGTGATAGTGAACTCGTCCAAGTGCATTTGCCCATGATACAAAGGTTCAACTCCTGGCATCATGGTGTGGTGTCATCACTTACAGCTTTGCACTTGCCTTTGGTATTTGTGCAAGGACGTGAAGCCAGTGCCAGCTGTATCCAACAGGAAATTAATCCTCTGTTACTGCCATTTCTTCAAAAGGAAGGTGACGTGCTGTTTCAACGGGATAATGCATGTCCCAATGCAATGTGCTCTTCATGGTGTATGACACCTTCTTGGCCAGCATGGTCCACTGACCTCTCTCCCATTGTACACACATGACACATGATGAAGAAACTGACTGGGTCTCCACAGCAGCCCACAACTATTGCTGAACTGTGACAACAGGCGCAGGATGCTTGGGACGGTATCATAGGATGCCATTTGCCACCTGTATGATCGTCTGTCTGCTTGAACACATGCCTGTATTGTTACCCAAGGGGGTTATACAAAAATATTTATGTGACTAATGGGATATACCTCCTTGTGACATGTCTGCTTTGTTTGTGCTGATTTTGTTATCATATGATGCTATCACAATGTATTAATGTTTACTTAACTCTTCACTAAATTTAAGCAATCCTTGATGGTGTTGCATTTTTTTTTTCTGCCAGTGTATAACCTGTATAATTTGTTTGGTATTTAAGTAACCTTTTGTTTTTCACTTATGCTGCACACCCACAAACACTGAACTAGGGTATCTGCTTCCAGATGCTAGGCAACAGACAACTGACTATGGAGACAGGCATCTTCAAAGATAAGTGAAACGAATGTCACCGATCTACTCACAATTTTAAAAAATGTTTTATGCTTCAGTCTTAATAATCACCTCTAGTAACTTAACATGTACAATGTTCAGTATTCATTCAACTTAGAAAACACAGATTCCAACGGAGTGTTGAACCACCTCCACATTAGACTGGGTGTTTTCTGCTTGGTACGTACTAGTGGACAGTACATATACTGGTCCCTTCACTCTTGCTAGTAAAACTTTGAAAGACCAGTGCAAGCGAAATTAAATGGCTAATCGCTCACTTGCCCACTCGTAAGGCTCCAGGACCAGACAATATTCCCAATATAGTCCTGAAACATCTACCGCCCAAAGCCTTAAAAGTGCTGGTGGATATATTCAACTACGCGCTGGAACACGGAAAATTTCCAAAGCGCTGGAAGGAAGCACGAATCCTTATGTTTCCTAAGCAACACAAAGATCGGTCCATTCCTACTAATCACAGGCCAATTAGCCTCTTAAGCACACTAAGTAAACTGCTAGAGAAAATAATACTTAAAAGCCTTAACTCATTCCTAATTAAAAACGTGATAACTGACGACCAGTACGGCTTCAGGGCCAACCACTCTACAACACTACAGATCCTTAGGCTTACCGAAAGTATCACCAGGGGATTTAACACTAAACGATCGACAGGCGTGGTCCTATTGGACATAGAACGCGCTTTCGATAAAGTGTGGCATGCAGGATTACTCCACAAACTCATTCACATAGGGGTACAAGATTCAATGGTCGCCCTAATAAAAGATTACCTCAGCGGAAGGAGTTTCAGAATCTCAATTGAGAATACCGAATCCTCATTGCACCCCATAAACGAGGGAGTCCCACAAGGAAGTTTACTCGGGCCTACGTTATTTAATATATATATCAACGATCTACCAACACTAGTCCGGGTAGATAAATACATATACGCGGACGACACGGCCCTGGCCACGCAATCTACTCAGCCACGCATCATACACCTGCGGCTCCAGAATGCTCTAAATACATTGGAGCCCTGGTTCACCAAATGGCGGTTAAAACTGAATGCAAGAAAAAGCCAAGCAATCATTTTTACCAGGCGAATATTGCACAGACAAAGGAGGCGTGCCCTCCCACCCTTCACCCTAATTCAGGAACCTATCGGGTGGGAGACATCCGTCACATACCTAGGGGTTACGATGGATGAATATCTCACATGGAGAGAGCATATTAACTCAGCCAGAGCAAAGGTCAATGGCCAACTCAATAGACTGTACTTGGTGATAAATCTCAACAGCAGCCTTAAGCTACGCATGGGACTTACGCTCTATAAGACGCTGATCCGACCCATCTTAACATACGCCGCCCCGGTATGGGGATATGCGGCAAAAATGCACATAAAGCACCTCCAAACGATGCAAAATAGAATACTATGAATTATTGCAAAACTACCGCCAGAGGCTCCTATGTACCAGCTACATGAAGAGCTAAAAATGCTCACAATTGAGCAGTTTATTAAACACCTGGCATGCAACCTGTATGCCAAAAAGAATAAGAACCACGAGCAAATACGAATGCTTGGGGAGTATGATATGACTCGTGACAAACACCTCCGCCCTCTATCATTGTTCGATCGCAACACCTCCGCCCTCTATCATTGTTCGATCGCACTATAAGTATAGGCGAACCTGAACTCAACATACAGGAATACCTGAATAATTTAGTACCATGAAATTACTGGTTAGGGGATGAAGGGAAGCACATAACAAACACATAACACTAAAATACATACACTTACACTCAAGCCCTCAAGTCCTTGTGCTACCTAGCCAAGGTGGACTCTGGGAGACGAGGGCCTCCCCGGTAGTGGCACAGGCTCGCTCCTGCACTACAGGCAGACAGGCCGCTATGTGTGCACTTATACGACCAGGCAAGATCAGATACACGATTAATGACGAAGCCTCCGGCTTAATAACACCATAGTAAGTAAGATTAACAGACACAGTAGAAGTTAGCTCTACAAGTTGTAAATCATATCACCATAACTGCACCTAGTTATATAAGCATATCTTAAATACTTCTAGCATAGATTATAGGACGTAATATAAATAAATTAAAAAAAAAAAAAATATATATATATATTAAAAAAAACAAAAAAAAAACAAAAAACAAAAAAAAAAAAAAAACAACTACAATACGCTAAGGACAAGAAACGAAACCTTCGGGTGGAGATTTAAAAACTAAACATGCTCATTTCACTCATCCCTCACATCCATCTACACCTAACGATGCCAAATGGCTGAAACACAAAAGAACACCATCAACTATCAAACACATCACCATTAATTACTACCAGGGGGCACTCAGAGCTTATGTCATGTTTGCCCTCCGGCACATCAGTAATACTCGCTGTTACTGCCACTGGCAGGCAGCTTCCATCTCTCACCACAGAATGAGCAGGTGCTTTATGCGGTACTGCAGCATAGAGGCCTTGACCTCAAGATTTCCGGTGGGGCTTTTTGTGAGTAGGCTGCCCAGGTTCGAAGCCAGGGTAGGAGTCTTACACTCGCATGTGTGCATGCAGTTAGGGCGTAAGTAGCCTTTTTCCCCACCACAAAAAAAAAAAAAAAAAAATTGCTAGTCATTCATCATCCTGATGATGGGACAGATGTACACTTCCGAAACGTCGACCACTCTGCATCACTACACCTGGCTAGAAGCCCGAGAACATCTTGAAAATGAAATGTAGTAACAGCACTCTTGGCATTGAAAGCGAAAGGCGAGTCTTGCTACATTTTCTGTGAATGTCCCTTCAATGTTTTTGGCCACCAATATCAAATACTGAGAGTAAGAGATTTTTCTCTACGTGGAACTTAGTTGTAACAGAAGGGCAACTATGAAAAACGAGAATGTCAATTTGTTCTGAAGGTCTGAATTTAGAAATAAAGTATTTTAACATTGTTACTTCAGTCACTTGTTAATTTTTGTTTCAGTCATGTCACTACTCATCAATTCTACTGGAAAATTACCACAAAATGAATGAACTTATGGTAAAATATTCAACACAAAACACCACTAATTAAAATTATTAACACAAATTTTTTAAATAATTAACCCTTTGCGAGCGAAACCCCATATATGGGTGACCTGTACGGACCCTGACGAGTGAAAACCCATATATGGGTTTGGAGTAATAGAGCTATTGTGATCGGCTCTTCTCGCTCAAATAATTCATATATACTGCCAATAGATGGCAGGAAATGTTCTTTCAGAGGTTTGTGGTCAGTTCATCACCGATTTTCCATATCTAACTATTTCTGTCATAGTTTTCAGTAGTGTAGGAATAAACAGTGTGGTGATTGCATCCACTAAGCAAGAGTTTTTTTTTTTTTTTTTTTTTTGACAGAATGGCAAGAAAGAAAGGGTTGACGGAGCAAGAAATTGTAGAATTGTTGAACAAAAGTGATAGTGAATTATCAGATTTTGTGCTCAGTGATGATGAGAGTGATATATGCGAGAATTCGTGTATAAGTGCAAGTGAGAGCGAGAGTGAAATAAGTGACGCAGCAGACAGCTGTACACCTAGCTGGTTAGAGGTGAGTAATTTTGACCCTGGCCCTACATCTAGTATCCTAGTGCACAATATCCAGCAGGGACCAATACTTCCTTCTCATTTTGATGAGAATACGCTTCCAGCAGAATTTTTCGGCCTATTTTTTTATGACAAAATTTTGGAAATAATTACTGAGGAGACATGTATTCAGGGAAACAAACAAACAACAGGCAACACCACCAACAAAAAACGCCAGGATTGCTTCTTGGAATCCCCAAGAAATTGCCAATATAAAAGCACGGAGATAGTATTACCTCAATAGTATTGAGATGAACAAGTCGCTATGAAAATCATATACGCATATTAGGTACCCTGCCCTAGCTAGGTGTAACTGCACATTTCTATCAAAACTTTTATAATTTATTATCATTACCGTTATTATTACAAATGGAAGTATTAAATATCATAATGTGACACTATTTAGTTCCTGAAGCACTGCTGCTTTATTTGTGAATACCTATATGTACAAACTACGCTGTACAAAATGGAGAAGTGCCACTTATGCCGTTTTTGTAACAACATTTTTATGCAGATTAACAAAACTTCACTTATACAGAATAAGTTCAGTTAATTTGTACATGTTCATGGTTTTTATTTATAAATTAACTTAATGCAGAAAGGTGCTTTGTGTTATACTGTACAGTACCATGCCAAGCAAATGAAAACAGTTCCTGTATATTAAAATAAAAAGTGTAGGTTTAATACTTTATGGCAAAAGAGGATTACCGTTTTGCTAAGCTAAGTGAAAACTATTGCTTAGTAGGCACATGTTAGTTAACAATAGGGTACCTGAGCAAAAGCAAAAATGTTGTTAGTGCATTACAAAATATGCTCAGGTGCTTACAGTGGAGTTCAGTAAAATATTTCTGTGCTATAAACATTTTGTTCCAATAAATAATATGTAGTTTCAATAACAAATTTTTCAGTTTTATAATAAAGACCTTTCTTATACTACAGATCAGCTCTTTTTTCTTCCCACCCCCACCCCTTTCTTTTCAACCATGGATTTTGTCCAGATTATGCAAAATTTCACATTTCTGGGGCTCAGATTGGCAGGATTCTACTGCAATTCTAATTTAATATAATGTTAGCATTGCATTCAATAAAAGTATGTATTATTCAGGACAGATAGCACTGCATTTGTTTATTTGTGGCCAACAGAGGAACTCTGCCCAACCAATGTACAGGGTATGTATTGTTGTGGTGGCCTAGCAGACAAAGGAGAAACAAGATCAGCTAGCTTGCACCATATGCTGGCCGGCAACAATGGGCAGTTAAGAACAAATGCTGTTTCACACATTTCTAGAAGCTTTCAACATATGGGAACTTGTTTCAAGAGAAGCAGAGAAATTGTGATTTCCAGAAAACTCACCGGTAATTGAAAGACTATGTAAGTGAGACAACAGGCTGAGGAGTTAGTTGAGTTAGTTTTCAGAGCGAGCTGTAAACAGTTGAGCAGTGTTTGTGCCAAGATTATGATAGAACAGAACAGCTGTGAGTTGCAAGGTCAGGAGTTGTGAATTGTTATTCAGTTTTAGGGGAAGTAAAAGTGACAAAAAGTCATTAGTCATTAGTCACACTGGTGTCAGGAACAGGTTTCAAAAACCACAATGGAGGCAATGATTGAGAAACTGTTGGCTAGTATGGCAGAAATGAAATCCAGAATGCAACAGATGCAGAAAAAATGGAATCCGGAATGCAGCAGATGGAGACAGAAATGGAAGCCCAATTGAAAAATGTAAACTCCAGAATGGAAGAAATGATGTCAGAAATGAAGGGCATTAAAGATGAAATGAAGACCAAAATGACAGAGAGATGAAGATGGAGCTATTGGTGAAGATTGACAAGCAACTGTGTGGCATGAAAAAAGACATGGAAGACCTTGGTCAACATGTTAATGTCCTGTAAGACATCAAGGAATGGTTTAACACAGGGGAAAATGTCAGGGAGTGGCTTAGTGCCCTGGAAGGCAGCACCAACGAACTGAACTTCAGTATGGAACAAATGCTTGGCGAAAAATATAAACTTGAAGACTGAGGTGCCAGGATGCAACAACATTGTTACATATCAAGCCGCCCAAGTACCATGGGACATCAACCTTTGAAGTCTTCCACTGACAATTTGCTGCTGTCACCATCAAAAACAGGTGGTCAGCAGAAGCTGTACAGCTGACAGCTAGTCTCTAGCGATGGGCAGCAGAAGTACTGAACGTGATTCCAACACTGGCGATGTCCAAAGTCATCTGGCAGGCTCTCGAAAACTGGTTTGGAAACCATCGTCTGGCCACAGCCTATCGCAGCCAGTTTACCCTGGCCATTGAATTTGGTGAACAAGGGTCTGGTGAACCTTCCACTGGATGTGTGTCTCAGAAAGCTGCCTACTCCTACATTGACGGCATGCATGATGCTGAGATACATCAGCAACTACAAGGCCATCCATGAGGAGCTGACGGCTATGGTAACAACTGCCCCTGTCTGGAAGACCTGGAGTATTCTGTACATCAGGAACAGAGAATCTGCAACAGGAGGTCTTCAAAGTTTCTCTTGCAAAGTGTGTTGGGGATGTGGCCAACCAGTACACATCACGAAAGACTCATTACCAAATACCATGAGCAAGCAAGGGACAAGTAAGGACTGCCAGACTGTGGGGCACAACGGAGCCATCAGGGCCACTCCATTGAGTCACACTGTGCAGGAGAGTGGAGGACAATCTCTCCACAGATGGCACGATAAGGGAAAGCTGTGCCACATACTGGTGGACACGAGTGCAGCCATGACCATGGTCCGATCTGATATGGCTGAGGGCTTACGGTCAAGAAAACCAGAATGGTCCTATGAGATAGTGACAGCATAGACAAGACCTTGCCTGTGGAAGAGGAGGCCTTGCTGGACTTGACCTTGGGGCAGAGTGTTATAAGTCTGTGGGTGTTTGTCGCGTGGGTGGTTAACCTCTTGAGCGATGGCCATTTAAACGTCCGTGGGCCGAGAACTGCTAGCATTTAAATTGTTAAATGCGCTTCGTATATACACAGCTGTATTTTGTGTAAATATTAAGTTATTTTAATGAAACAAAAACTGGTATAAAACTCGTTATTTGCAGTATAAATGTACGTCATCAGCAAAGTTGAGTTGTATTTACAAAACGTTGAAATGGCACAATTTTGTTTCACTGTGGTGAAAAGTCAACTTTGCTCTGTCGAACGCATCTAATATAAGTTCTCGGAAAGATACAGTAAAGAAACACCCATTGTATGTGTGGCTTATGCATCAGCATACTGTGTAATAAAGCACTAATGCATGCATGGTCTCTTGAGTGATCAGAATAGATCAACATTACAACTTTTGCTTACGCAAGTTTCGTAACTGAGTAGAGTCCGTGTCTTTCTTTGTTGAAATACATACGTATTCTTTCCTGCTTGTAGCTGAAGGGAGAAGTGGTATAAAAATGTGTTTTTGCACCAACTGGATATAACCATATACAATTGTTTGGGGATTTGGACAGCTCTCTAAACCCACACAGGACAATGACCGACCTTGACTACCGACTATAAATAACTTGCAGCCTAATTGAACAATACCACGTTGGGGGTTGAAAATCCAAAACCCCTGCACCCCTCAGACTTCAAGGAAAGCATTATCCTAAAAGGATACCACCAACAGCAAAGAAGCCCATTTCGAAAGTGTTTCGTGTGCCGCAAGAAGGGAATTCGCGAATGTGGAGATGTACGTACCCTTGTGTGTTTATCCCTGTTTTGAGGTAAATCACTGCAGAACGAACATATTAAGGTAAGCCAATAAAGTATATATACCTTACTAAAATGTTACATAAAGGGAAAATTATAATAAGTTGAGTTGGATAAGGGATAAATAAGGGTTAAATGCTTAAACGCACAGGATGCCCATATCGCTCATCCACCATTTTAAATGGACATGATTTCACGTCGATATCCCTCAAGAGGTTAAGGAACTGATATTGAGATTGGATGCCCTCAGAAGCCATGAGGCAATGGACGACATCAGCAGGAGGGTCCTGCAAGTCAGACAAGATGAGATAATGCTCCGAAGCCCCAGCAAATTTCTTGGGGTTTGCAGTGTAATCCTAGCAGAGGTTGCAGTTGGGCCCAGCAGGAGCAAGGTGGCTGCGAGGGCACACCAGGAAGGCCAGCTGTCATGGAACTCAGTGGGAAGTCTTCATGTTGTGCGCAGGATGGCCTGTCATCACAACTGGTTGAAGGACAATCGGATGAAGACCCATTAGGACTGCAGCATGCTCTCAAACAGATACGTCACCCTACCCGGATTGAGGGGTGCTGTCCAACAATCATGGCAAGGACCATATCACATGGAGAAGAGGATTAGTGTGGCAGATTATGCTATCCAGAGGCTGCCCCCAGGGGAGAAGCTGGTAGTACACTCGGGTTGTCTGGCCCATAAAGACGGTGCTGGTTGGGATGACTGGTCCTCAGGAGAGAACAATCTTATAACATCTGAGTGGGCAAAGGAGAATTAAGGTCAACTACCTCACACCACTACGCCTGCTGGCAACAATGGATGGCTAAGAGCAAACGCCATTCCACACATTTCTAGAAGCTTTCAATGTATGGGAACTTGTTTACAAGAGAAGCTGAGAAATTCTGATTTCCAGAAAAATTGCCGGTAAATGAGGTTCTATATAAGAGAACCAGCATGGACTGAGGGGTCAGTTGAATTAATTGTTAGAGTGAGCTTGAGCACTGTTTGCATAAAGGTTACGCTAGAACAGAACAGCTGTGAGCTGCAAGATCACAAGTTGTGAATTGTGGTTACAGTTTTAGGAGTAATAAAGTGACATAAAAAGTAACCAGACTTTTTTGTCACAATATGTAAACACAATATCACTGCCACCAATCCTTGTGCATTGCTAAATGTCTCCAGTAATAAATAGGGCATTTATGATTGCCAATTATGCCAATTTTCATCCTTCTTGTGGTTATTCTGCTGTATTACTATTTAAAGGCTATAAGTTTAAAAGTAAATTATAACTTACCTAATAGATACTCATCATCTATTGTATATGTTGCTGTATCTGAAGGATATTCAACCCATAATGGACGCATTATTGGAAGACCGGTTTGTTCATGTTCATAGAACAAAGTATACCAGAAAGGCAAATATGAGTAGCGGGTCCTGATTGCCTCTCTAATGATAAGCATTGTCTGCTCATCAAAGAGCCATGGTTCTCTTCTCTTTGTGTCAATATGTGAATGTGTTCTGAAGAATGGTTGAAATGCTCCAGCCTGTAAAAAACATTTGGTTTAAGAATTCAAAATGATGGTTTCCTAACAGTTGTTACATTTTCTCACAAGTAATTTTAGTCTTAGAATGAAGATTTACTGCATATTATTCTCAGCTTACTAGCAACAGCTGTGTTTATTTTCTCAGGTGGACCACTTATAACATTAAAATTTGTACTCCAAACTTCTAATGGCCATTTACATTGCTTCAAACTAACAGTTGTACATGCATGAAAGTTTTAGTTTGTATTAAAATGGAACATATGAAGTTTGGTAAGTTTCCATGAAATTGCAGGAAACTTTGTTAAGCAGCAACATTGTTGGTAAGTGATTTGTGCACAGGATTTAGACAAATTTTCAGATGTGAAGTGCAATTGATTGATTGAGAGTTGTCTTAAATTATCAGTACCACATGTGCGATTGAAAATGGAGGAATAAGGAGTTTCATGCTGTTATTAAAAATTTTCATTTAAAGGCTTGGACTGCTAAACACATAAATGTAAAGTTGAAGTACATGCTGACTCACCAATGTCTCTGAGGATTGTTTATTTCAGGATGAAAGAGGTTAGATGTGGTTGAAGCACCAAAACTAAAGCATGTCCAGCTATGAGGTCATCACAAATGAAAACATTGAAAAAAATCATATCGTGTGCAACACTTACCAAGCCAAGTGCACCATATAGCTGATAATTTAGACACTTTAACTGCACAAGTGCACAATATCCAGCACAAAAAATTAGAAATAGGAAAGCTGTGTGCACACTGGGTGCTGAGGTTGCCAACTTTTGATAAAAAAATGCACACAAAGAACATTTCAACACAGCGTCTTGCACTGTTTAACTGCAATCCACAGGACTTCTTGCATTGAATCATGACTGCAGATGAACCTTGGGTCCACTGTTAACACACTTAATACAAAGTAGCAGCAAAAATAATGAACAACGCTTATGAGAATTTGTTGAAGCAGGCAAGAACTATTTTGTCAGCTGGAAAGTTGATGGCCTTTTGTTTTTGCTTTGATTCCCTGGTTATACTTCTGATAGATTACTTGGAAAAAGTCAGAACTGGGGACTATTATGCCTCATTATTGCATGTTTGAAATATGCATTGAATGAAAATTGATTAATGCTGGGTTGCAAGAGCCAGCTTATAGGTTTCATTAGTGGTAAAATGTTTATTGGCCTCTGAAATGAGTTGCAAGGCCGATCTACAATGCTAATCCATTGAGTATCAATATAGATAGAATCTCGGACCTATAAACAGTTAGTAAATAGCCGCCATTATTGCTTTCATCGTATGGTTTCCCCTTAATTTTTTCATATTATGACACTCTTAGATACAAGTAAATAAAAACTATTTTTGTATGCATTATTGTTCATTGATGTGTGTATAGAATTATGGTTTTATCCCGGAAAAGTTTGTTTCTATCATGTTTTACATTATAGAATTTTTGTCTGATAAAGAAGTTATATTAGATGTGAGTGCATTTCGGTTCAGACTGAATATGGTGAAAACCTCTTTCGTCACAAAATACTTTTTATCAATAATTTTACCACTGATGCAGATTTCCAATTTCAACAACCTACCATACCCAATGCAAGAAAATGAAGAGCTTTCTCCATCCACTATCTCCCTGTTTACATGACTTACTAATCATGTTGTTTACGTCACTCCATTGTGAGAGCTGCCAGCATATTTTAGTAAACCCTGAGTAGGTGCAAAGTTATCCTCAGTTAATAAGTAGTGATTTAAGAACATAATGTTGCCTCATTAAAATCATTGGAGCCATCCACATCCCTTTTAAGTGACTTCACCTTTTCATGCATACATGTACAGCCATGGAAAAAACGACTGAGTGCATTAGGAGAGCAGATTTTTCTAAGTCTCACGTAGTGTTTCAGCAAGATTTACAGAAGTCGATATTTCCACCATGCAGCTGAGTTTATCGGTAGTCTCTGTTCCATATCTTACCGTCTGTCAGACACATAAATAGACCGTCTTGAATCACTACTTGCATTTGTATACATTCTTGCAAATACAAATGCGAGTGGTGATCCAAGACTCAGCCTATTTGTGTGTCCGACAGACGATAACATATGGAACAGAAACCATCAATAAACTACTCAGCTGCAAGTTAGAAATATTGACTTGTGTAAACCACGCTGCAAACGACAGGGAACTTAGAAATACTCTGCTCTCCTAATGCGCTCAATCATTTTTTCCATGACTGTACATATAACTGCATTATCTTGAGAAATAGTCAGTTACACTTGTATTACTGTAAGTTCCGTAATAAAGAAATGCATGAATATAATTCAGGAGAAATACGAACTGGATTGAGAATTTAATGCCATTCTGGCAGTTTGTCACAACAGCTCAGTGGTTAGAGCGTCCGCCCGGTAAAAAAAAAAACTTTGCCCACACACGACTTGTGTGTTTAAAAACACCAACAGTAAGTTTGTTGGCATAAATAAATAATAATTATAATTCTACATATTCGCAATAAGATAGAGCAGGGGCTGGAGTCACGTGTCACCTCTTTTCCTATTACAAATCTTTAAGTTATGGAACTACAAACTTTGATGGAGAAATTGAAGCAATTCGCATGGCCCTACAAAATCTTTTGTACAGAATTTCACACTTTCAGCAAGCAGTTATTCTCTCAGATTCCAGGGTAGCAATTATAGCAATTACTTCCAAATTGTCACCAAAAAACCAAACAATTATAGAATGTTGGAAAATCCTTACCCATCTAACAGCACTTCAAAAACACCTAGTTTTCCAATGGATACCAGCTCACTGTGGACTGAGTAGTAATGAGAAAGCTGATTTTCTTGCAAAAAAGGGTACCAGCAGTGTACAAAAATCTATAGTTAATCTACCATTTTATGCAGTTAAAAGATTAGTCAACTCTGAATTCAAAAAAATTATTGCAAAATATTACTATGAAAAATCAAAGAATAAAAGATGGGAACTACCAAACATTCAAACAGTAATTCCTGAGTATCCTCGAAAAACAGCAGTTGCAAACTTCAGGATGATTACAGGATATGATTGTCTGGCAAAACATTTAAACAGAATTGGGGTATATTCTTCACCACTTTGTCCTCTATGTGATCTGCAAAAGGGAACGGATCGAGACCACCTTCAAATATGCCCGGCCACTTCTAGTGTCCCATCCATCAGTGAAAAATAGTGGAGAGCAAGAGGATTAATGACTTCATTGTCAGAAACCCAGCATTAGCTAACAACATATTCACAATAAGCGATGTTGTGTGTTGACCGTCATACTCAATTTAGATGGCATTACTCGTTTATTTTAAGTACCATATATGTACATTAGGGTGGTCCAAATTTTTAAATTTTAGAAATTTACATGTGACACCCCTTGGTTACATTTCACTGTGGATAAAAGTAATTCAGTAAAAGAATTACACAAATCAGTGAATATATACACGTGCCCCAGTGACCATCAATTTTGTATAAATTGTGAAATGTGTATTAGATTGCCTGCACAGCAGAGCTTCAAATGCATCAACTAGTTAGCCACACATTGTATAATGCTTTAACTTCCTGCTGCACGAGATAAGATAAACTGAAACTATCCAAGCTACTAAGTGTATCAGGACAAGCACAATATGAAGCTGTGTTTAAACACTTAAAAGAATGGGGTCTTACAAAGTTCAGGCCATATGTTGTGATACACCATCAAATACAGGTAGTTCACATGAAGCATGCGCATTACTGGAACAGCAACTTGGAAGAGATTTATTTTCTCTACGGATATCATATACATGAAATAATATTAAGATGTACCAGTACCACCTTTAAAGCTGTTCCAAAAGAAATGACAATTATTCAATGTTCAACAATTCTGATCTGGGTTAGAAGTAAATGAACAATTCAAAGATCCATCAGAAGATATTCCTTCATTCGCTAAGGAGGCTCTACGTAGCCAACAAGCAAGAGAAGATTACAAAGAATTCTTAGAACTTGTGATATTTCTAGGTAATGTTCTGCCTCGTGGTCCTTCAGAGCTCCAGGAACAATGCATCATGCATAATGGAGTGAGCATGTGGGGTTTAAGGGCCATTTGGGCTCATGCACGATGGATGTCGAAGGCAATCTACAACCTTCAAATATTCTTATTCCACAGTGAATTTGTAATCAGTGAAAAGGAACTTTCAGGTATATGTGCGTTTCTTGTATCTGTTTATACTAAGGCCTGCTTTGCTCCCACATTGCAGTAGAAGCTCCAAACCAAGACTTAAATCTCAGTGTCCACTGTCTTATGGAAAGATTGATCACGTGATTTCTCAGGTAACTTTAAAAAAATTGTTCCCATCTTTGGTGTGTTACACCTGAGAATGCTGCACTAGAGTTTTTTTTAACAGGAAAGTTCCCACATTTAACATTTAGTATTTCCACAAATTTCCTGTCCTTAGATCCCCAGCACTGGGAAAATAATGAATCTTATTTGCAGAGATGTGAGATTGTTATAGCTTTAAAACTAGTCAATGATTCAGCAGAAAGATGAACAAAAACAATATATATTGCGAGTTCTGAAGGACTATCAGAAATAATTTTCTGCCTGCAAAAGGGTAACACTGACACAATCAGTTTAGTTCTGCAATGTCTCTATTTCCAATAGCATGTATATGTATGAATATTGCAAATAGAAACACTACTAACAATGAAGTATTCTTCATGTGTGAGGTCATTTTGAGTCACTTTGTTATACTCACCTTCACTTAAATTGTTTTAAAAACAGGAAACGTTTTCAAGACCATTCGGTTCCATCATCAGCTGTTGGGTGACTGATGCTATCTTCTTGTTCCCCCTCTCTGCTACTATCATCCTGCTGCCATCTGGTATTAGGGGCGCAGAGCTTTAACACTTCATTTAAAGCTGGGATTTCGAAGTTAATCACTTTATTGTTGTTTCTGATTATGTAAATTTTTTCCTAAATATGCAGTTCTATTGGTGAATTTAGAGATTTTAACAATTTTATATTGAGGCCAATGTTGTGGTTTTCATTCCAAAAGTGGTATGCCACAGCAGACTTTTCCGTTTGTTTTAATTTTATATTCCTCTGATGTTCCTTTAGTCTGATATCCAAATTTCTTTGTTTTTCCTATATAGTTTTTTTTTTGCAACTATGTAGTTGATTTGGTAAATTCCAGATTTTAGATTGTAAGGGATGGTATTGTTAAGTGGCTTGTTCAGCAGGATTTTTAAACTGTATTTGTTTTGTGGTGCCAGTTTTATGTTTAGCTTTTTGAAGATTCTTTCAAATTTCCTAAAGGCCCAGGGATAATAGGTAAAATTTCTAAATTTCCAGTTATTTGTGAGTGGTGTTAAAAGTAGTGGTTTGCAAAATTATCTTGAGCTTTTCTGCATTTTTTGACATGTTCCTAATGGTAGCTGGGTTGAATCCATTTAGTACTGCTGTTTCTTGTACATGAAGTTGCTCTTTACTTATATTAATGACTTAGTACCTGAGTGACCGATTGCCTCTGTTTTTGTGAAGTCTTGTTTTTTTGTGGAAGAAGATACTTAGATAAACCTGAATGTTAACTATATAAAACGTTTTGTAACAATTGTTAAGAGTCATTTCCGAGATAAAAGGTGTGTTGTTGTGTTTTAACGCCCGCTTTTACTACTACAGCACCGCAGGCGGTTACACTGATGATACATGGAATGAAGATGGAGCACCGGTGGAATGAGATGGCAGGGGAAACCGGAGCACCCGGAGAAAACCCGCCCTGACGCCGCTTCGTCCACCACGAATACCACATGCGGGTCCCTGGAATCAAACCCGGGCCGCCTATTCCGAGATAAAAGAGATATAGAAATTCATATTAATATTTCATAAACACCATCATTTCAACTGTAAAACGTCTACTGCTGAACGCAGACCTATCCCAGATATCCACCTAGCTTGAGGTTTTCGTCAAGCATTTGTTCCATTATGGAGTACAGTTCTTTGGTGCTGCGATTGACTCCAGGGCGTTAACATGTTGGCCAAGGTCCTTCATATTTCCTTTGACTTCTTCCATGGCTTCCTTAACCCCGGCCAGTCACTCATTAGTATTCTCTGATAGATCTATCTTCATGTTGGACATTCTTGTCTTCATCTTTCCCATTTTGGAATTTACATTTTCAATTTGGCTTCCATTTTTGTTTCCATTTTGCCCATTTTTGTTCCCATGCTTTCTATTCCGTAGTTTACATTTTTCCAATTTGGCTTTCATATTTGTTTGCTCTGCCGCATTCCGGAATTCATTTCATTTCCCATTATGTCCATCTTGACTAACATTTGTTTCATCAACTGTTCCATATCTGCTTTTCGTCGCACTCTTGACACCAATTGTGATTACTTTACTTCTTTAACTATTTCGTTATTTTTTATTAAAACACCGGAGCGACACTAAGCGAAAGCACTGTTGAACAATAACAAATACTACAGAAAGAAAAGCTAGTTGATAAAGCCATGTGAATGTGCTACGCATTTCTGTTTCAATCATATAGAAAATTGTATCAATTGTTTGTATTGTTCGTCAAAGCGGGAGTAGTGAAAGAAATGTGATTGTGTTTAATAAAAGAAAAATGAGTAGAAAAACCATGTAAATGTTATGCGTATATTTCAAGTGTATGGGAAAATGTATGGATTGTTTGTAGAAGAGGGAGTAGTATAACGTAAAAGAAAAGAGAGTAGAGACAACCATGTGAACGTAATACGTTGTGTGGTAAAATGCATTGCATAAAAACCTTCGCCAGGAAAACACTTAGATATGTCAATTTTCATAGTGATTGGTCAGTCTGTTTTGGAGTTTATTCACTCTCCAACATACAATATGTAGAGGTGTTGGTATTGTCACCGCGCCCGTCGCATCTAATTGCCGACAACAGCAGTGTCACCCATCGCATTATTGTCGGCACTACCGCAAAGGAGCCAAAGGAAAGAGATAGAGAATGGCCGCATTGTTGGGGCGCTTGCCGAAAGAGAGAAAAGGATAGAGACTTCGGGAATCTTCTGCTTTGTATTTCACCGCAATAACTGAACTTTCCAGAATAGTGCCTGGGAGATATAAATAGCGGTAAAGTGCGACAGTCAGTCAGTCAGATGTATGTGAAGCGTTGAGTAGTCGTGCCGACGGAGAAGGGACAGTTCTTTGTGTTACGAATTCGGAGCCGTGCTGTGAGCGAATCGGAAAAGACTTTCTTGCTGTTGCAACGAGTGTACAAAGTAACTGTTTACGGAAATAAAAGTGTTTCTTTATCTCGACTACATCCGTCTTCTTTACTTCACACCCACCAAAAGTCACACTGGTGTCAGAAGCGGGATTTAACGATGGAGGCTACATTGGTGAGCTTTTTACAAGAGCTGAAAGCAGAGATGAAGACGGCAAACGACAACCTCGTTGCCAAAATGAAGACGAGAAACGACAACCTCGCTGCCAAGCTGAAAGAGATGAAGACGGAGCTATCGGCGAAAATTGACGGCGAACTGATTGGCGTGACGGAAGACGTGGAAGAACTCGGCGAAAAGGTGGAAGACCTCTGCCAGCACGTGGACGTCGTGGAGGACGACGGGGAACGTCTTGGCGCCCTGGTAGTAAGAGTTGACGAGAGCGTCAAAGTACTGGATGCCAGGGGCAGACGGAATAGCGCGAACCCGGGGAGGGAGCATCTAGTGGCCGAGGCGACAGTTGCGCCCGTTTCAGATGATGTGAGGGAAGACGTGGAACAACTCGGCGAACTGATTGACGTGACGGAAGACGTGGAACAACTCGGCGAACTGATTGGCGTGACGGAAGACGTGGAACAACTCGGCAAACTGATTGGCGTGACGGAAGACGTGGAACAACTCGGCGAACTGACTGGCGTGCCGGAAGACGTGGAACAACTCGGCGAACTGATTGGCGTGACGGAAGTCGTGGAACAACTCGGCGAACTGACTGGCGTGACGGAAGACGTAGAAGAACTCGGCGAAAAGGTGGAAGACCTCTGCCAGCATGTGGACGTCGTGGAGGACGACGGGGAACGTCTTGGCGCCCTGGTAGTAAGAGTTGACGAGAGCGTCAAAGTACTGGATGCCAGGGGCAGACGGAATAGCGCGGACCCGGGGAGGAAGCACCTAGTGGCCGAGGCGACGGTTGCGCCCGTTTCAGATAACGAAAGTGTACGTCTCGGGGAAGACAAAGGGGCAGTTCAGGGACGTCGTCGAGGATCCCCTGGAGGAGTGTGTCGGGTACGTAACCAACCAGGATATGACGTGGAGAACGATCAGCAAGGAAGCGCACAAGCAAACGAGCTACACGCGAGAACCGACTTGGCGTGGGACATGGGGGGACCGTCGGAGCCATCCAATCACCTGACGCATAGTGCCGTGAACGGAAGAATGGTGGACATCATCTTGGACGGCAGGATGCAGGAGAGGCCGTGCCGGGCACGAGTGAACACGAGTGCAGCGGTGGGCGCGACTCGCGCGGATGTGGCGAGGTTTGTTGCCGGACCCATCGGAAGCAAGGTGACTGCGAAGGTACGCCAGAGAGGTCGGCGGACATGGTACTCAGTGAACCGTTTCCAAGTGCGCAGGATGGCCCGTCAACACACCAGGAAGAAGGGCAACTGGACAAGGGACCGTCAAGACCGGCGGTACTGTTGCAGAATTTCGAAGCAGGATGGCATACATCGTCCTACCCGGACCAAGGGACACTATCCAACAGCGATACCTAGGATCGTGCCTCCTGGAGAAGAGGTTCGATGGGTTAGTCCACCGGGGCGCAAGGGAGATGCCGCAGTGATAGTGCTGGTCGGGACGACCAGCTCTGAGGAGGGAGCAGTGTCACCGCGCCCGCCGCATCTAATTGCCGACAACAGCAGTGTCACCCATCGCATTATTGTCGGCACTACCGCAAAGGAGCCGAAGGAAAGAGACAGAGAATGGCCGCATTGTTGGGGCGCTTGCCGAAAGAGAGAAAAGGATAGAGACTTCGGGAATCTTCTGCTTTGTATTTCACCGCAATAACTGAACTTTCCAGAATAGTGCCTGGGAGATATAAATAGCGGTAAAGTGCGACAGTCAGTCAGTCAGATGTATGTGAAGCGCTGAGTAGTCGTGCCGACGGAGAAGGGACAGTTCTTTGTGTTACGAATTCGGAGCCGTGCTGTGAGTGAATCGGAAAAGACTTTCTTGCTGTTGCAACGAGTGTACAATGTGACTGTTTACGGAAATAAAAGTGTTTCTTTATCTCGACTACATCCGTCTTCTTTACTTTACACCCTCCAAAGTCACAGTATGTATGAAGTTGATAACCGATAGGGAATAACATGTGAATTGTTACGTAAAACAAACTTGAATAGAGAAAATAGTATGAATGTAATACATTGTATTTCTGTTTCAAACATATAGCAAATTGTATGAATTGTATGTTGAAGGGCGAGTAGCATAAAGGAAGAATTAGTAGAGGAAATTGTGTGAATGTAATACGTTGCATTTATATTTGAATGATAGAAAATTATATGAATTATATGTTGAAGGGCAAACAGGGGATATATGAATGCGCTACGTAAAAGAAAAGCAAGTAGAAAACCATTTGGAAGTAATATATTGTGTAGTAAAATTGTTAACATAAAAACTTTCCCCATAATACATATACGTGCTGAATTTCGCAGTGATCGATTAAGCGGTTTTAGAGATTAACAGTCACATATATACAAACATCCAATGTGTGTGGTGTGTGGGGGTGTGTGGTGTGTGGGGGTGTGATATTAATTGTTTATAAAACAAAGTGAGTAAAGAAAGAGATGTGAATGCGTTACAAAAAAGTAAGTAGAAAAACCACTGTGAATGTAATATGCACATTTCTATTTCAAACATACAGAAAATTGTATGACATTTGTAGAAGAGCGAGCAGAGAAAGAGATGTGAATGTGTTACCTAAAAGTGAGAGGGGAAAACAGCGTGAATGTAATAGCATTTCTATTTCAAACATACAGAACATAGTATGACTTATTTTAAAAGCGAGGTTAAAAACGGTTTTTTTTTGTGCAGTCACATTTTTTATGGAAAATTGTTTATAGAAGAGTGAGTAGACAAAAGAGATGTGAAAGATGTGAATGTGTTACCCAAACGTCAGAAGAGAAAACAGTATGAATATAATGTGTAGCATTTCTATTTCAAACACACAGAAAATTGTATGACTTATTTTAAAATTGGGAATAAAAATGTTTTTTGGTGTAAAATCACGCTTTTTATGGAAAATTGTTTATAGAAGAGTGAGTAGAGAAAGCGAGGTGAATGTGTTACCTAAAAGTAAGTAGAGAAACCACTATGAATGTAATATGCAGCATCTCTATTTCAAACATACAGAAAATTTTATGACTTCTTTTAAGAAGAGTGAGCAGAAAGAGATGTGAATGTGTTACCTAAAAGTAAGTAGGAAATCACTGTGAATGTAATATGCAGCATCTCTACTTCAAACATACAGAAAGTTGTATGATTTCTTTGTAGAAGAGTGAATAGAGAAACCACTGTGAATTGTGTTACTTAAAACTAAGAGGAGAAAATAGTGTGAACGTAACAGCATTTCTATTTCAAACACACAGAATATGGTATGACTTATAAAAGCGGAGATAAAAATTCTTTTTTTTGTAAAATCACATTTTTTTATGGAAAATTGTTTATAGAGGAGTGAGTAGAGAAAGAGATGTGAATGTGTTACCTAAAAGTGTGTAGAGAAACCACTGTGAATGTAATATGCATGTATACAAAAATTTAACCAAACCTTTAGAGCCGTTTCTGAAATACCGGGAATGTATATACAAGAATTGCTCTGTAGAAGTGGGAATAAAACATGTTATTTTTTATGTAAAATTGCATTTTTTCAGGAATTACACCTATATAGATGAACTTAAAAAGCATAACCCTATCTGAATACAAAATTTGATCGAAATCGTCAGAGCCGTTTCCAAGTTGCACAGTATACATATACAAGAATTGCTCGTTTAAATATATAAGATTGTTGTCTGTGTAATATATCTGAATTCAATAGGAAAAACAAGGTGAGCATTATATACCCATACTTGCCATCAGCAATTAGACCTGTGCCTCATGTTCCTGTTTCATCACCACCTACCATGTTGCCAAAAAGTGGTAGTGATACTTAGAGTGTAGAAGATGAAATAAAATGGTCCCCAGACTTAATGATCCAAATTCACTCAATGTAAGATTTGAAGCTTTCACGGCGAACGTTAGTGATGAGAGCTTCACGGGTGATCAGCCGTGTTAGATTTAAGAAGGTCAAGCTTTCGGCCATTATACTCTCCATGGCCATCTTCAGGGCTAAAATGATCAAAAATTCTACTCAATTTTCAAATATATACTATGGTTAGCTTGTGTTGTCCTAGCCAATGCACGGGTGGTGGTTTCTGATTGGGCCTGCTGTAGGCTCGGCTGCAGTGTTTTCCCGCGGGTACGAACTTTGTGCAGTGTTTCTGATGGCTAGGAAAGTAGAACGCAGCAGGAAGAACCTGCTACTGCTCACGCAAGGGAAGGATAGCCCTCAAGAGAAGGCCTACATACCCTTCTACGGCTCTGTCTCCAACAAGGTTTCCCGTATACTCGCGAGACATAATATCAAAACCTTCTTCACGCCCCCATAGAAGATCCGACAACTCCTCAGGCCGGTGAAAGAACCACTTGGGCTTAAGGTCCCGGGAATATACAGGATTCCTTGCGAGTGTGGGAAGGTGTATGTGGGTCAAACAGGACGCACGATAGAGGAAAGATGCAAAGAACATCAACGGAGCATCAGACTTCTCCAGCCAGAAAAATCAGCAGTAGCCCAACATTGCATAGAACAGGTCCACATAATAAATTTCCAAGACACAAAAGTACTAGAACACGCAGAAAATTACTGGGACAGACTCATCAAGGAGGCCATCCACATCAAATTACACTCCCACAATTTCAACAGAGAGGGCGGACTCAAAGTAAGTTCCGCGTGGATTTTTTTTTTTTTTTTTTTTGTGGTGGGGAAAAAGGCTACTTACGCCCTAACCGCATGCATGCATGCGAGTGTAAGACTCCTACCCTGGCTTCGAACCCGGGCAGCCTACTCACTAAAAAACCCCACCGGAAGTCTTGAGGTCAAGGCCTCTATGCTGCAGTACCGCATAAAGCACCTGCGCATTCTGTGGTGAGAGATGGAAGCTGCCTGCCAGTGGCAGTAACAGCGAGTATTACTGATGTGCCGGAGGGCAAACATGACATAAGCCCTGAGTGCCCCCTGGTAGTAAATAATGGTGATGTGTATGATAGTTGATGGTGTTCTTTTTGTGTTTCAGCCATTTGGCATCGTTAGGTGTAGATGGATGTGAGGGATGAGTGAATGAGTATGTTTTGTTTTAAAACTCCACCCGAAGGTTTCGTTTCTTGTCCTTAGCGTAATTTTTTTTTTTAATTATTATTATTATTATTATTATTATTATTATTATTATTATTATTATTATTATTATTATTATTATTATTATTATTATTATTATTATTATTATTATTATTATTATTATTATTATTATTATTTTTTTTTTTTTTTTTTTTTTTTTAATTTATATTGCGTCCTATAATCTATGCTAGTAGTATTTTAAGAAATGCTTATATAACTAGGTGCAGTTATGGTGATATTTATAAGATTTACAACTTGTAGAGATAACTTCTACTGTGTCATTTAATCTTAGTTACTAGGGTCTGATTAAGCCGGAGGCTTCGTCATTAATCGTGTACCTGATCTTGCCTGGTCGTATAAGTGCACACACGGCGGGCTGTCTGCCTGAAGTGCAGGAACGAGCCTGTGCCACTACCGGGGAGGCCCTCGTCTCCCGGGGTCTGCCTTGGCTGGGTAGCACAAGGACTTGTGAGGGCTTGAGTGTAAGTGTATGTTTTTATAGTGTTGTGTGTTTGTTGTGTGCTTCCCTTCATCCCCTAACCAGTAATTTCATTGTACTAAATTATTCAGGTATTCCTGTATGTTGAGTTCAGGTTCGCCTATGCTTATAGTGCGATCGAACAATGATAGAGGGCGGAGGTGTTTGTCGCGAGTCATATCATACTCCCCGAGCATTCGTATTTGCTCGTTGTGGTTCTTATTCTTTTTGGCGTATAGGTTGCATGCCAGGTGTTTAATAAACTGCTCGATTGTGAGCATTTTTAGCTCTTCATGTAACTGGTACGTCGGAGCCTCTGGCGGTAGTTTAGCAATAATTCGCAGTATTCTATTTTGCATCGTTTGGAGGCGTTTTATGTGCATTTTTGCCGCGTATCCCCATACCGGGGCGGCGTAAGTTAAGATGGGTCGGATCAGCGTCTTATAGAGCGTAAGTCCCATGCGTAGCTTAAGGCTGCTGTTAAGATTTATGAGCGGGTACAGTCTGTTGAGTTGGCCATTGGCCTTTGCTCTGGCTGAGTTAATATGCTCTCTCCATGTGAGATATTCGTCCATCTTAACCCCTAGGTACGTGACGGATGTCTCCCACCCGATGGGTTCCTGATTTAGGGTGAGGGGTGGGAGGGCTCGCCTCCTTTGCCTGTGCAATTTTCGCCTGGTAAAAATGATTGCTTGGCTTTTTCTTGCATTTAGTTTTAACCGCCATTTCGTGAACCAGGGCTCCAATGTGTTTAGAGCATTCTGGAGCCGCAGGTGTATGATGCGTGGCTGAGTAGATTGCGTGGCCAGTGCCGTGTCGTCCGCGTATATGTATTTATCTACTCGTACTAGTGGTGGTAGATCATTGATATATATATTAAATAGTGTAGGCCCGAGTAAACTTCCCTGTGGGACTCCCGCGTTTATGGGGTGCAATGAAGATTCGGTATTCTCAATTGAGATTCTGAAACTCCTTCCACTGAGGTAATCTTTTATTAGGGCGACCATTGAATCTTGTACCCCTATGTGAATGAGTTTGTGGAGTAATCCTGCATGCCACACTTTATCGAAAGCGCGTTCTATGTCCAATAGGACCACGCCTGTCGATCGTTTAGTGTTAAATCCCCTGGTGATACTTTCGGTAAGCCTAAGTATCTGTAGGGTTGTAGAGTGATTGGCCCTGAAGCCGTACTGGTCGTCAGTTATCACGTTGTTTTTGATTAGGAATGAGTTAAGGCGTTTAAGTATTATTTTCTCTAGCAGTTTACTTAGTGTGCTTAAGAGGCTAATTGGCCTGTGATTAGTAGGAATGGACCTATCTTTATGTTGCTTAGGAAACATAAGGATTCGTGCTTCCTTCCAGCGCTTTGGGAATTTTCCGTGTTCCAGCGCGTAGTTGAATATATCTGCCAGCACGTTTAAGGCTTTGGGCGGTAGATGTTTCAGGACTATATTGGAAATGTTGTCTGGTCCTGGAGCCTTGCGAGTAGGCAAGTGTGCTATTAGCCATTTAATTTCGCTTGCACTGGTCTTTCGAATTTTGTTGTGCGTTGGAATATTCCCTATTTCAGCAATTTGGTCTTCCGTTGCTGTTGCGAACTGTCTGTCGCATGGTTCAGCATTCGGTTGAAATACCTGCTCTAGTGTGGTCGCGAAAGCTTCTGCTTTTTCTGCCGGTGTTTCGGCTATTTGCCCGTCAATATGTAGGGGCGGAATGTTTGTGCGAGTACGTGTCAGGCACTTCGCTATTCGCCACACTGTTCTGTTATGAGGATCAACGTCCTCCAGTGTGGCGTTCCATTGCTCCCTTATGTGTTCGGCCATTAGTATATCGGCCGCGACTTTGAGGTTGTCATATTCGTTGCGATGTATTTGGTTTCGCGTTCGCTGCCATTTGCGCCTGGCCCTGTTTCGATCCTGCATTGCCTGTCTTACAGCCCGAGGGAACTGCGTGGTTGCCCTATTCGTTGGCCTAGTTAAGGGAACATGTTTTTCGGTCGCATGGTGAATGGTTCTGGTAATTATTTCTACGGCTTGCTCTTGAGTATCTTGTGAGCTAATGACAGGGTTGTTTTGTTCGAGTTGTGTTTCAACTAACGCTTCGAACTCGGGCCAGTTGGCGTGTTTGTAGTTGCGCCTAGGCTGTTCTGGTTTGAACATTACGGGTGCCGCGACCTCCATTATTACCGGTAAATGGTCTGATGTGAGGTCGTTTAGTACCGTAGTTTCGGTGTCATATGGTATTCCCTTTAGTAGGGCGATATCGAGGATGTCGGGCATTTGATTGGCCGCTCGCGGGATAAAGGTTGGTTCTTCTGAGCCCGTTAGGAGGATGTTTTCCCGGTTGATAAAATTTAGTAGTTGGGTACCCTGCGGATTCGCTGTTCGACAGTTCCAAAGGTAATGCTTGGCATTGAAGTCGCCAGCCGCAATTACCTTGGTGTCCATTTGCAGTATTTTGTCGACATCCTCAATATCAATATTCAGTGGAGGGTTGTATACGGCTACTACCGTTACCGCGGCGCGGTGCAATTGCACATTTACCGCTGTGGCCTCCAACCGATTTAATTCTGGCACTTGTTTCTGGTGGTGCTTGATAGTGTTCAGTATTATTACTGTCGTGCCTCCGCCTCTTCTATTTCGGTCATTGCAGTATATACTGTAACCCGGAATGGAGAAGCGGTCCAATGGTCCTAAATGTGTTTCGTTGCGTGGACTATAGCCATCAGAAACACTGCACAAAGTTTGTACCCGCGGGAAAACACTGCAGCCGAGCCTACAGCAGGCCCAATCAGAAACCACCACCTGCGCATTGGCTAGGACAACACAAGCTAACCATAGTATATATTTGAAAATTGAGGAGAATTTTTCATCATTTTAGTCCTGAAGATGGCCATGGAGAGTATAATGGCCGAAAGCTTGACCTTCTTAAATCTAACACGGCTGATCACCTGTGAAGCTCTCATCACAAATTCACTCAGTCAGTTAAAACTAAATGATTTGGTATCTGATTTTGGGTCTTACCAAAGAAAACAGTTGAAGGCTGAAGACAATCTTTTAGCACCTGATGTGGTACAAATAATGGAAAGCAGATTTGAATTTAGCATACCAAAATTAGACTTAGCTGATTAACACCATGACACAGAAAAAAGGTTTAAATTCCAGGCCACTGTAGTTCACGAGCCTACATTAATAATTTAGAGCAGAATACAGTTTGTGTAAATTTCAGAATTTTACAGTGAGGCTAAAGGTTTAAAGAAATAAATATTTAAAATAATTGTAATTGGAACTAAACTGTGATTACACCAAACATCAAGACAGCATTGATGTAAATATAACTGAATTCTTCTGAAATGCTAAGCTAACTTGCAGTAACACTGCAGTTAATAACATAGAAAATAAAAGCATATATCATCACGTTACATAAACATAACAACCCACATCCTCTGGGTAATCCATTTTTTTATATTCAGTTGTTTTAACATATTTATGGGTAAAGCCACTCCCATCCCCATTCCAACTGCATTCCTCTGGTAGCCTATTAACACAAAGTTTGTATAGGAATGGTAGTATTATGATAAAGATTGTGAAAAGTACACCAGTTTATGATAGAGATATACCACAACCAAACACCATAGCAAATGAAATGACAGGTGTTCCACGGCAGAATTATATGCATTGATATCTGGCTCCCTCATTCCCCCAAACAAACTTGTGGTTTTTATTTATGGGATTCCTTGGAAGAGGGTGAATCATTATAACCCTTGTATATAACAGGAACTTAGTGATAATATCATGCAAGAAATTTCAAGGATTCCTGCTCTTGAGAATATTTTTAGAGATATGCTACTGGTTTTGAGAGTAATTTCCAGCAACTATGATACAATTAGAATTTTAGTGCAACTTTCGCAGCATCATTCTCTCGGCAACTCTTGGTTCTCACCTGCAGTGGAGAGAGCCCATGAAAGTATTGCCATATATTTCAATAATCCCATATATAGTCACTAGGTAGACTATGTTGGGATATTAAACACCAGCTGCTAATCAAAGTATAAGAGGCAACATGTTAACCATCAAATACAGCTTTGACCAGTTACAGAAAAGCAACAAAACAATATAGAAAAGTGAAACCTTCACCAAATGAAAGGAAATCTCTCCAAGTTTGCATTCCTGTTCTGTGCAGTTAAATGTGGCTTCTATTTGTTCACCTTAGATCTCTTACTCAGTGTAGGATGCTCATAAGCCTATATCTTGATAATGACGAAGAAATGGTATGTGGCCTCATCGTTAATGCAATTGATCACATTAAGCACCTGTAGTGTACAATCAAATCGTTTGGGTCTACAATAATCCGTAATAACTGCAGTGAAGTGGAGACGTTTCATTAGGCTGCTTCCATATAACTTCTACAGATTCATAGCTAGTCAAACATCTCTGGTGCAGTTTCCTTCAGCTTCTTATTCTACTGGTTAAAGTGGCAGTTCTTCCTTATGTATCTTCTTTCTGTGATTACCCTCCCCATATGGAGGACTTACAGCCCCTAGGACTTACAAACCTGTGCCTAGGGTCAGATGCCTGTCAGGGAGCAGACAAACTTATGGACTGGACAGAGTGGAGACCTGGAAGCAAGCTTCCTTATATATACATATTCAATTCAGGAAGCCCCAGAACACACTGAAGTTTCCTTTCACAGTCCATAACTTTTGTAAAATGGTGTGATTTGCTTCATTGTGGTGTTACATTATTACTTGCTTGCACACAATGAAAATCATGCTACAAAGGTCGTTCAATATATAATGCCCCATATTTTTTTTAAAAAGCCATTAATATACAGGATGGAAGTGAAATAACCTGCCAGACATTAACAGTGAGTTTCTCGTATTGTGAATAACAAAAAACTCTTATACCAAAAGGCTGAAAAGTTTATAGTTTTCTAGGAAAAAATACATTTATTAAAAAAATTTACCATTACTTGGCTGAATTATTGATTAAAGGTTCTTAATTTATGGCTATATTTATAGAAAATTGAATAAACGATAACCTTTTCCTTTGGCGTACTTCAATCAATTCAACGCTTTTTGTGTAAATTAAATTGTAAAAATCCACAATTTGTTGCATTTTTAATTCTGTTAGAACTGGCAACATTGCATCAGCTGTGTTTACTTTCTTCCGATATGGGTATAGATTGCGTGAATGTTTACTTAACTGCACGCAATTGTTTTTTGCTTAAGCATATTATGGTTTTTTGCTTAAGCATATTATGGTTTTTTGCTTAAGCATATTGTGGTAGATAGTAAACTTACATTATAAGCTATGCTTTACTAAAGATTTAGATATTATTAGGACCTCATGGTTAAATGTAACACTGAATAATGGTATTAATAATGTAAGAGGTGTTTCACACATGAGTAACAACCTTTGAAATGCTGTGATGGTTGCAGCACATACATGGTAGACAATATAATATACATAAGGAGCACTCGAAAGAGCATTAAGAGTTTAGTCACTATAGTCTTTTATGGATTTTGTCCTTTTTCCACACGTTATTGTATGATAGCATCCACATTTTTGGTCGCACAATGAACATATGCAGTCAGTGTCCAGTTGGTGGAATCTTTGCATTCTGCATATCTTGTGATGGAAGCCGTGGATAGCAAATCTGGTTACCACATGTGTTTGATCTTGGCATGTCTCTGTCCACTTCCGGTCCGTCATTGCGCTTGTGCCATAGAAGTCTGGGTCGATGTCGTTTCGCTTCCTATGTTGTGACTCTAGGTGTGCTTGATAAGGGCCAGTAGATGGCAGCATTAATTCCAGCCTGAGGTCCTTAATGAAGAAACTTTTTCTGGCCAACGCATACACCATCCTTGAGGGTGAATACTTCCCGACTCCTAGGAGCCTCTTCAGGAATCTTGCCTTCACGTTCTCAAGTCTTGCGAGGTCACTGCTCGTCAGCTTCTCCCATATTAATTCTATTCCATAGGAGGCTATTGGTGTTATGACTGCGTGGAATAGTGACATTGCTGTGGTCAAGGAGAGTTTGTTGATGTTAGGAATTCTGTTTATGGCTTTCATGGCTGCCGTTGCTCTTTCCTGGATATGGATGCTGTAGGAAGTCATGGTTGGTTGTAGGCTTACTCCTAGGTATCGGAAGTTGTTCACAGTCGTCAGGCTTTCTCCTTGCAGGGTAAATTTGTCATCTTTACCTGGTTTTCCTCCTTTTCTGAAAACCATATGTACTGTTTTTTTCTTTTTTGATCTCAAAGCTATTTTTTTCGGCCCACTGTTCAAGCTTCTCGAGTGCTGCTTGTAGATCACTCTTGCAGTGTGACCCTAGAGCCATGTCATCTGCATACATTAGCTTCACTGTGGGGAGGTCCTTAACAATGTCTATGATATGGTAGACAATATTAAAACTGTACCTGTGTTCACCACAAGTGCCGGTGTTGGAAGCATAGCTTTACTATTTATTGTGAAAACGAGTGTCCTGATCAGTCCCTACTATTCAGTAAAGAAATTTCCTAAGTATAGTTATGTTTGATTCGTTAATAATGCTGATCTTGCATCACTGTTTCACGATGATGAACAATGTATGCAGTTCCTATATGAGAAGGCTTATTAAACACGTGCATGTTACGTACAGATTGCAAGTAACTTTCACCAGTTTATTTAACTACAATGTATTGATGTTAGCAACAAACACTTGGGCATCATGTGGGAGCAATGTTGCTACCAACTGGGCACATGTGCAGTAAGCAGATTTGGACATACCTTGTATGTATTTTATTGAAGTAAGTTTATGTCTTTCTGGCCGTTTAGAGCAAATTTAAAGTTAATATTTATGTTTCCTTCATATTTGTGATTTCCTAAAGGATACATTACTGTAACTGATGTCTAAAGTTAGAAAAAATGTCTGCAGGACGTAAAGTGAGGAACAGACCAACCACATTTAATTAAAACATGCGTTCATTAGCTTATCATGGCGTAAGCCTCTCAAATAGAACAGGAAACAATTCTGGCATTTAAACATTCCAAATAAAATCCTGTAATTATGCGGAAATGTAGAATTAGGAGTTAGTTTGCATACAGTGCAGTGAACAATAACCTCATTTTCGTGGCATTTTCTGGGTCTCTTGCCCAGTGGCAAAACATCTGAATTCAAGTTTGAGAGGTAGAACTGGAACTTAAAAATTCAATGTCACAACTGGGATTTGAACCACAGACCTTCCGCTTACCGGGCGGCTGCTCTACCACTGAGCTATTGTGACAAACTGCCAGTTGTGGCATTGAATTTTTAAGTTCCAGTTCTACCTCTCAAACTTTGCCCACACACGGCTTGTGTGTTTAAAAAACACCAACAGTAAGTTTGTTGGCATAAATAAATAACATCTGAATTCAATTTATGGCCAACATTACTTAAATGGCTTTTATAGAGCATTAGAACAGTTCATTGAGCTGCCAGTAGAAGCAAATTACTCAATCAACATGTGGTGCGACGTTGCCACATACTCTCAACTTTAAACACAATTATCTAGTTAACGGTGCATTTAATTTAAAAAATGTGTAAGAATGTTTTGTTCATTTACATCCATTCTCTCACCTCCTTCAGTCTGATGGATTATTTCACTTCTACTCTGTATGTACTAAAGCCCTTATAGGTTTGTATATACACCTGAAGCTATTGACAATGAAGCAAATATAATCCACCAATATAACAAATAATGTAGACACCACAGGCTTTGCTTATCTTAAATACGTGGTATAAGTTATGGAAACACTGACTAGTTTCGTCAGACCTGACATTCTCAAGGTGACTGACCTTGTCCAACCTTGCTACAAGCGACGATGTCACTATTACTAACCTCTGAATGCAAAACAAACTTGGTAACAGAATCAATTGGCAGTATTTTGAAATTAATAACATGGTCTCCATTTTTCAAAATTAATGTTTTTCCCCAAACCATTAAATCTATGGATCCATTTAACTGTTTTATTAAATTAATCTCTGGATTTATTTCATGATTAAATGACCAAAAGTGATCTGCCACAGCAGATTTATCCAGCTGCTTATACTTTTATGTGTGTATAAAACATTTTTGCAAGAGAGTTCATTCTCCCTCAGAATTCTGTACTTACCCAGTCAATAGTATTCAATCTTAAGCAAATATAGCTTTAATACATAGTTTAATTAGCTGCTATGTTTCGAATACATAAAACAATTTTACTGTTACTATAAAGAAAAATTTCATAATTTTAAACACGACAAATTGAAAATGTGAAACTTATTCAGAATTATCTTTTCTGCAGCATGCAATGAGAACTCATTGCTCTAATATGAAGAAATTTCAAACAACTTATAAAGAAAATCAACAATGGTTCACAAAAGTACCTACACAAGTGAATCCTGAACCCAGCGCAGCCAGTTTATTAAAAAAGTGCTGCAGGGCAATTCAGCTGATGTGCATATTTTCTCTCATTTCATATTACTTCTATAAAAATATTATCAAATTATATTATACCTGGTACCACCTAGCAAAAAGTTCTGCATCTGGATTCTTGAAGAAACCTCCAACATCTGCTCCACAGAAAGAAATTCCTGCTACTGACATGGAAAGGCACATTGGGATAGTGATCTTCAGATGACCCCATTCAGCGGTGTTGTCACCAGTCCATACAGAAGTGTATCGTTGGGTTCCAGCATAGTGTGCTCTAGTTAATATAAATGGTCGGATCTTCCCTTCAGACCTCTTAAGCAAACCATCATAAGTAGCCATAGTCTGAAAGCAATGATATATTGAAAATATTGAACATATTACATTCACATGACTTTTCCAACTACTATCATTATAGTTTTATAGATCTTCAACAAACTATTCTTATGGTGCTGTATTTTTAATAAATTATTACTTTTTGTTGAGCTATGAGACTCTATTCTTTCTCCCCGGGCGAGGTACTAGGTGGAATGAAAGAACACTAGATGTAACTTTACTATATATCACTTTATTAACAATTTTTTTGTCTCTTATTACACTTGTTATAATTGACTTGACTTTTATTGCACCTATTTGTATTTTCTTAATAGTCTTTCCATTTTTATAAAGTCTTTTAGACCCACATCCACTCGCGTTACAGAAACACGTCTTCACATCTCAAATATACAGACGCTAATAACAAAAATTGGCACTTCTTTACATGACACTCTTTTTTGTATACATGTGTGTATGCATTCATTTTATATTTTTCTATGTTAAATAGTTCCTGTATTGTTTGCGAAGCGATCTTTATCTATTCTCTCTTCACTATTAACATTAAATATATGTGGTTCTTATACTTATACATATTAAATTTAAACATGAAACTTATATTTATGACGTTTTTAAACAATTCAATTTTTCTTAACAATGAAAAAAATAGCAACACGTTTTCGTTACTCAACTAATTATCAACATGAAAGATAAACTAAATTTGCAATAAATATTTACGTAAATGATTTCCTTTTGGGGTCTAACCATATATTCTGTCTCACTTATAAAAGCTTTTTTTTTTTTTTATCTACTTCATGCTAATTGAGATAGACATCTGCAGAAATGGTCTCATTACACAGGATACCAAAGTGAGTAAATTGTTTAAAAATATGTTATTACATGCTGGCTTTGATATTCCATACTCTCTGCATGACAATGCAACAAACAACTAAATGTTGACAGCACATACTATAGTATTGGAAAATTCAAACCAATAAGAAATTAATAGCCCAAAAAAGGTCAATACCACAAAAAAATTTACTTGGAATAAATTATGTATTTTAAAAAGATCTACATTTTTTTTAACTCCTCAGGGGTCCCCGTCTAGGGGATATGTGAATGGCGACCACAAGGTACCCAAGCTGAGCAGAACATTACAATGGCCGAAAGCTCAATGTTTTTAAACCTCACACGGCTGATCACCCGTGAAGCTGTAATTAACAGAACATTACTTCCACTTACTGGTGTTTTGCTCCTCACTGTAGCTTTTCTATCTGGCCTTATGACCTTACCTTAATCATCTCTTGTTCTCTTCCAACCTTGATGCTATTAGGGTTCCCGAGGCCAAAGAAGTCTTAATTTTTCCAATCTTTCCATTTCTCTATAAACTCTTATCCCGTAACATGCTGACCTGTCATGGCATGTAATACATCCTCTGATTAGTAATCAGAGGAAATGGTTGGTGAATTTATTTTGATAATTTCCCGGTCAGGTCAGTGCTGTAAACCGACAGGTGTGGTCCTCCAGACATTCTGTGGTTTGTGAGAGAGCGATGTAACCGCCAAAACATAAAAATATGGTGCTCTCTAAAAAGCGGTTACTATTACTGCTATTGTTCTCTTCAATATCAAATTATGAAATATGACTCGAGGGGTAAAATGTTCCGGAGTTAAAGTAGTCCCCCATTCAGATCTCTGGGCAGGGACTATTTCTCGAGAACCAAAACATTATTAATAGAAGATCCAACATCAGAATTCTTCAATGGAACGCAAGTGGTCTCACCCAAACAAAAAGAATAGAGCTCAATAAAATTGTACTTGACTATAACATAGATATATTTTTCATACATGAAGTAAATCTAACAAATGATCAACTTAAATATTTCAACTTTATTGGATTTTTACTAAATCTACTACCCAAAAATAGACAGATAAGTAGTAGAATATTAGTTGGAGTCAAAAAGGATATTAAATCCTCCTTTCAAATTGTTAAAGAAATGGATAACACAGATAAAGCTGAATTAATAAAGCTAAATTTTTGGGATGACAAAACATCTTCATTTATACAGTTGAGGTGGCGACTTATGCCGACGACATGGCACTTATGTCAGTGGGAGATATGTTGAGGAGGCTACAGAAAAACTTCAAAAAACAATCAGCAAAGTCAGTACTTGGACAAAAAAAAATGGTGAATAAAATTAAATGAAACAAAGTCGGCCCATATAAACTTCACAAACAAGAAAATAGAAAAGGTACCCAATGAAATAAATGGACAAACTGTTCCCTACGAAAAAGAGGTAAAATACCTAGGTCTGGTACTAGATGAAAAGCTTAACTGGAAATTGCATGTAAAAAGGAAAAGAAGTGACCTAGATCTAAGATTTAGAAAACTGTATTGGCTACTGGGCTCAGAACTAAGTCAACACAATAAATAACAAGTGCTAAAACCTGTATGGATGTATGGCATATCCCTATGGGGTTGCATCAAGAAAACGAATGTCGAAATCATTCAGAGATTTCAGAATAAGGTACTAAGGGCTAGAGTAAAAGCACCTTGGTATTTATGCAATGACAATTTCCACAGGGAATATAGCATTTGTCAGTGAAGAAATTAAAGCTGCTGTGGTTAAGCATGAAAGACAGTTATGTGCACATGAAAATACAGAGGTACTGAGCATACTAGCAAACAGCAACACAGTACAAAGATTGAAAAGAACCAAACCCTTGGACTTGGTGCTTTAAATCAGTGTGATCAAATTGTTGTAACAGAATTACTAATAGGAGTAATATCTAGCAAATGTGATTTATACAGTGAAGACCAAACTATAAGATAAGAGTAAAACTTAGTTGTAGTTATTTGAAAAAAAAGAAAAAAATTATACAGTATTTACAATCCTCCCAGGAATGAACCAGATCTCTCACTTATTGACCAATTAAATAAAACAATCATAATTGGGGGTTTCAATGTCCGTTCCAGAAGATGGGTTATGAAAAAGTGGATTCTACAGGGAAGATAGTGGAAGAATTTTTGAATACCACAACCTTTGAACTGATTTATAATAAAGATCCCACAACCTTCATACATTACTCTGGAGCAGGCAGTAACCCAGACCTCTTGTTAGCTACAAGATATTGTTTCAAAAATTAAAAAAAAAGTTATAGAAGACCCAAGTTCTGGTCACAGAACAGTAATTGCTGATATAAAACTAGATAATACAAATGTCAGTCAACATCACATGAATCTGTATTGGAACCTCAAAAAAGCAGATTGGAACAAATATAAAACTGAACTGGAACATAAATTCAAAGAACAAACTCACAGCTGCATAACCAACCAGATCATATGAACAAAAATTTCTGTAAAGACATCCTATAAACAGCAAAAAAAAAACATATTCCTCGTGGAAGAATAAAAAATTTCAAACCCTTTTGGAACCCCCAGTTAGAACTGAAAAAGCAAAGGGATATATGTAGCTAGAGATACAGCTTAACAAACAAAAAACATATCAGATACACAAATATGGTGAAAGAAATGTTGTTGTTGTTAGCTAATGCTGGATTTCTGACAATGAAGTCATTAATCCTCTTGCTCTCCAATATTTTTCACTGATGGATGGGAAGGGCACTAGAAGTGGTGAAAGAAATGTGCCTCACTAAAAAAAGAAATTAATACAGTCAAAAAGAATCACTTTATAATTTCTTAGAAAAAATGGATTATAGGACATAGTAACAATGCACATAAGTTCATAAAAAATGTTAAGGACAGGAAAGAAAACAATAGAACACCTATTATACACAACAATAAAATATTAAGAAATGATGCAGTCATAGCTGAAATATTCAATAAATATTATGCTAATTCACATAAAGTAACAAGAAATAATAAAAAAGAACATGAACAATTTAAGAAAGATTTGAAACAAGAAAGAGAATGTGATCCTAACACTCAATACAGTATTTTTCAAAATACTAACATGAAAGAACGGAACATTGCCATTAATAATCCAAAAAACAAAGTCTCCAGGACCGCATCACATACATCCAGGGTTCATAAAAAAACCTTGGAAAAAAAGCAAAACAACTGCTAAAACTCCACAATTTATGGCTGTCTATTATCTATGATAATAATTACCTCTATAATCTATCCTGGAAAACCACTGTACCTGCCGAATGGTGAAAAGCAATAATTGTCCCACTCTTGAAGAAAGATAAAACGACATCAGAAATAAAAAATTATAGACCAATAGCTCTTACTAGCATAATAGCAAAAGTGATGGAAAGAATGGTATCGAATAGGTTATATTGGTTTCTAGAATCACAAAATTTAATTTCCCATGTCAAGCTGGATCCAGAGCTCCACTCTCAAATGAACAAGTCTTAATTCTCAGTCAAGAAATCAAAGACTCCTTCAATAGAAAAGAAGATTATGTATCAGTTTTTATTGATTTCCAAAATGCATATATGATTCTATATACACAACAAAACTACTAAAGAAAGTAAAAAAAATAGGGATACAAGGTCCAATGTTTTCATGGCTATGTCATTTCCTAATGCAACACTTTATTGCTACCAGATATGGAAGAAATATATCTAAATATAACCAAGTACACCATGGCTTACCACAAGACAGTGCTCAGCACTACACTTTTTAATACATTTATTAACGATCTGCCACAACAAATACAAGAATCGGGTGTGAAGTGTGCACTATTTGCCGATGACTTAGTAGCGTGGACTTCAAAACGAAAAAACAAAATACAGAACTAGAAAAAACCATGCAACAATCTTAACCTCTTGAGCAACAGCCATTTAAAAGCTCCGCAGGCCGAGAACGGATACCCAATATCCAGCACAGGGCATTTAAATTGTTAAATGCTCTAAAAGTGCTTCCTAAATACACAGCTGTATTTTGCGTAAATTTTAAGTTATTTTAATGAAACAAAAACTGGTATAAAACTCATTATATGCAGTATACATGTACATCATCAGCAATGTTGAGTTGCATTTACAAATCGTTGAAATGGCACTATTTGTTTCACTGTGGTAAAAAGTTAACTTTGCTTTGTCGAAGGTGCCTAATATAATTTCTCGGAAAGAAACAGTAGTGGACCCATTGTATGTGTGAGCTATGCGTCAGCAAATCACAGTACAATGTGAAATAGAACACTATTGTATGCGTGGTTTATGAGTCATCAGAATAAAGCAGGTTTGCAATTTTTCCTTACACGTGTTTCGTAACTTGGATATAGCCTACAGGCTCCGTTTGTTTCTTTCTTGAAATGCATAAGTATACTTTCCTGCTTGTAGCTGAAGTGAGAAGCTTTTGAGTGTTACATCTCAGAGCTAAAACATGGCATCAACAAGCAGTGTTGCACAAAGGTTAGCGAGTGGTGGAAGTGTAAGGGCTTCTGAAATTACACACGATAATGTGGAGGACTTCTTGCTGTGTGACAGCGATTTGGATATTGATGGTGAATTTTCCGAATTTGAGGGGGGTGTGGAGGATATAGGTACGAGTAGTAGTGAGGAAGAATGTGATCAACTTCCTTCAGGTGTTCGTGAAGAGTCAGCATTGTGGAGTGCTGAAAACAATTGCAATACAAACAGGCACATCTTCACGAGCACAGGGTCTGGTGTTCAATCCCAGGCTCAGCTGACCTGACAGCCAACCAATTGACATTTTTACAAAATTTTTTACTACCGACTTAGTGTCTCTCATTGTTTCGGAAACAAATGTATATGCGTGTAAGGTGAAGGAAGACCTGCTCTCTAAAGGTAAATTAGGGCCTAAGAGCAGAATTCAAAGGTGGACAGAAGTAACACTCAATGAGATTTACAGGCCAATTGGTCTAATTATACTTATGGGTGTTATTCGTAAACCTGCATTATACATGTATTGGTCCACAGATGACATGCTAGCTACTCCTTTTTTTGGAAAATGCATGTCAAATAACAGGTTTACGTCAATTTTGCGGTTCCTTCATTTCACCTGCACAGAGAATGTAAAAGACAAACTCCACGAAATTAGGCCTGTTTTCGATTATATTATTTCAAAATTTAAAGAAAATTATGTGCCTGGTGAAAAGGTCACTGCTGATGAAAGCCTAATGCTTTGGAAGGGCCGCTTAGGTTCGAAGCAATACATCAAAACAAAAAGGGCTAGATTTGGCATAAAGAGTTTTGATGTTTGTGAAAGTAAAACGGGATATCTTTACAATAGCTGCATTTACACTGGTCAAGGGACTGACAATACTGGAGACAAAGATTTGGGCTTATCTGGCTCCATAGTAATGCACCTAATGGAACCTGTGCTTGATCAGGGTGGACTGTGTACTTAGATAACTGGTACAGCTCTCCTAAATTATTCATGGCCTTACACAAAAGAAAGACTAATGCAATTGGAACAGTACGTTCAAATCGTATTGGTTTGCCAAAAGATGTGACTACAAAGGAGGTGCGTCAGCCCCCACCTTTGACCTACCTTGCCTGGCAGGACAGGAGGGTAGTTACGACATTATCCAATTGCAGCTCTAAGATTTTGATGATTGACACTGGGAAAACAGATGCCCATACCAAAATGTGCATTTTCAAGCCTGACGTTATCCAGGAATACAATATGCACATGGGCGGTGTCGATCTAGTAGATCAGGTATTGCAAGCATATCCCTCTTTACGAAAAACAGTGAAATGGTATAAAAAGGTATTTTTGCACCAGCTGGATATAACCATATACAACTGTTTGGTAATTTGGAGAGCTCTAAACCCACACAAGACAATGACCTACCTGGACTTTCGACTATCAATAGCTCGCAGCCTAATTGAACAATACCAGGTTGAGAGGCCTCTTCATACTGGGGGTAGAAAATCCAAAACCCCTGCACCCCTCAGACTTCAAGGATAACATTATCCTAAAAGGATACCGTCAACAGAAAAGAAGTCCCGCCCATCTCGAAGGTGTTTCGTGTGCCACAAGAAGGGAATCCGTAAAGAAACTGGGATGATCTGTGGCGAATGTGGAGATGTGCCCTTGTGTGTTTATCCCTGTTTTGAGGCATATCACTGCAGAAGGAACATATAAAGGTAAGCCAGTAAGGCATATAGAATTTAATTAAATGTTTCATAACGGGGGAAAATTAAAATAAGTTGAGTTAGATAGTGGATAAATAAGGGTTAAATGCACAAACGCACAGGACGTGTATACACGTCCATATCGCTCTTCCGTCATTTTAAATGGACGTGATTTCACGTCCATATCCCTGAAGAGGTTAACCAACCTACAAAAAAGGACCAAAGAAAATTTAATAACTGTTAATGCAACAAAATCAAACTACCAAATCCTTTCACTAAGAAGAAAACCGCTAAAAATAAAACTAAATTTTGAGATTCAACAATTACCAGAAACAAAGGAAGCAAAGTATTTGGGAGTTATATTTGATACCAAACATACATGGGTACAAATAGAAAATGTAATACAAAGAGCAGAAAGGCACCTTTCACTAACAGGAATGAAGTGTGGATGTTCCAGAGCAACTTTTAACACGGCAAAAAATGTATATATAAAGCCATTATTTACTTACTACTGCAGCAAAGTTCTTGTGACAGCAAATGCAAAAAAAATTCAAATCTTTCAAAACCAAAGTCTGAGACTAATTACAGGTGCTATCAAAACCACACCAATAGCAGCTATGAAAATACTAAACCAACCAATACCCCACTGAATACGAAATAGAAAAAGCAGCTCTTATTCAACACAAAAAGTTGATCAATCTCCCTTTCAATACATGCAAAGAGAAATTTTACACATACACTAAAGATTCAGGAGAGCTTTCTTTCCAAAATTCAAGACATCAAGAAGAATGTAGACCTTCCTAATTCAAAGGAAAACTTCATACTCGTATAAAGTCAATCCGACACAAACATTAGACATCACATATTATTTACACCTGACAGAAGTTAAGAAAAATGATACTCCAACTAGTGTTCTAAAATTATTGGAATTAGAGACAATCCATACTAAATTTCGGAACATGAATGGCTCCATATTTATACTGATGGATCACTGATATCAAACCAAGATGGAGCAGGGGCTGTAGTCACCTCTTTTCCTATTACAAACCTTTAAGTTATGGAACTGCAAACTTTGTTGGAGAAATTGAATTATAGAATTGTTGGAAAATCCTTACCCATCTAACAGCACTTCAAAAACACCTAGTCTTCCAATGGATACCAGCTCACTGTGGACTGAGTGGTAATGACAAAGCTGATTTTCTTGCAAAAAAGGGTACAGAAAACTGTAGTTAATCTACCATTTTATGCAGCTAAAAGATTAGTCAACTCTGGATTCAAAAAAATTGCAAAATATTCCTACGAAAAATCAAAAAATGATGTTGTTTTCTAGTGCCTTGCATCTGGCAATGAAGCCATTAGCATTCGTGCCTTCCAATACTTTTGAGCTGTAGTTTCTTCTGATCTTGATGCTTCACAGGTCTTCAAGTGGTATTCGTTCATTTCTGCTGGATCGTTACACAGGACACATATTGGTGAGGCTGAGATACCTATTCTGTAGAGATGACTTGCTAAGCAAGTAATTCCTGAGTATCCTCGAAAAACAGAGAAGATGCAGAAAAAACTACAAACAACAATGCAGAATGCAATCGTAACCCTAGAGCAATGGACTAATAACAATATGCAAATAAATACGGAAAAAATTCAATATCAACTATTCACAATGCAGCATAAAACAGAATATATACACCTGCAAACCAACAACAAAACACTACAAGAAGTGACTACAACATATCTAGGGATACAATTAGATCAAATACTATCAATAAAAGAACATGTAAACAATGTAACAAATAAGATTAACCAAGAGAAGATTTTAAAATGCCTAGCAAGAATAAAATTGGGTGGAAACATGGACCTCCTTAATAATACATATAAAACATACATAAACCCCTACCTACTATATGGAGAACTGCTAGCAACAGTGAACAAGAGACTCAAATGTAAACTCAAAACTTCACAAGATAATTCACTAAGAATAATAAGCGGAGCTGTAGAAACAACACCAATTGCAGTACTACAAAGCTTCACAAAAAACATGGCCATAGAATTGGAGCATGAACTGAAAGCTATTACCCAAGCACAAAAACTGCAAGCCAATGGACACAGACACAAGATCTAATCCTAGTTTAAATTTGTTTCATAACAAGCATACATAGGGGGAAAAAAAAGGTATCACACAGCAGACAATATAAGTAATCTAGAAACTCAAATAAGCTTCAGAACATATATTAATAATTCAAACCACAATAACATATTTACAACAAATATAATAGCAACAGAGGTAACGAGTCCAATAAAATATATTCACATACAATATCGGAATGACCTGAGATATACAATACACAAACAAAACAACATACCAGTTGAAATGAGAGCTATAGCAATAGCCATGGAAAATGAATAATATCCAGAAAAAGAATGGCTCCAAATATGGACAGAGTGAGTGAGTGAGTGAGTGAGTGAGTGAGTGAGTGAGTGAGTGAGTGAGTGAGTGAGTGAGTGAGTGAGTGAGTGAGTGAGTGAGTGAGTGAGTGAGTGAGTGAGTGAGTGAGTGAGTGAGTGAGTGAGTGAGTGAGTGAGTGAGTGAGTGAGTGAGTGAGTGAGTGAGTGAGTGAGTGAGTGAGTGAGTGAGTGAGTGAGTGAGTGAGTGAGTGAGTGAGTGAGTGAGTGAGTGAGTGAGTGAGTGAGTGAGTGAGTGAGTGAGTGAGTGAGTGAGTGAGTGAGTGAGTGAGTGAGTGAGTGAGTGAGTGAGTGAGTGAGTGAGTGAGTGAGTGAGTGAGTGTGAGTGAGTGAGTGAGTGAGTGAGTAGGGTTTAAGGGCCCGTCGACAGCTAGATCATTAGTAGAGCGAGGACATATATCCACTGAAGAAGAAATCAGGTTGACTGCACGGCGAATTGCTTGCTTGACGTCATTGTTGCTACCTCGGACTGAGGGGTGAACAGCGTGCTCTGGTTCAGTATGACAGCTGTGCCGTACAGATAAGGGAGTGTTATTTTCTGTGCGATCCGTGCTTACATGGCTGGAGTAGCTGGCTAAATGCTGCTGAATAGTATGCAGATTATTATGATAAAATAGTTAAAGTAATCAATGTTTTGGTTAGTGAAGACAGCTGTGCCATTAAATCTGCTCAGTCACTGATTTCAGGCAATTTACGTAAACATTTGTTATTTATTAAAAAGAATTTTCCAGTTGTCACCAAAACTATTCTGCATTTAGAATCAAGAAATCACAAACTGTAATATGCTTTACAATTGATAGAAGAGCTTTATATGGAAATTGAAAATGTAGATCCTGTGCCTGTAACCGAAGCAGTGCAAAATAAACTGAAAACCGTGTTGGAGAGAAACCCTGGCTACGCTACAATGGTTCATATAAAAATTGGTTTACAACAGCTAGACAAAACGTCATCTACCTATGACGAACACAATGCAAAATATCTTACGTTTGCTCCTGTTACATCATGTGACGTTGAGAGAAGTTTCTCGCTGTATAAACATTGTTTGGATGACAAGTTTTACTTTTGAACAATTTAAAAAATGTATTATTGTTCACTGCAATGTTTTTGAGGAATGAATAGATGACGATATGAACTGATGCAAATGGACTAGAGCTTTTTACACAGCCCTGCCCGTTTGTTTACATGTTCTGAACACCAGTGCTACGCCGTCTGCCAGTCACCACGGGGCGTGTATAGTACGAGCGCGCGAGCATTGTAGGCGATGGGATATTTATCCTCGCTCTAGTCATTAGGGCCCTGGACAGATGGATCCCTCCATCAATAAAAAAGATGCCGGATGCAGGAGTATACCGTAAACACTTCGCACAGTATCTAAGACTAGATGAAACTTCAAACCATTATGATGGAGAATTAACAGCTATAAAAGCAGCACTACAGAACATCCTATACAGACCATACATAAAACAAAAAATAGTCATCTTATCAGATTCAAAATCAGCTATAGATGGGATAGTAAATTACAACAATAAAACAACAAGAAATATCAAAGAAATAAGAAGCCTAATTCAAGCAGTTGAAACAAGGAATCATGTCACTCTGCAATGGATCCCACCCCATGTTGAACTTTTGAGCAAAGAATATGCAGGTCAATTAGCAGAGAAAGGTGCAATAAAACAAATAAAATCCATAGGGCAAGTAGAAATAAACACCATTAAGCAACATTTCTAAAGACAGCAGAGACTTGATGAAGATCAATTAAAAGATAAGGATTATAAGAATATTAGAAATAAAGAGTTGACATACAAACAATGCAAAGAAAATCTGCAGTGGCAACTGACCATGACTGCCTCAAAGAACACCTCCACAAGATACGTTGCCTACCTACACCCAAATGCACTCTCTGTGAAGATGTCATCCTGAACAAACAGCATCTCATCAAATGCAAAGACCTTAAACGTGACAATCTGCAGGCCTTATACTGGGAAGCCAGGAGGAAAATGATGCAGATCAATTGTTCCCCAGTGCCGCTGGTGAACAACAATACAAAATAGTTCACAGATCAAAGTTTTGTGAGTGCTGTTGCATCTTATGAAAATAAAGTTGTCAATCTCTTTAAGGAACAACGGCAAGCCTGCTTCCATTGTTGATTCCAGAGAATGCAGTAAGAGGGCGTGAGTTGCAAAAAGAAGTATTCAACAGCAGTAAGTTGCCATTTTTTATTTAGAGAATTTTGAAAACTAAATAATGACCCTTGTATACAGGTATCTTCAAGTAGTATCAAAGAAATTTATACACTTCAGTTAACCCATCCTTGAATGTAAAAAAAAGTGTCTTACATGCAGAAGACCATAAATATTATGGATATCTCTATGTTCCCAGCCTCCATGATGTACACAATCCTTGTGCATGGTTATTTCTGGACCATTGAACACAGATGGCTCATTCATGTCATTCCATATGAAAAGATCCAATGTTGTGCCATAATAATTTTCCAATAAATATCTAGACGAGTAATAGCTTCGCACTTCAGGATTCAGGAAGTCTAAATAGCTAGAAGATCCAGGCCAGCACCAACCTGCAAAAGAGTAAATCCTCGTATATAAGCTAGGACTTAAAATTAATGAAAATAATACAAAATAACGTGATTGTCTCTTCTGCTTAAGCCAACTACTTTTAAAATAGTGTTTATACCTAGTGTTCAAATTATGTTTGATGTATGAGAGAAATAGGTACTTATTCTTATAATATTTTGGTTTTGAATCCTGGTGATAGCTACAATATTCTCTCTATTCTATTAAAAAATGGCAGAAATTCACTTACGCAACTACAAAAAAATGACATGAAAAATTTAATGTGATGGAAATGGAAGCACAGTAGTTGTGCATCATAACATTAAGTTTTGCAACCTGTGATCAATAAAACCACAATTTTTAGTACAGCATCGTGTGTAGTAGTGTCAGTTATGCCGTGAGAGTGTTCGCCTAGACTGAGAGGCCAGCCATCAGCACTGAACAAAATAACCCCCCATGCACACGGCACACGGTAAGATGACTGAGAATTGTGGCTTTAGTGATCAATAGTAACAGGAATGAATTTCTGGTGTGTGATGTAGTTGATCTTACTGGCTGATGGTCAGTTTGGTGAAATCCACAGTCGGTTGGTCAGTCGACTACGAGTACAGTCGTTTCACTAATTGTTTTACTACACATTGTTCATCTATTTTGAAGCATCAGCAATAGCAACTGTCTTGGCACACCATACACTATGAAATAAATAATATTAATACAGCTGTTGAGGACTGCAACAATCGCGCAATTAAAAACACATTCTTTCTTGCTTTTAACTCCATGTGCTATTTCTATGCAGCCAGTCGTGTTCACATGGTGCATTTCGGAGATGTTCGTGTGAGTATAGCGACACAAGCTTCCAAAGCCTTGGCATGCTTATTCCTGCATTCTACCACCTAATCGTAGTGAAGGATGTGGCAGCAAACATCCGAAGCTCTACTGTCTGCTGTGTTCAATGGTACAGAATGAGACATATTCCATCCTACACGCTAATTCTTCATGAGGGAAACTGGCTAGTGTTACAATAATTATTAATATTACCCATTAATTTCTATTTTACTTTAGATATGCGCTTCCGTGACAGCTTTGATAGCCCACATTATACGCCACTGCTTGGAGCGAACATAATAGGTCTGTCCATACACAGCTGTGACGTCACTGCAACAAGCATTTAGCATAAATTTGGTCTGACGTGTTGATTACATGTCAGTCATTAGCTATGAGAACTGTAAATGCCAAAGACCAGGCTTGATACTTGTACTTCTAATTGGAATTTTATTCTTGCTATTACTCAGTTTCAAATGCTTTTAACAGTTACTTTTGCGAAACACTTTTAGCACATGTTAATCCACAAGTGTGTTTAACTGCCATAGCTAGCAGGTATGCTAAATGCAAACTCACTAACCATTATACAGGGTGGAAGGTACTGCTTCGGCCACACGTTAACCAGGGATCCTACATGACGAGTGTAACAAATATGTCCAATACAATTTTTGTCAACAAGGAACTGTTTTGCTGAAAAAAAAATTTGTGTCAAACATTTGGAGCCATCTAGCTTCTTGACGAATGGATAAAATGGTTTATTATTTCACGAACTGTTATGCAAACATAGTGTGAACAATGCTGTAATGTCTTTTAATCTTAATTCAAATGAATTTAGTCACAATTTAATGGTAAAGTGTCATGCAAAGTTTAATTTCTACGTGAAATATGGCAACATCATGGGCCACATGGCAGTAGTTGCATGACCGGTTGCTTGCGGCATGAAGGGCAGTATCGCATGGCATTTGGTGTGAAGGGGCAAGGGGTGGGTGAGGGGGGGGGGGGGGGGGGGAGGAAAGGGACACGGTAAAAGTACAATTGTCTGCAATACAAAGAATTTGCCTTATGATCATAAATCCCTTCACATCACGGGAGTACTTAGACATGGTGCTACAAACTTAAGGGGGAAACTCCCCTTTAGAATAAAAAATAAATAAAGAGAAAGAAAAATAGACAAAATACAATAAAAACATAATATTGAGATCACGTATATAAAGGCAGATGTTCCCATTTCCGTCATACCTTATCCAACTCTTCTTTCAAAAACACACACACAAAAAAAAGAAGAAAAACAATAAAAATAATATTGTCTCTTGTGAACTGAAATACGACTCAGTATTAAGAACTTTAATTAAGTAATAATAAAGCCCAAATAAATACCACATAATCGGCATAAATGACACATTTTCAGTATTTCTTGTTGTAAAGTGCTTATAAATGTATTTAGAAAGGGTTATTGAATTTATTTCAAAATACTGACTTGTACTTGTGTTCATTGTTAAACAATACTTGTAAACATAGCATTACCTTTTACAGTACATTAACTGTACTTCAGTCCCGTATTAAATACGGTTTGTCATAATGTCTAAGTACTATTACTGTCACACTGGTTTACTTACAGAGAACAATTTCGTTTTGCTTTTCTTCATATTTAGGCACCTTTGAAACCACAGCTGTCATTTATGATGAGATCATTAGTTTTATTTCAGTCCGCTAACACACAGAAGAGTGCAATTGTTTTAGAAAAATGAAGGGAAAGACCTTTACTTGCGCATTAAAGTGCAATTACTATTGTTTTAGCTCGTGACGGACAGTAATAATGATAATAACAGTAATAGCAGTAGTAGTAGTAATAACAATAGCAACAACAACAATAACAATAACAATAACAATAACAATAACAATAACAATAACAATAATAATAATAATAATAATAATAATAATAATAATAATAATAATAATAATAATAATAATAATAATAATAATAATAATAATAAATCTGTATACCTTTATGTCAGCATTGTTTTAACTCTCAAATACCTGATTTCGACTGCTTCATTTTTCTGATTTAAGAACTATGGAAAAATGAATCTTCATTATTACGTGAATGAGTGCATACTTTCAGTAACATTCGCACCTTTTCGGCGTGACACCTGATGTTAGCGAATGTCATGTATAAACAAGCACAGGTGGATGGGGGTGGCAGGTTCAACCAAAGTCAATCGGTGGAAGGAGCCAAAGGAAGGAGCAGGCAGGGGTAAAGTAGCTGTCTGCAACACGAAAGAATTTATTTTGCTATTATGGGTTCATTCGCACCAAGAGACTACTTAGACATGGTGCTACTAATTTAAGGGGGAAATTCCCCCTTAAGAATAAAAAATAAATAAAATAAAAACATAACACTGAGATCACGTAAATAAAGGCAGATGTTCCCATTCCTGCCATCTCTTATCTAGCGATGTAAGCCACTCTTTACCTCCAACTCTCCATCTGTTTTCCTCTTAAAAACAACAAAACAACATAAAAATAATGTCTCTTGGGAACAGAAATGCAACTCAATCAGTGGCGGCTTCTCAGAGGAGGGAAGGGAGGAACATCCTCCTCAAATTTTTTATGAATTTATAAATGCTATATTAATCTTAAAGTTCAAGCAATATTGAATAAATTGAAGAGGAAGAACAACAACAACAGTAATAGTAACAATAGTAATAATAATAGTAGTATTAGTAGCAATAGTAGCAATAGTAGCAATAGTAGCAATAATAATAATAATAATAATAATAATAATAATAATAATAATAATAATAATAATAATAATAATAATAATAATAATAATAATAACAATAATAACAATAATAACAATAATAACAATAATAACAATAACAATAACAATAATAATAACAATAATAACAATAACAATAACAATAACAATAACAATAACAATAATAATAATAATAATAATAATAATAATAATAATAATAATAATAATAATAATAATAATAATGGTGTTTTGGCGGCAGCAGCGGCGATGGTGGTGGTGGTGGTAGTAGTAATAATAATGATGATGATAGTAATAATAATGATGATAATAGTAATAATAATGATAATAATGATAGCAATGATAATGATAATAATAATAACAACAATAATAATAATAATAATAATAATAATATTAATATTAATAATATTAATAATAATAATAATAATAATAATAATAATAATAATAATAATAATAATAATAATAATAATAATAATAATAATAATAATAATAATAATAATAACAACAACAACAATCACAATAACAAGAAGAAGACGAAGAAGCATGTCCACTATTAGGAAAATCTGCATCTCTTTATGTCAGCATTGTTCAACCAAAAGTTTCACGGTTTTGATTTATTCATTCTTCTGCTGTCTTAACTATGGAAAACTGCATGTTAGTTATTACTTGAACAAATGCGTCATTTCAGTTATATTCACACTCTTCCGGCATGACATATCGATTCTTGCCAATTCGCCCAAGACTGCGACTGCTTCACTGTTAACACACTGGGATAGTGTTTTGTTGACGTCTTCGTGCTTGCACGCCGATCGGGTGTTTTGTTTACAACTGAAGCGGTGTTGGCAGCCAGGCACACACCAGTCAGCTGTTTTGTTTACATCTGAAGCACTACTGACCTAGAAACACATGCTGCTCATTTTCAAAACAGTTTGCTGGCGTGTGCGAACATAGCACAGCATTGCCATTTACACTACCGAAAAACTTACATGTTTACAGAACGGTTAAGCCTACCGAAATGAAACTTGGCATTTTATGTTTCTTACACCAGCATCTATTAGCCATATTATTCTGGCCGAAGCAGTACAATCCACCCTGTATAGTCCAGGTAAATCTATAGTAAAGTGCATGTCATAGGATGCTGCCATTTGTATGTATCAATTCTGACAGACTTGGGAACATAAATTTTTGAAATGGCTGATTCCACAGTACAAATACAGTCAAGGATTCTTAACTCAAGTTTGATTCACCTTTCCAAAAATTTTAAACATGAAATACTGGAGGTAATCATTTCAAAACAAAAAGCATGCAGTCATTACCTTCAAAATCTTTTCCATCTTTTGTTTTAACATAATAGCCTCTACTTTCAGCATCATTATGAAGAAAGTAACTTCCATCTCGCTTGATGTGTGGATCTACAATGACTACCATCTTCCTTCCTTTAGCAGTGAGATTATTAATCATATCTGCAGGTTGAGCAAATTTTATTCTATCCCACGTAAAATATCTGAAAAAGGGAAGGTACAGTCAAGATGAAATGGTTTATAACAGGTTTGAAAATGACTATGACCATGATTATGTTCTTATTAAAACTAGTGATTGAAATAAGTAGTGAGTATAATTTAGCAATATCTACATCGATTTGCAGCACCATACTTCACTTAGTGTTAATAGGTTCCTCCTGGCTTAGAAAGGGTCCTTGCATAAACATTGCTGGTTGTATCACTGCCAACAAACACATGTTGCCATTCTCTGTGCTGGGATGTTTACGTCTCACCCAAGGTTTATCATAACCATGATATCATTCACTGCAGTAGCATTGGGGTTAGAAATCTACTGGACTCATACTAAATAAACTAATTAAGAAAGATGAAAATTTATGAAATACACTTTTGTGAGTAAAAACTTACGCTAATTTGGGTCGTCAGAAGAGGCCCATATCTCATTTTATTCATCCTTTGAGTACAGCAGTTAAAGGACACATCAGATTCAAAAGTTTCTTGACACTTTCCTCATATTGTTAATTTATGCATTTATGTTATAGGTAACTGGAAACTATGCTGACAATAGAGGAAAGATTAGCTGTCATTTTCGTTTGTATCCGAGGATTGACTTACAAGCAGATTCAAGAATAATTCACTAAAAAGTTTAGAAACCAGGTCCTAGCAGACAAGTTATTAAGATTAGTACTGAAACTGAAATGGACAGTATCTGTTGCTGATGAGACACGTAGCAAGAGGCCGACTACAATACCTGAAGACTTGCAAACTATACGGGATATCATCACAAGAAGTCCTGGTGCATCAACTAGAAGACTCAGCATCAAGCTGGGTGTGTCCTAAAGCACTGTATGGCGTACCTTGCACTTCAAACTACACAAACGCTCTTATCACATCCAGATAATACATAAGCTTGAACCAGAGGACTATACAGCTCGACTTGCTATGAGTGATCTATTAAATGCCAATGAAAATGCAGACTTCATGGAACATGTGTTGCTCAGTGATGAGGCAACATTCCACACATGTAGACATGTCAATAGGCATAATTGTAGGATTTGGGCCGACGAACAGCCAAAGACCATACAAGAGTTGTAGAGAGACACACCAAAGGTAAATGTGTAGTGGGAGTGGCAAAAATAAAACTTTACGGGCCTTTCATGTTTGCGGAACCATCAGTAACTGGAATTACATATCTTGACAAGCTACAACAATTCCTGGAACCGCAGTGGCATGGGATGCAGTACAACATACTATGTTTTTCCAGCAAGTTGGTGACCACTCCATTTTTCATCATTGTTTGTGACCACCTCAATGAAGTTTTCCCTGGCAGGCTGATCGGTCGTGGTTCACCGGGAATTTGGGCAGCCTGCTCTCCAGATCTGACACCACTAGACTTCTTTGTCTGGGATTTCGTCAAGTCCAAAGTGTATGCAGTGAAGACCAACATTGTACAGCAATTGAAAAACCGAATAGCTGCAGCGGTAGCTACAATCACGCCAACTATACCGGCAAGTGTTTTGATCTACACAACAAAGATGGAGTCTGTGCCGTGACTTAGAGGGTCACCACATTGAAATGTACTGAGTTGATCATTTAGTAGTCATTACTTTCCATATGTAATAAAAGGTTTGACAGAAAACATTGCCTTCACAAAAATGTCAAGGGACTTGAATCACCTTGTGAGTGTGTGTGTGTGTATATATATATATATATATATATATATATATATATATATATATATAGGACGAAAGTGAAATAATCCTGCAGACTTTAAGAGCAAAGTTGTCTTATTGTGAATGATAAGAAATTAATACACAAAAGCTGAAAAGTTTATAATTTTCTAAGGAAAAAAAAAACACTTTTATTCCAAAAATTTATCATCACCTTGCTGGATTACTGTAGATTAAAGGTTCTTAAATTATGGCTATATTCATAGAAAACTGAACAAACAACTTTTTCCTTTGGTGTTTTTCAATAGAATGAACAGTTTTAGTGTGAATCTAATTTAAAACGTCCAAAATTTTTTGCCTTCTTAACTCTGTTAGAACTGGCAACACTGCATCAACTTTGTTTACATTATTCCGATATTGGTGTGGATCATGCAATGTTTACTTAATCGCATGCAATTGTTTTTTGTCAAAGCTGCAAAAGGTGTGAAGCCTATCTGGAAGCTAATGGTGAACGCAACCCTAAACTCTATTTTAAATTGACATCCCGGAGGCAAGTTCAGATATTTTAAATTAATCCCAATGTTTTTACATACTTGCTAATGCTGATAAATGTTAATGATTAAAACTATGGTTATTTCCTTTATCTAAAGCTAACATGTAAATAATGGTAAGTCTGTGACTGTGGAATTCATTAGGCACAAACAGTAGTATTACTCTTGTTTACCTAAGTTTCCTGAAATATTTTGATATCCTTCCCACATACTCATGCATACAAATCTTATCAGAAACATAGTGTTGCAAATTTTACTAACTTGAGTTTTCTGGCGCTCAAATTTAACTGATCATGTAGTAACTTGGCAAAAGTGCTTTCAAAAACTTCTGCATCATGATATAGAGATTCCTTTGTTTAGACCGGTAATTAAATGTATATGCTGGCATGAAGCATATTAGTTCTATTCGAAAATGGGAGTATTAAAAATTAAGGAGAATCTTACACTTCCTGGTTGGCCAAACCTATAAACAATTGCACATAAATTTTGTTGAAACATATTCTAAAGGTTTAGCAATTATTAGTACCAGATTGTTAAATTCAACACAGAATAACAGTATTAACAACGTAAGAGGTATTTCACACATGTGACATAAGCTTTGGAATGCTCAAATGCACATGGGTCATATAAATATTGCAGTACAGATAACCTCAACAGCTGCAGAGCATAAATTAAAAAGTGGTTGTGCCTGGTAATGGCTGTCTGCAAAAATTTACGAGTCCTAAGAACTTGCGTAATTCTGCTACTGTTGTCGGGCAAGGATATTTAAGTATGGTGTCCACTGTCTTGTAGAGATGTTACACCTTTCAACGATACCTGACAGCCTAAAAATGAGATCTCTGTTTAATCAAGTACACTTATTTACATTGATGTTGAGGTTATATGTACTCGGGCATTTGAATAGTTCTTGTAGGTGAACCATGTATTCTGATGTAACGGCTATAAGGATGTCATTGAGGTAGCAGAATATAAAATGTAGATCTCCAATACTGTTCATGTAATGTTGAAAGGTTTCAGCTGCATTACGCAATCCAAATGGCATCTTTACAAACTCAAATAAACCAAAGGGGGCAATCAAAGCTGTCTTTGGAATGTCTTCCAGTGCTACTGATATGTGGTGGTAGGCCCTAATTAACTTTGGAAAAACTGGTTTTTCCACTAAGTTGAGAGTTGAAGTCTAAAAAATGTGGAATGGTGTATCTATCCAGAACTGTGATAGCATTTAACGCTCGATAGTCCCCACATGGTCTTCACGATCCATCTTTCTTTGTGACCAAGTGAAGTAGATTTGACCAGCAACTTTTAGAAGGTCTGCATATTCCCAAGTTGACCATTTTTTGAAATTCCAGTTTAGCTTGCTTAAGTTTATCCAGTGGTAACCTCCTAGCTCGTGCACGTAGTGGTGGTCCCATTGTGGTGATGGCGTATTGCACATCATTCACAGATTGACCAGTTTTGGCTTTTGTAGTGACCAGGTTTGGATACTTTCAGAGAAGGTCTTTAAATTTATTTTGTGGACTTATGGCCAGAACTGAATTCAGGTATGGAATTGCTAGGTCTCCTAGCTTGGATATTAGTGTTTCTTTGTCTAAAAGTTTCTTGGATTTGATGTCTACTAACTAACTAAACTAAACTAAACCCCGGCGCAACAGCCCACAAGGGGCCAAGGCCTACCACCCACTACAGGCGTCATTGGTGAGGTGCAGTATTGGAGGGTGGGACGTGGTCAGTGCCCCGAGCCCTCCCGGCTGGTTATGCGGTCTTCTAGACCTGGGGCCGCTACTTCTCTATCAAGTAGCTCCTCAATTGGTCCCCCCGGGACCTAACGAGGCTGAGTGAACCCCGTGCCAGACCTCCCAGAGGGGATAAAATCCTCATGCTGGTACTGGGGATCGAACCCGGGTCCTCCGCGCCAGAGGCAAGCATTTGATGTCTACTAGAAGACCAAAATATCCCAAGAAATCTGCACCAATAATAGGATGCTTGATATCAGAAGGATAAAAGGCCATGTAAATTTCCTTCTGAGACCTAAATTTAAATTAAGCAATCGTTCTTCAAATGTTTGAATGGTAGAATCATTGACTGCAAACAGTTTTCTTCGGTTAAAATGTTTACGTTCAAACTGAATTGGTGGTATGACTAACATCTGCTCTGGAGTCTACTAAACATCTAAGTCCAGTGATGTTGTCAGATATAAAAAGGTGGCATGAAATGTGATCCCTTTCAACTAAATCTGCGTTAAGTGAAAGATTTACTCTTCCCAACACTGTGTCACTTGAAAGGGTAGAGTGAGACTGAAAAATTGAATGCCATGACCAGAGCAGCCAGACGGTAACCAGTAGACCCGTGGTTCAAATCCCGGTCACAGCATTCAATTTTTCAGTCTCACTCTACCCTTTCCAATCATGCCCTACACAGGGCAATTATGAGAAAAAACATTAATTACTATGTCACTGGGTTTTGACGTAGTAGATGCACATGGTGGATTGCATTTTTTTTGCATTCTCTTTGAATCTGTAATGATACCAGCATATTGTGTACTTGTTCTGACATCATGTTGACTTTGATCTTGGTCTCAAGTTCAACCTAATTTTAAACTCCTGAACATGTGACTTTGGAAAGCTGCTTCTACAACTAAGATAGTCTATTGCCTTGGTCTTGAAATGATGAAACTGATGTTTCAGCACTGTACATGAATTGATAGGGTGTTGTAACTTCGACAATTTTGTCGGCCATAGAAGCTATTGTGTCAAGCATATCTTGGCTGGCTGCTAAAATTAATCTTGCATTCGTCGGGAGGCATTGCATGAAGATGGTCCAGAGAAAATCTTTCGTAATTTGTTCACTGGCTAACCCATGCATTTCTCTTAAAAGTGCTGTTGGTTTCTTATCTCCCAATTCAACTGCTGTCAGTACTTTCTTGGCTTTGCGGTTCTCCAACTTCTTAAATTCTATGATGAGTTGTGCTTTAAGGTCTGTGTACGGCTTGGTGAACATTGGTCTCAAAATGAAGTCTAATATCAATTCGGCAACTTCACTATCAAGTGATCCAAGTATATAGTGGTATTTGGTTGCTTCATTTATTATATTTGCAGTAATAAACTGGGATTCTACTTGCAGAAACCAGATTTTTACATTTTTCCGCCAAAAAGGTGGAATTTTTACTGCGACTTGTGCAATTTCTGTGTGGTCAGTATTGCTAGCATCAGTAGCTGTCATGCAGTTGAGTCATTCCATGTCAAATCGCACAAAACTTGACCTTCATATCTTCAATACGGTATTGGCGGAGACAAAAGAATAGTCCGAGAAAAGGAACAATAAATCAATACATTGTAGGCCCAATGAAACTGTGGTATGTATCCAGTTCATTCACAAAATATTACTGTATACCTATATAACTTTTACATAATACTACATGGTTCCCCTTCCTTCCTGAATTCCTAGAAGCACCACTCGCATGATTCCCTCCCACTGTTTTTAAGCAAATATTTCGAGAAAAAAAAAAGAAAGGGAGAATTACACAATAAAATACGGTATTTATTTACACTACATAGATACAAATGTTAAAATATACTAACAAATATCGTAAGAAAAGTATTTCCATAGCAACAACATTTCAAAAGAGTAATCAGTTATACCAACAGTATTCTTCCAAATTATCTTATATAGCCATAGAGTCATTTGCTGCCAACCTCTGCAGTAATACTTCAGACATACATTTTCCAGATGATATTGAAATTGTACATATGTTCACCACATGTAACAGCGTTAGAAGCAAACTATTTGTACCATTAATATTTATTGTGAAAATAAGTATCCTACTCAGTTCTTGCCATTCAGTAAATAAACTTCACAAATGTAAGTTATGTTTCACTGCTATGGTTAGATTTGATATATTGTTGATCTCACACCATTGTGTCACAATGATGTAGTTCCTATACAATGAAAGTTGAAAGAATGTGCATGTTATGTTGGGGATGCGATGGCACCCTGTGTCTGTCTGTCTGTCTGTCTGTCTGTCTGTCTGTCTACCCTTTACATGGAAAGTTTTTCAGAAACTGATTTTCTTGAAAATGAGTCAAACAATTTAATTAAAATGCCATATTTTCAAGATATTTGTATGACAAATGAAATTTATATTTTGAATCTTCTGGCTATAGTCTATGTAGTCCTGTTTACTTTGGGTGACCTGAATAACTCATAAACCGTAAGAGATAGACAAAATCTTACTCTACAAAAAATGCAGATCTCACTATAACATGCAATTTATGTCTACATGCATTTTTTAGTAGAGTGAACCATTTCGGAGATATTCCTTTGTATTTGTGTCAGTTTCGGAAAGCTTAAAACTGTGGTGAAATGGAACACTGTTCATTTTTTATATGTTAAGCGTGCAAAGAGAACGGAATCTCAAAGCTTTAAAAGATTTTACTATCACTCAAAGCCTACTGCATTCTAGTATTCCCCTTGCACCTACAAGGAAATAAGCAATAAGATAATTTGTACAAATGTTCATCTCAACTAACTCGAAGAAGATATAGGAATAAGAGCTTGTAAGAATGGTTGGTACAAGAGTAGAGAAAGTCATATGAGTGTAACATATCCGACTCTCTTATATGTTAAGTGTGCATAGAGAACGGGGTCTCAAAGTTTTAAAAGATTTGACTATCGCTCAAAGCCTACTGTATTATAATATTTCCCTTGCACCTACAAGGAAATAAGCAATAAGATATTATTTATTTATGCCAACAAACTTACTGTTGGTGTTTTTAAACACACAAGCCGTGTGTGGACAAGTTTGAGAGGTAAAACTGAAACTTAAAAATTCAATGCCACAGCTGGGATTTGGACCACAGACCCTCCACTTACCAGGCGGGTGTTCTAAGTCACTATTGGGTTAACTGTCTCCGATGTGAGACTACCTTTGTGGTATACCAGGAAAAATACGAACTGCTTTGAGAATTCAATGTCATTCTGGCAGGTTGCCACAGTAGCTTAATGGTTAGAGCACCTACCTGGTAAGCGGAGGGTCTGTGGTTCAAATCCCAGCTGTGGTATTGAATTTTTAAGTTCCAGTTCTACCTCTCAAACATTGTCCACATACGGCTTGTGTGTTTAAAAACACCAACAGTAAGTTTGTTAGCATAAATAAATAATAATTACCATCTGAAGATTATTTAATCCAGGGACATAAAGTACTTGCAATAGTAAGTCACCTTTGGGGTAATTGTCTCTGATGCGAGGCTACCTTTGTGGTTTACCGGGAGAAATACGAACTGGTTTGAGAATTCAATGTAATTCTGGCAGGTTGCCACAGTAGCTTAATGGTTAGAGCACCCAGCTGGTAAGCGGAGGGTCTGCTGTTCAAATCCCAGCTGTGCCATTGAATTTTTAAGTTCCAGTTCTACCTCTCATGCAATAAGATAATTTGTACAAACGTTTATCTCAAGCAACACAAAAAATATATAAGTATAAGAGTTTGTAGAATGGTTAGTACAAGAGTAGAGAGTCATGTGAGTGCAACACATCAGATTTTTTTTAATATTCTAAGAGCTTATCTGTTTTGTAACATAAGTATCTTTTTTGTGTCTATTTCTGTGATATTTCCCCAGAGTGTAATTCCATACTTTAAGTGTAAATAAATGAAAGTGCAGTAGATCTGGCTAATACGCTTTCTTATCCGCAACATTCCTTGCCTGTTTCATTATACAGATGCCTTTATTTATCTTTTTATTGATCTGCCCTGTGTATGGTTTCCAATTTAGTTGTTTGTCAATTCCAACTCCTAGAAACTTACTGTGATTTGTTTCTGCTGAAGGTAGAAGTATTGTGTTACAAATTGACTCAAATATTACCCAATTATACAGGCTTCACTCTTACAAGCTTCTTCCAATTTAAAAAAAAAAAGTGGTAAATAACTTATCTTCAAACTATAATAATTTTACTTTTCTAAATATTCGCTACTCAAATTCAACTTGGTATTATGTAATGAGTTACATTTAAAATATACTTATGCTACATAGACAACAGCAACAAGTATAGCTGTTGGTTCTGCTAATATAATAAAAATAGGACAACTGGAAGGTCTGTTGTAGTAGTTACATGTGTCACAATAGCTCAGTGGTTAGAGCAGCCGCCCGGTAAGTGGAAGGTGTGTGGTTCAAATCCCAGTTGTGGCATTGAATTTTTAAGTTCCAGTTCTACCTCTCAAACTTTGCCCACACATGGCTTGTGTGTTTAAAAACACCAACAGTAAGTTTGTTGGCATAAATAAATAATAATTACCATCTGAAGGTTATTTAATCCTGGGATATAAAGTACTTACAGTAGTAAGTCATCATCGGGGTAATTTGTCTCTGATGTGAGACTGCCTTTGTGGTTTACCAGGAGAAATACAAACTGGTTTGAGAATTTAATGCCATTATGGCAGTTTGTCACAATAGCTCAGTGGTTAGAGCAGCCGCCCGGTAAGCGGAAGGTCTGTGGTTCAAATCCCAGTTGTGGCATTGAATTTTTAAGTTCCAGTTCTACCTCTCATACTTACTTTTTATTATTTGTGTGCTCAATGTCCAGCCACATAGCATCATTAGGAATATCGTGTTCATCAAATTTGGCATCCACATTTCGAACGTCATCTTGGTCATTGTAATTCCATCGGCTCTGATGATGGGCTATGGCAAAAAGCTGAAACACAAATATGCAACTTGGTAAAAAATTAAAATTAAGGTATCTCCTTGCAAAAGCATGGGTCATTATACACACTTAATGCAATAACAGAAGCTGACAAGTTTTTCAGGAACATTAATGCTACAGCAGCTGCAAATCCTTTATTCTTATTATATTATGTCAGAAATATGACAAGAATTAAAATACAGTAAAACCTTGTTAAGCTGGACTAATTGGGGCTTAATGTTGCCCAGATTGCCAAAAGTCTGGATTAAGTGAAATAAACACCACAAGGAAAAATTGTAAATGAAATTAGAGTATGTACTGTATAATTTTATTAGAACGTAGGATACAATAGGCCCACCTGATTTTAATTACACATTCTTTATTTGTTTGGTTTGAAGAAACTATCAATCTTCTTTTGTGGTTTATCACACATGTCTTTCACAATCAGATCACTAAGACTCCTCATATGATGGTAGTATGTGGAAATCTGTTCGTCAGTTTTCTCGACAAAGTCTATTAGACAATTTAGATGCTGTTTAACCTCACTTAATTTAACTTTTGACTTTCCGAAATCCACATCCTCAGCCTCAGTCACTGCTAATGTCCCTTGCATTGCTTACTCTTTCCACAATTTTTTTAATCTGTCATGATATGACAGCCTGGATTATCTTCATCTCTGTCAAGCCAGTCCTCGATGTCGTCTACTGTGACAGTTTTCTCACCACCTGCAACCAGTGTCTGGTGAAAGTCATTTAATTCAATTGCATTGTTGTCTAATTCAACACTCAACATACAAAAGTTTCTTCCACCCATTAGTCAATGTAGAGTGTGAAATGCTGTTTACTGTACTTGCAAAATTGAAAATCGTGGATCTAAAAATCATACAACTTTATATTCTGGAGTGTTTTTTCCACCCGTTTATCTTCACCTTCCAGAGGCTCCTCAACTTCAAAAATTTCTGATAGGAATTTCTTTCTGTACGATCACTTTGCAGTGTAGATAACACCTTGGTCCATTGGCTGTATCAGGGAAATTGTGTTAAGTGGCAAAAACACACATTTGATCTTACCATTTGCACTAATAGTTTCTTTGCATTTGGATGCGCAGGTGCATTATCTAATAGGATTATGGCTTTCACATCATTTTGGTTTGTATTTTCTTAGTGCCTTCTTATTGCAGGTACAGCATGATTGTGAAACCAGTCATGGATGATGTCTGCCGTAAACCATGCATTTTTTGGGTTGTAGTAATTCACAGGCAATGTGGACATTACATCCTTAATAGCTCTTGGTTGTTTACTTTTACCTATGACAACTGGCTTTGAAATATGGCTTCTATCTGCATTAGCACATATTAACACAGACACATTCTTTGCAAATTTTTCGTCCAGGCATATTTTTTTAAAGGATTTGGAGCCTTGCGTGTTCTTGGGCACGGCACACCAAAATGCACTCGCCTTGTCGGCATTATACACTTGAGACAAATCTAACTTTTCTTCTTGAATGATAGATTTTGTTTTTTTTCTAAATGGGTCAACAGCTGACATATCAGCACTTAAGCTCTCTCCGCACATTTTTTTTGTTCACTATGTTACGATGCTTGCAGAATCTGTATAACCAGCCCGAACTAGCCGAATGATACCAAGTTGTTTTGCAAGACATTTGGTAGCAGCTTGAACTTCAACACCTCTCACTGCTATTCTACTTGCACGAAATCGTTTGTACCATTTGTATATTGTGTCGTCTACTCAGCTGACTGCCGCATTCGTTTAATTAACCTGGCAATTTTCCTCATTTACATCACATTTAATAAAAAATGATAAGAGTTCACCCCTTTTTTTATGTCTGAAATTGATAGATCTCTTAGACCGCAGCCAGCCAGCCGAGCGATCTCTGGGATAAGCGATCCCCTATGCAATGACAACGGCCTCCCTGAGAGCGGAAGATCAAGCATAGAAGGTACCCCTTCACCTTTGGGAATTAAAAGGACCAAGAAGAAAGGGACAAGCAGATGGGGCTCAATAGTCCAGTCAGACAACCCATCTAGGAGAGAAAACTCCAAAAAGAAACCAGGAAGAGAACTCTCGTTAGTCGAAGAGAAGACAACCATCTAAGGGAAGGACACCCCAACAGAAAAACCCTGCTTGACCATAACCGAGGTGGCAGCCCCACCATTGGTCTTACTCTACGCTGCACTTGTAATGCGGTTAGAGGACATCTTAATTACTGGTAAGCCTCAGAAATATAGCCGGTCTGCCACTAATGGATTTCAACCACAGCAATGGAAAAAGGATAAAACGATTCGGAATAGCGGAAGAATTAATAATAGGAACGTGGAATGTGAGGGGAATAGCAACAAAAGAATCAGAATTGATTAAACAATTAGAAGAAATGAAACTAAATATAAGCATAATCACCGAGACTAAAAACAAAATGAAGGGAAAGATGAAATACGAAAACACGTAATGATTGATAGTGGAATAACAGCAAAACAACGAGCAGCAAAAGGAGTAGTTATTATAGTTGATGAAAAATGGAAAACAAGAATTGAAAGTTATGCTTTTATTGATGAACGAATATTAACCAAAATTTTTAAAATACCTAGAGGACAATTAGTAGTAATTGGGGTATATGCTCCAGAAGAGGGCAAAAAAGAAGAAACCGTAGAATTTTATGAAAAACTGCAGAAATAAACAAATACAAAAAGAATTTAGTAATTGCAGGAGACTTGAATGCCAGAGTAGGGAATCAACCTATCCCCAAAATTGTCGGTATTTATGGAGAGAGTCATATTAACGAAAATGGAAAACAGCTAAGAGATTTTGCTGCATTCAATAATTTAAAAATCAGCAATACATTTTATAGATCAAAATATATTCATAAATACATGTGGTGTGCCAGAGGGCAAAGATCATTGATTGATCATGTGATGATAAATGCAAAATTAAACCCACAAATAAAACAGACAAGAGTGTATAGAGTACAAGCCATAAGCTCAGATCACTTTTTGGTGATTAACAAATTTAACTTGTGGACAAGGTGGAGAAGAATTATGGTAAAAGATAAGTACGAATAGAAGAAACAGTTTACAAAATTAATCTATTACAAGATCTAAGTATAAGACGATTATATCAAGACAGACTCAAATACATATTGAAGGAAATACAGGAAGACATAGAAAAAGAGTGGACTAATATAGAAAAAGCTGTTAAAAAAGCCGCTACAGAAGCAATTGAGGAGCGTTTTTTCAAAACTCGACAGATACAAAATTTTACAAAACTGAATTATATATAGTATCGGCATAATTTTCACCTTCTGCAGCATTCTGTGAAATCAGATTTTGCAAAATTTGATTCGTGTCCTGTGTAGAACGTAGGGAATATTAGCAGTTTTTTCAAAGCTTGATAGATGCACTTGCTCAGTTAAAGCAAAGGTCGACAGATGCAATTTTATGATCCAGGGTGTAGCAACTTGAATTCTATGAAATGCATGTTAGTATTGACTGCCATCTCACTTTTCGATTCTTGGAATTCTCAATCATTTCTGCAAGCTTTGTACACTGCTGCATCGTTGGCAATAACTGCGAACTCAGGTTGTGCGCTTGGATTTCACATTCATTCTGCAGGCTTTTTCTTTTTGTTCCATTTATATCCCGCCCTTAAGTGCAGAAGTCATATCAGTGGCCTTGCCTATTGACAATGGTGTTACTCGTTTAACAGTGGCTTTTTTCAGTCTTTGGGGGCTTTTAACATTGAATTCACACACACTCACACTTTCATTTATACTTCCAGACTCAGGGAAGGAGGAGGAATAATCTTGGCTGGAGAAAAATTCCTACCCCCCTGCTGGGAATTGAAATCGGGACCCCTTGCATAGCAGGCAGGTGCTTCTGCAAGCTTTGTTATACTTAAATGGCATTTTTATTCTTAGTTGAGACACTGCACCGTACTATGCACAATGGACAGGAGTTCAGATTGTGAAACTGTACCAGTCATAGAATGCGTGGGAGGTAGGAATTGCAAAAAGAAGGAAAGGAAATGAAAATGAAAGTCAAGGAAAGCTCATACTCCAGCTTACATGTTTACATGGTCTCGAGTGTACTCCACAAAACCCTAAAAGTAAAGGGTATAAGCACTGTGATGCAGCTGATTTGACTTATAATGATATAGGTGGATTTCACCAACACCTTTCCAAGTTCAACAAAATAGATCAAGATAAATTCCTTATGAAATATATGAGTATTGTATCTCCTCATCGCAGAGTGGTGAAGAAAGAAGCTGTAAATAGAACACAGACTGTTAACATTGAATACAGTGTGAGAACTAATGATGGCCGAGTATTCTCAGTATGTGCTGCTAGCTTCCAAGGAATCACAGGGGTGTCAAAAGATAATTATCTCTCCTGGCTAGAAAATTTCACTTATGTGGAAATGCGCCAAAGGAAACCAGAGGAGGTGACAGAACAGGAATATTACACAAGGGCATTACTCCTGCTATAAAGCAAGACATTAAGAAGTACAGATGTAGAGAAAGCCACTATGGAAGAGTAAAATCACCTTTTGCAACAAAAGAAGATTAAGAAATCTACCAGTCTGCTCATTGTCAAAATATAAATACATATTTTACAACTTCTTTAATCTTTCATTCCGTACACCACACACTGACACATGCTCAACCTGCAAAATGGGACTGATGAAGATTAAGACAGAGGCAGATGTGGAAAAGAGAAACGAACTAAGAACCCTGTACAGACTGCACAAGCACAAATAAAGGTGAAAGCTTACTTTTTCACATTGTTTGAAATTTCTTTGTGTGTATTCAATATGTTTGTTATACAAATAAAACAAAATATATTGTTATTGTGAATGTAGCAGTACTTGGTTTCTAAGTTTATACCTAATAAAATAATCCTTATAAACATTAATGTGTTGGTTGTACAGTATATTATGTATTATAAAAAGGTGAAAATAAATAAAAAAATAATAAATACATAAATGCAAAGCAACAAAAACAATGACAAAAATAATAAAACTTCATGTGTTAATTTCTCGCTCACACAGAAAAGTTTATCAGTATCTATTGGTTTTTGAAAAAAACTGCATTTTCAAACCCCAAATTTGCACTAGTTTAACCATGCTATTTGTATCTTTTCACATTCAATGAGACAGTTTCAGGAAGGAGAACTAAATGATTAATATAGTTGCTGTGCTAACCAATTAGTATTGCCAATAAATAGAGAAAGTCGTTTTTCTCAGTAACACATTTTGTGCATCTATCGAGTTTTGAAAAAAAAAATGCTCCTCAATTGGGAAAAGAAAAAAAAATCGAAGAAGAATGGGATTAAGAATATGGAGTGAAAAAATAGAAGAATCTATTAAAAATAAGAAAGCATCTATAAAAAATATCTCCAAAATAAAACGCCTGAAACAGAAGAACAATATCACACACAAAGAAATGCAACGAAAGCAATCATAAGAAGAGCACAGCAAGAATCCTGGGAGAATTTCATTAGTGAAGTTGAACATGACTTACATGGTAGGCAACCGTTCACATATAAAGTCATTAAAATGTGTCAGAAGGATGAGAAGAACAGAGCTAATATCAATAATATTACAGAAAAAGAATGGATAAACAAAGAAGAAGCAACAGGAAATGGAGAAACTGATAATTCAGTAGATGAAATCACAGAAGAGGAACCAAAACATGCGATGGAGAAAATACAAAACAGAAAAGCCCCAGGACCTGATTGTATTAATACGGAGTTATTAAAATATGGAGAAGAACTACGCGCCAGATTACTGAAGTATATAAATAGGTGTTGGCAAAGTAAAGCACTTCCAACATCATGGTATCAAGCCAATGTAATACTAATTTTTAAGAAAGGCAAACGAAATAAATGTTCAAACTATCGAGGCATCAGTCTCCTGAACACTGCTTATAAATTATACACTAAAATAACACTGGGCAACAAAAAAATTTTTGAATGTTTCGAGCACTTCGTGAGGCAATTCCTACTAATTTTGGGTTGAGAAAAACAAATATGACAATGAAAAATTTTTATTAGCTCTAGTTTCTATGATATACACAAGGTGAAAGTATTACATATTAACCTCTTGAGGGATATCGACGTGAAATCACGTCCATTTAAAATGACAGATGAGCGATATGGGCGTCCTGTGCGTAAGCATTTAACCCTTATTTATCCCTTATCCAACTCAACTTATTATAATTTTCCCTTTATGAAACATTTTAGTAAGGTCTATATACTTTATTAGCTTACCTTAATATGTTCGTTCTGCAGTGATTTACCTCAAAACAGGGATAAACACACAAGGGTACATACATCTCCACATTCGCGAATTCCCTTCTTGCGGCACACAAAACACTTTGGAGATGGGCGGGACTTCTTTGCTGTTGGTGGTATCCTTTTAGGATAATGTTTTCCTTGAAGTCTGAGGGGTGCCGGGGTTTTGGATTTTCAACCCCCAACGTGGTATTGTTCAATTAGGCTGCGAATTATTTATAGTCGGTAGTCAAGGTCGGTCATTGTCCTGTGTGGGTTTAGAGACCTGTCCAAATCCCCAAACAATTGTATATGGTTATATGCAGTTGGTGCAAAAACACCTTTTTATACCACTTCTCCCTTCAGCCAAGCAGGAAAGAATACGTATGTATTTCAACAAAGAAAGACACGGACTCTACTCAGTTACGAAACTCGCGTAAGCAAAAGTTGCAATGTGCCTCTATTCTGATGACTCAAGAGACCATGCATACAGTAGTGCTTTATTACACAGTATGCTGACGCATAAGCCACACATACAATGGGTGTTTCTTTACTGTATCTTTCTGAGAACTTATATTAGATGCGTTCGACAGAGCAAAGTTGACTTTTCACCACAGTGAAACAAAATTGTGCCATTTCAACGTTTTGTAAATACAACTCAACTTTGCTGATGACGTACATTTATACTGCAAATAACGAGTTTTATACCAGCTTTTGTTTCATTAAAATAACTTAATATTTACACAAAATACAGCTGTGTATATACGAAGCGCATTTAACAATTTAAATGCTAGCGGTTCTCGGCTCACGGACGTTTTAAATGGTCATCGCTCAAGAGGTTAACGGATTGAGAGAAAAGGATACATTTTAATTGCATTTAATATAATTTTTAATACAATTTTTTAACCTATAATTACATGCTAAGATTTCTAAGTTGCTGGAAAAATACTTTGCAGATAGTCGTGTCTGAAGAGAATCATGTGGTGGCCTATTGACTTCGTCGTCTTTTTGCTTGCCTCTTGTGATGGAGCTCAGCAGAATCCCTATACAAAGACCAACAGTAATCCGCAAGCATTACTTCATTCCAACTGCCCTGATATCTTTGTTCCATAACAGGAATTTCCTGATGGAATCTCTCCCCATGTTCATCACTAACAGCTCCACAACTAGGAGGGAAAAAGTCTAGGTGGGAGTGGAGAAAATGGATCTTAAGGGACATGTTGCATCCAAGGTTACAGTATTTTTGCAGGAGCACTGTCACCAAATGCTTGTAGTTGTCATCTCTTTTGTTGCCTAAAAATTCATGAACAACACCCTTGAAGGCTTCCCAAGCTTTCTTTTCTTTCCCCTCCAAAACTTGGTCAAATGCACGACCCTTTACAAGTTCTCTTATTTGTGGTCCGACAAAAATGCCTTCCTTAACTTTTGCATCACTTGATTTCGAAAATTTCTCTCTGATGTACTTAAAGGCCTGTCCTTTTCGGTTCATAGCTTTGACAAAGTTTTTCATCAAACCCAGCTTGATATGCAGGGGTGGAAGAAGAACGTCTTTTGGGTCCACAAGAGGCTTGGCAATGACATTTTTCTCGCTAGGGTGAACCAGAAATTTTGCATTAATTTGAGTAGAAACTACATGTAATTCAAAGTCACAGCAACAGTATCTATGTTTATGACTTACAAACAGCTGAAGGGCATTTGTGTTTTGTTATTTGACAGGTGTGCCAACTCCCAAAAAAAAAATTCCCCCAAATTTAAAATCTTCACTCTAAAAAATGAAATGTCACTTTATCTTCAAAACAAGAGCTAATGTATCATTTTTATGGTGATTTTTGAATTCAGCAGATGGAAATACATATGAATTCACTATTTTTAAGCCCGAAACATTTTCATTGTTGCCCAGTGTAATTAATGCCCGATTAGTAAGAATAACAGAATCATTATTGTTAGAAAATCAAAGTGGTTTTAGGAAAGGACGTAGTTGCATAGATATTTTCTCGGTGAACCAAGTAATAGAAAAAAGAAGAGAATTTAACCCACAGACACATATAGCCTTTATAGACTTAGAAAAGGCATACGACAGAGTAAAGAGATACCTGTTGTGGGAAATATTAGAAGAGAAAGGATACCCCACACATTTAATACACGTATTAAAAAGTATGTATAAAGCAACTACAATAAAGATTAGGTTAGGAAATGGACCATTTTCAGAAGAAATGAAAATTAATAAGGGATTAAGATAAGGATGCACTTTGTCTCCACAGTGTTTTAATATACAGGATGTTTTAATATACTGCTTCGGCCACATGTTAACCAGGGATTCTACATAATGAGTGTAACAAATATGTCCAATATAATTTTTGTCAATAAAGAACCGTTTCGCCAAACAAAAATAATTTGTGTCAAACATTTGGAGCCATCTAGCTTCTTGACGAATGGATATAAATGGTTTATAATTTCACAAACTGTTGCGCAAACATAGTGTAAACAAGGCTGCAATGCTTTTTAATCTTAATTCGAATGAATTTAGCCACAATTTAATGTTGAAGTGTCATGCAAAGTTTAATTTCTATAAGAAGTATGGCAACGCTGTGGGCCACACGAAAGCCAGTTGTCGCGTGTCCGGTTGCTTGCAGGGTGAAGGGGGGTATCGCGTGGCATTTGGTATGTGTGGGGGAGGGGGGGGGGGGGGGAGGAAGGAAACGGAAGCGGTATAGTACAATTATCTGCAATACGAAAGAATTTGCCTTGTGATCATGAATCCCTCCATATCAAGGTGGTGCCACTAATTTAAGGGGGAAACTCCCCTTAAGAATAAAAAATAAATAAAGAGATACAAAGATAGACAAAATACAATAAAAAAACATAACATTGAGATCATGTAAATAAAGGCAGATGTTCCCATTTCCGTCATCCCTTATCTAGCAAAATAAGCCATTCTTTATCTCCAAGGGGGCTCTAATGACCTAGCTGTCGATGGGCCCTTAAACCCTAATCACTCACTCAATCTCCAACTCTTCTTTCAAAAAAACAAAGAAAAACAAAAATTATATCGCCTCTTGTGAACTGAAATTCTACTCAATATTAAGAACTTCTTTAATTAAGTTATAATGATACCTAAATAAACACCACATAATCGGCATACATCACATACATTTTCAGTATTTCTTGTTGTAAAGCGCTTATAAATGTATTTAGACAGCGTTCTGGAATTTATTTCAAAATGCTAACTGGTACTTGTGTTCTTTGTTAAACAGTACTTGTAAATGTCTTTAGACTCTTTTAGAGTGCATTAACTGCATTTCAGTCCTGTATTATACCTTGTCCCACTCTTAGATGACAGTATCTTATATATTTAAACGAGCAATTCTTGTATGTATATATATATATATATATATATATATACACACACACATATATTTATTCCGCGCAACTTGGAAACGGCTCTAACGATTTTGATCAAATTTTGTATTCAGATAGAGTTTTGCCTTTTAAGTTCATCTATATAGGTGTAATTCCCAAAAAAACACAATTTTACATAAAAAATAACATTGTTTTATTCCCGCTTCTACAGTGCAATTCTTGTATATATATTCCCCGTATTTCAGAAACGGCTCTAAAGATTTGGTTAAATTTTTGTATACATGCATATTACATTCAGTGGTTTCTCTACTCACTTTTGGGTAACACATTCACATCTCTTTCTCTACCCAGTCTTCTATAAACAATTTTCCATAAAAAAAACATGATTTTGCACCAAAAACATTTTATCCCCACTTTTAAAATAAGTCATACCATGTTCTGTATGTTTGAAACAGAAGTGCTATTACATTCACACTGTTTTCTCCTCTCACTTTTAGGTATCACATTCACATCTATTTCTCTACCCACTCTTCAGTAAACAATTTTCCATAAAAAGTGAGATTTTGCACCGAAAAACACTTTTATCCCCACTTTTAAAATAAGTCAAACCATGTTCTCTATGTTTGAAACAGAAGTGCTATTACATTCACGTTGTTTTCTCCTCTCACTATTGGGTGATACATTCACATCTTTCTCTACTCATTCTTCTACAAATAAGTCATGCAATTTTCTGTATGTTTGAAATAGAGATGTTGCATATTACATTCACAGCGGATTCTCTACTCACTTTTAGGTAACACATTCACATCTCTTTCTCTACTCAGTCTTCTATAAACAATTTTCCATAAAAAAACATGATTTTGCACCAAAAACATTTTATTCCCACTTTTAAAATAAGTCATACCATGTGCTGTATGTTTGAAACAGAAGTGCTATTACATTCACAGTTTTCTCCTCTCACTTTTAGGTAACACATTCACATCTATTTCTCTACTCACTCTTCTGTAAACAATTTTCCATAAAAAGTGTGATTTTGCACCAAAAAATACTTTTATCCCCACTTTTAAAATAAGTCAAACCATGTTCTCTATGTTTGAAACAGAAGTGCTATTATATTCACACTTTTTTCTCCTCTCACTATTAGGTGATATATTCACACCTCTTTCTCTACTCACTCTTCTACAAATAAGTCATGCAATTTTCTGTATGTTTGAAATAGAGATGCTGCATATTACATTCACAGGGGTTTCTCTACTTACTTTTAGGTAACACATTCACTTCTCTTTCTCTACTCACCCTTTTATAAATAATTTTCCATAAAAAATGTGATTTTGCACCAAGACACTTTTATCCCCACTTTTAAAATTAGTCATACCATGTTCTGTATGTTTTAAATAGAAATGCTTTTTCATTCACATTATTTTCTCCTCTCACTATTAGCTAACACATTCACATCTCTTTCTCTACTCACTCTTCTACAAAGAAGTCATGCAATTTCGTGCATGTTTGAAATAGAGATGCTCCGTATTACATTCATACTGTTTTCTCTACTTGCTTTTGGGTAACACACTCATAACTATTTCTCTACTTACTCTTCTAGAAATAAGTCATACAATTTTGTGCACGTTTGATATAGAAATGCTGCATGTTACATTCACAGTGTTTACTCTACTCACTTTTAGGTAACACCTTCACATGTCTTTCTCCACTCACTCTTCTACAAACAATTCATATCATCTATACAACTTGAATGTTTGTATATATCTAACTGTTAATCTCGAAAACTGCTTAACCGATCACCGCAAAATTCGGCACGTATATGTATTTTTTTCATGGAGAGTTTTTATGGTAACAATTTTACTACACAATATATTACTTTCAAATGGTTTTCTACTCGCTTTTCTTTTACGTAGCGCATTCATGTATCCTCTGTTTGCCCTTCAACATACAATTCATATAATATTCTAGGACTGAAATATAAATACAGCGTATTACATTAACACGACTTCCTCTACTACTTCTTCCTTTACGAGACAGTCTTCTTTCGCTATTCGCCCTTCAACATATAATTCATACAATTTGCTATATGTTTGAAACAAATAAAACGTATTACATTCATACTACTTTCTCTACTCACTTTTGTTTTACATAACAATTCACATGTTATTCCCTATGGCTTATCAACTTCATACATACCAAGGCCTATACATATCTTATGTTGAAGAGTGATTAAATTCCAAAACAGGTTGACCTTTTTTTCATGTCGGAGGTTTTTATGCAATCCATTTTACCACACAATGTATTATGTTCACATGGTTTTTTCTACTCCCTTTTCTTTTACCTAACATACTACTCCCTCTTCTGCAAACAATCCATACATTTTTCCATACACTTGAAATATAAGTGCAACGTATAACATTCACACTGTTTTCCTACTCATTTTTCATTAGTAAAACACAATCACATTTCTTTCACTACTCCCGCTTCGACGAACAATTCGTACAATTTTCTATATGTTTGAAACATAAATGCGTAGTACATTCACATGGCTTTATCAACCAGCTTTTCTTTCTGTAGTATTTGTTGTTCTTCAACATTGCTTCTGCTTAGTGTCGCTCCGGTGTGTTAATAAAAAATAAAGAAATAGTTAAAAAAAGTAAAGTAATCACAATTGGTGTCAGGAGTGCGACGAAAAGCACGATATGGAACAGTTGATGAAACAAATGTTAGCCAAGATGGACATAATGGGAAATGAAATGAATTCCAGAATGCGGCAGAGGAAACAAATATGCAAACCGAATTGGAAAAATGTAAACTACGGAATAGAAAATATGGGAACAAAAATGGAAGGCAAATTGAAGATGTAAACTCCGAAACCAAAAAGATGAAGACGGGAATTCCAATATAAAGACAGGTCTATCCAAGAATACTAACGAGCGACTGGCTGGGGTTAAGGAAGTCATGGAAGAACTTGACGGAAGTATGAAGGACCTTGGCCAACGTGTTAACGTCCTGGAGTCAATCACAGTAGCAAAGAACTGAACTCCATAATGGAACAAATGCTCGACAAAAACCTCAAACTGGGTGGATATCTATGGGGGAGGCCTGCTTTCAGCAGTACACGTTTTACAGCTGAAATGATGGTGTTTATGAAATATTTTTATATATTTCTTTATCTCTTGTATCTCAGACATTACTCTTAACAATTGCGACAAGTAGTTTTATTTAGTTAACGTTTTGCCTTTCAGGTTTATCTAAATAAGTATCTTCTCCCACAAAAAACAAGATTTCACAAAAACAGAGGCGAAAAACGCCGAGCAAAGCTCGGTCGTCCAGGCACTGGAGTTAAATGGGATATGTCTGTCTCTATCTAGCACATACAAGTTGCCATTAGCCTTGTCCTTTTCTACCCTCACGCTGTTGCCAGGTTCCTAATAGCATGGTGTAAATATTCAATTATTATAAATTTCAGATTTGAACACATTATTCTATGCAGAATTTTTTTCTCTATCAAGTTATATCCTTTTTAGAGTCATTATACATTTCTATAGGCCCATATTTCTTCAGAAAATGTTTTTTTCAATAGAAGTCCAATATGTGCTGTTTCTATACTCATCACGCACTAACAAACTGCTAGAATGCGTCTATATTTTGTTCTTAGGTAGACTAATCTATAGTGCTACTACCTGCCTACTTTGAATTCTCTATGTTTACTCAGTTAAGTGTTATAATTTTTTAAATTAAATGTTTTCGGAAAATTTTATATCTGTGCACTGCAAAAGTTACGCAGTGTGTAACTTTTTTGTTATTGAGTTTATATCAGTGAGAACAAATGTTGAGGGTTGGAGAAAGTTTTTAAAATAAACCAAAAGGCCGTAACCTCTCTGTTTTATCCAGTAAGGCAAACAAAAGATATTCATCTATTCAGCGTATTCTCACACCAGGCCTGACACAGAAGATAGTATAAGGAGCAGCACTAGCATTAGTTCGAAAGAAGTTGTGTGTGTAACTGTGTGGAATCTATAAGCTGCTATTGTGTTATTTGTTTAATATTTTCATAAATATTTGTAGTTATGGAGGGAGAAGCTAGGAAGAGACGATATATTGGCAAATTAAGATGTAAGGAACACCAAATAATTATGAATGTGTTGGATTATTTTTCAAGTAAAATGCGTGTAAATTAGGTAGTAAAAGAAACAGCTAAGGCTATCGGGTGTTCAGAAGCAGTAGTGTATAGGATTAAAAAGGAACTAATGAAAGGACCTTTAAGAACACCATCGAAAAAGAAAGCAAAAAGGACGGGAAAATAAAAAAAAAAATCTAGTTTAACGCAATATGATGGAATAGTACAAAGTGAAGTGCGGCAAATTGTTCACTCTTTACTGTTTGCAAATATTCCACCCACGCTGAATATAATTTTGTCATGCGTTAACAGTGGTGAGACCCTACCAAATTTCTCAAGGGCCACTCTTAGTCAGTTCTTACATGATTTGGGGTTCAAATATGAAGGAAGGGGTAACAAGTGCATATTAATAGAAAGAGACGATACCATCAGATGGCGACATAAATATCTTAAAAGCATAAAAAGGTTTAGGGACCAGGGGAACTCAATTGTTTATACAGACGAGTCATTTGTAAATTTAGGCTATACAGTGACAGGCATGGAGGGATACCAAAGTTAAAAGTGCTCGTCAAGCAGCAATTGAAGGACTAAGTACAGCACTCAGGCCACCTTGGGGTAGCGCGCGGAGAAAGATTTGCAACTAGTACATGTTGCAACACTGCGCTCCATTTTAGGTTTACTTACAGAGAATAGTTTCATTTTGCTTTTCTTCATATTTAGGCGCCTTCGAAACCACAGCTGTCATTTATGACGAGATCATTAGTTTTATTTCAGCCCGGTAACACACAGAAGAGTGCAATTGTTTTAGAAAAATGAAGGGGAAAACTTTTATTTACTTGCATATTAAAGGCAATTGTTTCAGCTCGTGACTGATAACAACAACAACAATAATAGTAATAGTAATAATAATAATAATAATAATAATAATAATAATAATAATAATAATAATAATAATAATAATAATAATAATAATAATAATAGTAATAGTAATAAAAGAACCATTGTTAGAAAAATCTGTATCCCTTTATGTCAGCATTGTTTTAACCCTCAAATACATGATTTCGACTGTTTCATTTTTCTGTTTTAAGAACTATGGAAAAGTGAATCTTCATTATTACGTGAAGGAGTGCATCACGTAAGTGCACCTTTTCAGCTTGACACCTGATGTTAGCAAACGTCATGTATAAACAAGCATTGGTGGATGGGGGTGGCAGGTTCAGCCGAGGCCAATTGGTGTAAAGGTCAAGGTAAGGAGTAGGGAGGGGTAAAGTAGTTGTCTGCAACACGAAAGAATTTACTTTGCTATCATGGACTGCTCAAGAGAGTACATAGACATGGTGATACTAATAATAATTTAAGGGGGAAATTCCCCTTAAGAATACAAAATAAATAAAACAAAAATAAACAGATAAACTAAAATAAAAAACAACTTGATAATTATTATTTATTTATGCCAACAAACTTACTGTTGGTGTTTTTAAACACACAAGCCGTGTGTGGGCAAAGTTTGAGAGGTAGAACTGGAACTTAAAAATTCCCAGTTGTGGCATTGAATTTTTAAGTTCCAGTTCTGCCTCTCAAACATAACTTGAGATCACGTCAATAAAGGCAGATGTTTCCATTCCCGTCATCTCTTATCTAGCGATGTAAGCCACTCTTTACCTCCAACTCTCTATCTGTTTTCCCTCTTAAAAAAAAAAAAAAAGAACAACAAAAACAGCATAAAATAATGTCTCTTGTGAACTGAAATGCAACTCAATATTAAGCACCTTAATTAAGTAATAATAAAACCTAAATACACACACCTATTGATATAAATGGCGTACATTTTCAGTACATTTACTTTACTTGTTGTAAAGTGCTTATAAATGTGCTTAGACAGGGTTATGGAATTTATTTCAAAATACTGCTGGTACTTGTGTTCTATGTTAAATAGTACTTGTGAACATAGCATTATGTTATGGAGTACATTAACTGTACCTCAGTCCCGTATTAGATACGAATTTGGTTTGTCATATATCTAGAGAAACTTCATATTATGTATACCTTCTTTAATGATAGTTTCACTGTTAAGTTTACTCCTAGAGATCAATTACATTTTGCTTGTCTGTTTATTTATGCACCTTCGTGACCACAGATGTAATTTATGACGAAATCATTAGTTTTATTTCAACCCGATAATCTACAGAAGATCACAACTGTTTTAGAAAAATTAAGGGGAAGACTTTTATTTACTTGTGTATTAAAGGCAATTACTATTGTTTTAGCTCGTGACGGATAATAATAATAATAATAATAATAATAATAATAATAATAATAATAATAATAATAATAATAATAATAATAATAATAATAATAATAATAATAATAATAATAATAATAATAATAATAATCATCATCATCATCATCACAATAACAAGAAGCTTGTCCACTATTAGGAAAATCTGTATCTCTTTATGTCAGCATTGTTCAACCAAAAATTTTGTGGTTTTGATTTATTCATCCTTCTGCTGTCATAACTATGGAAAACTGCATGTTCGTTATTACTTGAACGAATGCATCATTTCAGTTATATTCACACTTTTCAGGCATGACATCGATTCCTGCCAATTCACCCAAGATTGTGACTGGTACGTAACCCCACTGGGCCAGTGTTTTGTTGACGTCTTTGTGCTTGTATACGCCGGTCATGTGTTTTGTTTACAACTGAAGTAGTGTTTACCATGAGGCACACGCCGGTCAGCTGTTTTGTTTACATCGGAGGCACTACTGATCTAGAAACACGCACTGCACGGATTCAATTCAGGTCGCTGGCATGTGCAAACATAGCACTGCGTTGCCATTTACATTACTTAAAAACTTAAATTTTTACAAAACTATTAAGCCTACATAAATGAAACTTGGCATTTTATGTTTCTTACACCTGTATCTATTAGCCATATCATTCTGGCCGAAGCAGTATCTTCCACCCTGTATATATGGGTGAAATGCTTAGATAAATGTCAAAATACCTTCAGGAATAAAACTAAATAGAAATAATACAATAAATATACTACTATATGTTGTTAGCTAATGCTGGATTTCTGACAATGAAGTCATTAATCCTCTTGCTCTCTAATATTTTTCACTGATGATATTGAAGTGAGCAATAGCAGTAATATTAACCGCTTTTTAGAGAGCACCATATTTTTATGTTTTGGCGGTCACATCGCTCTCTCACAACCCCCAGAATGTATATACTACTATATGTTGATGATATAATAATTCAAGAAATAGAAAATGATCTACATAAAAGTATTTTTTAATTGGGGAATGTATTAAGAGAATATGATCTTCAAATATCAACCAATAAAACGAAAATAATGGTCTTTCAAGGAAAGTACCCTCACAGATCCAAAATAGTGATAAATAACAGAGTGCTGGAACAAGTACACAAGTTTAATTATTTAGGATGCAATATAACACATCAGAGTAACCAAGACTTAAATAATAAAGTAAGTAAATTCCAGAACAGTTGCGGAATATTAGCAAGAACATTAAAAAGAAAAACTAGAAAAGAAGCAAGCTTAAAATTTTACAAAACAGTGGCGATTCCAACGTTGACATATGGTTGTGAAACATGGATGATGAAAAAATAATGGGATAAAATAAATGCAGCAGAAATGAGATACCTTAGAGCCATAAAAGGATGTACAATAATGGATAAAATAAAAAATGAAGAAATAAGAGAAGAACTAGCTATCTGCACAATAAATGATAAAATACTTTAATATAGGAAAAGCTGGAGAAATCATTTACAAAGAATGGACAATATCTGATACCCCAAAATGACATACAATTACCAACCATATGGGAGGAGATATGTTGGAAGACCGATGAGAAGGTGGAGAGAGACTAGAGGCTGGAAAACAGGAGAAGTCTCCTAATCCATGAAGTCTTGATGATGAATTGATTGTTTTACGATTCCATATTCTGCACATATACACGCAACAGTAGAACCATTTTCAAGCCTGTTGATAATTTTCAGTTCCTCGGGCATTGTAAGTGATTTATGTTTACATTTCCCTGGTGATATTGTAGGTTTACTAAATGACATGCACTCGATTTGTTTCTTTAGCATAATGACTGAAAAAGGCAAGTGTTAAACTAACCCTTCCGACAAGAGTTGCAAGCCCTATCACAGGTATAGCAAGTGTGAAGGAAGGCGGGCAGCCTAATGTACCATTGTCACTAATGTATTCTTGGTATTCCTAAGCAATTCCTATTGTACAGTCTGTGCAAAAATAAAATGGACAATTTCCTTAAGTGTGTCTTAGTGCAGTACTATAATTTAAGTTCGTAATTCGCAGATTCAGATTTTTTTCAAGGATACTTGTTTGGCTTAAGTGAAATCCGATTTAAAGGGGTCCGGATTAACGAGGTTTTACTGCACTTATCTGAATGTTTTAACTTATACTAATATTTACAGATAGTCAAATTTCACAACTTGCAAAACTTGACAATTTCTAAAATGGTTAAACAGAAGAAATATATAATTTGTGACATGTTTGAATGCTTTAACACACTATCTACCAGTTAAAGCTTGAAATTCTGGCTCTATATACATATTTTTAAGTTTATTAGAGAAATTTATTGCTTATAGGAAACAGATAGTGCCTGGGAACTCTCTCTGCACTGGACACAGCAGTGTATATGCGCTAGCAACTACAGTGAGTATTAAAAAAAAAAATAAAAATAAAACAAAATATTGAAGGCACCCAATAGCATCCCTTCTATTTTAGATGTATAACAGAAACCTGAAACTGAAAATCATAATTTTGACTTCTATTGCCTTCTATAGCCCCAGTAATCTTGGAAAATGGCTTTATAATTGTTATATGTATTATTGTATTCACTGTAACAACTGTGTATTCGAATATTCGCATAATTATTGGCAAAATAAATATTGGGATACCTCTTCCTGTATGCCCTATTATACGTTTCACATGCTCATTGGGGTGAGGCATGACAAATCTAGCTACGGGTAGTAAACAGTCTTACATATGTGATCAAAACAAACAGTTCAGTTACACAAAATGGGGTGTAGAGGTAAGAATACCACTTTTGAGCAAAACTTGTAATCTTCTATTACGAAAAAGGTAAAAGTTACAAAATGATTTCCTGAAATGTTAAAAATGAAGCAAAGTACAGTTGGAAATATAATTAACAGATACGTAAATGAGGACAGAATCTACTTGATACCTCAAACTGGTCGTCCAAAGACATTTACCAAGAGGAAACAAATATTATTTGGAGTCTGAAGAAATATCCTAACCATAAGAGCATTTGGTGAAAATAAGTGAATCAAAAGATGAAAGTTAAAGACAGGTTTGAACAAGGTTAATTAACTGTAGCCAAGAAATAAACAGCACACATCTAGAATTATATGTAGAGCCAAGAGTATAACGTATGTAGCAAAGAAGTAATTAATTTAAAGTGAACATTAAAAGAACAAATGTGAATAAATTGTAAAAGGCGAAAACAATAATATGTAAACTGTTTCAATGGAGATTTTTTGTAATTCAAAAACAAATCTGACATCTGTTATGGAAATCGTGTGTGAAAGGAAAAAATACACCCAAAATTATGACTTTTGTGAAGCACTCAATAAATACTGTTGTTAGCTAATGCTGGATTTCTGACAATGAAGTCATTAATCCTCTTGCTCTCCAATATTTTTCACAATGATATTGAAGAGAGCAATAGAAGTAATAGAAACCGTTTTTTAGAGAGCACCATATTTTTATGTTTTGGCGGTCACATCGCTCTCTCACAACCCCCAGAATGTCTGGAGGACCACACCTGTCGTTGGTTTAAGGGTCTCACCGACCTGACCAGGAGAATTATCAAAATAAATTCACCGACCATATCCTCTGATTACCAATCAGAGGACATATTACATGCCATGACAGGTCAGCATGTTGGGTCAATAAATACTAAATGCATGTAGCTGACAGTTTGGTGTATGAAAGTCTTTTTTGCACTCAAATTGTGTATGTAAATGTAATATGGCCCAAGAATAATAAAGAACAAGTAAGAAAACAAAAGACAGCTATTAAAAACACTTCCTAGTTTCAATATTTTAAAGCCCTCTATTGAAGTATTTCAAGAAACAAACATCTCGCCATTTTCCTTCCTCTGTAAATATAGTGAATATCTACTCTGTACAAACTTAGTTATCAAACACAAGGGTTTCAAAATGGTAGGTTGGTCTGATCGTATAATGCTGCACTCTAGGGAAAATAAGTATGGGCTTTAGAATAAAAAGTTTCCTGCCAGGGCATTAAAATATATTATAGCAAATCTGTACCACTGCCTTTATTTCTGTTTATATGAATACAGTAGAATCCTGATAACTCAACCTAATGTGGACTGAGAGAGTGTTGGGTTACCGAAATGTCCAGTTTTATGGAATAAGGACTGTTATTCATAACCCGTAACACAATACTACAAATTACAATTACATGTCTTCTAGCACAATATAGGAAACAGAAGAGTGTAATATATCCTAAAATTTATTACATATTAATATGTTCCCCTTTGGCTGGTCAATTTAAAGCATCCAATTTAATTTCCACTGTCATGCTAACTTGTCGCCTATTCTTCTCATTTGAGATTTTTACTGCACAAACATAACACAACACTAACACTAAGCCTGAAATCTGAGAAATGGTACTGTAACGAGAAATATGTAACAAAGTTTAGCTTACCACGTACATATTGGGTAAAGCAATAAACCTTCAAATGTTCCTAACAGTGTTTGTACTATGTATTCACATTATTGGCGGCAAGCTTTGATTTTGTGAAAATGGCCTGCCAGCTGCTTATGTTCTGACTAGATATCTAAGGTCAGCCCTTTTGTGACTGTGAGGGAGAATGCAGTAAGTTGTATACATACACTAATTAAAATTTACGCATACTGTATATACTGCATGATGGATTATAGAAATTGTTAGTCACTAATAATGATAAATAAAATTAAAACAAAAAAAGTTGTCAAGTTATACGGAATGTGCGAAAAGAAAAATTATTTAAATGCTGCAGTCACTTTCTCAATAATACCCTCATATGGCAATTGGGGAGGGGAGACAAAATGTCCTATATGTGTCGCCCAGGCAAAATGAAATCATCATGGAGCAACTTTGGGGAGGGGAGACAAAATGTCCTATATGTGTCGCCCAGGCAAAATGAAATCATCATGGAGCAACTTTTGTCATTTTGATGTTGTGGTATTGTTGGATACTACTTCTGATACCTGTGCATATAAAGTGGTATCTTTAGGGCTGGATTTCTGGCCTATCACTATGACAAATTAATGAATAAAACCTTTACAAAAAAATTTAACTACAATTTCAAACAATACAAAATAATTATTAGATGAAATTACAATTCTTATACATGAGTAATTTCATTTATGGCAACATAAAAAAATCTGATGTGTTGCACTCACATGACTTTCTCCACTCTTGTACTAACCATTCTTACAAACTCTTATTCCTATATCTTCTTTCTTGTTAGTTGAGACAAACATTTGCACAAATTATCTTATTGCTTATTTCCTTGTAGGTGCAAAGGGAATGTTAGAATATAGTAGGCTTTGTGCGATAGTCAAATGTTTGAGATTCTGATGTCTATGCACACTTGACATATAAAAAAATGAACAGCGATGATCCATTTCACGAAAGTTCTAAGTTTTCCGAAACTCACACACATAACAAGGAATATCTCCGAAATGGTTCACCCTACAAGAAAATTTATTGAGACATAAATTGTGTATTTTAGCAAGATCTACATTTTTTCTACAGTATAATTTGGTCTATCTCTAACGGTTTACCAGTTATGCAAAAGTTGTCCAGAGTAAATACGACTACAGGAGCTATAGCCAGAAAATTCAAGATATTCATTTCATTTGTCATCAAAATATCTCAAACATGACATTTTAATCAAAATCGTTAGAGCCATTTTCAAGAAAATCAAAATTTTCGAAAAATTTTCCATGTAAAGGGTAGTTTAGCGTGGGGCTATTTTCTTCAAAATCTTTGTGTCACATCCTTGAATGACAATAAACAATACCAACTTTGGTTCTTAACCGACTTTTCGTTTTTGAGTTATGCTGTCCACAGACTGACAGACTGACACACAGACACACACACGGACCTTTTTCTAAAAATGCTTTTTTTGGATTCAGGGGGCCTCAAAACATATATTTCCGGTGAAATCTTGACATCGAATTTTTGGGTGGAATACAATACTTCCCCTACTTACCAGTAGAGAAAGTAAAAAGCAATGCACAAAGATAGCCGGTGGGAACAAAAGTGTAATCACTTTTTATTGTATTACAAACTACCATCAGGAATTAAACACATGACAACATACAAACATTCTGGAGCACTCTTCATGGTACAGTACAGAAATAGTAATTAGGTGTGTGGATGTCACAACAAAATAGGTTGATTCTGTGGTACCAAAACCCTTAATTCACTATTAAAATCCCTATTCCTTACAAATTAACAGCTTACCTATTGGATGAAAATTCCAGTTCTTGCTCTATTTGTTCTAAAACAGAGAGAACCAATTCTTTGCTAAGACAAAATCGAGTCACAAGATACAAGTCATACTAACAGAAGTAATTGGAACAATGTTTAATCCATCTTGGTTGTCATTCTTTCAATCTGTAGCCATTCTTTATTGCTACTTTCAGGTTCATTCTCAAACACCAAGTCCATTACTCTTTGCTGTCCCATTTTCTTTACTGCTTTTAAAGCTGTTTTCAACCCGTAAATGGTGAAAAGTGGCCAATATCTCTTTGACGGACATAACAGGTCTCATAAATAGTTACCCAGGTTATAAGCTCATGGTGAAACAGTAATTTTACCAAAACTGGGTTTTGTGATATCTCAGTTATGTAAAATTACCATTTTTGGTAAAACCGGGTTAAGGTTAACATCACTTTAATAAATAACTGCCAATAACAAAAGTAATGGAATTACAATAAACAAAACACTTGACAAAAGTCTTACTACAAGAAGGAAAATGCCATAATATGCCCTTATGCTATAACAAGGCACACATTATGAAAATAGGCAATTATAGGCACTATAAAATTAGTCTTTTCCTCCAGTTAAGTACGAAACATATACACAGCCTACAATTCTAAACAAAGGAACAAAATTGGCAAATGCCAAACTCCACTCATCAGTGGCCACGATGCAATTAAATTATATAGTTAACATTTTCAATGCTGCTTCATATGCCTTCTATGAATACTGTGAAAAGTTATGAAATGCTACACTCTAATTATACTTGCTTTAAAAAATAAATTCAATCTTTTACCTGGGGTAAAGGTGCGGTTCCAGTTAACTTGCTATACTGCCAGAAAACATCTTTGGGTTGTGGTCCAAGCATAAAGAATGTGTCTATAATGCCACTTTCAGACATAAAATGGGCATCTACTTGAGATCTTGTTGCAGACCCAGAAACAAAGTTTACTATAGAGGAAACTACATTCTGGTCAGCTGTTCCTAATATATCCACCCAAGTTTCAGCTGCATTCATCCAGAACACACCAACGGTACTAAGGGGCCTGTACAAACATAAAAATACTCAATGCCAAGTATAACCAAATATGTAGGCAATATTTGAACTTGTATTTATCATTATTCAAAAAACATCCAAACAATACATCTACACATACATAATCAGATTCTACCTAATAACTAAGGATAGGTCTTGGGATAAAACGATCTGAAAGGCTGTTACAAACTAAAACAACTCAATGATAAATATTGTGACACAGTGGCTCTGTTCTGAACTTATAAGAAAGGCACTGACTAACCAACCAGCCAGAAAGGGAAACCAACAAGATAGCTCTCTCGTTCAGCATAACACCAGAAGTGTTACCAAGAGATAATGGGATTGTTCTGGAAGGTTCTTTCTTCCTGTCTTCAAAACATTCTAGAAACACTGTAAAATATTCCAGCTGCAAGCATGTTTATAAGGGATGCCAGCTAGTTGAGTGTGCTTCTGATGTGATGTCAAGGATAGTTGTAAGAGTGCACCTGTGGTGACACTGTGACATACAGTGAGTGCTGTTCCTGCAAGAGATTATAGATGTCTTCTTTTGACTCCCGAGTGAGTGAACCGTCTGATGAAAAGGCTGCTTTTAGTATATTCCATTATGCTGTGAGGAAAAATGAAGTGATAGGGAAGATAGAACTACATAATGTTACTGAAGTGGCAATGAAAGCTGGACAAAGTCACACTGGTATTGGAAGTGGGATATAAAAGCCAAAATGGAAGAAATAATTCTAAAACTACTGGCTATAGTGGAGCAAATGTAGAAGAAGTGAAATGAAGAGTATAAATCCCAAAACGAAGATGGAGCAAAAAATGTACTCTGAAATGAAGAGGAGATGAAAATGTAATCTGGAATGGAGAAGATGGAGAAAAAATGAAATCTGGAATGGAGAAGTGAGGAATGGAAATGAACAGTGCTAAGGAAGAAATGAAAAATGAAATGGAGAACTGAGCTTTGACAGTGACTCTGTAAAATTGAGATAAATACAATGGTGAAAGATCTGAGGGAATAGTGGATGCTGCAGTGAATTGTTACCCACAATGGATAGACAATGCCAGAGAAGACAATGCAACTCTTGGATGCCCCACAGGAGCAAGAAACCATATTCTTTACATTTTTGGCTGCAACAACTGACTGAAACCTTACAAGAATTTGTCATGGAATAGAACCAGATGGCACACCAAGCTCTGATGGATTTGCCAGAGATTGTATTTCTAGGGACAGCCCATGCATTCATCAGTGAGGTAAAAGACCAGGAGGTGAAAAAACAGCTTCCCCTGACGGAACACTGTATTGTCAACAATGCCCTGGCAGCTGCCCTCCACATTGAAGTGGCAACAATGACAGCCAGAGGAACCACCCCAGTGCCAGCCAGAGCTGAAAATGATGATTATCAGCACTAACAACAGTTTCACCAACACAGAAATCAGGGCTAAAGACCACTTGCAATGAGAAGATTATCTCATGGAAATAAACACTCAAACTCTGAATTGTTATAGTAACCTGCCCACTAGAACTTGCCATATGGGAGAACATTTTCATCCACAAACACAATATTATGAACTTTGAATTTCCACCTTCCAACATCTATATCCGATACATCATGCTATCTACCAAGATCAGAGCAAAGATGACATCATATCACCAGTTGACCTACAGCTGAAGATGGAAGCAAGGGTTTCTGAAACATGCCTTGGATCATAACACAGTAAGTCTCAAATCTGATTCCTAATGCTCAAATAAACAACCTTGGGTTAGTTGTTAAAATGCTTCTAAATAATTTAACAATAAGATTGCTTAGTTACGTACACTATTCAGAAACAGCAGTCAAATATATAGCTGAGCTAATGAGATCTGGCAATGGAAAGAAAAAAGAAGAATCTTACTTTCAAGCAAGTTAAAGCATTCTAATCAAAATAGTTAAAAGCCACTTTTAAGCAACTAAAAACAAAGAAAAATGTTCTTCATAAAGTGTAATTCAGAACAGGGGAGTTTTCTTGAAAATCTTCATGCCACATCCTTTGATATCAAGTTTTGGTATTTATTACTTATGCTCTCTCTCTCTCTCTCTCTCTCTCTCTCTCTCTCCCTCTCTCTCTCATGCACACACACCCTTGTCTAAACTAGTGTCTATTAGGTTCAAGATATCTCAAAACATGTATTTTCATGACATCTCAATGTGAATGAACTTTTTGGATGGACTGCATTACTTCCATAACTAAGTGGCAGAGAAAGTTAAAATGAGCTCTTATATTTCATAGTATATCTGAAATGACTTGACAACTTGAATCTCTCAATGTCATTTGAGAAGTTCTTTTTATTAGTAAAATGACTTACCCATGTGCAACAAGAACAGGCACTGATCCATAGAGGGCCATATTGTTGTACAACTCATACTCGAAGACATCCAAATTATATAGGCGGTATGGGTCTGTGCTCCTGAAAATTCAGAATGAAATTAAAACCACAATATTACATTAAATCAAACTGACTCCATTCTAAGATTATTTGGCAATATAAACAAAGCAGTAAAAATGTGTTACACCACCAGTACCTGTGATTGGAGGGAATGAATGCACTATTGTAGAAGTCATATAGTCAACATTTGCACATTGCCAACATTATGTAGAATGAGAACTATCTTAGTTTGCCATTTACTGATGTTTGCATAGCTTTGTCTTGTAGAACTTTCATTGTTAGGCTCAATGCTATGGAGTTACTCTTCGTCATGCCACAAAGTAATATAATTAATGTCATATTACTTTCACTACCGCTTACCTGGCTTAAGGGACCCTGTATAAAAACAGTATTTTTTCTTTTGAATTTACTTAATGTTGAGTCACAATTAGTTACGCTGACATTGCTTATGTTAACTTACTTTGACATGTTTCGGGAAACGGTTGTTCCCATCATCGGAAAGCACCAAACTGGCCTGTATTGTTGGTGTTTCTATTGCATTGATTGTCTATTGTGGAGACCTCTTGTGGTCGTGAAATGTACTTCCAGAGGGGACTTGGTGGCAGCAAATCAAAATTCATTAGCTGTGGCATGTGTTTCAAAATGAAGGTCTCCCATGTATCCATTCTTGCAGTCTATCTGGCCAGTTTGACTACGGTAATACACGTGCGGACCAATGACCTAAGAGGGGCAAGGTGCCCAGAGGAGGTTATGGATGATGTGTATAGTGCTATATGATCTGCAAAAGAAAGGTTTCCAAAAGCGGTAATCGCTGTAAATAGTATAATCAAAAGACATGATGTTTGCACAACTTTTTAAAATGCACTAGTGAAAACCTAAGATGGGCTTGTTAATCCTAAAAGTGTTGTACACAGATGTGAACAAATACCTAGACTTCTCTTGCCTAAGAAAGGATGGGTTACACTTAAACCATAAGGGTACATGGAGGCTTGGTCAAGTCATAATGTTGTAGATATCATAACCCAATACGATGTACAGGGAAACTATAGGGAGCACGAAATAAGAAGGCACATGAGTAGCTCCAATCCCTACTCAGCTATGGAGCGCTGTTTGCCGGATCATATCGCTATGCGAAAGAAAGAGAGGGGAGATATGCACGTGAGCGTTACCGGTAGACAGCAGCGAGGACGGTGAAGGATTGCAAGGTGCATATTTAAAACCTGTCATAACAATTTCAATCTCTTTAAAATGAGACAATAGGCTCTAATCGTGTAATTTGCTTCAAATATAAATTCCTAATCTAAACAGATAACTTTCACTTGCAATCTAATGTGTCAACGGAGTTAATATCTTTCAATTAATAGTGATAAAACATTATAATGTTGAGTTTTTTAGATTTTTTATTATATCCGATTCTCTAGGAACGTTTTCGTGTAAATATTTTTGTTATTGGAGTGAAAATGAGAGTTACGTGACAATTTAAATAAATCTAAACGGATGTCGTAGTTGTGCAATTTGAGGCATTTTCTCATAGGTATTTCTCATATTTTTCTCAATTTTTCTAAGCGTCTATACAGAGTTTCTGCACATATGTTAATCAGTTTCTATATTAGGTATTCTAAGTGAAAATCTACATAATTTAGCAACAAAAGCCTAAGCACAATTTCAAACCACATTTTATGAGTAATATTCCAATGTGGCCTTCTCGGTTGTGTATTTTAGACATTTCAGCACTTAAAATGTTCCTTACTATGCAATTTGTAAGTTAACAGAGCAAAGCCCCGGAAATAGTTTCCCCAATATCTGCCAACCAGAATTTGCAATGCGGTTATTAATATAAGGCAAGTATGTTAGAGTAATATCTCATAAAAGTTTATATTATATTACATATAGCAAAAGCAGAAACTCGCCATTTAACAAAATATTTTTTTAAACCAGCTGTATGAAGACTATTTTTAGCAAACTTATTTTATAGCTCAGTAAGAAACATCAATATGCAGTGTTGATTAAAAATTGTGAACATTGTGTCGCAAAGAGAATTTGCCATAAAATAGCTTACATTTTTGGTTTAAAACACGTGATCCAAGAAGGACCTAACATACCGTATTTTATCGCATAAGGCCCCCCCACCCTCGCATATTTCCCTCCCCTATGATTTTTCATCACTATAAAATATTTACCTATTAAGCATCGCATAATTCCCTCTCCTGGTTCGTTCTTATTGGAGCGGCCTTCAAATGACTCGATAATGGACAACAATCGACGCAGCGCTTGCCACAAAAATACTCGTATAGCCATTGTCATAACGTATCGTAAAATTGAAATGTGAAGTTACACATGTGTTTGTTTCTAAGTCAATTTCTTACAAGTCGTCATATTGTCAAAAAGATTTTTTTAAAAAAACTGGTATTTCTGGTGCCATTAATGGTTCTGACGACATGTGGAATAGTGAAAATGAAGATGTGTTATCTGAGCCAGATATAAATGAAAAAAGTGATGAAAGCAACGGAAGTGAGACCGCAGAATAGTCCGAGAAAAGAAACAATGAAACAATACATTGTAGGCCCAATGAAACCATGGTATGTATCCAGTTCATTCACAAATTACTGTATACCTATATAACTTTTACATAATACTACATGGTTTCCCTTCCTTTTTGAATTCCTAGAAGCAACACTCGCATAATTCCCTCCCAAGTGTTTTCAAGCAAATTATTCGAGAAGAAAAGGGGGGGGGGAATTACGCAATAAAATACGGTATATGCACCAAGCTTTGAAGCCCACTTCTTTATACAGATTCAGCAGTACATCTTTCTGAAAGTCGTCCAGATTCGAAATCCGTTTTTCTGTCTTATGCTGTTTTCTGGGGGATATAAACAAGGGCCGCCCGGATTCAGAAGTGGTTATTTTACCTTGTTGCACTATGTGCGACAATGAATGTTCACTTACATTGCATGATTTAGCTGTTAGCGCCCGGCTCTATTTAAATACAATGTTCGCACGCACTTCTACTGAGGTCAATTCTTTTTAAAAAAGTGTAAAAACACCGAAAATAATAGCCCGTGCATCTGAATGCAATACTTTTCCTTTCGATTTACTTGTCTGTAGGCCGCTTGTACCAGATTTTGTTAATGCCATGTTTCTTAGCAACAAAACGAGTTACAGTAATTATAAGAGACAGGTAACACTGTGACACTATGTCAGACATGGAACACGTGTAAGTATAAAATAAATTCCTTTTCCTTTCCTGCAGACATCTCACTCCTTGAGAAGAAACATAGTTGAGACGATAAATAAACAATCATGATGCAAAGCAAGTGTCGTTTGCTATCACTGAGCGCAGGGTTTCTTCAATCACTCATATCTTGGGCTACAGGCCACCTAAAATTTTGCTTCTTGGGACAGTCAGCTTCAACATTTCTAGCTCTTTGCAATGGTATTCTTTGTAATAATGAGCCATTGCTGGATTTGATGAGCGCAAAGAGAAAAGTGAAAAGCAAATATTGTGCTAGAGAGCACGTTACCGAACTGGGCAACATCGCCTCTCTAGGATAGGCTACTTGCTCTCACACACCTTCTCCTAGCTCCGCCTCATGTGCCTTCTTATTCAGTATGGCCTATAACCTTGGCAGCAGTACGTGATTCAGAGAGAAAATCAGAAACAATTCTGACAAATTTAAACACTAAAATACCCTTAGAAAAAACGCTAATTGGCTGTTGCATTTAAACACACAAGGTATATTGTCAAAAATGGATGAACTCAACTTATTTATAGGAGTATAATTAAATTTAGAAATAATTTGATTGAATGAACATTGGCTAGGACATGAAGAAATAGCAGTTTTAAATAAGTTGAAGGTTTTTTTCCTTAGCAAACCAATATATTAGGAGCAAATCAGCCCGAGGTGGATCCTGTAAATTAGTCCAGGACCATCTTATACAACACACCAAACTAGAGATATAAAAGCCTTAAGCGAGGACAAAAGCTTTGATCAGCAGTTGAAGTGATCTCTATATACAGGGTACCATATTATCACATGCTAAAAACACTCCTCTCCTAATTTGGAGTTTACTCAACAAATTACAAAGTAACAAAAAGAAAAAAACTTGTAATTGCTATGGCTGGTAACACTGATATGTCTAAAACAAATCTAATTGCAACTTGTATGTCAGTATTGTGCAGAGCCATGGTTTTAAATTCAAACATAAGTAACCAGCAAGGGTCACAGAGTCCTCAAAAACATATTGATCGCATAACTAACTAAACGTACAAACAGGTTGAATGTCTACAGGTCTCCCTGATCACAAAGTAGTACTAGTAGAGCTGCCAGTAAAATAAAACAAAAAACAAAGTAAAAAAGCAATGCCTAAGCATATCTATGCTTCTGAGAATATTTCCAAATTCAAAGAAAAATTACAAAATACAACTTGGACGTTCAATCCGATAGATTCTGTAGTCGCTAATTACAACAACTTTTTGAGCGAATTACTAAACAGCTATAATGAATTCTTTCCAAAAATCCAATTTCCTCAGCCAACTAAACATTATGCATTAGATTGGTGTAGCCAAGGTATAAGAATATCTAGTGCACGCAAAAGATTGTTACACAAATTTTGTAAGTCTACAATTAATTCAGATTTTCTTTAGTGTTATAAAATGTATTGTAAAACCTATAAATGGGTAATTAAGAAAGCAAAACAATTAGTTATAGGTAAGTTTATCAGTAATGCACATAACAAAAGCAAGGCAACATGGAGAGTAATAAAAGGAAAATTGGGATTAAGTAGCACCAATAGCGAAAAGAATGATACAACAAATAACGAAACTGCAGAAGCATTAAACAATAATTTTGTTGTTAAGGGAATGAAATCCACGAGGAACCTCCATGTGTGCAAAATTCCAAATTAGCACTTCTAAGAAATAGTTGCAAGATGTTAATACCCTTGTTCAGTTTTACTACTGCCTCTCCAGAACTAATAACACAGACAGTAAGTTAAAAGCGAAAACCTCAAAAGGCTGGGACCAATTACCCCCATTCCTCATTAAGGAAATGAGATATGAAATAAGTGTACTGCTTAGCAAAATAATTAACCAATTCATATATTCAGGTATTTTTTCAGACAGAATGATGCAGTAGTAAAACCAGTTCATAAAGGGGGGAAATGCAGAACCAAAAAAGTTTCAGTTAATCTCTATTCTCCCAATCTTCTCAATTATATTTGAAAAAATTATTCATTCCCAACTTATTACATATCTAGAATACTTTTCTAAATTAAATAATTCCCAATACAGCTTCAGAGAAAAATGCTCTACAATAACTGCCCTAATAAATCTGATTAATAATGTATCACAAATGATAGATGAAAAACAACATAAAGCCGTCACTTATAAGTAAGCTTAGTAGCGAGCTACCAAACGAATGAAGTTATGCACACTTTGTCTGTAGAGTAGATGGACACAACCGGTTCCCCACACTGTGCTGTCATATGCACTACAAACACGCATAACTTGAACCCTCTTTAATGTAGTTGGACTACCAAACCTATTTATAAGTGACAACTCCAGTTTCAAAAGTATCACCAAAGCCGTAAACAGAGAGTAATAATTCCGTAGGTACGGTTCAATCAAACTGGAATAGAATAAAAACAGGCATTCCTCAAAGGAGTTGTGTTAGGTCCCCTGCTCTATATATTACATACGTGCATTATGCATCTTAGTACTCGAGACAAACCACAAGAAAATTAATCAATATACCAGACAAAGACTGCAAAAATATTAAGAGTGTATGTGAATAAACAACTGAAATGGGACGACCACATTCATTACATTAACAAAAAATTAAACAGTGCTTGCTTTAATATGTATTGCATAGCCCAACCACCAACCTGGAAGTTAGAAAGATAGTCTATTTCAGTTACTTCCACTTCATAATGACATATGAGATCATAATGTGGGCAGCTCAGCAGGATGGGATACCATCTTTAAATGCCAGAAAAAAATATTATGCAAATGTCACAGGTGGGACCAAAAGAATTGTCGGTCTGGGTGGCTCAGTTGGTTAGACGCTGGCCTACTGATCCCAAGGTCGTGGGTTCAAACCCGGCCCAGGCCGATGGTTTTTAAGTGTGCTTAAAAACGACAGCTCCATGTCAGTAGATTTACTGGCATGTAAAAGAACTCCTGCGGGACGAAATTCCGGCACACCGGCGACGCTGATGTGATCCTGGCAATTGACAGCGTCGTTAAACAACAAAATAATTTTAATTTTTTTCCAAAAGAATTGTGTAGCAAACTATTAAAAAATCATTAAATATTAATGTTACCAGCAAAAATTAAAAAAATTATTTTGTTGTTTAACGACGCTGTCAATTGCCAGGATCACATCAGCGTCGCCGGTGTGCCGGAATTTTGTCCCGCAGGAGTTCTTTTACATGCCGGTAAATCTACTGACATGGAGCTGTCGTTTTTAAGCACACTTAAAAACCATCGGCCTGGGCCGGATTTGAACCCGCGACCTTGGGAACAGTACGCCAGCGTCTAACCAACTGAGCCACCCAGACCGACAATGTATGTCAATACCTGTATGAATTAAATATTTTGATACACATTTTGATAAATTGTACAACTCACAATATCAACATAGCTATGAAATCAGACAAAAAACAATTTAAAGCCAACTATGCATAGGTAAGCATATGAAAAAAGTACACACTATGAAGGAATCATAGCTTATAACAAACTGCCAGCCTAAATCAGAACTATAAAGGGTCAAGGATTATGTAATAAGGAACTGAAGAAGCTATTATTAGACAAGGCGTACTATTCAGTAACCGAATACATGGATGACATTATATAAGCCTATATTCAATTACATAAACTTAAGTATGTCAATAAAAGTAGTTGCCAGTGTATTGTACTCTTATAGAATATATATAGAATATCTGAAAATGTCATTGTAATTTAACTTGTACCCCTAGTAACCCTAAGTTTAATTGTATTTTTTAAATTAGTCTATTATAAAATGATGAGCCACCTGTTTGTAGTTTTTGCTCAACTGAACTGTAAGGATTTTGTGACATAAAGCATCTCATCTCAGGTTTGACGTTATGGTTGATCATTCAGAAATGATATGAGACTCAGATTTGTCCATTTGTTTGTATTTTACGCATCTCCTATGTTCCTTTAGCCTAGTTTCCACATCTGCAGTCTCACACTATTTCTGGATGACCAATCAAACTGAATATTACCCTAATGAAACTGGCCGGATTGACAGAAGGATTGGATACATGGAAGATCGTCATTTTGAAACACAGCCCGCAGTTAATGAATTTTAATTTGCCCCCAGTAAGTCCCCTCTGGAGGTACCTTCACTGCCACAAGATGCCATCACAGTAGACAATCACCACAATGAAAACACCAGCAACGCATGTTAGTCAAACACCTTCTGATGGAAGAACTATTTCCCAAAACATGTTATGTAAGTAAACTTAAATGATGTTAGTGTAAGTAATCCGACTCAACATTAAGTAGATTCAAAAACACATCACTGTTTCTAGCTTCTTTTCATATATTAAAGTATTTTTCTTTTCTGCTCACAAAGTCAAAACTTACCTATGGTTGGTTGGTTTGTGGGTTTAAGGGCACTCAACTTCTAGGTCATCAGCACCCTTAAAAGATTCATGGCAATAGCCAGATATAAATTTCACTCAAAAATAGAAATACTAGCAACAAGAAAAATGTACACAAAAGGTAAAAAACAGCGGCAATAGTCAGATGTGAAACAAGGTGATAAATATGTCAAAAAGCATAAAGTTATAACTAAAATTTTAAATCATCAAATTGATATTGCACTCTGCTAATAACTTAAAAACTGTATCAACTGCTGTTTTGTCGTCCGCTAACACCTCTGCAAGTCTGGCAGGCAGCTGCAGAGAATCCCGAAGGTGTGCTAGAGAGCAACACTCTAGCAGCATGTGGCGAACTGACAAAAGGTTGTCACACTGCGGACATAGAGGGGCAGGGTCCCTTTTAAATACATAACCATGCGAAAAATTGCAGTGCCCTATTCTTAATCGAGCCAAACTAACTTCCTCGCGGCGAGATGTGCGATAGGAAGTTACCCAGTTTATTGGAAGTTCTTTCACTTCTCTAAGCTTATTACTGCGGAGAGCTGACCACTCCTGGCGCTAGGATGACAGCACCACTCTCTGCCCTTCAAGCCTAAAGTCTTCCGAAGTAACACGTGAGATGGCAATACTGCGTTCTGTAGTTGCCGTCTTTGCTGCCAAATCTGCCATTTCATTCCCCGACAAACCTACATCACCAGGAATCCATGCACACACCATGTCAACGCCAGAAGCGTGTATAACTAGGAGGGCATGCTGGATACGTTGTACATTAGGGTGGGGGTTGTACAGCTCACAAAGGCTCTGAAGTGCACTAAGGGAATCGCTCAAAATCAGGAAGTCACCTAATTTACGACGGCACACATACAAAACGGCTCGGTAAATTGCATAATGCTCTGCAGTAAAAATGGAAGTGCTATTTGGAAAACCGAATGTATGTGCTTCGGTTCCATAAACATAAGCACATCCAACACGTTGCTGCTCTTTGACCCCTCGGTGTAAATATATCGACGGTCAGTGTAGCCTGACAAACATTCTAAAAAACATGTGCGAATACTTGAAATAGGCACCGTGGACTTCTGGTGTACGGTCATCCCAAGATCTACATCGGGCGTGCTAGATAACCAAGGGGGGTAAAGCTTCTCGCGCTTGGCGAACATCCTAGGCAGTTCCACTCCAAGCTTCATTAGAACATCTTAGAAATTTAACACTGCAGGCTTAGGACTAAGGGTGCAATTCCTATACCGTTCTCTTAGCGTGGTGGAGAAAAAAGAAGGGAACGTTGGGTGCTTAGGCATACATCTAAGTGCACAACCATAATTTGCCAAGAGAATCTCACGCCGATATTGCAGAGGAGGTTCTGCGGACTTGGTATAAAGGCTCACCACTGGGCTTCTTGGAAAAGCTCCTATTGCAATGCGGATGCCCCTATTGTGGACCATGTCTAATCTTCTCAGCACAAATGGTCGTGCTGACAAATAAACAATACACCCATAGTCTAGTTTGGATCGGGTCAATACGCGATACATTCACAACAAAGAAGTCCGATCCGCTCCCTAAGACTTGCCATTTAGTACTCGCATGATATTTAGGGAACGGTCACATCGTGCTCTTAGCTGTGCAATATGCGACGACCAACTAAGCTTCCTGTCCAAGATCAAACCCAGGAAGCGCATCTCATCTGCGAAGAGAAGTAAATCTGGACCGAAACGGAGCGAAGGTGGCAACAGTCTCCTACGACGCCAGAAATTGATGCAGATTGACTTCAGTTGAGAAACGAAAGCCGATTTTGGAGCTCCATTCTCTAAGGTTGTCCAAACATTGCTGCAGGTGCCGTTGTAAGAACGCTGTGCGCTGAGAAGTGTAATAGACAGCGAAGTCGTCTACGAATAGACATGACGAAACTCCAGGTGGAACACATTTCCAGATGGAGTTAGTTGCTATAGCAAAGAGCATGACACTTAATACCAAACCCTGAGGTACTCCCTCCTACTGAACAAAAGAATTAGAAAAAACCGAGTGGACCCTTACTAGGAAAAAGTGGTCCTTCATAAACTCCTGAATGAACAGCGGTAGGCATCCACGTATGTTCCAGACATACAGGGAACATAGAATCCCTGTTCGACAGCAGGTATCATAAGCCTTCTCGAGATCGAAAAATATGCCCACTGTTTGACAGTTCTTCATAAAGCTGTCCATTATCTGTGTCGATATTGACACAAGATGGTCTACAGTTGAATGGTGTCGTCGAAAACCACACTGGATGTTAGTCAGTAGGTTACGACTTTCTAACCACCATACTAAGCGTCCATTGATCATGCGTTCCATCACCTAGCAAACGCAAGGGAGGGAAATAGGACGATAGCTGTATGGAAGAGGACGGTCCTTCCTAGCCTTTAAGATGGGAATAACGGTGCCCTCCCACCAATTTTCTGGGAGTATACTGTCAACCTAAACACGATTATAGGTCGCGAGTAGGAAAGCCTTACCTTCAGGAGAGAGCTGTTGTAACATTTGTACATGAATACCGTCCGGTCCTGGTGCTGATAATCGCGAAGATTTCAGAGAATGTTCTAGCTCGCCATGGTGAAAAGGCGATTGTAATTTCTACGTTTCTAGATCGAAATGCAAAGTCCTGAGATTCCACTTGAGTTTTAATTGGAAGGAACTCAGGGGAGTAGTTTTCCGAGCTAGACACTTGAGCGAAAGCACTGCCAAATGTATTTGCCACTTCAGATGGATCAACAACAGCTCCTGAGGCAGTTCTCAGTCCCGCTATTGGTGCATGGGTCAATTGCCCAGCAACATGCCTTAACCTATCCCACACAACCGAAGGTGTGTGTCGGTTAAATGAAGCTACAAATTTGCTCCAAGATGACCTTTTTCTATTCTTAATGACTTGTCTGGACCTGGCACGCATTTTCTTATATTCGATTAGGTTATCCAACGTAGGCTAACGTTGGAAAACCCTAAGAGCATGCCTTCGAGCACAAATGGCATTCCGACATTCTTCCGTCCACCAGGGGATGGGAAATCGACGGGGTGTGTAGTCGACTGCAGAATTGATTGTTCAGCAGCAGAGAGAATTGTCTCCGTGAGATGCTGCAACAAATCATTCACTGAGTCGTGCTCGCTGTACATAAAGACAGCCAACTGGGTGTAAAGGTTCCAGTTGGCATGGTCCAAACGTCATCTGGGCATACGTTTGGAACATTTATGTTGCGTCAAGAGACTAATAAGACATGGGAAGTGGTCACTAGAGTGTAAATCAGAGATGACATTCCATGGTAAGGAGACTGCCAACTGAGGTGAACAAACAGTAAGATCAAGGTACGAGAAACTATTGTAAGAGCCAGAAAGGAATGTAGGCTCTCCAGTGCTGAGGAGAGCTAGGTTGTAACTGTCCAAGAAATTGGCAATGGGCGTAACTCTCGCACAAGTGCGACTCGAGCCCCAAAGTGGGTGGTGCACATTAAGTCTCCCACCAACAGAAACGGTGTTGGCAAGTGGGAAACTAGATGTTCTAAATCAATGTGCAAAAAGTCATGGGACGGAGGCAAATAGAGATTACAGATGGTGAAATGGATGTTTGGCAGTTTAATCCGCACAGCAACTGATTGTATATCAGAGTGCAATGGTAGAGTTTGCACATATACGTCATCTCTGACAAGCATCGTAGCGCCGCCATGAACACCCTCTTCTGGTGTGACGTCACACTGTACTGGGGTGTATCGCCTTAGATGGAAAGCGTCTTGAGGATGCAGCTTAGTCTCTTGCAAATATGCGACCAGAGGTTCGTTTTCTTTGAGCAAAAGCTCAAGTTATGAATGTTGACTTCTTATACCACGTATGTTCCATTGTAGGATAGCCATATTGCATTGTGTATTGGACAGGTAATTCCAAGGTAACTCTTCATTACTTTGGAGTAGGTGGTTGTCGAACTAATTTAGCCCTTTCCTTCTTTCTTGGGCTGGCATTCTTGTCAGGCGCTTTTTTGCACCGCTTTTCTACTGGGGTTTTCCCAGTGTGGGCAGATTGGTCTAACTCCATGTCCTCTACTGAGGACGTCTGTTTTCCCATAGCGAACTTGGGTTCGAGTATCTCAAACCAGTTCCTAATGGGACAGGAGAAGATGAAAGACATCGGTCTGAGTCCACCCCTTAAGATTCCCTAGAAGAGGATCTTCGAGGAGATCTTCTTGGACTCTTGTATCCCTTTGATGTACTGGGATCAGGCTTATCTTCCTTGAGGAAATCATTCTTAGTGTAGTTCTTCTTAAACTTTATCGGTGAGGCATTCTAGATTACAGGTTTGCTGGTCTTCTGTGTTGAGTTTCACATTTTCGTTGGGTGATCTAACAGATATATTTTTCTCACCAACAGATTTTGTACACGTTGATACAGATGCGCATTGATGTTGAGGGCTTTGGAATAGAGCTACAGGCTACAAGTGTCTTTTAAGATATTGTTGCCCCATCGAAATCGCTGGTCTGCGTTGCGATCTCTCTGCTCGGTACCGGTTTAGCTGCAACTGAGCTATAGGTTCCGGACCTTGGAACAGAGGGTTGGCGTATATGCAAGAGCTTCCGGGGTTCGGAGAAGGGCACCTTCTCTTTAACCCGTAACTCTTGGATTGCTCTTTCCTCTACAAAACGGGGGCAATCTCGGGAACTAGACGGATGTTCACCTCTGCAGTTCACGCATGATGGAGCTTCAGTACATGCACCATCGTGGAATTCCTCTCCACATTGAGGGCATGTAGCTAGTCCCTTACAAAGCTCACTTGTATGTCCAAAGCGCTGGCACTTGAAACATCTGAGTGGGTTTGGGATGAAAGGCCTAACTTCGATGGATTCATACCCTGCCTTAATCCTTTGCGGGAGATCTACCCAATCAAAGGTCAGGAACAGGGTATTAGTTGGCTTTAACTCACCACCTTAAGCCCGGTAAATGTGAATGATGCCTTGTTCAGTCACATTCTCTTGAATCTCCTCATTTGATAACCCTTCCAATGCACGGGTGTTTATCATGCCGCGCGAGGAGTTCAAGGTTCTGTGCATCTCAACACATACAGGATAACTTGCTAGCACGTTCACTTTCAGTATCTTAGCTGCCTGGGTAGCTGAATGTGCTTCAACCAGGAGCTTGCCATTGCGAGATCTAGTGCATGACTTTACTGGACCAGCAATGTTATCCAAACCCTTTTGAATTGTAAATGGGCTCACCGATAAAAATTTCTTATCTCCCTCAGTTCTAGATATTACTAAGTAGCGAGGACCACTCGACTCTGCTACCTCCTTTACACAAACTTTCATATTTTTTTTAATTTGAGTTTTAGATGAACTCATGGCGCTTTAATCCTCCACCATTGCAAATGTCTCTGATGGCATGCTCACATCCTGGGCGCCAGGTGAGAGTCCTGGCCTGGACCTTGCTCACCTTAGGGTCTCACCTCCCAATGTATAGACAGAGGGACCCAATCGCCTTCAGGAGTGCATCAGCTCATGCAATGGCCCCTCCCCGGGACTGACCGTTATCAGTGGATATGCACACAGATCCTACATGATAACCAGGGGCTGGGACTTACGTGGTTACCCAGTCACCCCTTGCATCACCCTATCCTCCTACAACCCGCACATAGGTTATCCATCAGTCTGTGTACAGGGAGGTATCAGGTGGGAGGTCAAACACAAAAGTGAACCAAAGTTGATTAGGCATTTGGCACTTACCTATGTCACGAAAAATAGCATGGAAACTTTTTCCCAATGTTTGGCAAATCCAGATCACTGCTTACAGCTTGTAGCACTTAGCAATGGTTGGCGGCTTGTCTTTCTTCTCTTTCCCAAAGAAGCTATGCCCCTTACGACAAACAGCACTTCTAACAAATTCACTGCATTCACCTTCCACTATGGGCTTGTTTCTTCCGCGAGTTTTACCCGGAGCAGAGAGCAGGCCAAGCTTTACTCCACACAGTGCTCACTTAAAATCACACTTAGAATCAAAGCCCAATGATTTTCCTTTCAGCTAAGAACAACTGAAAAGCTTTTACGAAAATGCATCAGGACCTAAAAATGATTTAGAAAGTTTCACAAGAGGCTTACAGAGGATACATCATCGCCTAAAATCCCAGGGTATGAAAAACAACACAAAACCAGAATAATAAACCAACTGAAAAACGATGAAAAGTCAACAAAAGAAGGCAACATCACTGAAACAAATAATCTTTAAAACTACAAAATGGGAACATTTCTCCTTCAATCGAATTTGAATAGCTTTTGGACCCAACATGAATATCTAACACACCTAATTGCCTCACAGCAACCTGATATGTGTCTGCAAGAAACGAATTTTAAAGACGAGTATGTTGCAAATATTAAAGGATACACTTCCCACCACAAAAATCGTACAAATGCAATGTACGAAAAAACATACCGTTCAAAAAAATACAATTAAATACACACTTTGAAGCCACTGTACTACAGACACTGTAATACAGCAACTAAACACACAGTCGCTATGTATATGTAACATATACTTGGCTAACAGTCAACATATTTGTGTATCTGACTTATAGGCACTGATAGATCAAATACCAAAGCCTTTCCATTCTTGTAGGTGACTAACTCTCACAGCACAACATGGGGAAGTACCTACACTAACCAAAGAGGAAAAATAGTGGAATCATTAATAAACAACACAGAGCTAGTAATATTAAATACCAATAAACCCACTCACTGCAGTGTCAGATATAATTCTTTTAGTAATATAGACATCTGCCTTAGCACACCAGATGTAGCACTGTCGTATAATTGGTTTATTTATGAGACCCTACTGGGAGTGAGTGTGTTGGGTTTAAGGGCCCGTCGACAACTTGGTCATTAGGGCCCCGAGTCCGAAAGTAAAATTACGTATGGTCAAGTGTTAAAACATCACCCATTAAAAACTAAAAATCTAAGGTTAAAATTGATAAAAGCAGCTAAAGAACTATTAAAACGTCGCATTTAAAATGCTAAAAACAGAAATTTAAGATTACTACAAAGTAAAAAACACTAAAACGTTAAAAAACCCAAAAATACGGCAATCTAAAAGGCTAAAACCTCTGAAATAAAATAACCTTACACTTGATTCACCCTACTAGGAAGTCACCATTTCCCGATTTTACTGAATAAAGAAACGATGCACCAAAACAATTTGGCGGTAAACAAAAGGAACTCTCAAAAGGGGAACTGGACAAAATACAAATCAGAATATGTTAAAAACAAACCCAAACTTATACCTAAGAAAGACTTCCACACTTGCACAATTGTTATAATAAATAAATTTACAGAGGTAATCCTCAACTCTGCAGAAATGAGTATTCCTAAATACAGTATTAAACCTAACATGAAAACAACACCGTGGTGGAATGAAAATTGAAAAATTGCAATTAAAAATAAAAACAAAGCTCTCTACAAATACATGAAATTCAACCACAGAAAATAAAATAAACTATCAAAAATGCAGAGCCCTAGCAAGAAAAACTGTAAAAGAAAGAAAGAAGACATCACAGCTGTCCCTTTTGTCCTCCATCTCTCACCAAACACCACAAAATATAATTTGGAAAAAAATACAAAAGATACGTTCTAATAAACCGACGTCTTCCGTATCTTTTACTCTTAAAAATTGACACCAACTCTTATGTGGAAAATCCACAAGGTATTGCTAACTACCTCACTGAAACAGTAATTACATTCAAACAGTAATTCCTGAGTATCCTTGAAAAACAGCAGTTGCAACCTTCAGGTCGATTACAGGACAGGATTGTCTGGCAAAACATTTAAACAGAATTGGGATATATTCTTCACCACTCTGTCCTCTATGTGATCTGCAAGAGGAAATGGATCGAGACCACCTTCAAATATGCCCGGCCACTTCTAGTGCCCCATCCATCAGTGAAAAATATTGGAGAGCAAGAGGATTAATGACTTCATTGTCAGAAATCCAGCATTAGCTAACAACAACAACTTTTTCAGAGATTTCAAGTGATTCCAGTTATGAAGATTTCCTGAAACTTAAAAACTCCTCTGCCATAGATACAAGTGATCCTACCAACCAAAATGTTGAATGCTTCAACGAAAAGCGAACTATAGACGAACTCAACCTGGCAATAATTGGTAGCAGTACGAGTATCCCAGGACCTGACAACATCCCCTATGAGTTCTTAAATTAACTGCCCACAGAAGGAATGACCTACTTACTTGAGTTTTTAATCTCATCTGGGAAAAAAATGTATTCCCCAACCAATGGCGTAAAGCCATCATAGTTCAAATTGTTAAACCAAACAAGGATGCATGATTCCCAACATATTACAGACCAATTACACTCACTTGCACAATGTGCAAAGTGCTAGAAAAAATCATAAACAGAGGATTAAGATGGTATCTGGAAAAGATATATTTCTTTATACCAGAACAAAACAGATTTCAAGAACACCATTCAACAAATGACAGTCTCATAACTTTAGAAACTGAAATCCAAGAAGCATTCCTAAATAAACAACATCGCATAGCAGTGAGCCTTGACCTTGACGTATGACACGGTTGGGCATGACTATGTCCTAAAAATCCTAGTTGAAAACAACAACAGAGGAAATATGCTAGAATACATCCAAAAGTTTTAAAAAATCAAATAATCCAAGTAAGGCAACAAATGCCATAACAAAAGAATTTCCCATGAAAAATGGGGTCCCACAAGGATCAATAACCAGCATAACACTCTTCCTGATAGCTGTAAACAGTATAACTTCCAAAATAAGACTCCTAGTGAAAACCTCTCTTTTCACTGACGATATCCTAATCTACTGTAGGAGGCAAAAACCCAACCAGAACGAAGGAAATTTTGCCAGATACACTTGATAAAACTGTTGCCTGGTGCAAACAAACCAGATTTAAACCTTCATCAATGAAATGCAAATGTATAATGTGTAACGAAATTAAATTTTACATTGTTCACTTGCCGCACGTTGATGCAAATTCATTAAATATAATGAAGAGCTGGGGTGGCATCTACTGTGTGGTATGGGGCGTGGTAATTTCGTTCAGCTGGGCTAGAACAGCAGTGAGATTGGACAACTCTTTTCTATTTACTTCGTATCCAGGGCACAGTACAGGTCAACACTTAACAAGAATGATTAATTTCCAGTTCCTCGTTAAAAGTTTGTTTATTGTTCTGTTATATAACAAATAAATTATACAAATTTTCTGTATTGGCGTCCTTTCTATAATGTGCTGTGGGGTTCACACTTCCCTAACACGGACTATGTATATTTGTAAGTTCGTAATCTTCTTCTATTTTTACGCCACTTAACAATATATATATTTGTTCTCTGTGTTGTTATTTCTGCTATCTTTTACAACACAATGTTCGTCCAATATAGCACTATACGTGGGTAAATTTTCAAATTATATGCGGACTTCGCATTTTCCATATGACGCCATCCCAAGCTATTGAAGAAAAAGAGAATTGAATATACATTTTTGCCAACTATAAACATTACTTATAACTTTAGGGGGGCCTTTCCGCCACCTATATAATTTTGCATTCAACCATTCCAGAGGGCTTACGTAGAAAATATCACCTCAAATGTTCTCAAGAAACAAAATACAAGGTACTCCCGTCACGCTCCACATAGATCTAAACATAATACCAAACGTAAGCATGATTACATTTTTAGGATTAATATTTTACCAAAAGCTGACATGGCTACCCCAGCTTAAGATTCAGAAAGATGACTGCTTACGTAGAAATAATATTCTTAAAATAATGTCTGCAAACTGGGGAGCAGATTACCATGTGCTAATGTGCACCTGCAAGTCTATCATAAGGACTAAATTGGATTATGGAGCCATCGTCTATAATTCAGCAAAACCAACAACACTTAGAATGCTAGATATAGTACAAAATTCTGCTTTGCGAATAATTTTGGGAGCTTACAGAACTAGCCCCACCAACAGCTTACAATTAGAGGCCAATGAACTCCCATTATCAATTCGAAGGAAACATCTAAGCATAACCTATGCTCTAAAGACAGCCACAACTCCAAACTCAAGAACTTACGCATATGTGCTCTCCAAATATCATCAGAAACAAAGGCTGTTACCATCAAGCCACACAGTACCCTTTTCCCTAAGGGTGAAGCAATATCTCAACGAAAACCATATTTCCCTCCTGAAAATATAACCTAAAACAATACCAACTGATATTCCACCATGGAGGATCAGAACTCCGCTAGTCAATAATGAATTATTAAACTATTCTAAAATCTCACCTTCAAGAACTGAGCATCAACAACTCTTCAAGGAAACATGCGCTAAATACCCAGACCAAATACAATTTACATTGACGGCTCTAAAAATGAAGCTGGCTGTGCCAGTGCAGTAGTCTATCACACACACACAATGTTGTATACCTTACCTAAGTTTTATACAGTCTTCTCCTCTGAACTCTATGCTATCAAACGAGCATTTGAAGATATTAAAAATAATGAAACTGACTCTCATTTTCTAGTTCTAACTGATTCACAATCTTCCATAATGGTCCTACAAAACCTAAACAATAAAAACCCATATATACAAGAAATTCAAGGCCAATACACCCAAATACTGATGAAATCAAAAAGGGTCACCTTAATCTGGATCCCATCGCATCAAGGCATTCCCATAAACAAACAAGCTGCCATTGCAGCAAAAGAAGCAACTCGTCTTCCAATACAAGAGGCAGACATCAGTTCTCCATATACCAACGTAATAATGTATCTTAAGAAAACATTACATGTAAACTGGCACTCCAGGTGGATAGAGATCTCCATCAGCAAGCTCCAAGAAATTAAATCATTATACAGAGTACCACAACCAGTAACAAAGCCTAAGTGCCAACAGCAAGTTCTCATCAACAGTCCCTGTATTGGACACACTGAACTTACCCACAGCTACTTACTCAGCAAAACTTCACCTCCTGTTTGCAGCACCTCAACGTGATCGTCACTGTCAAGCATATCATAGAAGAATGCAAGAAATACCAACAGCGAATAGAAGCCAATGTTCCCAATAACATAACAGAAGCACTTGGAAATCATGTATATTGCAAAACAATTTTGTACTTTTGTAACGTTACGGAACTCTGTAAACACATTTGATACAAACTGTAATACAATGTAATCATTGTAAAACTGTCACGATATGACTGGTAAGTTAAAGCAACGTTAAATAAATAGAAAAAAAAAAGCCAGCTGAGTTATGAACAAAGATCAAGCACAAATATCTAAAATATACCATACGGTTAAAAAAAGTGGTTTCAGTTGAAAATAAATGACATGTGAAAGTGTTAATGTATCCAAAGCCCATAACAAACTTTTTGTTGCATTAACATTCCTAGGCAATTTTAATTTTTTCCTCTATCAAGGAAATGTTCAAGTTTTAAGATAAAAAGAGGGCTTGCTTTTCAATTCCATTTTAAAGACCTACCAGCAGACTATGGTTGGGCAGGTAAGGTGGGCATTCCAAAGCTACAGCGTGACTAATTACTAAATATCTGACAACTGAAGATGAAAGTGAACCTATTTTTAAAACATGTTATAAGCAGTTTAAAGTACTGTAATGTAGTGTGGCAAAGCATCTGTAAAAATCCAAAAATCAACGATTTTCTTCTGAATGTTTTGTTCTTTTTATCATATACTCTGAACTTAAAACATTTCTGCCCACAAAATTTAACGAGCTATGTCAAACTGTTGTTAAGATTTCCATTTATAAGGCCAATCAGTGATAATTGATTGTTCTAACACATACAAACCATGTAGTTACTATTTTCAGACGATTTGGTTGCAGGGTCAATAACCACGGTCGGACTGAACAAAGTAATTGGGGCAATAGAAAGGTTCTGTATCAAGTGGTGTCTTAGGGTTAATACAAGCAAAACAAAAATAATGGTTTAAAAAGGGCAATAAGCTGAGAAAAGAAGAAAAGTGGAGTTGGAAAGGAAAAGAAATCGAGGTAGTCAGAAACTTTGATTATTTGGGAGTAAGGTTAAGCAGTAATGGTAGATGGGGGGAACAAAAAAAACAAGTGTTAGCCAAAGGAAAAGGGGCAATGAAAGCTATTAGAGCATGTTTGGACAAAACACCAGAGAGGCAAGTGAAATGGTTAGAAAGAATATATGGAGCAGTAGTCGAGACAAGAATGCTATATGGTGCAGAGATTTGGGGCTTAGAGGATGGTTGGGAATATGTAAATAAGGTGCACAGAAGCTTCTGCAAGTTAATATTGGGGCTACCGAGAGCCTCACCAAATGGGGTTGCCCAAATGGAGTTAGCGAGATTGGGTAGTAAAGCAAAAATCGTGGAAAGAGTAGTGAAATACTGGGTAAGGATTAAGCAATTAGATAAGAATATAGTGAAACAATGTTTGGAGGCTAGGCAAAAGCTTTATAAAGAAGATACTTGGTATAAGCACCTAGAAGGAGTTTTAAATGAAATAGGGTGTGGGGATATATGGAGAGATGGACTGGTACTTGAGAAAGGATGTTGGAAAAGAGTTAAAATGAGAATTGAGGACCTGGAGAGACAGGAAATAATGGGTAGTTTAAATTCAAAAAGTTCATTGCGTACATACATAGAGATTAAAAGGTCATGGGAAAGAGAAATTTATGTTGACATATGTAACAAATCTGCAAGAGAGGGCTTTGCTTGGGCTAGGTCGGGGGTGGTGAGGCTGAAAGGTGGGGAAGGGGAAAATCAAGGGAAATGTTTATTGTGTAGTAAGAAAGTAAACAATTGTTGGCATTTAATTCTGGAATGTGAAAAAACAAAGAATTTGAGAGGGAAAGTACAAAAAAATAATTGGTTCAGACTACCAAACAAAATTATTGGCAAAAGGATACTAAGAGTGAAGTCAAAAGAAAGTTTAATAGAAATAGTAAACTATTCAGGTAGAGTGAGAAACAAGTGGTTAAAGAAAATTAGAAGTAAGGATTAGAAACAAAATGGGTTGAGGAAAAGAAGAGGTAAAGAGGACCCAGTAGCATGATAACCAGGGTGTTGATGCTATGGGTTCTTTGTAATGTAGCAACCCAAAGAAATGAGATAAGGATATGTAAGGGATATTGTAGAGTAGATTTAAGTGTTACTCAGAACTGAGGAATTATATGTGAACTAATTATGTATTCTATGAAGAAAATAAATATCTATCTACAAACCATGTATAAGCAAACTTCAAAAATAGAATCAGAACTGAAAAATTTAATACCATAGCCAGCATTTGAACCACAGGACTTCCATACCATGCACAGCTACTCTAGCCATTGAGCTACTATCGCAACATGTTGGTACAACATTAAATCTCCCAACTGATTCACATTTTCCTGGTAAAGCACAAGGAAATCTCAAATTCAAGATTACACCAAATGGCAACTTACTTAGTCCCGCACTTTGATGTTTTTATTATAGTTTGCATTTTTAAGGCCAATCTACAATAATTGATTGTTCTAATACACACTAACAATGTTTAGGCAGACGCTCTATGGTTTAATGTTGGTTGGTTTCTAATGGCCTGACTGAAGATTTACTGCATTTGTCTTCAGGCATCCCAGTAGGATTCAACTATATCTTTAGATGGTAGATTTCAGGCTTGTAGGCCGTGGTCCAGTCGATGAATGTTCTGATGTTTCGCTATTGTCAACCAGCTATGAGACATTCTCTGAAGATACCCAACGCAGCCCTGGGCGAAACGTCAGAACATTCATCGACTGGACCATGGCCTACAAGCCCGAAATCTACCATCTATTGGATTAACGCTGGCTGTGAAAGCCTCAGCATGTATATATCTTTAGAGGTTTGATCCAGTTTTGTACATTTTGGTAGATCATCTCCATTTATTAATGAATTGGTTGGTTGCACAGAACACTACTCTCATAAATATTTATTTTATGAAGATGAGCTGCAAGGCAATCGTGGTTTACGTCTGATGGTGGTTGTCGATTCTTTTCTTGGTTTAGATTTGTTCTTTTCCCAGCAAAATGAGCTCTATGGTTTAATGTATCATTCCCAAATTTTTAATTGTAGTTTCGTATACAACTAAAATTGTTGTGCAGACATTTCTTAATTTCACTTGGTTTAAGAGGAAACAAGTGCTTTGCATACACTTTTCAACTTTTTCAATGTTAGTTGTGAAAATAATTTCAACTGAACTATTTTATCTTTATTTTAACTAATGCACATTTTGAACAGTGAAAAACATTGAAAAAACAGAATTGAGAAAAACACAGTTTAAAGTTCAATGTAGTGCTTTACATAAATGGTAAAGGACAGCTTAAATAGCTACTTGTGGCTTTAACATTTTTTATATTGAAAAAATCTGATGTGTTGCACTCACATGACTTTCTCTACTCTTGTACCAACCATTCTTACAAACTCTTATTCCTATATCTTCTTTCTTGTTAGTTGAGATAAACATTTGTACACATTATCTTATTGCTTATTTCCTTGTAGGTGCAAGGGGAATGTTACAATATTCTTCTTTCTCCACTCTTCACTTCTCACGTTGGCCTAATTCGAGTCTAGTGTTGAGGCACCATTTTGCGCTAAGTTTATTAAAGGCTTTGTGCGGTAGTCAAATGTTTGAGATTCTCTTGTGTTTGCACACTTAACATATAAAAAAATGAACAACAATGATCCATTTCACGAAAGTTCTAAGTTTTCCGAAACTCATACACATAACAAGGAATATCTCCGAAATGGTTCACCCTACAAGAAAATTTATTGAGACATAAATTGTGTATTTTAGCAAGATCTACATTTTTTGTATTTTTTGTAAGTATAAATATGTAACTTCTTTTTTTTTTTGCATGTATTATATTGATACATGCTGACCTGTCATGGCATGTAATGTGTCCTCTGATTGGTAATCAGAGGATATGGTCGGTGAATTTATTTTGATAATTATCCCAGTCAGGTCGGTGAGACCTGTAAACCAACAATAGGTGTGGTCCTCCAGACATTCTGGGGGTTGTGAGAGAGCAATGTGACTGCCAAAACATAAAAATATGGTGCTCTCTTAAAAGCGGTTACTATACTGCTATTGCTCTATGAGTGAAAAATATTGTAGAGCAAGAGGATTAATGACTTCATTGTCAGAAATCTAGCATTAGCTAACAACAACAACAACATTTTTTGTATAGTATAATTTGGTCTATCTCTAACGGTTTACCAGTTATGCAAAAGTCGTCCAGAGTAAATACGACTACAGGGGCTATAGCCAGAAAATTCAAGATATACATTTCATTTGTCATTAAAATATCTCAAACATATGACATTTTAATCAAATGATTTTCAAGAAAATCAAAATTTTCGAAAAATTTTCCATGTAAAGGGTAGTTTAGGGTGGGGCTATTTTCTTCAAAATCTTCGTGTCACATCCTTGAACGACATTAAACTTAAATACCAACTTTGGTTTTTAACCGACTTTTCGTTTTTGAGCTATGCTGTCCAAAGACTGACAGACAGACACACAGACACACACACGGACCTTTTTCTAAAAATGCTTTTTTTGGATTCAGGGGGTCTCAAAACATGTATTTCCGGTGAAATCTCGACATGGAATTTTTGGGTGGAATGCAATACTTCCCCTACTTACAGTAGAGAAAGTAAAACTAGTTGTGTAGCATAAACGTACACAAAAAAAAACTTTTGTGATACCAAATTTCATTGACGCATCACCTAAAAACTGACTTATACAAGCTTTAAGTTATTAGGACACAAACATTTAGGTGACCACACAAATACAACTTGCACCAAATTGGTGGACAATTAGAAGAGGTTTCTCAAAGCTAGTTCAGAAGTATAGGGGAAACAGGTTACCGACAGTTCCCAACAATTCAATATAGCCGACATTACACCAAAACTGCAGTACATAATAAAAGCATTATTTCCAACCTTAAACATCACAGGGTTAAAGTAACACACTTTCAAATGATAATACTTGAACATTGTTACCACATAACATATGAATCAATTCACCTTCAGCAAATCTTGTTCTGCAATAACACTTTTGGATAAAATCACTTCCAAATGTTAAATATTGTAAAATATATATTTAATGAACTACCGTGTTGCAAACACAAAAATAACTAACTATAACTGTATATACTGCTCTAAAGCAATTCAAGACAAAATCCTGCAAACACGAGCAATACAATGGCATCCACAGATTAAGTAATTAATATGGCATCTAAACAGAATCTTGTTTAAAAATCTGTTGGTTGACTTCTCCGCAACGGGTTAAAACGCAAGGGCTGCCGCAGCAACATGACGGATGCAATAACACCAACTATGACCATAACTTTGTCATGATTATATTTTACGAAGTCGGTGGTACTAATGCAACCAAACAGTTAGAATATCACCAAATATAACCAGACCATGCCATAATGGGGGAAAAATGTCACAGTTGGTTTTTGGGGTATTCCATTAAGCTGTTTCTTCTATCAATACTTAATTTAGCGAAATTTCGAAATTTCTATTTATACAACCACACCTAAACTTTTATGTTGAGGCGGCAGAAAAGCCTACTGATACTATAAATTGTAATTCTAGATAGTAAAGACGAAGTTTAATTGTCTCTTTTAAATGGCTTGATTCGACTTTGCAACGGAAATCGTAAGTGTCCGCAATAATTTTAGTGGTTTCTGAATATAAAGTGAACTTCAAACAGATATTTATAGTGGTGGCAAAATACAGAGTGACAGTCCATCAAATAAGTGTAAATTCTGCGACGCGACACCAATAACAGCAAAGATATTGACTTATAAAAATTTGTAATCCGTGCATGCCAACCCATTAACAAAATTTGAAAGGATGCCAAACCATATGACTATATAATTTGTGATAATAGACAGAATATGCTCATTTAAAAATTTAAATAAATTCAATATTTTAAACTAGTGTAGTGATTAACTGATATACTCATTGATCCGTACTGCGCCAGAGATATAAAAAAGATTAAAAGAGTATTTCATGGTCACCGCTGATCCATCAGAGAAGCGACAAACCACACCATTTCCTGCGGCATTGGTAGGAGCAACAAAGTGAGTGGTACACCAAACCCTTTAATAAACTTAGCGCAAAATGGTGCCTCAACACTGGACTCGAATTAGGCCAACGTGAGAAGTGAAGAGTGGAGAAAGAAGAAACGAGGAAAGCCAAGGACAGCGGAGGTATTAACAAGAGGGAAGAAAATACTTAAGTTCAACATTTAACAAGTGAAATTTAAATTAAAAAAAAAAAAAAAAAAAAAAAGGAAAACTAGTTAAATTTTGTATCACAAATTTAATCTCTTGAGCGACAGCCATTTAAAAGCTCCGCAGGCCGAGAACGGATACCCAATATCCAGTGCAGGGCATTTAAATTGTTAAATGCTCTAAAAGTGCTTCCTAAATACACAGCTGTATTTTGCGTAAATTTTAAGTTATTTTAATGAAACAAAAACTGGTATAAAACTCATTATATGCAGTATACATGTACATCATCAGCAATGTTGAGTTGCATTTACAAATCGTTGAAATGGCACTATTTGTTTCACTGTGGTAAAAAGTTAACTTTGCTTTGTCGAAGGTGCCTAATATAATTTCTCGGAAAGAAACAGTAGTGGACCCATTGTATGTGTGAGCTATGCGTCAGCAAATCACAGTACAATGTGAAATACAACACTACTGTATGCGTGGTTTATGAGTCATCAGAATAAAGCAGGTTTGCAATTTTTCCTTACACGTGTTTTGTAACTTGGATATAGCCTACAGGCTCCGTTTGTTTCTTTCTTGAAATGCATACGTATACTTTCCTGCTTGTAGCTGAAGTGAGAAGCTTTTGAGTGTTACATCTCAGAGCTAAAACATGGCATCAACAAGCAGTGTTGCACAAAGGTTAGCGAGTGGTGGAAGTGTAAGGGCTTCTGAAATTACACACGATAATGTGGAGGACTTCTTGCTGTGTGACAGCGATTTGGATATTGATGGCGAATTTTCCGAATTTGAGGGGGGTGTGGAGGATATAGGTACGAGTAGCAGTGAGGAAGAATGTGATCAACTTCCTTCAGGTGTTCGTGAAGAGTCAGCATTGTGGAGTGCTGAAAACAATTGCAATACAAACAGGCACATCTTCACGAGCACAGGGTCTGGTGTTCAATCCCAGGCTCAGCTGACTTCCTGACAGCCAACCAATTGACATTTTTACAAAATTTTTTACTACCGACTTAGTGTCTCTCATTGTTTCGGAAACAAATGTATATGCGTGTAAGGTGAAGGAAGACCTGCTCTCTAAAGGTAAATTAGGGCCTAAGAGCAGGATTCAAAGGTGGACAGAAGTAACAATGAGATTTACAGGCTAATTGGTCTAATTATACTTATGGGTGTTATTCGTAAACCTGCATTATGCATGTATTGGTCCACAGTTGACATGCTAGCTACTCTTTTTTTGGAAAATGCATGTCAAATAACAGGTTTACGTCAATTTTGCGGTTCCTTCATTTCACCTGCACAGAGAATGTAAATGACAAACTCCACGAAATTAGGCCTGTTTTCGATTATATTATTTCAAAATTTAAAGAAAATTATGTGCCTGGTGAAAAGGTCACTGTTGATGAAAGCCTAATGCTTTGGAAGGGCCGCTTAGGTTGGAAGCAATACATCAAAACAAAAAGGGCTAGGTTTGGCATAAAGAGTTTTGATGTTTGTGAAAGTAAAACGGGATATCTTTACAATAGCTGCATTTACACTGGTCAAGGGACTGACAATACTGGAGACAAAGATTTGGGCTTATCTGGCTCCATAGTAATGCACCTAATGGAACCTGTGCTTGATCAGGGTAGGACTGTGTACTTAGATAACTGGTACAGCTCTCCTAAATTATTCATGGCCTTACACAAAAGAAAGACTAATGCAATTGGAACAGTGCGTTCAAATCGTATTGGTTTGCCAAAAGATGTGAATACAAAGGAGGTGCATCAGCTCCCACCTTTGACCTACCTTGCCTGGCAGGACAGGAGGGTAGTTACGGCATTATCCAATTGCAGCTCTAAGATTTTGATGATTGACACTGGAAAAACAGATGCCCATACCAAAATGTGCATTTTCAAGCCTGACGTTATCCAGGAATACAATATGCACATGGGCGGTGTCGATCTAGTAGATCAGGTATTGCAAGCATATCCCTCTTTACGAAAAACAGTGAAATGGTATAAAAAGGTATTTTTGCACCAGCTGGATATAACCATATACAATTGTTTGGTAATTGTGAGAGCTCTAAACCCACACAAGACAATGACCTACCTGGACTTTCGACTATCAATAGCTCGCAGCCTAATTGAACAATACCAGGTTGAGAGGCCTCTTCATACTGGGGGTAGAAAATCCAAAACCCCTGCACCCCTCAGACCGCAAGGAAAACATTATCCTAAAAGGATACCATCAACAGCAAAGAAGTCCCGCCCATCTCGAAGGTGTTTCGTGTGCTGCAAGAAGGGAATCCGTAAGGAAACTGGGATGATCTGTGGCAAATGTGGAGATGTGCCCTTATGTGTTTATCCCTGTTTTGAGGCATATCACTGCAGAAGGAACATATAAAGGTAAGCCAGTAAAGCATATAGAATTTAATTAAATGTTTCATAACGGGGGAAAATTAAAATAAGTTGAGTTAGATAGAGGATAAATAAGGGTTAAATGCACAAACGCACAGGACGTGTATACACGTCCATATCGCTCGTCCGTCATTTTAAATGGACGTAATTTCACGTCCATATCCCTGAAGAGGTTAAGAAATAAAAAAGTAGTAGGGAAGATGGAGAATATTAAGGAATTAGGCAATAGCAGAGAGGGAGAAAAGAGGGAAATATTAGTGGAAAAGGTTTGTGAGACAGAGTTAGGATTGAAAGAATTTATGCAGCAGTTAACTAAACAGATGATGGAGATGAAGTTGGACTTAAAAAATGAAATGGTAGATTCAAAAAATGAAATGAAGTTAGACATCCAAAAAAACGGATGGTAGTTTGCCAGAATTAAAAAATGAAATGCAGTTAGACATCTCAAAAGACGGATAGTAATTTGACAAATTTATCTCACAAAATGGATAGTAGTTTGTCAGATTTAAAAGTTAAGATGATAGATTTAGCACAAAAGATGGATAGTAACTTAGTTAATGTAACAGAAAGAATTGAACTTAGTAGAAAAGAATGTAAAGAAGACCTGAAAATTCTGCCTTTAGACTTAAGAGCAGAAATTGAATCCAGTAAAAAGGATATAATTAGATTAGAAGAACTAGTGAATGAAATCAAGTTAGGGCAAGAAAGAGCAGTGAAAGACACGCAAACAGAAGTGGTTAAAGAATTAGATGAATCTAAGAAACAGCAAGATGAAAAGTTGGAAAAACAAAAAGTAGACATAGAAAAGTTAGGAGACAAAATGATGCATGAGACAGAAACAAACAGGTCAGAAATAGCTGTAGTAGTAGAAAATTCTAAGACAGTGCATGAGGAAACTAAGTAGCACACGGTAATCTTGCTGGAGAAATTGGTAGTCTAAGGCCTGATTGTATAAAGCAATTGAACTTGGATCTGAAGGAAAAATTAACCGTGGTCAAGCTCAACTCGGGAATTTTGTTTGTATAAAAGTAGATCTGTGATCAAGTTTTGACTGGAGAAATTCCTAAGTTCAGGGTTTTGCAGCGGTGATCAACTCAAGTTTTGAGACAAAAGTGTAGCGGAAGAACTGAATTGTGTCTAAATTTTCATTTCATAGCGGACCAAAGGTAGGTAACATTTACAAAATAATGTGAGTTGTGCATCTTCTTTCGGTTAGTTTTCACTTAACCTTGTCGAGGCATTCCAGTATGGAATCTTTTGTAAATGTTGCAAATTAGCAGATGAATTTGTTAGTTCTGTATTAACCTGCCATTGCTTCTAATTTCAGTCAGACATACCTTCATTAATAAACTTAAAAGTTAGCTAGAATTTGTTAAAAGTTTATCCTACCACTACTTAACTTCTTATCACTCGCAGATGTGATTATGCATAATCTCTAATTGCGTGTATTACTTCATCTTTCAGATGTCGGATTATTCAGACATCTCAACAGATGACAAGTATATCGAACGTAATTGTGCTCCTCACACTTTCCAGGGGAGAGGCAACCCTCTGAGGGATTTGAGCGACCGGAATTTCAAACTCCAGTTGGACAAAGACTGGAAAATTTGGAACAGAGATTGCAGGACTCCCTTCTTCGACCAACAAAAAGAAGCCTTTGTCGCCAACGCTCATGGTCCTGTTAACTTGCCACAGGAACCTTCCAAATGGTCATTGGCAATTTAGTTAAGGTGGATGTTGCAACAGCTTGCAGAGCAATTCACTGCATATCCAGTTTAATTGCTGAACTTACACCGCAATTTACTAAAATGCCCACTACAGCAAATGAGGCAAGATGCAATAAACGTGACTTTTATAACGCAAGTCACTTGGGGGTCTTGGGTGTTATAGATTGCTCCCATATACCCATAACCACTCCTGGGGCAATAACGCCAAAATGTAGATTTCCATGTGCGGCTGGGTCTGTTTGTAATTCTGGAGTTAAAATCCATTGCAATCTCCTCCCATGCAGCTTCTTTCTGCAGCACGGAAACTGTGTCAGTTTATTTTAATTTTACAATATGTGTGAAGCTTTCAATTACAATATTCACCAACACACTTTTTTCCTCGCAAGTAAAATTTGCAGATCTCTTTACTTTCTTAAATTAGCCATTTTATTATCGTGCTGCACCCTGTCAAACATAGTTTGCAAAAGAATGCCTTGGAATGGTTGAGATTAACCTTGGTATCTAATGAAACATATAGTATGTTCAGAAATTTGTTCATAAATAGATTTTGGGGTCCTGGACGTCAGAACAGAATTAAACTTGAATTAGCATCTGGGCACGAGCTTCAAAAAGGAATTTCTATGACCGAATATTTCCTAAAGCTTGCTAATAAAACAAAATTATTAGACCCTCAAATGAACAAACAAGAAGTCCTAAGCTCTTTAATATGTCATTATCCCCAACATATTATGAACAGCCTTAATTGTGGCAAAACCAATAGATTTTTCTGACATGATCGAGTTGTTGGTAGAATTTGAGGCACACATCAGTTACCCAGAAACAAACGTAAATCAAGAAGGGTACCAACAGTGCAAATAAACAATACCCATATAAAAGAACCAGGTTAGAGAATCAAAATAATAACAATGTACAACACCTGCAAAGGAATAGTACGAGAGGCAAGGCACACAGGGATAACATTGAAAATGATGCAACAGATAGAAATTCCAACACGAGATCACATTACAGGAACATAGGAAAAATCCGAGGTATAATAGATGCCGAAATGATTACAGCACTGAGTACAACAGAGCGTGGAAGGAGCAGTCAGCTGAACCATTTTAAATTTTACCGAGACTACACACGAAGAGGAAATCAAAATTATGAGAGAAGGAATTTTGATAATCGCAATTTTCCTTCACACGTTAAGTCCAAATTCAAGACCATACGAGGAAGGAAATGGCTGTGAAAACAACAATGAATTCCCGATAACTGAAAGTCAAATGGTTGACAATAAGGCCAGTAATGCAACAAGTACCAACCTAAGAAACGAAAATACGGAAAACTAATTCCCAAATCATTTTGCACTCTGGAAAATAATTTGGTGATGCTGGCACAGAACAAAAATTAAATTATTGCACACGCGCGTAAATCATCCGTCAAAATTACAAAAGGAACTGATTAACCCACCGCAGATTACAGTGAAAATATGGAACCATAACTATACAGTGTTACTGGACACGGGGGCTAGCACTTCAGTGATATCAGAAGAACTTCTTCAGGAACTTGTGGCCTTGCATAAAATTGAATACTTAATTGTGAGTAACGTTTATTGTAGCACAGCAATAGGGAAGAACAAAGAGAGTTAAAAACCAAGCATTTATAAAAGCGTGCTAAGATGACTGGAAATTTGACTTCATTGTACTTGTGATACAGCGTTTAGCAAGAGAGCTAATCATTGGAAATGATTTACTTTACAACTGGCAGGCTATAATAGACTGAGTCGCATGAACTAAAGATCAAAGAGGAAAAAGATGTAAAAAGAATTAAATTACTAGAAGACATAGTAGAGAATAAAATAAGTCTCTACGATATAAATAATGAGAGATTCTTCGTAGAAAATGTTGTATAATATGAAGATGAAGATTACAACGATAAAGAAAAAGAAGGAATAAATGAATAAAGATATGACAATGAAGAATATGTACACCCTCTTATGAATGCCAATTGAGTGAATTGAAAACAAATGGTGAGGTTAGAGAGACGAGAAAAGATTTCCAAATAATGCTGGATAAGAAGATAAACAGTACGCACAACTTTAACGCCATGCAGAAAAACTAGCTAAAAACATGCTTAGTGAAGAACAGAGACATTTTCAGCGATAAACCTGGGTTGTGTAATAAATATACTCATAATTTAAGAGGTAGAACTGGAACTTAAAAATTCAATGCCACAACTGGGATTTGAACCACAGACCTTCCGCTTGCCGGGCGGACGCTCTAACCACTGAGCTATTGTGACAAACTGCCAGAATGGCATTAAATTCTCAAGCCATTCTGGCAGTTTGTCACAATAGCTCAGTGGTTAGAGCGTCCGCCCGGCAAGCGGAAGGTCTGTGGTTCAAATCCCAGTTGTGGCATTGAATGTTTAAGTTCCAGTTCTACCTCTTAAACTTTGCCCACACACGGCTTGTGTGTTTAAAAACACCAACAGTAAGTTTGTTGGCATAAATAAATAATAAATATACTCATGTTTAAGGTTGAGAATGCTACCCCACACTCCCACAAAAGCAGACCTATACCAAATGCCATTAAGGACAAGGCAAATGAGGTAATACGGCAAATGTTAAAAGACAACATTATAGAAATATCAAACACACCTTACCTCCAACCATTATGCTGGGTTCATAAGTCTGACGGTTCCTTAAGGATGACAGTTGATGCTAGGAAAATAAATTCTGTAACACAACCTGATCATTTTAGACCTCAAGGAGTAGATGAAGTGTTACCTAATTTAAAACAAATATTTTTCTAAATACGTCTAGTGTCATATTGGCAAATGCCGCTTGATGAATCTGTAGGAAAGTACACAGGTTTCAGTTTCAACGGAAAGATATACCCTGTGAGGAATATCAAAAGTAAACAAGATTCTTAACGATTGGATCCCAACATACGGACCAATAAATGCCATATTATCAGACAACGCCACTGTACACAGAAGCAAGGTTTTCACTTCAGCTTTGAAAGACGATAACATCAAAATCTATAATTCATCTGCATATTAGCCACAAGGCAATCCATGTGAGAGAATCATGCGTGACCTGGGGACTTATTTCAGAATTCTGTGCCACGCAAACCACTGAGGATGGTATAAACATTACAAAACCATCGAGAAAATATAAAATCATTCTATTAACCCTACGACTGGATTTGTACGATATCAATTGATAACCGGCTAACCACTACAATCCTTAGTGCTTGACGTCCCAACAACCATTGAATATCAAGAGGGAAAGCTTAATGAACAACAAAAGTGTGTAGCAGCCTTTATAAAGGATTAGAGAAAAGGCTGAGAAGAGAATCGCCAGGATCCAAAGCAAGAAGAACAAATGGGATCCCAAGATACGTGATGAGGTGTTGGTAAAACAATTCAATCTATCAAGTGCCCAGAGAAAAGTTTACTGGAGGATGAAGTGGTTATATAGGGGACCCTTTAAGATCATAAAAAAATTTGGAGATCATACGTACGAACTCGAGGGAAATAATAAGATCAAATGAAGGTACCACAAAATACTATTAAAGCCTTACAAAAGAACTGATGTAGGGACAAGTGAAAGTAATGCTTCCTAAAGACAAAAAGAAACAAATGTACAGAACATTGTAACCATGTGCATGTGCACGTGAGTGCGCGCGTGTGTGCATACTACTATTCAAATTGTCAATATAATTAAGCATCAGTTATTGAGAGGCATTCATCAGAATATATGTAATATGTTGTTTTACATTTGTACTGTTTTATAATTGTTTAATTATATACCATCTGATAAGAGGCATTTTGATACAGAATTTTCGCATAAGCCCTCTAGAATGATTAAATACGAGATTATAGGGGCGGCAGAAAAGCCTACTGATACCATAAATTGTAAATATAGTTAGTAAAAACTAAGTTCAATTGTCTCTTTAAAATGGCTTGATTCAGCTTTGCAACGGAAATTTTAAGTGCCCGCAATAATCTGAGTGATTTCTAAATATAAAGTGAACTTCAAATGGATATTTATAGTGGTGGCGAAAGGCAGAGTGACAGTTCATCAAATAAGTGTAAATTTGTGACACAGCACTAATAACAACAAAGATAATGACTTATAAAAATTTGTAATTCGTGTATGCCAACCCGTTAGCGAGATTTGAAAAGATGCCAAGCCATATGACTACATAATTTGTGACAATAGACTGAATATGTTCATTTAAAAGTTTAAATAATTTCAGTACTTTAAATTTAATCTAGTGTACTGATTAACTGATATATTCATTGACCCGTACTGTGCCAGAGTTATAAAAAAATTAAAAGAGTCGTTCATGCTCACCACTGATCCGTCAGAGAAGTGACAAACCACGCCATTTCCTACCACATTGGTAGGAGCAACAAAGTGAGTGGTACACCAAACCCTTTAATAAACGCATCACAATGTAATCATTTCACTGCCTTCTGAGTTACCAGGGATTTCTAATACACTGTTTCATAACTTACTTTGTAGATTTGAGAGCAAATGAATCAGCATGTTCTGGTATGCCATATGCATGATGGGCACCAATAAATGAGAAATCAAGTGCTACAGCAGTCGGTCCATTGGGTTTAGAATCATGGTGTGATTTGAAATTTTCTTCCCATGCTCCCGGATCAGATGCGGTGTCATCCTCAACAGGAACTTCTTCACCTTCCTCAGCCCTCTCCCCTTCAGACCTGAAAATTAAAAGCAATTTGTTTAAGCTAAGGAGGCTCTAGTCAAATGTATTGCATTTCACTTCCAAATTAAAACAAATGAAAAGGTAATTATCACATGTATACAAACATAACTACTTACTGTTCACCTTCAGATTTTTGTCTAATATGTTCAAATCTCATCAATCCTCTTGCATTTGCACTGATTACCAGCTGATCTCCTGAGTAGAAATCTGCACGGAATGGCCTAGCATATATTTTCACTTTATTTGGCCCACTTTTTACTGTTATGTATTCAGCATTTCTTTCTATTACTTCCAATCTGTAGAGCAGATAAGCAGATTTATACAATTGACAAAAAAGACATAAGTTTTTTTAATAACTGCTATTATTCACAAGAACAAACTGAAAGAGAAAATCTCGTTGGATATATTTTCCTATATCCATGAATTTCTGTGGATTATAGAATGGTTCAAGCATAAGGCTAAAATCTGCAAGATTCTGCTATATGTGAAATGTTGTAGCTCATTCATTTAGCAGTTCAATATTAATTCTGGGTAGTAGCGAGAGAAACTGGTCATTTATACACCCCATATAAAATCATGGCAGACCAAGAAATACACCCAAGTTAATACGACTGGTTAAAATGACTAAACACCTGTGTGAAGATAGCTGGTGGAATGATGCCTTTAAAATAGATGGGTGACGGTTTGGCACCAGTTCTCTTCAATTTAGTTTTACAATGGGTGGTACAACAAACCAAGGTGGATCTGAAAAACAATGTTACATAAAAGTACCCAGATTGTTGGATATGTGGATGATCTTGACATAATGGGTAGATCCATTAAAGCAATAGAGGAAGTATTCAAAGATTTGGAAGGGGGAGTGGAAACAGTCGAACTTCAGATTAACGTAGAGAAAACAAAATTTATGACACAAACTAGAAAACATGGAACCAGCACACCTCCACCTGACTCAGAGTTAAGTAAATTTGGGAAAGTAGACAATTTTAAATACCTAGGCAGCATAACAAGTGAAAACGATGAGCTAACAGAGATACAAAACCGGATCAGTACTGCATACAAGGTACTGGGGAAAATAATGAAATCTAACAATGTACACCAGAAAACTAAAATTAAAATATATCAAACTATCATCAGGAACATTGAGAGTTATGATGTGAAACATGGACCCATTAAAGAGAATTGAAACAATGCTTGGTGTATTTCAGCAGAAGGTACTCGGATCTTTGGAGCAGTACTAGATAATGCAGTGTGGAGAAGCAGATATAACTGTGAGCTGTACGAGAAATATAAAAGTGCTGACCTGGTAACTTATATTAAGGGAACATATACAGCAAGAGATCAGTTGAAAGACCTAGGAACAGATGGATAGAGGCCATGAACTCTGATTCTAGAGTTTTTTTTTTTTGGTACTGCAGCATGGAAAAGACTAGCTTTGGACAGAAAAGAATGGAGGAAAAGGATAAAGGAGGCTAAGGCCCGACACTGGGTTGTAACGCCATTGTAGAAGCAGAAGCATAACAAGAAGTTATAAATAAAGAGGCAATGAAACAGGTATACCAACCAACTAACCTAGCGCTAACACAAACTAAGCTCTAAACTAACAACAGGTATGCCACTATATATGAAACAAAAATGGCTTTTCTTTGAGGCATGATCATGCAAAAACTACTCAATGAATTGATATGGGACTGTGCTCATTCAACACGGAAACATTTGTAGATGGTTCTGGGCTATTTATATTTTGGATTCCATAGACCCTTTGTCATTGACAAGTTTTATTACATATACCATTCTTCCTCTAATTCCTATATCAGTTTTCATATCCCTTTCGGAGGCACCTCAACCAAAACGATTCCAATAGCTCTGATCGTTTGGCTTTGAATGGATTGTCCATCCATTCAAAGCCAAATGTTGAGAGTTCAAATCCCAGCGACTGCAGTCAAATGTGCCTGTGGTTAAGCAAGGGGAGGACCCAAGTAAAATAATCATGTTTTTGTTAAATGTTTAAGCATTGGTTTGTAGGTTAAAATTAACACCCAGCAAAGTGGGGGCCACACCATAACCAAATGGTTAGACCATTCACCGAAGCAGCCTGGGTTCAATCCCAGGCAACCGCACGTGGGATTCGTGGTGGACAAAGCGGTGCTGGGGTGGGTTTCCTCCGGGTTCTCCAGTTTACCTCACCATCTCAATCCACCAGTGCTCCATCTTCGTTTCATGTATTATCAGTGTCACCGCCTGTGGTGCCATAGTAGTAAAAGTGGGTGTTAAACACTACAAAAAAGAGCAAAGTGGGCAGGTGACGGCCTGTCACTTCATATATAGTAAGTGGAATTCTTCAATTATGTTTATGAAGACTGGTATTTTGTGTTTTGTTCATGCATGTAGCATAAAAGCAGTAACTGGTGGTACAAAAAATGGGCAATAAGTGAAATAAATTAATTTTCATTTAAAGTTTGAATCCTCATAATATGGCCACGTGTTCAAATAGACTAGTTTGAGAGGTAGAATCAGAACTGAAAAATTCAATGCCACAGCCGGGATTTGAACCACAGACCTTCTGCTTACCATGCGGTTGCTCTAACCATTAAGCTACTACGTGACAACTTGCCAAAATGACAACCAATTCGTATTTTTCCTGGTAGACCACAAAGGGAGTCTCATGTCAAAGACAAATACTCCAAGGGCGACTTACTATCATAAGTACTTTATGTCCTAAGATTAAACAACCTTTAGATGGTCTTTATCTATTTATGTCGAAAACCTTAATTACCATCTAATGGTTATTTAATCCTGGGACAAAGTATTTACAATAGTAAATTGTCCTTGGGGTATTTGTCTGATGTGAGACTCCCTTATAGTCCACCAGGAGAAATACAAATTGGAGAATTCAATGTCATTCTGGCAAGTTGTCATAGTAACTTAATGGTTAGAGCAATTGCACAGTAAGCGGAAGGTCTGTGCTTCAAATCCCAGCTAAGGCATTGAATTTTTCGGTTCTGATTCTACCTCTCAAACACTGCCCACACGCGGCTTGTGTGTTTAAAAACACCAGCAAAAAGTTTATTGGCATAAATAAATAGAGTCTACTTTTAAAAACACTTCCTAATGCATTATTATATTGTTTATAGTTGTTACAAAATTAAAAAAAATAAGCACACAAATCGTAGCTAAAGAAAAATAACCCCCCCACCTGTTCATCCAGGAATTAAACCTGTGTTCTCTGGATTTGGAGGTTGCAAATTTGTGTAAACCATTCTTAAATCCTTATTTATTTCCTTATCTAGAGCACTTTAACTTTGATCAAACATAGGTTTATTGCTTATTCCAGCCTCTTTATATTGACATGATGGCCATGAGTCAGGGTGCTGCTGGTGAGAGTTAGTGTGCAATGGCATGCCTTTACCAGTGGCAGGAACGGACTGGGGGCACTTATCTGCCTTAATGACCCATTCCCCAACAGGACAATAGGCCATATGGAAACAATAGCCACTGTGTGCTGTTCTGACTTCCAGACCTTTCCTTTTCAGCATTCTCGAGCAATCCACTTCTAGAACTTTTGCACTGTGAACGAGTACTATATAAGGTACTTGGTCATGCCCAGAGTTGAGTTGTTCTATGGTAGCCGCAAAATTTAAAGGTGGCTGATAGTTGACTATTACTATTCTTTTTTCTGTTGTACAAACAAATTTTGTGGATCCAAATGATATTTATATCACCGGCTGTACAGCCTGATTTCACAGCATGTTTAATTACACAATACTACAAGGGGTGGCAAGCCTATGCTTGGATTTTGTTGAGCCAGCCGCCGCCATTAAATTTTGCGACAGCTATAATTGTTGCTGTTGTATTGGACAGTGAGAGTTAGTTAAACGTTTACAAAGCGTTCAGTAGACAGCGACTGTGAATCATGCCAAGTCAAGTTCAGTGCGAGCTGTAATCTAACAGTTCAGTTATAATTCAGTTCGACGGTTGAGTTCTGTTGCTCTGAGCTTGTGCAAAAGTGAGATCAGTGTAACATTAGCAATATGATAACTGACTAGAAGGCAGCAAAGTGTGATTAGTCTTCTTATTTGTTAAAATACTATATTAAAATACTATATTAAAATATATTTTACCTTTGCTTGTAACTGAAGAGTACAAATTTAAACAATGAAATTATGAATGAGATATAATAAAATAAATAATACTTCCAGTCTATACTTCATTCGAGAATAGTGGAATCCAGTAAATGTTATGAAGGATATGGTTATCTGATATTTCTATATTGTTCTGTCATGTCAAAATGGGTTTTTAGATGGTAAATGAATAAATCATTGCATCTACTTCAATGCCTATCATTATTGATAGTGCCTATATTACTGCCATTATGAACTGATCGTTGTCCTACAGTAGTCTAGGGTTAACAAGCTAGCCTCTGGTTCTCTAGGTCATGGGATGAAGCCCTACAGTGGGCAATGGATTTTTTCTGGGGCTTAAAAATGATTAGCATGGCTTCCTTCAGAAGCCTAGTAAAGCCAGTATTGTACAGTTATAGTGCATAAGAGAATCTCAAGCCTGATAAAGATACTGTGCTTATGTATATGCAGTTTGAAGTTTCTACTCCAATAGTTAAAAATAGTTGAGAATAACTATTTAAATAGTTAAGAATAGTTGAGATTGCTTGCAGAAGCAAATCATAGTAGGAGATAAACACAAATATTTTTGTCCACTTATTTTACTTGGAACGACTCGGCAGCAATCCAATACAGCCTTAAAATTGATTGCTTAAAGGGTACAGTAACCACAATGTTCTACTCATGAAGTAAATAAATCTGCTAAGGTGCAGAAATTCCCCAAAGTTGTTTGAAAAAGCAAGTGGCACAGAGATGCGTTATCACAAAAACTGATTTTAAAATCATTTCAAAAATGCTTCACTTTACATATTTTGATTCATTAAGAGCACTTGTGAACTTAATTACTGTTATGTTAACATGCTGACTGCCACCACACTGACTGGAGTGGTTTTACGGTATATCACTATGAAATGGAAATTGCATGAGCAGTTGTGCTTTATATAGAACTGTTGGTGAACATTTAGTTTGAAATGTAATATTATGACAGTAACTATCCTGAGGACTATGAGCAATGTGAAATTACACCTTGAAGTGGGTTGCTAGTCCATTTCCAAGGAGATGGATTGACAACATCTGTAACTCATTCGAGGAATAAATGGAGAAATACAGAATATTATCCTAGATACAAGAAGAAAACAGTAATTAAACAACAAATATTCTTCGAATTAAGACAAACTGTTTTCACACTTATACAGCTGTCTTATTTCATTTTATGACTAAATTACATGAAATTGCAATTGAGGTGTTCAGTGCGCTACAAGGAGTTCAATATTGGAAACAGACTTAGATTGAAATGCAATCTTATTCAATACTTGGGGTAAAAATATATATTAATTGCCACTTCTCTAATTGTTAATATAACTGAACTTACTTTTCTAATGCTGGTTCACCATTAAGGGCAAATTCAACCTCATAACGAGGCTTCAAAGGTGCCCATTCATTGATTTTTAGCCTAAATGTTCTATCTTGCAAGGAAAACAACTGGAGTTTAAATCTTATTCCATTCTGCTTATTAACCATTTCCGCTTGAATACTGGAAGCATCCTCTTTCAAAGTGTTTAACAAAACATTGTATGTAGATTTTCCTACTGGAACACCACGGCACCTCCTGTAAATTACAATAAAATATATAACTTAAATACTACTGCATTTAAAAAGTAATGACTGCTGTAAATCAATATTTTAACAGATATTGGAATCTTATAGTATGCTATATAGTAACAGTTGTTTCATAAATCTAGGACATTTAAGTACCAGAGAAAGTACAGAATATCCTGTGATAAGTTTTCAAAGAGAGACTGCTAAAATAATGTATAAATGAGAAAACATAAAAGTGAATTTTCTTATGAAACTGAAATTATTTTATTAAATTACTCAAGCTAATTATGTATTATTTAAAATCAGAAAGCAATAAATAAAACAAACACATAAATAAGAAACGCAGACTATTTTGAGTACTTCTATGCATGCCAGTACCATTATTCATAATTCAAACCCCACAAAGAAAAGAGGTTCAAGTTACTGGTGTTTTATACTGGTTTTGAAAATTGTCAATTTTTCTTTACTTCTTTATTTTTTCCACGCAGTCATACACTAGCCAATTATATATAATAATCACAGAAATGCTGTCATCATTTATACATTGCAACGATAAAAATTGAAGTGTAACTTTTAGACCTTGAATTTACTCATGCACAGTGGAACTTTTCATTGCTCACACTTTATCAAGGTGAACATCAGTTTCACCACATACAACATGGGGTAGAATGACCTTGAACAACAATTTTGTTATAATATACAATAATTCATTCAGAAAATACTGACACCTTGCCCAAAATGCTATTATAATGTGCTGCAACAACAAAGATACAATATATAGAAGCCAGATATATCATTGTGACAAATGACAAGTCCGCAACTTTAATATCACTTTGTTTCTTCTAAAACTGAATCACAAAACATGGTTCTCTGTTTCATCATTTACAAAATTTACAATTTGTTGTGACCTTGCAACTCATTGCTGTTCCATTGTATCATAACCTAGACCCAAACTTCATTAAAATGGCTTGACTGTTCACACAAACAACTTATGAACTGTCTCAACACTCTCACTTCAATTCTCTCAACAATGACCACGACTCGCTTATATAGTCGAGAATTTAGGTGCCAGCAAATATTCTAGAAATATATGCTTCTTGAAGCTTCTCATACGGCCTGTAACCGGCTTTTGTTTTGCCCGCTCATTTTTGTTGGCTGCATGTTGTTTACCAACAAGCGCTTACAAGCAGTGGTGCGCAATAGCTAACACTTATTTTCTTTGGCCGTTTGGCTGCCGCAACAATGTATTAACGTAGCATAAACATAATGTATAAAGTGCATTCAAAAAGAAACGAGCCAGAGACATAATTACAGAAACCAGTACCTGTATGTTAGAAGTATTGGCCATGGCTGTTGAGACACTTGTCCCATTGTGACACAAGATGGTGAATGGCTGTCCCATAAAAGTCCCGGGGCTGTGATGTGAGCCAGTTCTGCACGTACAGCTGGACGATGTCATCCGAGGTGAATTGTTTGCCCCTCAGAGCCTTTTTAAGGGGACCAAAAATGGCATAATCACAGGGAGAGGTCTGGACTGTATGGAGGGTGGCCGAGAGCCTCTCATTTGAATTTCTGCAGGAGTGCCGTGACTGCGTTGGCCGTATGGGGCTTTGCATTGTTGTGGAGCAGAATGACCCCAAGGGTGAGATTGCCTGGTCGTTTTGATTTCATTGCTTGGCGAAGGCTGGTCAAGGATTGCAAGTAATGCTGGGCATTCACTGTTGTCCCACGCAGCAGGAAGTGTATCAGAAGGGGGCCATCTTGGTCAAAGAACAACCTCAGCATAGCCTTTCCTGCACTTGTGTGGATGGCCCTGGCTTTTTTTTTTGGTGGTGGTGACCCTGGTTGCTTCTTCCACTGGAGACCTTGTTGTTTTGATTCTGGTTCGAAGTGATGATACCATGAATAATCTCCAGCCACCACTTGTGCCAGGAACTCATTCCCTTCCCTACCGTAGCACTGCAGATGACCAAGACAGTGGGCCATTCCACATGCTTCCTGGTGTGGTTGAAGACTGTGGGGCACCCATTGTGCACACACTTTGTGCAAGAGCAGTTGTTCCTTCCTGATGGTGTGAACACTTCCGATGCTCAATCTGACCTCGGCGGCTATGGCTTTCACTGTCACTTGGCGGTCCTGGGTCATGAGTGCATCAACCAGCTGGACGATGTCATCAGTAATGCAGTGTGGTGCTCCAGACCGTGCATCATCGGCTAACAACACCCGTCCTCCCCTGAAGTGCTTGTGCCACGCCTTGACCCTTGCAAGGGACATGCAGTATTTGCCGTACACTTGTGACATTTGTCGATGAATGTCCATTCCCCCTACTCCTTCCGCTGTCAGAAAACAAACAACACCTCTTTGCTCTTCTTTTGACGCCTTCATTTCATTATTTGCAATGTGATTGGCAGTGTTGGACGATTGATGCATGCTGCTGCTAGCTTTGTATAGTCACATGACGTGCATGCGTGCCCTCTAGTGACGGGCTGTGAACCTCCACGCTCTGGTCGGAACAACACTTTGTTACACAATCCACGATATTAGCATCCTGTCACCAGTTTGCGCATACCAGACTCTGGTTCGTTTCGTTTTGAACACCCCTTATATAAATGAGCAAGTAAAGTAATATATTTCATACATGGGGGCAGAAAAATGTGATGTATTAGTGACAAAACGTAAAATAAAAAACATATAATTGAGCTGAATATTAATGAACAGAGTTTGCCACCTAAAAAAATTTAATGTATATCTCTGACAAATACAGAAGTGAATAAGCTCAACTATATATATATTTTAAATACACTAGTGTTTTTTCATAGGAGGTGTATAATTTTCTGTGGATTTGCGCTAAGTACTCCTAAAATGATTAAAGTTGCAAGAGGAAAAATGCAACCCCATGCTTCAGAACATTACTGCTACTGAACTACTGCAAGATGATAGCAGCCCTTTCACCTCCAATAGTCATATTCAAAGTTGATTGATCAATGAGAGCGAGAATGAAAATGAGTGAGAGAGATCCAGAAATACTACAGACGAAGTGCACAATTTGCCAACATACTATTCACACTGCAGGGTTAAATGACATATGTAACCCAAATACACTTAGAATGCAGCAGATACTACATCCTGGTAATCACAAGGTTATAAATACGAGCCGCCTCCATTAAGTATGTTTCCCAGAGTCCTGAACAGAAACAACCCACAATTTAATTGAAGGTTTTATTGGAACAGATACAAGAAGTATTGGGCTATTTTTCTACATATTCATCCCCAGAATTCACATATGTCATACCATAGGACCAACTTTTGTATCCCTGTGTCATGGAATCTGCTGTCTGGAATAGGAATCACTGTGTGACAATCATCTCTGCCCCTCACTAGGAGTGAGATCCATACTATAGGTGGATGATTAAACACCTCCCAATGGAACGTTTGCAGGAGCTTTAATGTCTGCTGAACTGTGTGTGACCAAGCATTATCGTGCAGCAAGACACTGGCACGTAATAGTAGTAGTGGGGTTGAGGGCGCACAACTGCCAGGGTTAATAGCACCCTAATGAAACAAGAAAACAAAAATAGTGCAGGCCCCACACCTGCATGCTAAAAAGTTAAAATGATTCAACAATTAACTAGTCACCAAAGAGTGCCAGCAATTATAAAAGGTAAGATAAAACGCAAAGGCTCACGAAGACAAAAGTGAATCGCATCCACGAGGAAACAACTGAACAAAGAAATGAGAAAATATGTTTAAATATGGCCATCTATACCGCTGAGCTGAATGAAAGTGAGCAATCACTCTATCGCACTGACAGTGTCCTTCAGCACCTCAGGAAGTGTGGCTGGCAGACTCAAGGACACACGCAGCTGAGCTAAAAACTGGCACTCAAGTGAAACATGCCACACCATCAAAGGGTCATTACAGTTGAGACAGGATATTGTAAGACCCCAAAAGAAAATCATTTATGTGAATATTTGTTAAGAGTGTAATTTGTTTTTGGTGTTGGTACGAGTTGGTTGAGTGACGAAAACGTGTTGCTATTGTTCATTGTTACAAACAATTAAGTTTGTTTAAAGACGTCACAAATATTTCCATATTTGAATTTAATATATATGCATAAATAAAAGAATTATATGTGTTCAATATTAAAAGCGAAGGGAGAATAGCTAAAGATCGCTTCCCTAACAATACGGGAACTATTTGATGAACGCATACACGGATGTACACAAAAAGAAGGTAGCATCATGTGAAGAGGCACAAATTGTTTAGATAATAGCGTCCTTGTGCTTGATACGGGAAGACATGTTTTATAGTGCTCTTGGATGTGAGTAGAAAATTGACTAAACTTTCATGAAGCTTTTGTTCTACAGTTGTTAAAAAACTGGAAAGACTATCAATATAATATAAATTGGTGCGACGAAAATGTAAAAATGAGAAAAAGTGCTGATAAAGTAATGTAGTGAAATAAACATCTAGTACCAATATTATAAAAACAGCACCACAGTGAACGCAGAGCAGTGCAGCGTCAGAAGATAGATGACTATGAATAAAATGGCAGTGCACGATGAGCTAAAATCACTTCCTCACAACGAAAGGTGCACGGGGAAATCCTCTTAACTTTGTTCCCTTGAAGACCACTCCATGCAGCACTCCAAAGTGAAAGGAGGGCATGACATAAAACTAAACTAAAACCGCCTAAGGGAACTTCAGTGCTAAAAAGCCTGGGGGTTAAAAGTGCTGCCTTTGCAGCAGAATCAGCAGCCTCGTTACCTTGCACCTATATGTCCAGGCACCAACATAAAGGACACGCTAGCGCCAGAACTAGTCAGTGGGTGAAGGCTCTTCTGGACACGCTGCACCAATGAATGGTAATTGTACAGCTCTGAAGGGCACTCAAAGAATCCGAGCAAACAATACACCTCTCCAAGGATTGCCGACGAACACATAAAAGGGCCTGGTATATACCAAACAGCTCTGCCGTAAAAATCGAGCATTGCGATAAAAAGCGAAAGCTAAAACTCTGGCAACCGTGAACAAAAGCACATCCTACTCCCCTATCGTCCTTCGAGCCGTCAGTGTAAATAAAATAGTAGGAATCGAACTGCGCCTGAGTATCTAAAAAACCCGAATGAAGGACAATCTGGTGTTGACGACTTCGGCAGGGACAGCAAACCCAGATTGATATAGATCGCAGAGCGAAGCCATGGAGGAAAGCGCATTTCTCCCTTGGGAAATGTAGACGTAAAAAAGCCGAAGCAGTGAGCGAAACCAAACGCCAGGAGGGAGTAGGGCCAGGGAGCTCATTTAGTATTGGCGGCCTCAGCTGTCATTAAAAAACAAATTAAAATACGGGTGTTCTGGCAGACTAGAAAGTCGACGAGCGTAGCTGCAAAGAAGAACATCGCACCGATAAATTAAGTGGAGGTTCAGCAGCTTCCGCACATAGGCTCCTAACAAGGCTCCTGGGAAAGGCGCCAATACTCAAACGGATACCACAGTGGTGTATATGGTTGAGGTGAATTAAAACGGATGGTCAAGCTAAGGAGTACACAACGCAACCATAATCAAGTTTCGGTTGAACCAGTGCTCGGTATAAGCCTAAAAGAAAGGTCCGATCCGCTCCCCATGATGTGCTACTTAAAACCCATAAAACAGTAAGAGAATGTTCACACCTTGCCTTTAAGTACGAAACATGCAAAGGCCAACTAAGTTTTCAGTCAAAAATTAATCCCAAAAAACTCGTCTCGTCTGCGAAAGGAAGTGCATCCGGGCCGAGACGTAGAGAAGGCAGTAGAAAGGCCTTTTGGCGCCAGAAGTTGACGCAGACAGTTTTCTCAGCGGAGAACTTAAAGCCATTGTTGACACTCCAAGTGAACAGGCGGTCTAGACACAATTGGAGGTGCATTGTAGGAGAGAAGTCTGCCGAGAACTAAAGTAAATGGCGAAGTCATCCACAAACAAAGAGGAACACACCAGCAGGAATGCACTCCGCAATGGGATTGATGGCAATAGCAAATAGTGTGACGCTGAGTACCGAGCCCTGCGGTACTACGTTCTCTTGGATAAAAACATGACAAAATACCAAGCCCACCCTTACCCGAAAGACTATCTCGCATAAATTCCCGAATAAAAAGGGGCAGTCAACCATGAATTCCCAGTTATGGAGAGTGTTAGGAATTCCATACCTCCAGCAAGTGTCATATGCCTTTTCTAAATAAAAAAATACAGCAACAGTTTGACTCTTCCTCAGAAAACCATCCATGATGTAAGTGGATAACAATACCAAGTGGTCGACCGTTGAACGGAAACGACGAAAACCACACTGAACGTTGCACAGCAGATGGTGAGATTCAAGCGACCACGTCAATCGCCCATTGATCATTCGCTCCATCATGTTGCAAATGACACTGATGTCATTATCGGGCGATAATTGGAAGGTAGATGGCGATCCCTTCCAGGTTTTAAAATCGGGTCGATGGTGGCTTCGCGCCAAGCGGAGGGAAATGTGGTGGTGCACCAGATACGGTTATACAACTCTAAGAGTTCACCAGCCGAAGACAGGTGCTGTATCATTAACATGTGGACACCATCTGGCCCAGGACAGAGGGTTTGGATGAGGCCAGAGCCCACTCCAACTCCTGCATGCTGAAAAAGGCGTTATAACACTCCCGGTTAGAAGGCAAAGAAAAGATTTTGAGACTCAACCCCATTCTTGATCGGTATAAAATCCGGGTGGTAATGCGAAGAGCCTGACACATCAGCAAAAGCATTGCCCAGTGTCAGTGGCAGCTCTAGGGAAAACAACGATAGTGTTTTGTATCCGGAGACCAGGTATGGTAAACAGCGAAGCTTTGCAGACCATACGAGTGAGTGAGTGTCGGGTTTAAGGGCCCGTCGACAACTTGGTCATTAAGGCCCCGAGTCCAAAAGTAAAATTCGGGACAGTAAAGTGTTAAAATATCACCCATTAAAAAAAAAAAAAAAAAAAACTAAAACTCTAAAGTTAAAATAGATAAAAGCAGCTAAACAACTATTAAAACGTTCCGTTTAAAATGCTAAAAACTGAAACTTAAAATTGCTACAAAGTAAAAAAATGCTAAAATGTTAAAAAAACCCAAAAAATAAGGCAATCTAAAAGGCTAAAATCTCTGAAATAAAATAACCTTACACTTGCTTCATAAAATCAATTGTGGAACAAAACCGCAGCACTGTATTTACATATACTGGGTCGTTGCCTAAAACTGACCACAGTGTAAGGCCCAGGCCAACAGACTGGCACTCACGAGCGTATCACAGACAATCAAGAAGGACATGTGCGACAGAGATTGGAATATTACACGTCGTACAGACAGGCACCATGCAAAAGGTGCCCATGCGTGGCTCGGTTATGGCCTATCCTCAGGCGGGTTAAAACCACTTCTTCCCGCCTGGAATCCCTGCAGCTGGTATGCCAGGGTCGTACCGTGTCCTTGATTGTCCGTAACTGAGTGCCAGATAACGCTTCCCAGCAGGCCATACGATGAAGCTTATCCCAAACAACAGACGAAGGCGTAGATTGGTTAAATAACTCAGGAATTCGACAGAAATGTCTGTCCCAAAACTGAACACAGCACTTTCCACACTGACACGGTAAGTTTGAATTTTGCCTTGAATTCTGCTAATGCATTGATTGCTGCTTGGTTTCTGGGGTATTCTGTGCAACTCTTGTTTCATCACCTGTGAAGATCTTTTCAAGAACCATATCACCGCCACCATCATGGTATCACTACAGAAATGTCAAAGCTGTCTCATGCACTTTGCTTTGTGTTCTGGAGCCAGTTGGTTTGGCACCCTGCTGCACTATTTCCAGAATAACAGGTGCTCTGTGATAATTTCATTCAACTAGGAGTGCCACATTCTGTGATTGTGAAGCAATGATTTTCCATAATGCTTTATGGATGGTCTCCTGCTGTGCTCATCACAAACATTTTAGCAACCTGCACCAGTGATGCACCATCTGCTTACTCATGACATTATGCCCATACACCTGGCACAGCTAACAAGTTTTAATCAGTGCTATGCTCTGTGTAATCAAACATTTTTTCACCAACCACATTTCACAAGCAGTAGGAGCTGGGATATGAGCCTCCATTTTCAACCACTGCTATGAGACTATTGTGAGACCTTGGGAAGTTCTGCCTTGTCACATCATTATTCTTATCATGTACATGCAATCTCTTTCTGCAACATATGGTTTGCTAGCTGTAGGACGGGTGGGAAACTTACTTTACGGATGCACCCTGTATTGCTAGACACTGGTGGATTTGCTCCACTGCGAGCCAGACTGTGAATACACCCATTCCTGGATCTGGTTCATCAAATTGGTATTACAGCTCTGCTCTGGAGCTGACATGTCAATATGCAAGTCTTAACAGCACTTTGTTGTTATGCAACAGGAGGGTATCAAGATAACACCCCATATCTGCATGATATTTAGGCATCAATAAGTTCTATTCTATGTCTCAGGTACCAATGTCATACTTTCGCCTTGGTAATTTCCCAAAGATGAGGCCAAGATTACAACTGCCCAAAAGTTGTATGGTGCAAGAGGATTTACTCAGGTAGTTGCTTCTGTACTTTGCATACCACATATTATTTAATATTTTGCTAAAGATCCAGGGTGTAATGCATTTTAATAGATAATAGCAATGTTGTTTGCTATTTGAAGTCACTTTCATTGTCATTTTAAAGCTAAAAGTTCATATTCTAGCAAGTTAAAATTCTTATTAGAATGGTTTATAAACAAATGTGAATCTAGCAATGAGTTACAAACTTGATAGTAACAGTTATTAGTTTACTGCTCTATGGAGATTGTGAGTGTAGGACATTTGATAAACCTTCTCCTTCCTAGTCCACAGCATTTCTTGGTCCAAGGATTTTTACTATCTGTGAATGTCAAAATAGACTCCTTTGGAGCAGACCCAATGAATAGGGAGAGAGTTCAGACCAATGTGAACTCTATGAATGTAGAGCTCTGGAAGTTTGGATTTAATTCCACCTATAAAAAGTCTTGTTATTCCTGCAAATACTCAGTTGTTACTTACTGACAAAAGCTGCTTTGCTGACATGTCTTAAAGTTATTCCTATCCACTGTGGCTCCATAATGTGGAAGGAGAGCCACACACAAAACAAACCTAAAACAGCACAGACAATTCAATTATCAGTTTGATCTATACAGAATCCAGCTTAATATATCAAAAACACAATTACTGAAAATTCTCAACTATGCATCACATTAGTTGTTTTTTCCCCTTTTTACTTTTGTATATACTTAATGAACATTGATCACCTAATTGTATGTGAAATTCTCCAAAATCAAGAAAATCTAGTCTCTAAATATTGGGAGGCAAGAAGAATGATTTTATTATCAAATTCTGAGCATTAGACACACACACACTTTTGTATATACAGTTGAATTTGATTTATGCATATATCAAAGGGAAGATTACTTGTAACTCAGAAATATTTACAAATGAGATTTTGATAATCCATCATACTTCATTTAAAGAAAAAGCAATACAGTGGGCCCACATGTGTAACATTTTACAAACAACAAAGGTAAGTATAAAGAAAACATTGAATAGTCCTGCTATAAAGAAATCTGTTAATTTGACTTGCTTCACTTTTCTTGTGTTGAGTGCATAAACCTCATTTTGTTACTGATGACTATGCGTAGCGTGATATAGTCAAGTTCTAAGTCTGAAACAATTTTGGTTTTGGTTTTAAGTTCCACCTCTTGCTTGGGACCAGATGGTCATATGCCACATTTTGGAAGAAACACATACTACCATCTACAAAGCTCTGCGCATTCATTCTTCTCACTGCTCAAGTAGTGTCAAGTTCTGACAACAGATGGCCGAGTTATTCATGGAAGTTTCTGTAACATTGATACTTTTTGGTATAGAAAGTCTTGTGCCACTTTGCGGTGAGTGAAGAACTACATGGAAAATCTCAGCTCAGGAAGTTATCTGAAAATGAAAGTAATGAAGAATCTACTGATATTAGTGCAGGAAGTTCAGATGAACTGGAAGACACAGATTCAACAGAAAATAATGTTGAGGTAAGATTATGAAAATTATGTATTGTTGCATAGGGTTATATCGATGCTGTATTTAAAGTGTAATTGCAAGAAAGCATCCTAAGCCAAGAAATCCATGCATTACTTTCGTAGCAAAAAAGCAGCTTCTTGATAATGCATTTTTATGTTAACAGTTCATCATAGCCTTATAATATTTCAATGCAGCTTTTTTCATCATAACTGCACATTTCAATACAATTTTTTATAACCATTTTAACCTCACTTTACATTGTAGCTTCTTATATTAATACTGTATCAGTCCATCATAACCTTGCATTTCATTCAGTAATTCAATTTCTTTATTCCAGGAGGAAGCTACTAGATCTAGACCTTCAATAGATTCACCTTTGAAGACATCTGGTCGTTGGAAGAAGAGAAATGCATAAAAGAAAATGAAAAGGAACAAAAGGAGAAACCTTGGTGCACCATATGTGAACGATACAACAGGAGATGAAGTTTCCGGACGACATTAGGACCTAAGTGCAAGTGTAAAAATGCATGTAGGTTGCTTTTACAGGGTAAAGAGAATGATATTTTTCATAGCTTTTGGAATTTAGAAGACTTTAATACTCAGAATGCCTACATACTTTCCTGTATTAAGTCTTCAAAGCCTAAGCAGATCTATCCCAAGAAGAGGTCCCATGCTGACACCTCCAGAAAATGTAATACATTTTATCACATCCAAATTGTACTGATGTTAAAATTTGTAAACATGACTCAGGGGTCTCCATCTAGGGGATATGTGAATAGCGACCACAAGGTACCCAAGCTGAGCAGAACATTACTTCCACTTACTGGTGTTTTGCTCCTCACTGTAACTTTTCTATCTGACCTTACCTTGGTCATCTCTTGTTCTCTTCCGACCCCGATGCTATAGGGTTCCCAAAGGCTAGGGAGTCTTTATTTTTCCAACCTCTCCATTTCTCTATAAAATCTTAACCCCTAACATGCTGACCTGTCATGGCATGTAATACGTCCTCTGATTGGTGATCAGAGGATATGGTCGGTGAATTTATTTTGATAATTCTCCCGGTCAGGTTGGTGAGACCCGTAAACCGACAGGTGTGGTCCTCCAGACATTCTGGGGGTTGTGAGAGAGCGATGTGACTGCCAAAACATAAAAATATGGTGCTCTCTAATAAGCGGTTACTATTACTGCTATTGCTCTCTTCAATATCATCAGTGAAAAATATTGGATAGCAAGAGGATTAATGACTTCATTGTCAGAAATCCAGCATTAGCTAACAACAACAAATTTGTAAACAAGAGTTTGCATCCACACATGGCATGCACAAATTGTTTGGCAGATTTAAGAATATTATAACACATGATTGGATCCGGGATGACAAGCCCTAATCTTGATAGACATGGAAAGCATGAATCTCATCCTAAGAAATATCCAGACGATGATGTGGCTGGTGTTCACGAACATATAAAATCCATCCCTCATTATCAATCACATTATTTGAGGGCCGAAAATCCAAACAGGACCTACTTTAATTGCAACTTGAATATATCCACTTTAAACAGTGATTACTATTTGCCACAGTGTAATGAGAATGGAAAAGTACCAGTCAGTTTAGACAAATATCGAAGAATATTTTGCACAGAATATAATAAGTGATTTGAAATGCCAAAATCTGATGCATGCAAGGTGTGTGACGAACTTACAATAAAAATTAATGAAACTGAGTCTGTTAGCCTAGAGGAAGTAAAAAGAAAACTCACTACAGATCATATGGTTTATTTGGCCAAAGCTAAGGGAATGCAGGATAGTTTGAAATTTGAAGTAGAACAAGCCAAAGCAACCCTGAAAAAGAATTGGTTGTGATTTCTATGAACCTCCAACAAGCACTGCCAACCCCAAAACTTTCTTGTGGACCCACCTTTTACAAACGTGAAATGTGGACATTTAACTTCAATATTCACAACTGTGTAAATGATCAGGGATACATATCCATGTGGGATGAAAGTACAGCAAACTGTAGAAGTGATGAAATTAGTAGTGTAATTCTAAAATCCATTGAAAACCTGCCCCAGGAATGCAAACATCTTATTGTTTATTCCGATAACTGTCCAGGGCAAAATAAGAACTGTAACATAACGGCACTACGGGTATATATGACTCGATCTAATCGTTTTCACAGCATCAAACATCATTTTCTAGTAGCACGGCATACACATCTGCCCTCTGATCGAGACTTTCCTAAAATTGAAGTATTCAAAGAATTGAATCCAAAATATTTATGATCCAAAGAATGGCGGCAAATTGTAATGAAATGTAAGAAAAGACACCCATTTCAGTAAATCCGGTGAAGAAAGATGACTTTGTGACTGTGCACAAACTTGTAAATTTAATAAGAAAATCAACAAAACACGATGGCACATGATGGCAGTTTTCAAATGTCCACACATTTAGGTTCACTTGGGATAGCCCAAATACTATGTTAAGTATGCTTGTAATGATGCTTTCCTAGAAGTTTCTGCAAAGAAACACGATAGACCACGTGACCAAATCATATTGTGACCAAAATGTGCAGAAAGGCTCCCAATAAATCCCTTAAAATTAAAAGACATTCAAGATCTTCTCCCATACATTCCAGCAGTCAATCATGCATTCTTCAATAGCTTACGTCCTAGTGAGAGGTCTGAGGAAACCAGTGTGAATGAACATGACGATTTATTAGTATGAGAACTGTATGTTCTTTCTTTAGGCTACTTTTTCCTTTGTCTTGTGTGTCTCAATGAAAATTACTTTTGAATAAAATGAAAAAGAAATTTTGTTGGTTTTCAATAAAGTATGTTTATTGTATTCAGTCTCAGATGTTTCAGCATAACTGATTCTTTAAAACTAATAAGTTCAACAAAAATTTTGTTAATTTTCAATAGTTGCTGCAAGTTGTTGAAGTGTGTTCAGTGTTCTGTTCTCATGCATTGTCATTCTGAGGAAATATTTTCATAAATGGAACACAAAAACCAAATAAAAGAATTATCAGTGGTAATTAACAGAAAAAGAAAACTAATATTCTAATTCAGCTAGAAAGACCTATGCCACATATGAACAACATTTTTTCATTAATTTGTTTATTTTTCTCAAGAATGGTTCTACATGAAACTACATACATACATGAAACTTCTTAAGGAATTTCAGAATACTTGTACGAACAAATTCAAGCATGTATGAAAGCTTATTTTCTGAAATTGTGATTTATAGAATTTTTCAAAATACCTTTTGTCTTATATCTCAGTTCCAATATGATGTGGCATAGGACTATCTGATCCCGAGCCCTTCAAGTTTAATGTATAACATTTCCTTTTTCTGTTCTCCATGGCTAATTAAAAGCAATTAAGAACTGAAAGACAAAACCACTGTTAATCAGCAAACACCAGATACCAAAAACTGTTATCTTTGCTTCTCGTTTGTTGCCATGGCATTATCGTGCCAAAAGCTGCTGGCTCTACCAGCAAACGTCTTTGTCTTTTGTTTCCGCAGCTGAAAGCCGTCTGCTCAGCATGTGTCTTTGTCAACAACTATAAGAAAAATATGCCTCAAGTTTCTTTTAAGATAGTGTATGCCCTATGCTCATTATAATTACATAAAACTCAGGTTTATTTCACTGGAATTTAATACGTATAAGAGCAAATTTAGTATAAATGCATTACGTATGAATAAGGTTCTATTAACATGTTTCTAAATTACATTTTGCCGGAACCCACAAAAATGTACGTATAAATCACTTTGAACTGGGTTACGTTTAAAGCAGGTTCAACTCTGTGTGTGTGTGTGTGTGTGTGTGTGTGTGTGTGCGCGCGCGCGCGTGTGTGTAAATAAGTGTACGGATTCAAGGGAATCCAATAACAGGAACAAATTTTTTTATTGCAATTACATGTAAAGTTAACAAATTGGATACAAAGGTTGCACGTTGTGGCAATGCTGCAGAGCCCTTGATATTCAATAAACAGAGGCAAGGGCATAAGTGGAGTAGAGCTTGAAATTTGTATATAACCAAAACAAGAAGGTGTGCAGGTAACTTTTCACTTCCTCGCTGCAGTGTATTGGTATTGACTAATGATTATGAAGACTCCTAGTCAACAGCCAAAATATATCCATTATAAAATTAGTCATAACTAATTTTGGGTTGCTAAACACAAAAATGTCCATTTTTGTAGATTGGTTCTTATTTCTATTACACACAGTTCAGGCTGGTGTGCTTTGCTTCAATTTATTAGTAGTAATTGCTCTGAGACCATTTTTTTGAAACAGCCTGTAACACAAGTATTAGGATTGATTTATGACTAGCAGATAAGAGTCCAACTTTCAGCTTGCAATTTCTTTAGCAATTCAGTTCAGTGTTTAGTTTGTGAGTGTGAAAACATGTGTTTCAGTGCCTTCAAAATAAGACATTTCGATAAAGATACAAGGAGTGGAGTTTAGGGGCCCGTCGACAACTAGGTCATTTGGGGATAAAGATACAAAATGCTGCACAAGTGTGTTAATAACCCAATTAATTTCTGCTATATATGTGGGGAAGTTACTTTTAAGTCGCAGAAGGTACAATTAACTCACATGGTTAAAAAGGCATACAATTTTTATTTTGGTTGTAAAGTAGGTGATCAGGACAAATGGTTTACACTCCATATTTGTGGTTGCAATAGTTCCACAAATCTACAGGAGTGGCTAAATGAAAACAGCTGATCTATGAATTTTGCCAAGCCAATGATCTCTGGAGGGAACAAAGCAACTTCTGCATGGTTCCTTCCATTATTGGAGAAAAAAAAAAAAGCCCCCTAGTCTACGCAACTGCAGACTAGAGGGCTCCTGTGTTGGAATGAATACTAAGAAGAAACATGCTTTAGCTTACCCAAATATCCCCTCAGCCATCTACCCTGTGCCTCACAGCCATGACTTACTGATACCTGTCCCTCAAGCCTCCTACATCCTGGATTCCGGCAATGAATACAACACACCATCACCCCTGTCTGATGTAATACCATCAACATCAGAAGATACAGACTTTGTACCTGTTACATTACATTCTGAAACCTATAGAGTGACTCAAGCTCAACTAAATGACCTTGTGAGAGACTTAGATCTGCCTAAGAATAAGGGTGAGTTGTTAGCATAACATCTTACAGAGGAACATTCTTGAAGAAAATGTAAAAATAACGAGCTTTGAGTTTGCCAACATCCACTAGAACATTTGTTTATAAGCAAAAAAATGTATTTTGTAATGATGTGGGTAGGCTGATGGTCGCCATAAGCATGCAACATAATCCAGACAAGTGGCGCCTTTTTTATAGGCCCCAAAGAACTCAGCCTTAAAGTTATTTTACAACATAATGGCAATAGATTAGCAAGCACTCCTGTTGAGCACGCAATTATATGAAAGAGACATATGATAATATTAAGCAAGTATTTTATTTTATTTACTTTAAATTAATACATACTTGAATATGACATTCAGCCCAGGCTCTTAGCCTGTCCTACCCACCCAACTTAATTTGTTATACACACATTTTGCTTCTCTATAGCTATGTAACACATAACTAACACAAAATTTTTAATTCTGTTCCCTTTGTACAGACCAATTCCCTTTTTTTCTTAACTGTACTTAAAAACTGACCTAAGTTCCTAACCTCCTTTCTAAAAATCCTCTTAAATGCTGTTATCCTATCTCCCTTCTCCCATTTCCACCCCAGAAATTCTTTCCTCCATACATCCGTCCGTTCCTTGGCACTCAAAGACTATGTGCTCCAGATCTTCCTTCCCCCCGCAAATAGGACACTGATTCTGAGGGATACCCTTTCTTAGTCCTCTCAACCTCCAAACACCAGTTCTTAGCCATGCTATTGCCTCCCTTTGTTCATTATTAAGCTAGTAATCAACTGTATAAATTATAAGAACAAGTGGTGCACATATTCAGATTTGAAAGTGGTGGCAATCATATTGTCGTGCCGGCCGTCAGCCTGGATGCGGCTGGTAAGAAATAAGGGTCGGGGCCTGATCTCCGCCCAGCAACAAGAATGGGCCGGAGACGTGTACCTGCCCAAGAGACGGGCCGCCAGCGGGACAATAGAAGCTCCGGGAACAACAGCTATTGTTTACTAGTGCGGTGTCTGGACTGATCACTCCTTGTCTCTCCCATCATTCGACTTCCAGAACATTTCCTTTGTGTAAAGAACTATATAAGGGACCCGCTCATGCTCATGGTAGTAGTAGAATAGCATAGTAGAAGTGAAGGGGTAGAAGTTGTGAGGAAAAGACGTATACAAAGCGTTCAGTGAATCATACGTAGTGGCAGTCAGTGCGAGTGTAATCTGACAGTTCTTGTTTGTGATCCGATTCGACAGTTGTTCCGTGCTCTGAGTTTGTACAAAAGTAATCTAAGTGTAACGTTAGCACTACGCTGACTAGAAGGCAATAAAGTGTGGAAAGCAGTAACTGGTATTTTCTCATTTGTTACAATATTAATTCTTCGGTATGGTTAAACAAAATATTGCGGCTTTTTATGTGAGTGGTATAGTTGTGCAAAGGATAAACACTATGCAACAAAGAAATGGCCTCTCAGACAAAACTTAGAACCAAGTACCAAAAACATTTGCAGACACTGGTTAAGAGAGAAAAAAAAATATTATCTGCATAGAACATTAAACTGGGACTAATGAAAAACTTCGTAAAATGCATGAAACCAAATGGAGAAGCCTTTAGGCACCATTTCATAAATTTCCATGACTGAATCTAAAATCAAGGAGGAAATATTCGTAGGTCACCAAATAAGAAAACTAATGGCTGATGGAGATTTTCATGGACTTCTAACTGGCAAGGAGAAAATTACATGGCAAGCATTCTCTACAGTTGTGTTTAACTTCCTTGACATCAAAAGAGTGTCTAATTATAAAAGATTAGTAGACAATATGTTAGTGACTTGTAACAGAATAGGGTGCAACACGTCTCTGAAGCAGTGCTGCCATGTCTGCCAAAGTAAAAGCAGATTTGATTTGAAAAAGCAGGAGAAATCAGTAGATATTTTTAACCGGCAATTTTGCTTAGTGTATACATATTTATGACATGACTCAGGGGTCTCCGTCTAGGGGATATGTGAATAGCGACCACAAGGCACCCAAGCTGAGCAGAACATTACTTGCAGTTACTGGTGTTTTGCTCCTCACTTTAACTTTTCTATCTGACCTTACCTTGGTCATCTCTTGTTCTCTTCCGACACCGATGCTATTAGAGTTCCCAAGGGCTAGGGAGTCTATTTTTTCAACCTCTCCATTTCTCTATAAAATCTTAACCCCTAACATGCTGACCTGTCATGGCATGTAATACGTCCTCTGATTGGTGATCAGAGGATATGGTCGGTGAATTTATTTTGATAATTCTCCCAGTCAGGTCGGTGAGACCCATAAACCAACAACAGGTGTGGTCCTTGACATTCTGGGGGTTGTGAGAGAGCGATGTGACCACCAAAACATAAAAATATGGTGCTCTCTAAAAAGCGGTTACTATTACTGCTATTGCTCACTTCAATATCATTGAAAAAGATTGGAGAGCAAGAGGATTAATGACTTCATTGTCAGAAATCCAGCATTAGCTAACAACATATTTATGACAATAACAATAAAAACCAGCACAGTGTAATTTGAAAACTTGTACATATTTGTCAGGCAGGGATGATTTTGTCAGAGATATTTGATCTTTGGCACCAAAATACATGTTTTCCATAGGAAGAAATACTTTTGGAACCCTGTATTCAACTTTATTTCAGTGGAATTTAAATGTTCAGGTTTCATGTAGCATTCAAGCATAGTTCACAATGCAGAAACAACAGATGTGGTATACTGTTTACATATACAGGTGATTATATTAATCCTTTGTTTTTATACACGAGGGAAATACAACTGAAAATCTTTCTCGGAAGAGCAAATTATATGGTGTTAAGGAAAATAGTGTTTAAAAATGAGAAATACATAAAAAGCAGATTTTGAAGTGCATTCTGTTTATAGCAGTAGATCAGTAGATTTGCAAAAAAACAGGAGATCTCCTGCATAATCAGTACACCTGGCAACCCTGCCCATGACCATGAAGCTGCTGGCAGGCTGAGGTTCAGCCTGAATGATTTTGCTGCATGCCTACATAGGGTTTAACCACAGATAGGAATATTTATGGGAAAGGTTTTTAAGAGTGGCGTGTTTTTAAACTTTGGATGGTTGGGTTACAGAAGGAAGCTTGTTGCCCTTTGATTGTCTTTCAGGACACAGCAAAGTGTACACCCTGGTAAGAGCTGCTGGTGGTTTCGCTTCTGGGTTATGTGTAAGGCTCGGAAGTTTATGCACTAAAATGCTATGAAATATGCATGCAAATACGTTCGAAAAACTTGAAAATATGCACTTAAAATACACTTTATACAAATTTGTTCTGAAAAATGGAAAACATACCAATAAATATACCTTAAGGTATACTTTATGTCTGTAATATATTCTTAGCTATAAAAAGAGACAAAATTGAACACTGTTAATATTCTTGTTAATATTGGTTCAAGAGGAAGTGGAACTGATGGCGCTAAGGATCTAAATAAGTGAACTATCGATGGAGCTTTCAAAAGGATGTTTTTACTACAGCCTCTAAACTATCCACTGAAATAAATTATCTATGTACCTGTTCACAAATGTTCAATATTACATTTGCAATGAATCTACCTTCAGAATCATGTTTCATTTATGGAAACTCAAATAAATTAATTTTCCTACGTAACATTCTTGATAAAACATTGTTGTAGAAACAGCTGACATAAATTTCTCGTAATGCACTTTATTCGATAAATGATGTGTAGTATATTTATGAAGAAAGTTTCTCAAATTAGGATTAGTAAGTTTCCAAAGTGGTATATCTGATGCTAAAAGTGCTCCACATAAAACGGAAGAAAATTGACCTAGTGTTTCCTAAACATTGCACAAATTGCTTTTGCCTAAGCTAGTATTTTTTTTTTTCCCATGTTTACAAGTGGCTCAGTTCGGAGTTGCAACATTTCTCATGTTGCATGGAAAAAACAATGCTTTTATGCCACAAAACATTAAAATGATGGAAATATGTTTTTATCAAAAAAGCCAAAAATGCATTTATATGCAGCATCAAATTGGGTTTAATAAGATAATGAACTGATGCTTCGTGCACATCACTTACAAGAATTGGAAAAAAATACGTAAATGTATGAACTTCCAGGCCCTAGCATTGTGGTATGCCCGCAAGCCATACAGGGAACCTGATGCGATCTAAAGTGGCATGTTCTTGAATCACAGTCCCCAAAGAGACCTAATCAGGGTGCTTTGGTGTAAAATTTTACTGCGCTGCACCTAATTTTATCCTCCACATATAAAAGAGACAAGCCTTCGTGAAGTAGCCCCACGAGAAAAGAGAGGGGGCAGAAAAGATGGACCGCAGTCTTCTGTCCTGCGCCCTTTGGAGACATAGGATCCAGCTGCCTGCGACCATGCCCCAGACTTCACAGGCATATAACATGAGGGGAATTACAAGAGCTCGGAAAATGTGTAGCATTAGGCAAGAAGTACAGTAGGCAATAGCCCCCTGCGTCCTTGCAGAGAGGTCTCTGATGTGCTCACCCTTGCCCAGCTTAACTCCCAAGTATGTGATCCTTCAGCCTCGAAGTTGAAATGTGGCACACTCTGCGGAGGTGTGGCGCCTCGTTAAGAGGATGACGTGACTCTTGTCCGCATTAATGAACATTTGCCAATGCCAGCACCACTATTGGACGAGGCGAAGGTGTTGCTGTATGGGGTTGAAGGCTCTGAGAATGTGTTTGTTGGCCAACAGGGTAATGTTGCGGAATATGGGCTTCTTGATGCGCAATATCACAAAACTATGCCAACTTGACCTGAAGAAATATACTACTGGATCAGAGAGGAACGCGGGTAATGGAACAGAAGTGCTATCTATGAAACAATGGAATGTAAGTGCAAATTAAGTAGTGGAATAATTTAAACAAAGGAGACGTATTTCTTTTTCCTCATTCCTTTTGGTTGATATCATTAATGGAAATCAGTATTTAAAACAACAGTGAAATCACCAGAAATTTGTGACAACTATTTCCAGTAAAATCCAATGCCTAAAGCATTCTGATTGTTAATCACCTGCCTCATGTAACTCTTGTAAAACTTTGCATTTGTTTCATAAACGTACACAATGAAATATATTCCCATTTAAGCTCATTTACATATTGGACAAATGCACAAGCTTATGATTACACAGTTATTTCAGATTAGACAGTTTATGCCTCTAAACGTAACTTTGTATTTCTTTTAACCTCTTGAGTGACAGCCATTTAAAAGCTCCGCAGGCCGAGAACGGATACCCAATATCCAGCGCAGGGCATTTAAATTGTTAAATGTGCTAAAAGTGCTTCCTAAATACACAGTTGTATTTTGCGTAAATTTTAAGTTATTTTAATGAAACAAAAACAGGTATAAAACTCATTATATGCAGTATACATGTACATCATCAGCAATGTTGAGTTGCATTTACAAATCGTTGAAATGGCACTATTTGTTTCACTGTGGTAAAAAGTTAACTTTGCTTTGTCGAAGGCGCCTAATATAATTTCTCGGAAAGAAACAGTAGTGGACCCATTGTATGTGTGAGCTATGCGTCAGCAAATCACAGTACAATGTGAAATACAACACTACTGTATGCGTGGTTTATGAGTCATCAGAATAAAGCAGGTTTGCAATTTTTCCTTACACGTGTTTCGTAACTTGGATATAGCCTACAGGCTCCGTTTGTTTCTTTCTTGAAATGCATACGTATACTTTCCTGCTTGTAGCTGAAGTGAGAAGCTTTTGAGTGTTACATCTCAGAGCTAAAACATGGCATCAACAAGCAGTGTTGCACAAAGGTTAGCGAGTGGTGGAAGTGTAAGGGCTTCTGAAATTACACACGATAATGTGGAGGACTTCTTGCCGTGTGACAGCGATTTGGATATTGATGGTGAATTTTCCGAATTTGAGGGGGGTGTGGAGGATATAGGTACGAGTAGCAGTGAGGAAGAATGTGACCAACTTCCTTCAGGTGTTCGTGAAGAGTCAGCATTGTGGAGTACTGAAAACAATTGCAATACAAACAGGCACATCTTCACGAGCACAGGGTCTGGTGTTCAATCCCAGGCTCAGCTGACTTCTGACAGCCAACCAATTGACATTTTTACAAAATTTTTTACTACCGACTTAGTGTTTCTCATTGTTTCGGAAACAAATGTATATGCGTGTAAGGTGAAGGAAGACCTGCTCTCTAAAGGTAAATTAGGGCCTAAGAGCAGAATTCAAAGGTGGACAGAAGTAACACTCAATGAGATTTACAGGCTAATTTGTCTAATTATACTTATGGGTGTTATTCGTAAACCTGCATTATACATGTATTGGTCCACAGATGACATGCTAGCTACTCCTTTTTTTGGAAAATGCATGTCAAATAACAGGTTTACGTCAATTTTGCGGTTCCTTCATTTCACCTGCACAGAGAATGTAAATGACAAACTCCACAAAATTAGGCCTGTTTTCGATTATATTATTTCAAAATTTAAAGAAAATTATGTGCCTGGTGAAAAGGTCACTGTTGATGAAAGCCTAATGCTTTGGAAGGGCCGCTTAGGTTGGAAGCAATACATCAAAACAAAAAGGGCTAGATTTGGCATAAAGAGTTTTGATGTTTGTGAAAGTAAAACGGGATATCTTTACAATAGCTGCATTTACACTGGCCAAGGGACTGACAATACTGGAGACAAAGATTTGGGCTTATCTGGCTCCATAGTAATGCACCTAATGGAACCTGTGCTTGATCAGGGTAGGACTGTGTACTTAGATAACTGGTACAGCTCTCCTAAATTATTCATGGCCTTACACAAAAGAAAGACTAATGCAATTGGAACAGTACGTTCAAATCGTATTGGTTTGCCAAAAGATGTGAATACAAAGGAGGTGCATCAGCTCCCACATTTGACCTACCTTGCCTGGCAGGACAGGAGGGTAGTTACGGCATTATCCAATTGCAGCTCTAAGATTTTGATGATTGACACTGGAAAAACAGATGCCCATACCAAAATGTGCATTTTCAAGCCTGACGTTATCCAGGAATACAATATGCATATGGGAGGTGTCGATCTAGTAGATCAGGTATTGCAAGCATATCCCTCTTTACGAAAAACAGTGAAATGGTATAAAAAGGTATTTTTGCACCAGCTGGATATAACCATATACAATTGTTTGGTAATTTGGAGAGCTCTAAACCCACACAAGACAATGACCTACCTGGACTTTCGACTATCAATAGCTCGCAGCCTAATTGAACAATACCAGGTTGAGAGGCATCTTCATACTGGGGGTAGAAAATCCAAAACCCCTGCACCCCTCAGACCGCAAGGAAAACATTATCCTAAAAGGATACCATCAACAGCAAAGAAGTCCCGCCCATCTCGAAGGTGTTTCGTGTGCCGCAAGAAGGGAATCCGTAAGGAAACTGGGATGATCTGTGGCGAATGTGGAGATGTGCCCTTGTGTGTTTATCCCTGTTTTGAGGCATATCACTGCAGAAGGAACATATAAAGGTAAGCCAGTAAAGCATATAGAATTTAATTAAATGTTTCATAACGGGGGAAAATTAAAATAAGTTGAGTTAGATAGAGGATAAATAAGGGTTAAATGCACAAACGCACAGGACGTGTATACACGACCATATCGCTCGTCCGTCATTTTAAATGGACGTGATTTCACGTCCATATCCCTGAAGAGGTTAATAAATGTACATTTACAAAATATGTTCCCGTTTAAGGTTATCTACACACTGCACAAAGGCATGGGCTTATGATTTCAGTTATTTTGGGTTATACGGTTTAAGCCTCTAAAACAACTTTGTATTTCTTTACAAACATGTATTTATGTAATATATTCTCATTTTAGCTTATCTATGTATTGCACAACTGCATGAGCCTCTGAGGCACTGTGACCCTCACTCTTCTCAATCGAGAAAGTCGAAACATAAAATTAATGATCTCTGCCTACAAAACGAAATACATACTCCTAAAAGGACGCCTCAGACGGGATCCTTGCCTTTGGATGGATGATTGCTGCACTGCTAGAACCTGAACAGCAAAGTACCTGGGTATTACCCCAGATGGTCTCCTATTCCGAGCACATGTCTTGGATATAACGCAGAAACCTCACAACACCATGAGCAAAATCTTCAGGCTTGGTAGAAACCATGGCACGATACCATACCATGCTATAAAGTTATTCAATAATACTGTAATGTGTTCTATAGTGGCACATGGTGCCTGGGCACATAGAATGTATCTGCTTCTGTAAAACAACTTATGAGAAAGACCCAGAGGAAACACCTACTACAATTGACAGGGGCATTTTCTACCACCACTCAGTGTCAGCAGGAGTGGGATGCAAGCACAATTGGGTGACTATGTATGACATTCTCCCAAACTTGGCGGCGCCATGGCCGAGTGGTTAGCGCGCTCGCCTACCACCTAGGTGGCCCGGGTTCGATCCCAGGGACTCGCAAGTGGTATTCGTGGTGGACGAAGCGGCGTCAGGGCGGGTTTTCTCCGGGTGCTCCGGTTTCCCCTGCCATCTCATTCCAACGGTGCTCCATCTTCATTCCATGTGTCATCAGTGTCACCGCCTGCGGTGCCATAGTAGTAAAAGCGGGCGTTAAACACAACAACAACAACAACATTCTCCCAAACTTAAAATAACGTCTCAAAATGAAGCACTTGCAACCCTCACGTGGACTGATAAACTACCTGAAAGGTCACTGTCCATATCAGGGTTGCCAACTCGTATGATAATTATGGGGGCATACGATAATTTTAATGTTTCTACACATGATTGCCAACCCGTACAATATACAATAATTTGAATGTATGATAGTTCGATACTGGCAAAATATCATTTTCACTGTTTTGTCACACCAGCGAAATGAAACTAGTTACGACAGCAGCACCACTTTTGCCATCATGGCCTGTCTCCACCAATCTAAGGCAACTGTTTCCAGCCCTACTAAGCCTCCTACCCTTTGTCCTCTTATTGCCAATGTGTCCAGATCTGGTAATCTCAATGAAGAAGGCACTGTTCAGAAAACTGGTGTTCAACGGAGAAAACTCGGAATAAGTGATATTCCGTGTGAAATAAAGAACAGGCCTGAACCTGACAGTTTCTGGGGTGCTGTTAAACACATGTCACCTTGGCGGAAATACTGATTTCAAAGAATTGACACAGTTTGCATTATCAGGGATTTTGTTGCCACACAGAATCACTTCTTGTGAATGAATTTTTTCTAAACTGGATTTAATAAAAACCAAAGTTAGAAACAGATTAGCACTAGATGTGGTAAATTGACTTATTTGGTCGTCTCAGCTTATGAAAGAATGTGGTGGGTCCGAAAATCTGCAAGTCACCAAGAAAATGTTAAGGTTTATCTCAACAACAAATTTGTATAATGCTGCAACAGTTGAGGAAGATGGAACTTTCAGATGAATAGTGCAAGAAACATAAGTACTAAAGTTGTTATACTGGTTGAGGTCATCAATCTTGTAAGTGGAAATCATAAACATCAATACTGTTACATTTTCATAAGTGTTATACTGATATTTTTATTATTGTAGCATTTGGTTTAAGATGTACGATAATTTTGAATAGAAATCTATAATTTTGAGTGGCTGATATGATAATTTTACTTTTAAATGTTGGCAACCCTGGTCCATATGCTTTGTTGTTGTTGTTGTTTGTGGTTTTCTAGTGCCTTGCATCTGGCAATGAAGCCATTAGAATTCGTGCTTTCCAATACTTTTGAACTGTAGTTTCTTCTGATCTTAATGCTTCACAGGTCTTCAAGTGGTCTTCGTTCATTTCTGCTGGATCGTTACACAGGACACATATTGGTGAGGCTGAGATACCTATTCTGTAGAGATGACTTGCTAAGCAGTCGTGATTTGTCAGTAGTCGGAAGGCTGCAACCGCTGTTTTCCTTGGTCTCTGGGGGATTATATCTGCATTTGAAAGTAGTGTAATCCATTTTTTATCTTTGGCATTTGTTTCTATTTCTTGTAGGTATGAATGAGAAAATTTTTTAATGATCAAGCATTTTATTGAGGAATATGAGAAATTGAATTTAGACTTTTGTTTTATTGTTGTGCCTTTCTTTGCAAGTGAGTCTGCAGCTTCGTTCCCCATGACTCCACAGTGTGCTGGAATCCATTGGAGATGAGCAGTCTTATTAACTTTTTGGAGTTGTGTTAACATTTTGTAGCATTCTCTAATTTTTGTTGACTTCTTTGTAGTATTTGAACATATTCCCTGAATTGCAGCTTTAGAATCTGAAAGAATTACTGCCTTGTTAAATTTATTTAAGGGAAGATTTAATAATTGTCGAAGAGCAATGTATATAGCCTCTATTTCTGCATCATAATTTGTTGTGTCTCTGCCAACAGAATGATAAAAGGAAAAATGTGAACACGTAACTCCAGCTCCAGTAAGGTTTTCCTTGGAGGATCCATCAGTATATATGTGCAGCCATTCTTCTGTGGGATACCTAGTATTGATTGTTTCCAGAGCTAGAAGTTTTTGTATTTCTTTTGGTGTGTCTGATTTACTTATTTCCTCTATTAATTCCAAATTGAAGGTAGGTTGCAATAATTCCAATGGATTTTCTCTTATAAGTAGATTTTCTCTGGTGTTAGGAAAGTTCAATTTCGATTTAATCTGTGTTACCTTTTCTAGGAAACTACTATGAGTTTTAAGGATTGAAGGGGGGAGGTTCTCTTCTGTCCATTTAGAGTTTGGCAGTCGTAACATTTTCTCGTGTTGCAGCAATGCTTTATACCTCCATTGATTCCAACTCAGTAACCAAGATTCCTGCAGACTTGGAGCTAAGGAAACACCTTAGCACATGGTATGGGAATGTGCGCTCACACAGACACCCAGAACCACAGCCCTCTCCTACATATGAAAGCAAAACATCTACCAAATAAGGCATAGGAAACTGTGGGCATGGGTCAACAAGATGGCAGATATTTGCTCTACCAAAGCCAGAGTCTTCTATATGAGAAGACCCTGAACTGAAAGAAAAGGGGAAAAGAAAAACCATATTGTAACTTGTATACTGTAAATAATTGTATTCTAAATAGGTATTCTCTCCAAAAATATGAATTAAAATGTAAAATGAATAAACTATGAAAAAGTACAATAACAACAGGAATACAGTCTAGCTTTTAGATTAGATAGCCTTCCCGAATTTCTCACACACACAAAAAAAAAAAAAAAAAAGAACTTGCCTAGCTTTGCTTCCTCAACATGCATTAACTGAGGTCAAGACATAACTGGTTGATAACCATCACTAGGGCTCGGAAGTTCATGCCCTAAAAAACACTGAAATATGCTCTTAAAAACTTGAAAATATGCCAAGAAATATGCACTGTTTAATTAAAACAATTAATGTCCCTTTGCAGTAGACAAGACGAGTTAGTATAAATAATAAAGTTACCTTATTCTTTAGAGGTTGAAGCAAAAGTAGTCCCGCTGCTAGCATTAACTGCTAAATTGCAGTTCACAACCAACACTTTGCACAAATTTTCAACTGTAAAGCATCGTCTGTTGTCTCACAAAACACTTTTGTAACGTGAAAAACTTCTCTCCATGTCACAAGATGTTATCGGGGCATATTTAAATGATGCTAACTGTTTCACAGAGAGAGAGAGAGTCAAGTCTCTTGGTGAGACATGGTTTTCTTTTGAGGATGTCTCGAATACTGCACATCTGTTTATAGCCAGAATTTTTTGAAATTACATAATTCACTTTCTCTTTCACTTTTTGTCCTATGCTAGCAGGAACCAAACTTAGATCACATACTGTTTTTTTTTTCAAAGACAGTAAGTGATTCATGCAAAGGAGATCCTACAGCTTCCAATGCCGTTATGGCTGTTGGTAAGAAAGAAAAATGGGCAGATATGAACCAAGATCCTCTTTTAACCCAGTGCCTGACAGAATATTTTGCACAGTTTGTATAGATGAAGCATCATTCGAATCCAATGAATTGACAACCTCTTCGACTATTTCTAGGTGCTCAGCATAATATAAAACTGCATCGATTCATGTTCCCCATCGATTAACACTGGTGCAGGAAGAAGTCAGATATTAGGTGCTGTTGATCTAAACAACTTAACTCTTTTAGGAGATTTAACAAAAATTATCTTCGTACTGGACACAAATCTATCTACCAATGCGAAAGAACCATTGTCTCAGAAATGCTACCAATATGAAAAATATTATACAGATGAAAAAATAAAAAAAGCATAAAAATCATTAAAATATGCAATATAGGGGCAACAATATTGAAATATTCGTGAATTGCATCATCATGTGCAGTACTGCCAATATGAAAAATATTATCCAGATAGAAAAAAGTAATAAAAAGCCATAAAATCATTAAAATATGCAATATAGGGGCTATAGTATTGAAATAATATGCGTTTATCAAAAATCAAGAAAATATGCAGTTATATGCACCATAAAATCATGTCCAAATAACTGAAAATTCCGTAATTCGTGCACATAATGTAAAAGCATACATTTTTAACCCCTATGAAAAAACATGCAAATGCATGAACTTCCTAGCCCTAACCATCACAGTTAACAGTGAAAAGTGTTGCAAAGCTGTAAGAAATTTTTTATGAAATCCTGGAACTATTTCGGTTAACTTTAGAGAAAACAACTCAGTGTAAGTGAAAGCTGCAATGGAATAAGTTGTTGCTTATGAATTACTCTCACAATATAGCTGAAAATCAGGATCATATGCCTAATACTTATCAAGATAATCACGTAACTTTGCAGTAACATTGGTTTTCATGTAAACTATGCAAGTAAGAGCAATATGCGCTGGTGAAAGTTTCATACTTATTTTACTTCCAGCCGGTATATATATATATTTTGTTTTTCTTTTTGGGGCGAGTTAGTTTTAGCATTTTTCAACCAACAGATAGCTCCCAATCTTGAATGAATGTGCATATTTTTCTCAAGAATGGTTCTATTTACATACATGAAACTTCTTAAGGAATTTAAAAACACTTGTACAAATATATTCAAGCATGTATGAAAGCTTATTTTCTAAAATTGTGATTTATAGAATTTTTCAAAATACATTTTGTCTTATATCTCAGTTCCAATATGATGTGGCATTGGACTATCTGATCCCGAGCCCTTCAAGTTTACTTTCTGGTCTCATATATAACATTTCCTTTTCTGTTCTCCATGGTTCATAAATAAAAAACGAAGCTTGAGCGCCAAATAAAATTTTCAAGATCGTAATCAGCAATAAACAATTACCATAAAGGATTTCTACCGCAACTTTTTCAATAACAGTATGCAAGAACCGAACCATTAACAAGAATTTAGTTCAGTAAGTTCGATGCTATCATGTATGGACTAAATGCACATTATTGTCATTTTTGCGATGGCACAACCCAAAATTATAGTAAAGCAGATTCACTATAACTGGTGGTGAGAATTATTTATTTTTTGTTTTCCACATACAAAGGTTGGTTTTGCAACTGACCGAAAGTACATAAATATGCACTTCGTCACATTTGCATGTTCTCGTTTTTATGCTTTGCGCCTTTTGTCATGTTTTGTTTTATTTAGCATCAGTAACCCTAAAAACCAAATTGGCAGTGTGTCTTGAGATCAACAAACTGACCACATTACTGCTTGGAAATATTGCGTTAGGCCAAATGAGTGAAACCATGGAGAAGTTTGTATTTTCAGTCTTTACTTATCCGTGCGAATTACCCCTCCTTCTCTTTCCGAACTAAACAATGTATTACCTATCTATTTAATTACACTAGATACATTCAGCGCCGGCTCGAAATACTTATCATGTGCATTTATATCTGGTTTCAATTCTATTGCTTTTGGTTAACCTCTTATTAATGACGGAAAACTTACCAGTTCCATCTCATTATTACATGCAAAATATGACGTTCTGTGTAGACAACACACTTCTGTTTTGAAAATAACTTCTTACACGGTGTTTTTTATCTCGTGCTATTGCTACGTTCTTACGTTGCAAGATTGTAAGTGCTAATCCCAGGACCGGAATCCTGATCTATAACACACTGCTTCTTTCCAGCGTGTTCGCAGCTAAATGGCTAACACAGCACAGAACACCTAGTAGTAACACGTAATGTGGCGAAGTCCGCTAAGTCACAGACTGGTCTGTCAACTGGACTAGACACTTCCGGTTCTGCATCGAGCTTCCAAAAAATTCCGAGGAGAACCAAACATTTCGAGCGCTGCACGTCTCTTTGTACCGGATGTCAATGGAGGCAGAGCGAGTATCAGTGATGCCAATATTCGTTATTATGGGAGTATCGCACTGTGAAACAATTTAATAGAAAATTCTGAATAAAACAACAAAAAGAAGGAATAAATCATACAACAAAAGGAATTACCGAATGACTGAACTGAGTCAATCCCAAATATGCATAAATTACAGACCTAGTTTCGTAATTTAATGGAGTGTAAGTTGGTGATGCGACACGCAGTGATGTAATTTAAAAGTGATTTTTGTTTCGAAATATGGTTAACGTTTTGTGATATTATTAACGGCAGCGAAGCGAAAATAAATCTGGAAGAATATTCTTGTATTTGTAAAACTCGCAAGATTTTAAATATGTGCTAGAGCGTGTTCGGCTATTGGGTTTAGTTCAAATTCTGCCGTGTGAGGACGCTGTCGCTGCGCGGTGACGGAGGGGAAATGGAGGGGAAACGGAGGGGAAGTAACTATGTCAGTGTCAGTGGCGGTTGTCGGTCACGCACAGATGTGTTTCCCCTCTATTACGTATATTAAGTCGGGGAGTTGTTGTATTTCACCAAAAAATATGTTTTGAGGTCCCCTGAATAAGTAGATTAAAAACCAAAGTTGTTATTTATAATATATAAATATATAAATGCGACACGAAGATTTAAAAGAAAAGTTCTTCTTTAACCTTAGATTTAAATTTCTCTATTACGTATATTAAGTCGGGGAGTTGTTGTATTTCACCAAAAAATTCATTGTCGAGATTTAACCGGAAATATATGTTTTGAGGTCCTTTGAATAAAAAAATTGAATTTTTTTTACAAAAGTTCCCGGAAATATATGTTTTGAGGTCCCCTGAATAAGTAGATTAAAAACCAAAGTTGTTATTTATAATATATAAATATATAAATGCGACACGAAGATTTAAAAGAAAAGTTCTTCTTTAACCTAATCTACCCTTTACATGAAACATTTTTCTTAAGCTTTTATTGGCTTTATCACGTTTTTGTGAAAGAAAAATGAAATTACAAGTCGTATGGGAGCGTAGTAAAATTATTTCGTGCGCGTTAATATGGATATGGTGTGTAATAAGCACTCGGAAGGAGTCGAAAAGTGTGACCGTTAACCGTTCTTCTTCCTTACCTGATTACCTTCCCCTTATGTAAGTCTTACAAGCCAGTGCTTAGGGCCAGGCGTCTATCGGGGATCACAGGAACGTATGGACCGGACAGAGTGAACACCTGGAAGCGGGTGGTCAGCCCAGCACCAGTATGATGATGAACAGGATGATATGAAATGCAGGCGAAATGCATGATTTGAAAGGTGATGATTGAGCAGTTGGTGGAATTAGTGGCGAGGGAAACCGGAGAACCCGGAGAAAACCCGACCAGACGCCGCTTCGTCCACCACAAATACCACATGCGACTCCCTGGATTCGAACCCGGGCCGCCTAGGCGGTAGGCGAACGGTCTAACCGCTCGGCCACGGCGCCGCCTTGTCAATTAAATCCAGACAGAAAATTCTGAGAAATTTCTGCTGCCAAGTTACATTCTTATTAAGTATCTATTTGTTGCACACTTTTACTTTTTTATGCAATATTTGAAATTCGGGTGTTCTAAAAACCTTACAGCTATAAGAAATGCATTTTAATGCAGAACATCTTATTTCAAGTTAAATGTGTTCAGGAGCACTCATAAAATATAAATTAATACTAGAGGGAGATGGTTTTCTGAAGAAAATGTTGAAGTCCCCGCGCACTAGGGTGACCCAATAGCCGAACTCAGCAATCGCTCGCCTCGCAAGGAAAATATGCCAAGTCCCCGCGCATGCGCACTAACGTCACCCAAGAGCCGAACTCTGAAATCGCTCGCCTCGCAAGGAAAATATTCTAAGTCCCCGCGTACATAAGGTTGGAAAACTTGAACTCTCCCTTTCACACACATTCTTCTGAGTGTTGCAAGTCAAAATGAAGCCGTGAATTTTATTGAAATGTCACTTTTCTTGTTACACGATCTCTAGACATACAAAGGACCGAGAAAGTCACTTGAGTATACACCAAAACATTTATTTACTTTCTCTACTTCCTACTTACTGTTACTTGGGGAAATATTATATTCCACTCGAAAATTCGATATTGAGATTTCACCGCAAATACTTGTTTTGAGAACCCCTGAATTACAAAATGAAAAGAAACACAAAGCATATTTTTCTGCTACTACCACGTAGTTGTGGAAGCATATTTCAACCTAAAAATTCGACATCGACATTTCACCAGAAATACGTGTTTTAAAACTCCCTGAATCTATAAAACAGCACGTTTTGGAAAGGATCTCTGTGTGAGAGGTATCTCTCTGTTTTGAATACTCGCCGAACCCACAAAAATGGTTTTCATGAGTATAAAGTTTTGTATAAGGTCTTTTCGTTTGTCATATACTGTTCACACACACACACACACACACACACACACACACACACACACACACACACACACACACACACACACCTCTTTCTAAAAATGCTGTTTTGGATTCAGGGGACCTCAAAAATATTTCCGGCGAAATCCCGACATCGAATTTTTTGGTAGAATACAATACTTCCTCTACTAGAGAAAATAAAAATGATGAGAAAAAGACAAAAGGCGTTAAAAAAAGCCAAATATGACTTCATATGACCAATGAGAACTGTATAATATTAAACACCATTGATAAAATCGTGCTTTGCTTATATTTTCCACGAAAGTAAAACACAGCGAATCAGCTATAGTTCGAATCTACTCTGCTTAGAATGATAACATTAATAATAAGTAACAGTAGCTTTATAGTTCATGAACTATGAGTCAGCAAGAAAAGTCCACTCGAAAACCTATTTAGGCATGTAGTTGTTAGAAGATTGGAATTGAAAGTTTTTGCTTTCCCATTTTACTATTAAATTCACTTTTGCATTCATTGCATTTCAGAATGGTGCATATTACAAAATGAACTACTGCAGTGCTCGACATCTCCAGAAGTGCATCTTCAGGACTATGGCACAGATTTCCTTCATTTATCATTTGAAGTAAGTTATATTTAATACATTTCCACTTTGCTGCAATAACCCAATGGCAGACTCATTGCTACATCTTTAGTAAATTATCTTTTCTCTAATTTTATTACTGTGAGAGATTAGTGCATACAATCTGAATATTGTGGGTACAGCATTATGACATGGCTTAGGATCACATGCTAAGATAAAGTTCTTTGTAAAATAATATTGCCGTTTTATCAAGGAAATCATTTAAATTTCAAACTTCGGTAAAGAAAGATGTGGTAAAATGTGTGGTATTCATACTTCATAAGTTGTAGCAATGTTTCAGTCTGCACTATCCTAATATTGTTGTGACTTTACTGGTACATAGCTTACGGTATCATTTCTTTGAAGAACCATTGATATGAGATTAAAGCGGGGTTCCCACAGTCCAAACTTTTTGTATCCAATGAAATTGTACACAAAAGAAACAGTGTCTGTCATACTGATGAATTTTGGTCCAACACAAATGACAGTTCACGTAGCAGGTGTGAAAAATAAACATGGCAGAAGCAAATATTAATTTAGCGATTACTATATTAAGTATAGGTTTGGGATATATTTCCACAGGTCTATGTAGGAAGAAAATATATATTACAAGTAAAAGATGGTGGGCACGGTCATGAGAACAGGACACAGGCCAGGGTATATTGGGTCTGCTACAGAACGAATTGAGGTTAGAGGAATTGGAAAATTATGGCAGTTTTCTACAAATTGGCGAAGCTTTATTTTGTAACGGGATCGTGACTTGGGGCGCCGTTTGTAGCGGTTTCTGGACGTTGGGTGCCGGATTTAGGTAGGCATGAGAGGATGTTTCTCGGGCGCGAGGTTAGATGACAACACAACACAGGCTTTTACTAAGTTTATTCTTCAACACTTCATTTGCCTCGAATTTCCGACCTGAGCAAGTTTCTGGTGCTTCTCTCTTAGGTTGCTAACTGCTTTACGTTCACTAATCACCGTTGCACTTCACACCTCGACGTTTCTTTTTGGCGCGAGAGCTATACTCATTTAGCGATACCAGGTTTACACACTTCTAGTCACATCGCCACCCAGACTCAAACTGTCAGACCGTTGCACTTTACACCTCGACGTTTCTTTTTGGCGCGAAGCTATACTTATTTAGCGCTACGAGGTTTACACTCCTGGGCACATCGCCATTCAGACCCAACTGTCAGACCGTTGCACTTTGCACCTCGATTTCCCATACTGTCCATTCGATACATTATTTAACTGTTTAATGAACTCTAATGTGACTAATTAAGGACATAGATTTGATTTCTTTAGTTCTAGAGGCCTTTAGAAACTTGTTCAGGTCAACCTACTTTCAAAAGGCAATTTCTTTGCACAATACCAAGTTATACTTATATCTAAAATCTTATATTTATGTACATTCTTAATCTAAAATTACAAATATATACGTAGAAGTTCCCGTCTCAAATGCGCCGGATTTTGTAACAAGAAAAACAGGAAGATCTTTGAGAGATTTCTCCTTTTTTTTTTGGTTACCAAATTCTATTTTCCTCCGAAGTCCTGACTTCAGCTTAACCTACACATGAAAATGTCCACTTCCTCGTAGTATACCTTTGCTTTCAATTATCTACCTGTCTTGGACTTTCACCTTCTTCCTTTACAATATCACACATATAGGTCACTGACACAGGTTCTCCTTGTCTACCTGGCCCATGTAAACACAAGGGTTCAATGTCTTCCAGGGTCCCTTAGTTCATAACCAGAGTTTCACATAATGACATTGTGTACTTCTAATCTACTCACATTTACAAGCTACTAATTTTACATTTTCTTTTTTTTTTTTTTTTTTTTTTTTTTTTTTTTTTTTTTTTTTTTTTTAATTCTTAAACCAGTGTTTCATATAATGACATTCTGCACTGCTAATCTAATCACACTTACGAGCTACTAATTGTACACTTATTTCTACCTATTTTCACCTATATCCTTCCAAGTTTACCATTGTTTCTTCATCTGTCTTTTTAAACTTATTTACCGCTTCGCGCGTATTTTAAACCATCATTTTCATTTCAATTGTTGCTTGTTAGTGTTTCCCGCATCTTCGGTCTCCCTTTGATAAGTAATTAGATCAAATTTACAATTACTGTATGATACAGTTTACACTTTTAATATCATTTATGTAATTTCTGTCATAGCCGTAATCAATCTGTGATTTCCTTCCATTTTTCATTTAATAAGTACTACAACGAGTTATAACGTTCCAGCAATTAGGACTCTAATCCGGTTTTAGCATTTTTCTACCTTTCTCGCCTTGTGCATGGCTTTGCATTGGTCTACTTTTGTTTTTATTTAGTTATTTATTTTCACGGTCAACTTATCATTTTTATCTCAACATACTTTTCGGCAGCTTCTACTTCAATTGTTCTTTTATAAGTTCGCGCATCTCAAAATACTTTTCGGCAGCTTCTACTTCAATTATTCTTTCATAAGTTCGCGCATCTCAGTTCACTTTTCGGCAGCATCTACATAAATTATTCTTTCATAAGTTCGCGCATCTCAGTTTACTTTTCGCCGCTTCTACATCAATTGTTCTTTTATATGTTCGCGCCCACTCTGTTAATGAATTGGATCTCCACTATTCTATCGGTTCGAATCCCCTTTTGTTTCATCTATTCCACGGTCAACTTTATTTATTCATTTTTTTTTCTCAGTCTCTTTTCACGCCGGGTACTTAAGTCAATTTTTTTTTCAAGCTATTTAGTAAAATAGGTAAATAAATCTTTCCTTGTTACTCTCTACTGTTTTCAATCCCGTAACTCGGTTCATTGGCCGTAAATACAGCTGGTTCGGTCGTCTGTCGTCCCTTTTCGCCTTGGTGTGGTCACAATGAGGACCGTGGCTATCCGCCTGCCCCTTATCTATTGTAAAGATCTTTACTACGCGTTTCACAAATGACTGTTGGTTTCGTGTATCAATATGGATTTCCCCTTTCGTTTTCTTTCTGATCTTATGATTCCTTTTGCCTTTTTCGTCTTTCTTTTTCACTCGTTCCGCGGCCAATTTCCTAAGCATTAATTTTATCTTACTTTGTGTAGTCGCATCCCAGTACATATTGATAAACATTTGCTTGGAATGCTCGTAAAAGCAATTTTCCCCCAAAACAAGCCTTAACCACGTCAGAGATCTATTTTTCAGAGCCTTACGCACAACAAACATTTTGAGCTGTTCCGGTATATCCTTTATCTCGAAATAGCGGTCTAAGTCGATAAGGAATTGCTTAGGATTTATGTCCTCAGACTCTTCAAAAATGGGAACAGACACTTCATTCAGTAATTGGCCATATTGACTAAGACTATTTCCTGTATTAGACGGGTTCACGTGGAAGGAGCTAGGTGTCACATTTTCTATAGCTACAGCCTCATGCTGTGCGCTATTTACAATTGAGTTATTTCCATTACTGTCAACTGCGCTTGTCGCATTACCATTATTAATACTTCTTAATTGTATCTCTATTCTCTCTACAGATCCCTGGATTTCCACTATTCTACTCTCGTTCTTTTTTGAACGGTTATCTACCTCTAGATGAGCTAATAGCTGTCTCTCCGTGTTTTCCTTAAGTTTATTAATTTCTTGTCCCTCAGCTTCTAATTCAGCGTGCACTACCTGCAAAGTTTCATTTACCTCCCCATGCACTGCGTTCTTAATAGCTGTTAGCTCATCCGTCAGCATTTCCCTAGTTTCTACATTTTTTCTTTCACACATCTCTTTCATACGTTCTAAATTTTCGTCTACGTTAATTCTAAAGGAATTTAACCCTTCCTGGATTTCGGAAATGCTCCCCTGCTGTGTATTTAATTGCTCCCTCATTCTCTCCTCAAATTCCTGGTGCTTGTGATCTAAATGTTCTTTGAGCTTTGATTCTTGGGTCCTAAATCCTTCGTCTAAGAGTTCTTTAACTTGACCACCCATATTCTCTAATCTACTACTCATTTCGTTTAGTTCTTTACCCTGACCACTAATTTTACTTTCCAATTTCTCACCCATTTCGTTAACCTGACCACCCATATTCTCTATTCTACTACTCATTTCGTTTAGTTCTTTACCCTGACCACTAATTTTACTTTCCAATTTCTCACCCATATTCTCTATTCTACTACTCATTTCGTTTATTTTTTCCAAGAGTATCTTAAAGCAATCTCCCGAAGTATTCCCTACTGCGTCGCTGCTCTCAGCACTGTTTTCTTTACTCTGTTCTAACGACTCCATTTTGGTATTTCTACTTAGCTTTCCGCTACGAAGGAGCATCTATGTAAAATTACCTTATTCTAATCTTCCCCATTCAATCATACAGTATATAATGTCCTCTCATTCTTCCACACATTTGTTTCCATGCATTTACTATTTTAACTGTGATATATATTGTATTTACATAGGATTGTTTTGTTTAACTCTAACCTTTCGGTGACTTGCGTTGCTGGGTTGATGTGGTCGTCCTCTGATGTTGATTGTCTCGCTTGTTGAAACAGCACCTCGTGCGCCTTTCCTCCGAGGTCTTGAGGCTGTTTCCTGTCGCTCGTGATGTTACTTGGTCGTCGGCTCCTTTTCGCGTCCACGGCTTCTACTGCTGTCCCTGGGTTGAAGTTCGCCTTCTTCCTACGCGTCGATTTATTCTCGCCGAGTCAACTGCTTCCCTCGGTGATCCTCTGGTTGTCATTCTTTGTCGAGCCACCACGTTGGGATGCCATTTGTAACGGGATCGTGACTTGGGGCGCCGTTTGTAGCGGTTTCTGGACGTTGGGTGCCGGATTTAGGTAGGCATGAGAGGATGTTTCTCGGGCGCGAGGTTAGATGACAACACAACACAGGCTTTTACTAAGTTTATTCTTCAACACTTCATTTGCCTCGAATTTCCGACCTGAGCAAGTTTCTGGTGCTTCTCTCTTAGGTTGCTAACTGCTTTACGTTCACTAATCACCGTTGCACTTCACACCTCGACGTTTCTTTTTGGCGCGAAGCTATACTTATTTAGCGCTACGAGGTTTACACTCCTGGGCACATCGCCATTCAGACCCAACTGTCAGACCGTTGCACTTTGCACCTCGATTTCCCATACTGTCCATTCGATACATTATTTAACTGTTTAATGAACTCTAATGTGACTAATTAAGGACATAGATTTGATTTCTTTAGTTCTAGAGGCCTTTAGAAACTTGTTCAGGTCAACCTACTTTCAAAAGGCAATTTCTTTGCACAATACCAAGTTATACTTATATCTAAAATCTTATATTTATGTACATTCTTAATCTAAAATTACAAATATATACGTAGAAGTTCCCGTCTCAATTTCTCAACCTTTTACATCCTGTAGAAGGCAATATTACACACCAGGACACAAATATGAGACAAACTATTACTGTGCGAAAGAGATAAGGTACAATTGTAATGGTTTTAATCTTAGTATACATGGACAGGAGATTTGAACTCATTTCATAATGTAAAATTTGGACATACTGTTAACTAGGTTTCTTATTATTTATGAAATTTAGCTATGTAATGGCCACCTTAGTAATATATGTTAATGGTCATGAAAAATTGTTATTGAATCTGGCAGAAAAAGTTTAAAACGTTTTATTAAAATACCCATCACATTAAAAGAACCATGAGCCATACGTATAAAACAGCTGACTATATGTTGCTTCTGCAGTCTGCCATATTGCTTTGTTACTGACGCTGATTTGACTATTGTCAAGTTGTTTGGTGAAAAAATTAGATACAACTATATCACATTGTATACAAACAGATTGGATACAAAAAATAGGATAGAAATTGTATGCAACAAAATTGTATCCAACTCTCGATGTCCTACAATGGTCTGTAGTTGTATACAATGCTTTGGACCAAAATGTTAGAACGTGGACATCAGCATAAGTAAAAATATTGAAATAAAGAAACAAGTTTATGGTAAATAAGTGGCACTACAATGTTGCATTTACAAAATTAGAGAAGTTTTGATCTGTGTTGCTGAGCAATGAACATACAATAGTTGCTGAAAATGAAGAGAGAATGTGTTATAAGTGTCAGGATATTTTATAGTTAGTGATGGACCAACTAAATTATAGTATCCTGAAAAAACTAAATGTCATTCGGTTTAGCCATTCATATAAACATGTTGAAATATAATTGGACCAATGAAAACAGTTTTCTTTTCAATATTCATAGAGCTGTTGTTACAATAATTGTATTTGGTTCTGTGTTGCATTAAAATTATATTTGCAGCAGAGGTGTAAACAGAGTTTTCACGTGGCCCAGAAACAGAACTTTAGCCACAAAACTGTAATTAATGATCTTAGATATACTCTTACTCAGTCATTTATTGCTCAATTTATTCAGAATGCTTGTGATTGTGTTAGGTTATGTAAATATACTTTTTGACATTGCACAAGGTGAAGTATAATAGCTGTTTGACAGTTTGTTGTTGGTCGAGATCATTTAATAGTTTGGGGTATAATTACAACAATGCTATTCTTGTGTTAGAGATATACACAAGAAGAAATTAGTTTTTTATGGATGCATTTTAACTAATATAGTTCTCAGCGTCCCATACTATGTTGAGAATGACAGATTGCTTAATTTTGCTCAGAGGTCTCCTTAATTAGGCTTGAGCTCTTTTTTGTGCTGCATGTCTACGACACAGGATACTTCCCTTCTGAAGGAAGTTGTGCTAGAAAATTTTATGCCTGAAAATCCTCGCCCTCAGCCACATTCAAACACCCAGGGCACATATCTAAAATAAACAATCAGTGTGCAGCCAAGTCATACCAACAATATAGAAACAAATCTGTGTTGTATTAAGCAGGCTTAGAAACTATAATTTAATATGTTTTGAATTGATCAGGTTTGTGAAAAGAATAAGATTTACTCCGACATTCCAACTCCCACAAGGAAAAAGGATAGCAAAGGATATAAAATGTGTCAGTAGTACTATAGAATACACACTAAGAGTAGGAAATTGTACCAAACTAAATTTTGATTAAGATGGGACTTGATATCGTTATGAAATACTGATGAATTATTTGCACTGTTTCCTGTTGTTTGTTTCAGGAGAGCATAATTGGATTTGGCAGCACCTACCTTGGATAGTGTTATATGTATTGTGTATATTTTGCATACTGCTTGGTTGCCGACACTGTCTCATGTACTAATTTTAAGCGTTCAAATAAACTATGAATGCCATATGAGACAATCTCAAATTTCAGGTCTTTCTCTTAATACATTCTTTGGTAAACTTGTGCAGAGAATAATGTATATATCAAAGTGTAATAGCTTTTCAAAATCTAATTAAACATAGGCATTAATATGACTTCTTTGTTTTCTTTTTGAAATAGTGCTGGTTTTTTTGTACATAGTTGTTGGTGTATTTTCATTTAGAATCTATTTAGTTTATTTCTTGGTCACTAAGGTTGTCTTTCAGAAGTCTGTTTTAACATTATTACTAATTTACTGTGTACAAAAAAAATTGCATTACACATAACTTTGTGACATCCTTTCCTGTTTTCCTCCGCCATTAACTCAATGTGTAGTTATAATTGCTGTAAGCTTTGAAATTCTTGACAGAAAGAAAATATATTGCATAAGCTCAACAATTTGTGTGCTCTGACACATTCCATCAGCTTACTAAAGTTATGATTAATTGGACACATAACTATTCATACATAGAAAAAAATGTCAAGTTTAGAAGTGGCTTCTTCTTGCCGATCTTATATTCAGGAATTAATTGAACTTCTTTCGAAGTCACATCTCGCGCACTCATGAATTGTTTACAGCACATATCACATATTAGCGTAATACGCGTTACATCAGCTACGTGGATAAGAATCGTTTACCGCATATGGCTTCCACGTAGCTTACGTAACGCGTATTAGGCTAAGATGTTAATATTCGAAAAGTGCCGTAAACTATTCACGAGTGCGGGAATTGTGACTACGAAAGAAAATCGGCAAGCGATGCTGGCAAAGAGGAGGGGAGGAGGTGACGTAGCGCAGCTCAGTCGATATAGAGGCTTACGGCATTATCGACGGAATCGTTAGTTCGCAAAAGAACCGGTCGAAACACCTGACATCAGCGCCATTTGTGACCTCAGCGCATCCTAATGCGCAAAATCGACTGTCCACTTCACTATCGATATACAGTTCGCTCTTGTTTTCGGGGTATTGTTAATCAAAATGTTGTAACCTATGTGTTACTTGGCAAAGCTATATCGACTATGGTTGCCAGAGCGCTGCGTTCGCTTGTTACCTGTTTACTAGAACAGCGAACTACTAATAACTTGGCGTACAGAAATGCAAAACGAATGATCCCACGTGCCTGTGATGTACGATACCTTGCTGTTCTGAAAACATAATTGCATCTGAACAGAGTGTACATACACTGAGTCGCCGTGTATGTGCGATAGGCTCGCGTAAACAACGCCGCAGTTAAACACACTTTCCGATACGCCTCATGGGTTTGTCACCTAGTACTTTATGCTTCCCGCTCCCGGGTACGTTCTGGTGTACATTCTCGGCATATTGTAAAACAGCATTTATAGTATCACCCATGCCTTAAAGGCCTTCATCCATTATTTTTAGAGCCCTAGCTGGTCGCGCCGACGCTGTTGCCACGTCTTTTACTTCAGTCACTGAGGAGTAACTCGAGCAGTATCTTCAACAACACTGAGTGAAGCAGTGTAAACGACTTGGCAACAGTGGATTATTTCACTAAGAGTATATTGAAAGGACCCTCTGTTGTGTTCATGTCATGTCGTTAGCAGTGGAAGAAGGTTGAGGGACAGTTTTACAGCTTCTTGGAGGCTTCGATGAATGGCTGTGAAACCAGAGGACACCGTTGTACACTGTCGACCAGGGCGTGGCTACTCCAGGCTGAAAGTTCTCCGTACATACTATATCTTCTAGTGTCGACATCGGGATGAGCATCAGTTTAGTTAATAATACTTTGTAGGAGTGGGAAAACTCCAGAGGGACAGTTAACAAAGGGGGATTGCTCTGTATGAGGCCCTTTATCAGTAAACCGGAGAGCAACTCGGTATAGGTGGATATTGTCACAGACTGTACGCAAGATTTCTAGTTAGTATTTTCTCTGTAATTTTCTGATTTCAAATATAGGAAAGGTTCTTGTTTTCATTTTAGAATTTTCATGTTAATATTTAACAGCGTTCATTATCAAATTTGTAGTTTCATTTTAATATTTATAGATTACTATCTAACGGAATTCATTTTTAAAATTATTGTTGTCTTTAATAATTGCTTGTTAATGTTTAACACCTTTCATTATAATAAATGTTATGGTATGCTGTAGTTTGTTGTGTTACTTGGTAGTATCCTGTCACGATCCTGCGGAATACGTTATAAAGGAAAGGGAAAGGGAAAGGTAGTAGGTGTAAGTAATACGCCAAAAGGAGGCGTAACACTGGTAGCAGAGCCATTTTGTCCTACATACACGTTTTAGTGTCAGTGGGAACATTTAACAGGATACTACAAAGTACACAAAATAGTGTTTGAGGTCAATTATATTGTCAGTGTCATAATGGAAATTGTATTTCAGCCCGAATTCCTCCATCGTACGGAGTTGGAAAGAGAACTGAAAATAAGACAGATAAAATATGATTCAAAAGTACAGTAGTTGAATTGGCCAGAAGTTTACGAGAAGCATTAAACCAACCAGGCGCAATTAATCTCGGAGCAAGTTTTGATCCGGTACAGGAAATTGGACTTTGTGAGGCGAATGTTATAATTTATTTGATGAAATGTTAAAAGAACTTAGTTTATCGGAAATCACACCGAGTCAGAAACGAAGAATAGTTGGAAGTTTAAAGTATTGGAGTTTTAGGATAAAGGAAAATGCACGATTGTTAGAAGGAGAAAATAATGAACAGTTTAATAAGTTGGGGAGGCGCTTGTCGTCATTAGTAACACAATTAGATGCCACCGGAATTGAAAATAAAGGAGCAAATGGTTCAGGAAATACTGAGAATATCAATCCAGAGCTACTTCACGTTAAATTCACGAAACTTGTTGTACCGAATCCATGGCAAGCGTTCTTAGCGTCATTAAAAATATTTGAGGTAAAATCACCAGACGACATATTTGATTTTCTCATTTGTTTGGTGAAAGCTAAAATGCAAGCTGAAGCTTTCCGAACACCACAAGTGACTGTGTTACAGATGTTACAACCTTTTGTAGGCTTGAATTTACAGTCGGTGTTGTTACAAATAATTGCGGAAGAGGGCTCGTTAGGTAGTTCTCATAGTAAGGTGTTACATATGTTTCTGTCATCAGCACAAATTCATGAGCTCCTATATCGACATTTTTTTAGGCTACAACGGACTTCGGAAAGTATTTTAGATTATATTAATCAGCAGAAGTTGGTAGCCCTTTCACTAAAAGTAGTATTTTCAGAAGAAGAAATTGTGAGCAATATATTACAGAATGCAGCTCATATCGAACTCCGGTCATTATTTTTGAGTAAATCAAAGCCCACTACCTTTAAAGAGTTGGAGGAGGTAGCTTTGAAATATACACAATTACCAAGTTTAAATAGGGGCGGGCCTCAGAATCAAATGGGGCAACCACTATCGAATGCCGAACTAACGAAACAAGAGAGTAAACAAGTGTTCGTGTGTTATTACTGTAATAAGCCAGGTCATATGGTAAAAGATTGTGATGTTAAACGGCTTAGGGGAGAGCAGATATTTCAAAACTCGTCCTTGGGGAGGAATTCCGGACAATTAAGGGAGAAGCTGGTTCACGGAATAAATGTAATACAGGGTTTAGTGCATAAAGAATTGCCTTTTATAAAGATAGAGGTAAATAGGATTCCCTCATTGGCCTTGATTGACACGGGCAGTGTAGTAACATTAGTTAATGCACAGCATGTTAAGGATAAGCGTAGAGATCTAATGGTTGAGGAAACACAATTTATTACGGTAGATAGCAGGCCGTTGAAGATTATTGGGTCCTTAGTAATTCCGTTGAAAATTGGAGAGTTTAGTTGGAACTATAAAGTTTATGTGATAGAGGAATTATTTGTACCACTGATCCTAGGAGCGGATTTTGTTAGACATACACAAATGGTAGTGGATTTAGCGAGAGCAAAAGCTTATTTCGATTTTCAACCGAGTATTTATATCCCATTACAAACTTGGTTAAAACAGACGCCAGTGGATAATTGTGAACAAGTTTCAGGAAAAGTATGTACAATATTATCAAATCTTCCCTCGTTGTTTGAAGATATCCGGACCTATCAACGTAACGATAGTGAATTGGGGCCCCTATTGCAACAGGTTGAGGGGGGGGGGGGGAAGGAGTACCAAAATATGTCGTACAGGATGGAGTATTGTGTTGTAAAAATAGAACGCAGGACGCGAAGATTCTGGTACCAAAGAGCTTAGTGCCAGAGCTGTTTACCTATTTTCACGAAGCGCCTTGTGGGGGGCACTTAGGGGGGTTTAAAACTAGAGCTAGGATCAAACAGTATTTCAGATGGAAAGGAATGGATAAGGAGATAACCCAGAGAGTAGCTCAGTGTCGTAGGTGTAAACAGAGCAAGCCTGTAAGGAGTAAGCAAGCGGGGTATTTGGCCTCCAAGGTAGCTGAACGGCCAATGGAGAGATTGTTTGTCGATCACATTGGACCATTTCCGAGGAGCAAGATGGGAAATAAACATGCGCTGGTGGTAGTTGATGCGTTTACAAAATATGTTTGGATACGAGCAGTTCGTGAAGCGAACACCCATAATGTGATTAAGGAATTGCAAGGCATAATTGCTGTCTTCGGAGTACCGGAGGAAGTCGTTTCGGATAATGCCACGTGTTTTCAGTCAAGGGCGTTTAAATCGTTTTGTTGGGGAAGTGGCATTCGTAACGTATTCATGGTACCCTACTATCCTAAGGCATCCCAAAGTGAAAGGGTTAATAGAAACCTGAAGAATGCGTTGATTGCCTATCACTCAGATGATCACACCAAGTGGGACCAGAACTTGTACTGGTTGCAATTTGCATTTAATGCGGCTAGGCACGAGAGCCATGGCGAGAGTCCGTTCAGGTTAATGTTTAAATTCCAGCCTAACTGTCCTCTATCTAATTTATGGGGAATTAAGGACATTTTGCCGGATAAAGTAAGCGAATCCGAGATTCGGGAGACCTGGAAACGGGTCAGACGTAATTTATTGAAGGCTAGAGATAAAGTGGCTAAGTACTATAATGCGGGACGACAATCTCCTCACTTTCAGGTTGGCGATATAGTGTACGTACAGAATCACCCCCAAAGTAAGGCAAGTAATAAGTACACGGCTAAACTCGCCTCGAGATATAAGGGCCCATGGCTTATAGAAGAATTCACATCTCCAGTCTCAGTGCGATTGAGGGAGAGCGGGACTGGAAAATCAAGCTTTGCGCATGTGTCTCAATTGAAGAAATAATAGGAATAGGAATTGTAAACTGAGATGTTCTCCGGGGTAGGCTGAACGGTTCACCTCTTCAAGGCTATTGTTTCACAATAGATTAAAGGGGGGGAGTGTAACGGATTAATTGGGGGGGAGGACGAACGGCAGTTTCAAGAGCCAAAAAGAGAGGGTGGCCGGCAAGAGATGAAACAGCTTGAGATGACGTCAGAGACAAAAGCCGGTTGTCTGTGGGTTTCTACTGCGTGGTTAGTGTGTGGTTGAGAGTCTACCGTGAGATGTGACCAGGTGTGGGTCAGCCATCAGCAAGGGGAAGTAGAACCCGGGCACCAGTGCAAGTGGTTGGCACGGCGATCAGTCGTGGGGAATGCAGGATAGGCGCATAAGCCTAATTCTCCCAGTTACATGTAATTCGACTTGGTGCATGTGGTTCCCTTTGGCAAAGGAGCGGTATGGACTTCTGAGGTGGTTGAGCCAGTTAAGGCTGGTAAGAGACGTCGCCTATGTGCAAAGGAGGCTTCGATGAATGGCTGTGAAACCAGAGGACACCGTTGTACACTGTCGACCAGGGCGTGGCTACTCCAGGCTGAAAGTTCTCCGTACATACTATATCTTCTAGTGTCGACATCGGGATGAGCATCAGTTTAGTTAATAATACTTTGTAGGAGTGGGAAAACTCCAGAGGGACAGTTAACAAAGGGGGATTGCTCTGTATGAGGCCCTTTATCAGTAAACCGGAGAGCAACTCGGTATAGGTGGATATTGTCACAGACTGTACGCAAGATTTCTAGTTAGTATTTTCTCTGTAATTTTCTGATTTCAAATATAGGAAAGGTTCTTGTTTTCATTTTAGAATTTTCATGTTAATATTTAACAGCGTTCATTATCAAATTTGTAGTTTCATTTTAATATTTATAGGTTACTATCTAACGGAATTCATTTTTAAAATTATTGTTGTCTTTAATAATTGCTTGTTAATGTTTAACACCTTTCATTATAATAAATGTTATGGTATGCTGTAGTTTGTTGTGTTACTTGGTAGTATCCTGTCACGATCCTGCGGAATACGTTATAAAGGAAAGGGAAAGGGAAAGGTAGTAGGTGTAAGTAATACGCCAAAAGGAGGCGTAACAAGGGGCTGAACTCAGAAATTTGTGCAGGTGCAGTGGATTTACAAAAAGTGATTTCTCTTCCTTCACTAAGTCACAATAATGTGGCAGCTCTCCAAATACATACAAATTTTGTATCCATGTTGGTAATCATAAACATATTGATTATTTCTAAATCAGTTTTTTGGGCGTTTTTACTCATTTTTTGATCATATGCCAAAATTATAGTGCATATCACATTTTCCTAGAACCTCGACAAATGCATCATCTTCTCATTAAATATGCATTCTCTTTTGTGGTGTATTAAAGGCTTAGCAATGTCTTAAAGCACCTTCAAATTAGTGCTTAAACTTTGGTTTTGGAAATGGCACATTATCTAGAGCAATTAGTTAAAATGTGTAAAGTGGAGTTAATGGAATACTTACTCTCTTACAGCTCAGAAAACCTGCAAATATCTGTATTGAGTTTTGAAGTTAATTTTTTGGAGCTCAAAAAATAATCAATATTTTTGTCTTATATTTTTTTGTTTTCTTTTGACAGACTGTAGAAGGCCGCCAAGTTGATGAAGCAGTTGCCAGCATTTTTCACACAGTCTTATTTCATCGTTCCTTGGGTAAATTTCGATACAAACAAGAAGGCAGCTATTCAGTGGGCACCGTAGGATATGAAGATGTTGATTGCGACTTCATTGATTTCACATATGTAAGATAACCAAATTTGTGCATGTAACTCATGTTGTAAGAGTTAAAGGGTACTCTGTCTAGTTCTGTTGGTTTTTTCCCCCCAATTAAATTATCTTGAGCAGTTAAGCATTAATACATTTGCTCTAAATTTGCATTGTCTTCAACACACAAAATTCTTAGGAACAATTGAAAATCTATCTTGGTGACCCCATTGTATTGAATTAATTAAAAAACTAAATATTTACTGTTACTAGTTACAGATTTTTTTTTTTTTTATCGTCCCCCATCCTAATGTTATATCGGACGGTGAATGAATGAAATGGTGCTCAAATGAGCCTGAGGTCCATGGAGCTTTAAGTTACCCGACATTCATCTCTCAGGAAAAGGGAAAACCTCGGGAAAAAATCTTACCCGGATAACTTACCCTAAGCCACATTCGAGCTCGTGACCTCTTGAACGTAAGGCAGACACGCTAACCATCATGTTACCAAGGCAGGCGTTACAGATTTTGAGTTTGTATCTTAATGTTAAGGCTGTACTTTCATTTTCCTTTGCACATGTAGAATCTTGATTGGTGTATAGTGTTTGTTTTTGGGGGTGAGTAACCATGACTCAGGAGATACATATTGTCCAAAAATGTATTAGACAGTATATTCTTGTCTTGTAGAGAATATTTTATTAGTTCTAATGTTTTCGCTATGTACAAATTGTATATTTTCAAATCTTTGGAGTTGATATTTATTAAGGGACGGTACCATGGCCGAGTGGTTAGATGTTTTACCTGTGATCAAGGCGGCCTAGGTTTGATTGCACGGACCTGTATGTGGTATTCATGGTGGATAAAGTGGCATCAGGGTGGGTTTTCTCCGGATTCTCTGGTTTTACCTGCCACTCATTCCACCAACTACTCCATTCTTTCCCTTCACCTATTTTGCCTGCATTTCATATCTGTCCGGTCCATAGATTCGTCTGCCCGCCCCCTCCCCAACAGGCATCTGATCCTAGGTGCAGGCATGTAAGTCCTAGGGAATATTAGTCCTACATATGGGGAGGGTAATCAGATAAAGAAGATATTTATTAACAGAAATTATTTTCTTAGAAATGTTGGTTTTCATATGGGTTACCCATATGAGGCATAATTTTAACATTCCTGTGCATCACTCTGCAAAATTTAAGGAATCCTCTATGGTTTATGGGTTGAAATTGTCTAATTTATTGCCGTATATGTTAAATCTCCTACTAATTGCATGTATTTTATAAGTAATCTTAAGAAGTATTATCAAATATCTATATCTCATGAATGGGTATTTCTGGACCTTTATTGGGGTGTTGGCAGTGTTTTAAAGGTATTTTAGTCCTATAGTATAACATTTTTCAAAAAGTTTACTTCCTTTTTCTCCCCCAGAGGTCACTGCTTTTAGATCATCAGTTTGCCTGCACTTAAGTTTTAGGCAACTGCAACATTTTTACGAATGAGACAAATGCCAAATTTAGGGGGTGTAATTTTTGTTTTAGTGTAAACGTTTACTTTCATATTGCTAATGCTTGCATCAATATGAACATAATGAATCTAATAAGCTTACAGGACATCTAAATTGGAACTTCACATTTAATTACAGATTTATATTTTAATTTTTAATATAATATTTTGGGTTTATTTATGTGTGTGCTGTTCCCTTTTTCCTTTTTCCCCCTCTAATTCAAGTTTCTCTTTTATACATTTGAAAAAATATTACACCTATGCAACCTATTCTAGGCAGTCAATAGCAGCAGTAATAGATGCAAAAACAGAAGAAATGGAAGAAACAGGAAAAAATGAGCTAAAGGAAGTATTAAAAGTAGTACAGTATTCTCATATAAACTAATCCTTTTAAGAGAGTGGAAAATACACAAATAAGCCACATTGATGATAATTATCCAGCATCATTATGATGCTCTACTTTGGTAATTAATGTAAAAGGCAGTAAAGGCTTAACTTTTGACCAGACCACTAATCTGGTGAAAGCAAACGTAATGGAATAAATAGTAAATGCATATACTCGTACATTATCATAGACAAAAAGAAGGGTGTTGAAGGTAGCAAAACCAAGCTAAGCAAGAACTCATAGGATACTGAGAAGTGTCAGAATGCCTTAGAAAAGATAGTAATGTAAAAGAAGATTGAGAAATAGAGATATATTGAGAAAGTTGATAAAGAGAACAGCATTGGAATGAGAATGGTTGGATGAGTAGTGCATTGTATAATACAGCAAAAGAACTGTCTAAGACATAACCCCCCCCCACCCCCTCCCCTGTGACACAAGAGCCCAGTCAGGCCAGGGCCTACCCCCGACCACTCCGTCCGCCACCTCTGCCCATCACAGGCATCATGATGGGGTGCAGTACTGAGGTGGGACATGACCAGCACCCTGGTCCCTCCCAGCTGGTTATGCAGTCTTCTCGACCAGGGACTGCTACTTTTCAATCAAAGAACTCCTCAATTGGCCCTTCAGAGACCTAACAAGGCTGAATGCTCCCCGGATCAGGTCTCTAAGCGGGAGAAATCTCCACGCTGGTACTGGGAATAGAACCCAGGTCCCCTGCTTGGTAAGCAGCAGTGTTACCACTATGCTAAGAAGATGACCAACAGTGGAAGACACAAAAGCAAAAACTGAAATTAATATTGAAACAAGCGAGTGCTTTAAATTTAATAGAGGGGTGAAATAAAGAGATGGACTAACCAGTACATTATTTATATTAGCTCTGTATGATGAAAAGATTTTAATCAAAAGGTACGGTTGTAAGTTGCATCATGCATAACCATATGCAGATGATGTAGCCATGTTAGCCAGGTCAAAGATTAAAGTAATAGAAGCTTATGTGGTATTACATGACTCATCTGATGTCATATGAACTGATAGGCTTGCTCTTCGTTCCAGTATGTCACACTGCTTGAAGCTGTCCTCCTCTGGTTTAGACTGAAAGCCTGTAAGACTTCAGAGGATGTTAGTAGGAGGAATTGTCCTTTATGTGCAGAACCAGAAGTGTGAGTGCATATTTGGGTAACATACACAGAAATGGAAGATAAAAAGCATTACAAGAAGTATTTGTGGCCTCAGATAGGGAGAAACCAGCATGAGGGACTTAATTTTAGAAAGGCAAGATGGGAAACAACTGTACATGTACCTAATAAAAACACATGACATCCAAGAAAAGATTATATAACTGCATACTGTATATACTCATATTTTATAAGGAGAACTTTTGAAAGGGTAAAAATTAATAGCCAAGAGAGATGGAATAAGTGAGATAGATATACAGATTTTAAAAGTGTTTGTTAGATATCTAAGTTTTGTTTGTTCTTGTGTACAGGTATGCTGTTCCTCAGACAACCTTGACCGAATGTTGAAAAGAGAGATTTCAGAGTTTTCAGAAGCATTGCGTGGAAATGATGGCCCAGGATCAGGCCAGATTTCACTTGAATTCTTCCAGAAGAAAAAAAACAGATGGCCCTTTCAACCAGAGTGTATACCATGGGAAGTATGGACTGTGAGACTAGAGCTCATCAAACTGAATAATGAGCATGGTAATTATTTTAATTTAAAAGGTTACGTTCATCGCCTGTATGTTTAACTTACAAACAAGGGTATTAACATCATTGAGAGATATCTCATTTGCTAAGAGCCAAACCCCATTCTTTTTAGAGGATCTTCAGACAAATCAAACCACTTTTTTAGATAAATAAGCTATAATTTTATAATGTTAAGATTTTCAGATGGCTTTCTGTTTCTGTCAGCAGTAGATACAAAGGAAGCAAAAATATCTGCCTACACCCTATTCAGTAATTTTTCACATAATGTATTTATGTATCAGTATCTGTTGAATGCTCAAGTTGCAGTTTTTTGCTGGCTGACTGAAACCATTTCCAGATATGAAACACCAGGTGTAAAGACATTTGTATATCACTTAAATTGTGCTCAGTTTATCATTAGTTACAGTCATTAATATTCAATACTTTAATCAAAGTTTAGGATGCACCTGAACCCAATAAAAATTGTCATTACAGCTTCCCAACACACACACTATGTTTCCATGACAAATTCAATACATACTGAGTTTTTTTTCTGGATTGAATACCACTTGGAAACACAAATTCAAATGAAGCTCAATCACTGGATCCGATTTGCTTATTTTGTGGGATCGGATGGAAATTGTGTTGCTTGGAAACACCTATCGATTTGAATCCACCAAAGATGCTAACTTCTATGGTGCCTGCCAACACGCTGCACACTCGTGATTTTGTTTTCTTAGTGAAAGTGGTGTAGTAAAAGAAAACAACAAAGCCACTTTTATTGTTTCTATAACCTCACAGTATATTCTTCTCAAAAACATTCACTAACCTCAAAACCATGTTAAAATATGCAGAAAACATTTTTACAGGTTCGCCAATATAAACCAGGTGACCCACATAAAAGCTTAAATTATTTCTGTTTGAACCTTGCACATTCAAAGTGATCTCGTTTCCGGATTGAATTCAACATAAAAACATGGAAATGGGAATGGACTTAAATCGAATTCAGTTCCGCAAGGAAACGTAGTAACTATTTATCTACAGCAGAATCCAAAGTCAACCAATGAGTGATACATGGCTCTAAAGTTCATGTCAGTCATTTTATTTCACTTCATCTCTATGGACTGCTGAGTGAAGGAAATAGGAATACACTTTAAAAACAACATTGTTAGTATATAAATCTGATGTTTCTAATTCGTTCTTGAAAACCTTGTTTACTATATGTGCAGGGCACCCTACTTTAACTACAGTATGGCCAGTGGATCTCTGGCCTTGACGTTTTGCAGTTGCGTTGAGTTGGAAGGGGAAGGTTAATGTTGCCAACATATAGTAATGAGTTTCATAAAATGAATTCTCAAAGTTATTTTAAAAATGAAACTATGTGATGTATGTGAAGTTTAAGACATTAAAATCCAGGTTTCTGATTTTATTTGCATGCAACATCTTCGTTTCAACACCATTCTGTGTGAATTTTACTTCTATATCTGTTATGGGCAGCACTGTTATTATTGGCAATACTGGAAGCGACTAGCGCACCAAATGTTTAAACTTTCTGCTAGCACCAATCAGCAGTCTCACTGCTAGGCGGACTTCCATATCTAGCACTGTGTTGCCAACTTTGTTTTATAAGGACCATGTAGTTTCAGTTGCTTTGGTGTTGTGCAGGTAATGTTTCTCAGCTATTTTGTGGTGCGTGAATTCCAATTTTAGTGTTTCTCATCTTATTGTTATCATTGTAATAGCATGGCTACTGGTTCATCTGAATCAAAGAAAAAATTTTGCTGTTCAAGAGCTAAAGCTGCAAATTTATATTAAGGCTTCGTGAGTAGTTTGAGAAGGAGCAGAGCAATGGTGGACTCCTACATGTTACCAAGGGTTGAATATAGTTTGTAATGCATTGAAAGTGGGTATAATCACTGTGAAGAGTGTAACCAAGGAAAAATGCCCAATTGATTTTAATACACCATTTTCAGTTCTGCTTACTCCGGGAAAACAAAGGCCACGACGCAGCCCTAAAACTTAACTTGCATTTCAAAAGGATGCAGTTAGACACCATGTGTATTTTTATTACATGAGGAAGGAATTTCCTACATGGGAAGCTGCAATGTTCTCTGAAAGAAGCTGGCTTATTGGATGGCAGAAAAACAAACCTAAGTGCTGAAAGAACTTTAATAGTTAATTTCAGTTAATGTAATACATTATGTAATACAATATTGTTGGTTTTTTTCCTGTAAATGATATAACAATTGTCTCTGTATTCTACTATTCTGTGATCATCTATATACATATTGTCTACATAAATTTACGAAGTAGTGATGTGATCTGCAAATGTGTAAAATGCTTTAAATACGAAATGTTTCAAATGTGCTGTTTGAAATTCCCGCTAAAGAACTGGCAACACAGTGTTGCCAGGTCTTGAGAAACATCAAAGCTGCAGATCCACTGGTTGTACTGTAATCATTCTTTCTTTCTTTCTTTCAATAACACATGCTATATGTTTCTTTCCAGAATTTGCATTTGTGTTGTCTTAACAAAACAATGTGGCAGTACTAATTGATAGTCCTTACTTCCTTAAAGTCGTTGGCTGGCACTCAGTTATGGACGATTAAGATCAGTTTACAACCCTGGGTGACATCCTGCAGGTATTCCAGGTGGGCAGAAGTTATTCTGACCCACCTGAGGATAGGTTACATGCGAGCCACTCATGGACAGCTGTGTGGGGACCGGGCGCCTGTATGTCCAAGATGCAGCGTTCAACTTTCTGTGGCTCATGTCCTCATAGATTGTCCATAATACGCTCATGAGCCCCAGTCCATTGACCCAGAGCATACAATTGCCTCAATTTTGGGCGACGATCCAATGTTTGTCTCTAAGGCACTGCATTTCGTTGCCCATATTGGCTTCGCTAAACAAGTCTGACTTGTATTATTGCTTTAGGTAGTTTTTAGCTTTTTAAAATTTGTTTTACTGCATTTTTAGAAGTCTGACTTATTGGTTAGTTCTGGAATTTTAGAACTGAGGATTCTCCTTTAGTTTTAGGGGCTTTATAGATTTTTTCCGATTCTGTTTATGGTCTTCTAACTTTCTCACTCATGACATTATTCTGTTTTAATTGTTTAGTATTTTAACCTTCTCTTTTAATCTCTGCATTTTAACCCTGTAAGTGCATTTTAGATTTTGGTTGACTATGGGCCCAAATGACTTCGTTGTTGATGGGCCCTTAAACTCAACACACTCTACTCCACTCCACTTCCTTAAAGTGTCTATGACACATTTGACTATAGTTTCTGCTGATTTACGAGTTTCTTCCATAAAAATCTATTAATTTGGACATGTCTTGTTTGAGAGGAAAATACTGGACACACATTGGATAAAACTTTTGATTAACTCTTTTTGACATTTGTGCACTGATAACCCATACTTTTCAGCTTTTCTAACACTTCGTCTACAATAAATAGTAAAACTTCTTTGGCAGTGACTTTGATCATTATTCTTCCAAAAGCCGTTTATGTGGCTATTTTTGAATCATCATAAATGTAATATGTTAACTTATTCCTGCTGTCCAATGTATTGTATAGTTGACTTGCTTTACACCGCGGGTAAACATGTGTAAACTGGGCCAGGTCTGTCTGAAATTAAAATGAGTGGTTGAAATTTATTCTGATGTAAATGTTTAATGTAAAAATCATATTTAATTATTTTGGGTGCCACTTATCCAATAAAACCTATTATTTTAAATACAATAGACTGCATATTTACCTTCTCAGACTCTGTGCTGCTTTTTGGAACAAAGAATGTACTGAGGTATGTTGAAGTAGTAGGAGCTTGTTAATTCTTTTCGTTCTCACTTTCTCAGCATATTATGTTCTATTATTTCATCCTCCATGTGCAGCTAAGCAATTGTCATCGTTTTCCAGTTTTGCAATTCTTATGAAGAACACAGCTTTTTATCTTTTTAAAATGATCACCTTTACATTTCATATTCCTATCCAGTTCCATTATTAATTTACTTTCTATTTTCCAACAAATTAACCACACATTTATGCTCACTTCACAAGCTACTAAAAATGCTCTTCATTGTCGAATATCGATCAAAAGGGAAAATAAGCACCATAGGTAGTAGTTGTTAATTATTATTCATCATATCCACTATGCTGGCCAATCCAAAAATCATCAAATTTGTAGACAATGAACATAAGAGCACACTGTAAGAGGGTTAGTACAAACACATTACCAACCATTATAACAGGATAAGACTTAGGTGTAAGGAAACATAGGAGTCTGTTTTACCTTCATCAGAGGGGTTTTTTTTATTTTTTTTTTTATTTATTTATTTTATTTTTTTATTTTAATTAACATCCTCCAACGTGCGGCTGGATATTCTTCCTTGGTCTCACTGTATTGCCACGACTGATACTCTATCACGTGGGTGTTGATGAAAGAAATACCACATTTATCATGAAACCTTTATTCTAGTCCACCTTTATCTACAACTTTCTTCCTCGCAACCATATACCCGGTGCAACTATATATTTCCTGGCACCAATATCCACGCGGACGACGGCAGTATACATGCATGTAAGTGTAAGCGTGTGAGTGTGTAAGTGTGTGTGTAAGTGCATATAGACATAGCTTGTTTGCTGGTTTTGTTAATTCAATCTTCCCCTCATATTACCACTTCTTCATGGCCATGTAGTTGCCCTCATTGGTGGAAATCCATATTATGTCCGTGACATTCGACTTTCCACCAGTAAGCATGCCCTGTCTTGGCGGGTGCTTTTTGAGGGGTTTTCGCTTCACTGCACTAGCGTCACTATTAACTTTACAAAGGTTTCTAAAGGAGTTTCATATCCTTTGTTCTCCGACGAGCTTACCCTAAAGACAGTTTTTCCCATAGTCTTCGCAAATTTTAGTATATGTAGCCCCTTTAGATAAATAAGGTATATGGTCTACCCGAATACTTTATTGATTAATTTCCCTTAACAATCAATTCGATTTATCCCGTCACAAACGTAATGTCATATCGGACGATGAATGAATGAAATGGGTGAAATGATGCTCAAATGAGCCCGAGGTCCATGGAACTTTAAGTTACCTGACATTCGTCTTCTCAGGATAAGGGAAAACCTCGGAAAAAAACCTTACCTGGATAACTTAGCCTAAGCAAGATTCAAGCTCGCGACCTCTTGAATGTGAGGCAGACATGCTAACCATCACGCTACCGAGGCAGGCTTCATCAGAGGTGAAAATATTAATGTAATCTTTCGTTCAAGTTCCAAAATAGTGCAACATAGGGTACAGTTACCACACCAAGATGCGTGGCATTTAGCACAAAAACAGGACTTTTCCATAAAATCCAGTAAATCTGGCAACCCTGGCTGCGTCACTGAAGCCATTTATTGAGTGTGTACATTGCCTTTGCACTTGAGAAAGAAATGGTTTGTGTGTATAAGTGTTGGCATTTTACCTGACACTCATTAAAAAATATAAGTAATTCTGTGCAAATTGTGTACACCGATATAGGGTTACCGAGAAGTCACTCTGCAGTCTCCTATAACCAAACTTCCCCTAGAGATGGGAATTCCGGTGGCAGCACTGGCTGCCGTGAACCTATGTTATTTATAACATTCCACGAAATAAAGTATATGAGGTTCACACATGTAATTCATGAAAGGAATGTAGATAAACAGGATACCAAGTTATCTTGAGCGGCACGCACTGGCATGGTGCAGAGGAACTTGTTGATAACCCTTTACAAAACATATGCCAGGTTTGATATTATCGCAGATGCAAAATTTAATGGTAGCTGATATATCTGAAAATTATTATTCTAATTCCTGTTGTGCAAATACATTTTGTGGGTGCAAATGATATTTATATCACTGGCTTTACAGCGTGATTTCACACCATGTTTAAATATTCAATACTGGAAGGCATGGCAAGCCTATGATTGGATTTTGTGTTGAGCCACCTGCCATTAAATTTTGCATCATATAATAAAAATGGAATAAAAAATTAAGTTTTCGGCAAATAATTCTTAAAAATGTAATTGACATTTCTGATTTGCATTGTCACTTGGTCTCATGTTGTGAAAAAAATAGATAATACATTTTGTAAAGCATGCCTGCATAGTCTATCAGTATTTGGCTCACATGGTAATGCAGCACCCACTAAAAGTTCTATACTCAGCTCAAAATGCTGTTTACTTGGATGTGTTGTTAACATTAGAGAATTTATGAGAATGCGTAAGCTTTCGCAGCTGGTGTCATTAAGTAGAAAATTATTATCTGGACTTGTAGGCTGTAGTGTAGTGGAAAAGCTCATTTCAGATATTTTGCCCAAAGCTGTGTGGAACACCGGCAGTGGCATGGCCATATTATTCTGCTGGTCTTGGCAATGACTGATATGGAGCCTTTTGGTTTCATGGGCTTTATATGCTAAGTCGTGAAGCCGTAGAGATTTTCAAACATAAAGGTAACTTCAACAGGAAGGAAGAAACCAAGTGCCTAAATAAAGCTTGGCATCCAGCATTGTACAACACACGCAAGAAACCTGACCAGAGACAAATTCAAGATCATACACCAACAGCCTCAGCCACAGTAAATGCCAGCACATTGACAACAATCACAGATAAAGGAAGCAGCCCCCACTTTAACCCAGCCCATGTAGCAACCGAAACAGACCAACAGGAGCTAGCTCTGCCAACCCATGCTACGTGTATAAAGTCTATGAAACCAAAACGCTCTGTATTGGTCATCACCTAGACTAACAGAGCACTATGGCCATGCCACTGAAGGTGTTCAACGCAGCTTCAGACGAAATGCCTGAAAGGAGATTTTCCACTAAACCACGGCCCGCAAGCCTGGATAATCATTTTCTATTTGATAAAGAATTTGTTTACAATAAGTTTAGAATTGATTAATGTCCTTAAAACTATCCATTGAAAAGCACTCATTCCAACACTGCTTTTGTTGTTCCTCCCCAAATTATGTTCCATTTACTACAGAATCCAATCTTGTGCCTCAAGAGCTTTGAATGGACTTAGCAACCCTCTCTCTTGGCATAAGGCATTACATTTACTGTATCTCTGTTGAAAAATGATGATAGATGGTCTAAAGATCTGGAGAACTATTGTTAACATATTTAGCTTCATAAATTTCAGCAGCATCTCTAGTAATGCAGTTTAGCTTCCAGTTAATCAAAGTAGTTTTTTAAATTTACCAATTTTGAAGTGTTCCATCGATGGTTATTTTTTTATAGCACTTTGATGTCTCTCTCCACCTCACTGCACATTAGTGCAATCACTATTATCAGCTACTCTGGCTCACGTTCAGCTATCTGCATGACAAATGTCTGGATGTTGTGACATGAGGTTAGAGAACAACCACACTGCGGCATTGTCAAGTGTAGTACTACACATAAATTATGACTGTGTAAAGACAACTTTAGAAAAAAGATGCAGAGGGAAAATCTCAATTTCTTTTAAATGGTCCATGGCTTTAAGTATGCTTGGAAAGCCTTTGCAGCATAATGACACAATGAAGTTCTGATATCAATTTGTTATGGTGAATCTGTTGCTCAATGAAAAAGTGTTACATAATTTCATTCAGTATGCCATGCGTTTCCCATAGGGGAGGGATTCCTATCCCTTCAGCTGCTGTGGTGGGAGTGCTACATACCCCCAGCACTCGTGGTACTTCTGACGTTACTAGAAGTACGTCAGGCCAAACACTGAGCCCCTCCAAAATGGGAGCTGTTTGGATTGGGTTGGGGCAGTGGTTCCCAATACCCATGGGAGATTGGGTACATCTTGACTTGTCAAGGTGGGGTTGTGAGATGCCTCAATGTTCTTGGGCACCAACTTGCAGAGCTAGTAACCAATAAGCTAGATGTCTGGGCAGCCCGACCGCGGTTATCAGTAGTCTTCCCAGATGGATTGATGTCCGTAAATGGCGTATCCATTTCCATCTTCTGTGTAACAGCAGGGGAAAGGTCTTTTTAGGAAACCAGGTATTGCCCTAATGGAAAGACCTACCACTTGGCTGCCGCCTTCCCTGGTTTTTGGGGGGGGGAGCTTCAGCTTTCTTGGTAGATTGTTGGTCTTCAAAATATACCATGTGGTATCACTTCATAAGTTATGGATATGTATACCCCTTCCATCCTTTTGCCCATGTTTGTGTGCCTGTAACAAGTTCAGAGTGCTACTCAATATTTTAACCTCAGAACACCTAGTAGTAAGAACGGAAACTACGTGTTAAATCTTTGTCAACAAAACAGCGATCGAAGCACTCCAAGTGCGGCGAGTACTAAAGTATGAAAAATCGCGCTCCCGAATGCTCACGCTGCCGGTAGCTCTTACAGGATTTTTCATACCAGCCTACATGTCAGTTTCAGGTGATTGTCTGTCCTAATGCCATATTTCTACTGCTGACGTGTGAAGTTTAACACATGAGTCTCCATAGTTGTGATTACAGTTTTTAAGGGTGCTGCATATTAAAGCTCATGCAAATTAACTTTTATGTGCTTTAATAAATTCGGCACTCTTAAAAACTGTAATGACAACTATGGAGGCTCACATATTAAACTTGATGCATCAGCGGTGGAAATATAGCATTAGGAGACAGAATCAGCTGAAACTGACAGGTAAGCAGGTATAAAAACAGTTTATTTGTTATAATTTCTTTTTATTAAAATTGTCCAATAGTCTGTACATCAATAGCTTTTATGAAATATTAATGAGTTCTGTAATGGTTGCAGGTTCAAATGACTAGTTTTCTTAATACCAACAAGATGTTTCTTTTTCAATTCTGACGCTGCCACTAATTACTTTGCATGGCATAAAGTAAATTATTTTCTACTTTAATGAGCTACCTCAATGCAACCAAACATTAGGATGTGGTATTTGACAGGGAAATGGGAACAATTACTCATGTTTGACACTTTTATTTATTCCTTCTAGCATAACACAATTTGACATATTTGCGTAACAAGCACAAATAACCTCACAAAGAGGCTTCTTCTACATATATTATATACAACACTGTATTGCTCCATATGCAAACACCTGTTTTGTCATTCACTAGATCATTATTAGCATGGCAACAAATGTCCTCTCAACAGTTTCACCTAATTAAACACTTTCACCTCATTAAACACTTTCACACCATTTCACTATATTCAGCACCAGTACTGGACACCAAAAAGGCACAACTTGCAAAGTTATACACCCACAATCACAGGAATACCTTTAACTCCAACTTTCCATCATGCATATCCTAGAAATAAGCAAAAAACAATGCAACCAATAACAACATTTATGTATAACTAATGTTTAAGTAATGAAAGTGACCTGGGTAAAGAAGGGCTAGGTCTTTATCATATTTACATTTAAAATATAGATAATTTTAGATGGATTATAATTAGGCTTAGTAGTCGAGCTACATTCAAGATGAATCAAGTCGTCAGCATTTGTAGTCATGTGACAGAGTGCACAGTGTGCGGAACCAGTTCTGTCTGCTGTTCAGACAAAACGTGCACAACTTCATTCTTTTGGTAGCTCACCTACTAAGCTTAATTAGAAACAATTTCAGCAATTGTACATATGATTATCTAGCAAGTAATAAATTTTCTGCCAAAAGTCGCAGGTTTGCAATCTTAACACTCTCGTGACAACTTTAGCCAGCACATTATTATAATATCAATATGCTCTATTTAACACACAATTCGGTTAACGGTTTGGCAAATAACACTTGAGAGTTAGATATCAAGAGTATGATTATCTTGTTTTATAGACATTCATTAAAATATCAATCATATGTTAACATACTTGTATGTTAATGTACATATAAATTCATTTATGTAAATTTGGTTTGGTTCGACAAATAACAGAACACTCAACTCTTGAAGGCAATGTCAATGACTGTTCATTGTTTCATATGACAATTCTGTATTTGTTGAAATAGGTTATGACGAGCACGATTTCTATTATCCACAGTTTGTTGCATCCATTTGTATTTTCTAATGTGGTAGTGTTATTGCTGCATTTGCTTATTAATGTAATTTAAAATATGTAACTGCAAACAGAGGCACTTGATTATCTCCAGCCAAGTAAAAAGTCTTAGTCAAATCATCATGTGCCTATTACTTTGCAGAACAACCAATGTGTAATTTTTTAAAAATACATATTTCTTATAATATCCTGCAATTTTGATTACTATTCCACATCTTCTAAGGGTAGGTCAATTATGTATTTTACAACTTGTGCAACAAATGGATGCAATTAACTGCCACATGTGTGTAAAAAGCTATGATAAACATTTTGTTAAATACACTATCTTCATCCAATGTCACTGGTACAGTAAGCATCTCTTAAAACTTATTGAAAATAAATAACGTACCTTCAGATTCTAGCTTTAGTTTCCACTGGGTATTTACACTGCAATGCTGCAAGAAATGTATCGTAGGCATATCCCACTACCTGCGTGGCTGAAAATTAAATACAAATGAATACAATTGTCAATTAAATACATGTTAACACTTCCACTGTAATAACCTGTTAAAAGCATCTTACACCTAATTGCTACGTATTTCACCAATATTAATAGTAAATACCAATATTACACACATATATTAAGTAGAAACAATGTAAATGTATAATTACCTCTCTGTCGAAGATCATTTAGCGACGAAAAACTTATATCAACATGCAACATAGCTGACGCTTCCAGAACACCAAATGTTTGTTTTCGTTACAAAACCTCAAAACTTGAATCAGCCAATCAGATTTTCGTACGGGTCTAGCAGTGCCACCAGCGCCACTCTGTGTTGTGCCGATAGAACTACTAGAGCTGGTGGATTCGTGTTTCCAGTTCCGCAATCCAAGTGGGACCCCTATGATTTTAACTATCCTGTTCCATAGAGAGCTATCTATCTTGTAATACATGTCAAAATTTATGGTTTAATGCAAGATTTAATATCTCTACCTGAATATGTATTGCTAATGTATAAATGCTCTTTGTTTGCAGAACGACAGGTGTGCAGAGAAAAAGTGGAGGATATGTTGACAGAGAAAATTCTGTACATTGCAGAAGTAATGAATAGGCATGATTATGTTCCAAAAATGCCAAATCAGTCGGAATTAGATTTGATTTTTGATACTACATTTCCTGATGTACAGCCATACTTATTTAAGGTAATAAAATACTAATTACAATTTCAATAAATTAAATAGTATTTACAGCAAATGAAATAAATAATTTCAAATAGCATAGGATTTTATACATATACATTTTTACTTTCTCTACTACGTGTAGTAAGTAGAGGAAGTAATTGTATTCCACCCAAAAATGTAATGTTGAAATTTCACTAGAAATATGTTTTGAGGCCTCCTGAATCCAAAAATGGCATTTTTAGAAAAAGTTCTGTGTATGTGGCTGTCTGTGGACATCATAACTCAAAAACAATAAGTTGGTTAAAAACCAAAGTTGATATTTAAGTTCAATGTCTTTCAAGGATGTGACATGCGGATTTTGAAGAAAATTGCTCCACCCTAAACTACACTTCATATGGAAAATTTTTGAAACATTTTTGATTTTCTCGAAAATGGCTCTAACGATTTTGATTAAAGTAACATATGTTTAAGATATTTTTATGACAAATGAAATGTATATTTTGAATTTTCTGATTATGGCCTATGTAGTCCTGTTTACTCTGGATGCCTTTTGCATAACTGGTAAACCGTAAGAGATAGACCAAATTGTACTATAAATAAAATGTTGGTCCTGCTAAAACACAGAATTTATGTCCAAATATTTTTTTTTGTAGGGTGAACAATTTCGGAGGTATTCCTTGTTATTTGTGAGAGCTTTGGAATACTTAAACTTTCGTCAAATAGAACACTGTTATTCATTTTCTTATATCTTAGCCATGCAAAGAGAACGGAATCTCAAAACTATTAAAAGATTTGACTATCACTCAGAGCCTACTGTATTCCCATATTCCCCTTGCACCTGCAAGGAAATAAGTGATAAGATAATTTCTGCAAGTGTTTATCTCAACTAAGACGAAGAAGATACAGGAATTAGCATTTGTAAAAATGGTTAGTACAAGAGTAAAGAAAATCATGTGAGTGCAGCACATCAGATTTTTATAGTAAATATTAATAATATTTTGTATTAGGGAAAAATCTTATTGTGAATAAATTGTTCTACCTTTTACTAAAATTCTGGTTAAAGATAATTTACTTCAGTTCAGCTTACTAAGTTTTCATTCAGAACTTGTTTTGAAGTTGTTAGTCTCCATCTTCAACTATGGATGTCCACTGGTGTCTGGAAGCAGATTCCCTCATTTCATGTCGGTTGTACTGCCATCTACTGGGACAGCAAGAAAAGTGTGAAAGGGCTGCGTGGTGTTTTGCCTGTCTGCAACTTCAGTGCTCATTGCCATCTGCTGCTATCATAGAAAGGCATGGATAAAATCATATATTTTAAAAGCTTTACTTACCAGCTTTATGAAAGGAGATGCTGAAACTGACCTCTTTCATTGTCCATACATTTTTGGTACCTCTTTAGGAAACTATCCATTAATCGCTGTAGTTCACGTTGAGAAATGCTAACAATTTCATGATGGATATTTTCTTCTAATTCTTCCAGGGTGTGTGGGTTTGTCTTGTACACCTCATTTTAAGTTATCCCAGAAATAGAAATCTCAGGACTTTAGGTCGGTGGACCATAAATCTCTTCACAGCCAATGTGGTAAATTCCTGATTTCATAATGTTAGGTGTAGTGTCCCTTGGTGAATGATGAAGTAAGTTTCTGAGGTTGTGAGAGGTAGAACAGGAACTTAAAAATTCAATGCCACAACTGGGATTTGAACCACAGACCTTCCGCTTACCGGGCGGCTGCTGTACCACTGAGCTATTGTGACAAACTGCTAGAATGGCATTCAATTCTCAAACCAGTTCGTATTTCTCCTGGTAAACCACAAAGGCAGTCTCACATCAGACAAATTACCCCAATGGTGACTTACTATTATAAGTACTTTATATCCCAGGATTAAATAACCTTCAGATGGTAATTATTATTTATTTATGCCAACAAACTTACTGTTGGTGTTTTTAAACACACAAGTGTGTGTGGGCAAAGTTTGAGAGGTAGAACTGGAACTTAAAAATTCAATGCCACAACTGGGATTTGAACCACAGACCTTCCGCTTACCGGGCGGCTGCTCTACCATTGAGCTATTGTGACAAACTGCCAGAATGGCATTAAATTCTCAAACCAGTTCGTATTTCTCCTGGTAAACCACAAAGGCAGTCTCATATCAGAGACAAATTACCCCAATGGTGACTTGCTATTATAAGTACTTTATATCCCAGGATTAAATAACCTTCAGATGGTAATTATTATTTATTTATGCCAACAAACTTACTGTTGGTGTTTTTAAACACACAAGCCGTGTGTGGGCAAAGTTTGAGAGGTAGAACTGGAACTTAAAAATTCAATGCCACAACTGGGATTTGAACCACAGGCCTTCCGCTTACCGGGCGGCTGCTCTACCACTGAGCTATTGTGACAAACTGCTAGAATGGCATTAAATTCTCAAACCAGTTCGTATTTCTCCTAGTAAACCACAAAGGCAGTCTCACATCAGAGACAAATTACCCCAATGGTGACTTACTATTATAAGTACTTTATATCCCAGGATTAAATAACCTTCAGATGGTAATAATAATAATAATAATAATAATAATAATAATAATAATAATAATAATAATAATAATAATAATAATAATAATAATAATAATAATAATAATAATAATAATAATAATAATAATAATAGTAATAGTAATAGTAATAGTAATAGTAATAGTAATAGTAATAGTAATAGTAATAGTAATAGTAATAGTAATAGTAATAGTAATAGTAATAGTAATAGTAATAGTAATAGTAATAGTAATAGTAATAGTAATAGTAATAGTAATAGTAATAGTAATAGTAATAGTAATAGTAATAGTAATAGTAATAGTAATAGTAATAGTAATAGTAATAGTAATAGTAATAGTAATAGTAATAGTAATAGTAATAGTAATAGTAATAGTAATAGTAATAGTAATAGTAATAGTAATAGTAATAGTAATAGTAATAGTAATAATAATAATAATAATAATAATAATAGTAATAATAGTAATAATAGTAATAATAGTAATAGTAGTAATAATAATAATGATGATGATAATGATAATGATAATAGTGGCTTGTGTGTTTAAAAACACCAACAGTAAGTTTGTTGGCATAAATAAATAATAATTACCATCCGAAGGTTATTTAATCCTGAGATATAAATTACTTACAATAGTAAGTCACCATTGGGGTAATTTGTCTCTGATGTGAGACTGCCTTTGTGGTTTACCAGGAGAAATACGAACTGGTTTGAGAATTTAATGCCATTCTGGCAGTTTGTCACAATAGCTCAGTGGTAGAGCAGCCGCCTGGTAAGCGGAAAGTCTGTGGTTCAAATCCCAGTTGCGGCATTGAATTTTTAAGTTCCAGTTTTACCACACACGGCTTGTGTGTTTAAAAACACCTACAGTAAGTTTGTTGGCATAAATAAATAATAATTACCTTCTGAGGTTGTGTTATTTATTGCATACAGCCAACTTTATGCTATATTTAGAAACAGTTTGTTGAATTTGTTATGAATTTTTGGGTGGAGTGTGAAACTATTATACACCAAAGCAGCTTTCAGTAACTTTTCTCATCATTCCAACAACTGATTAGTCAATAAAATAATAAGAAGGGGAATAGTGGAGCACAAGAAATAAATTAGTTGTATAGAAACAATACTTCAATTCCCTTGATTCAGTTGTAAGCTCTCTAGAAATACAATTAAGAGACAAGCAGCCTTGCTTGAAGTCTTTCATGGTCTTTCAGGTCTTGGGTTTCCTTTTGACCCTTTTACCTTGGCAGAGTTAAAATGTATCAAGTAAACCATCTTTAGTATCTAGATTGCACATCTTATGGCTTGCCACAAATGAACTGCTTGCAGCTGTGTTCTCCAAATTAATTCATCATACTTCCATATGAAAGGTTTCCTTCTGGTGCAAATTTGTCATTGAGTTTTGTTTTTGTCTCCTTCAAAGGACACTTTATCTATCTACATGGTAGTGCTGTACAAAATAATGAGGAAGGCAACAGAAGGTCAACAAAGAGTCATTCAGCAAGGACTTGAAGATAGATTAGAGAATCTTGATATCATGTATGATGTGTGCTTGCTTGTAGAGGCCAATATAGAGGCAGTGACCAAGATAGAAGCAGAGACAGGAGGACTTGCAAACAAAACAAAATAAAAAATTAAAAGCTGTGAGAATAAACATTGATAAACTTACCTCCTCTCAATAAGGTAGATGTTAAGAAGCAGGTTTCTTTACTTGGTAGCATGTCACTAAAGTCTAGAGGTACAGATGTAGACAAATAGTGCTTTTGTAGAACTGTGTCCTGTTTGGAAAAGCAGGGCAATAAGTACAGTAATAAAATTGTATAGCATCAAATTTATCCACTATAAGAGATCATACATCTTTATAGATTGTGTCAGTAATAGAAACTATGTACATATATTTGTACCAAATAGTTACAGGTTTTCAATTATGTACACGTCTTAATTTTATCTTATCCTATGTACTAATATAAGCTAAATATACTTGAGTTGCACCTGGTGCAAATATAAACACCATGGGTAATAAAATTAATGATTTTCCATGGCAATGTTAAGTTGATTCTTCTACACAACTCAAAAACCTGGAAAGTAACACAAAAAGTCACAAATATTGCAGAGTTTTGTAAATGCATGCATCAGGAGGATATTTACATTGGTCAGAAATTGCAATTAAAAAAAATGGAATTGTATTGGTCACACACTGAGGATAAGTGACAGTGCTATAGCAAAGCCAGTGTTGGACGAGAGTGCTGAAGGCAGTCAAAGAAAGGGAAGGCCAAGATGCACATAGAGGAGATATGAGTAAAGAGTGAGAAGGAGCAAAACCTGGGATGAGATCAAGAGGTGGCAAAGCCTATTCCCTGAGAGTCAAAGTAAGTCATCAGAGGATGTATTTTTCATGGCTTGTTGTTTTCATCTCATTAGTGTTATCTATACACTGTAGAAATCTGAAGATTTTAAAAAAATCTGTCTCCTCCCACCACTTGGAATATAGCCAAATTTCTCACATCATCTTTCCAAATAGCTCCATTTAGACTGTAAACTCTTGTAAAATAGCAGAGTTCAACTGCAGTTATATTTTGATCAGGGTAGTTCAGAAACAAAGTGTAACTCAATTTATTACAGTGAAGTGTGAGTCTCTAATAAAATTGTGTTATTTGTGAAAGAATATTGCATTGTTTCCACAACCGGGTGCTGTAAAAGCTCATTATCTATAGTAACTTCAAAAATATCTGGCAGTGATGCATTCTTCTATTTGGAATAATCTGACTTTCAAAATGAACTAGCTTTTCAAAGCCGTAATCTATGCCTTTGTTCCATCAAGAATTGTAGTTCAATTTTTCCATTTATCTTTCTTCCCTACACTTCTTTGCACATCAACACCTACCAATACATTTAACCACAAGGGATACAAGGTCCAATGTTTTCATGGCTATGTCATTTCCTAGCTCAATGCTACCAGATATGGAAGAAATATATCTCAATATAAACAAGTACAATTAATTATTATTTATTTATGCCAACAAACTTACTGTTGGTGTTTTTAAACACACAAGCCGTGTGTGGGCAAAGTTTAAGAGGTAGAACCGGAACTTAAAAATTCAATGCCACAATGCCGAGCGTCCGCCCGGCAAGCGGAAGGTCTGTGGTTCAAATCCCAGTTGTGGCATTGAATTTTTAAGTTCCGGTTCTACCTCTTAAACTTTGCCCACACACGGCTTGTGTGTTTAAAAACACCAACAGTAAGTTTGTTGGCATAAATAAATAATAATTACCATGTGAAGGTTATTTAATCCTGGGATATAAAGTACTTGCAATAGTAAGTCACCACTGGGGTAATTGTCTCTGATGTGAGACTGCCTTTGTGATTTACCAGGAAAAATACGAACTGGCTTGAGAATTTAATGCCATTCTGGCAGTTTGTCACAACAGCTCAGTGGTAGAGCGTCCGCCCGGCAAGCGGAAGGTCTGTGGTTCAAATCCCAGTTGTGGCATTGAATTTTTAAGTTCCGGTTCTACCTCTTAAAGTACAATTAAATTAATTACAACAACACTGTTTTCAAACTTCTATGAAAGAAAGATAGAAGAGGACACCCTTGTCTCCTTTGACGTAGAGTCACTATTTCCCAGTATACCAATAGAAAAGCTCCCATCACTGATCAAAAATTGGCTCAAATCACTTGGAATGTCATCGTCAGAAATTGCAGAATACATAGAACTCACCAAATTATGCACAGAACAAAATTTCTTCCAGTTCCAAACAAAGTATTTCCGTCAAACTTCAGGTTTAGCAATGGGCAACCCTCTCTCGCCATTCTTAGCAGATATTTACATGAGTTCATTGGAAATAAGGATCATGAAAGGTTTCCCGTGGATGTTCAAACTCTGGCAGCGATATGTGGATGATATATTTGCAATAGTTCCAAAAAGACACATCAGTGACGCATTAAAACTTCTGAACATACAGGACAAAAGTATAAATTTCACAGTGGAAGTAGAAAAAGATAATAAATTACCATTTTTAGATCTAAAATTAATCAAAAACAAGGATAGAATAAATTTCGGTATTCACAGAAAACCAACGCAGACAGACAACTACATACAAGCTAATAGTTACAATCCAAGAAGCCACAAACAAGCAATTTTCAATAGTTTAACACACAGATTGGTGAACATCCCTCTTTCAGCAGAAGAATATAAAACAGAATATTACAAAATAATTGAAATAGCACAAAAAAACGGCTTTCCCAAAGAATTAGTAGATAAAAAGGTAAAACAAGCAGAAAAGAAAAAATTATTAAAAGAAACTACAACTCTCACAGCAGCAAAAACAAAAATGATATTCAAAAAATTCACATATCATCCATGGGCTTTTGATAAATTTAAAAAGGTGTTCAAGGAATACAACATTGAGCTAGCAGCAGTAAACCATTACTCCATAAAAAACCTACTACTTTCAAACATCAAAGATGCTATTCCACCTAACAAAAAATCTGGCATATACCAAATTGAATGCAGTGATTGTAATGAAATATACATAGGAAAAACCAAAAGAAATTTAGAAATTAGATCCAAGGAACACGTTAGAAACATTAAGAGTAAACAATTAGAAAAATCAGCGGTTGCATTTCACTTTTGGACAAAAAATCATGACATAAAGCTAGAACCGAAACTTCTTAAACACATAACCGGAAAACAAGAACTGTCCACATGGGAACAAATCTTTATTTTAAAAAATAGAAACCGAGTATTTAATTTCGACATTCCTCAGAGAGACATTTTCAGTAAGTTCATCGAACCACCACCAGAAGAAACACCAGAAGAAGCATCACCATCTGCACCATCAAGCACCATGGAAACCCAGTTATTGTCCGGTTGATAATGGAGGAAAGTTACCTTCGAAACGCGTCCCGGAGAAATATGTTGTAAGTGTTGTTCAGTGTTATTAATTAACTCACCTTTTAAATTAAATTAAGTACATCGTGGCTTACCACAAGGTGCAGTGCTCAGCACAACACCTTTTAATATATTTATTAACAATTTGCCACAAGAAATACAAGAATCAGGCGTGAAGTGTGCACTATTTGCCTATGACTTAGTAAAGTGGACTAAAAGTACAGAACTAGAACAAACCATGCAACAATCCTTAACCAACCTACAAAAGTGGACCAAAGAAAATTTAATGACTGTTAATACAACAAAATCAAACTACCAAATCTTTTCACTAAGGAAGAAACCATTAAAAATAAAAATAAGTTTTGAGGGTCAACAATTACCAGAAACAAAGGAAGCAAAGTATTTGGGAGTTATATTTGATACCAAACTTACATGGACCAAACAAATAGAAAATGTAATACAAAGAGCAGAAAGGCACCTTTCTCTGTTAAAACGCCTAACAGGAACTAAGTGGGGATATTCCAGAGCAACTTTTAACACAATATATATATAAAGCCATTATTTACTTACTGCAGCAAAGTTCTTGTAACAGCAAATACAAAAAAAATATTTAAATCTTTTAAAACCAAAGTCTGAGACTACTTACAGGTGCTATCAAAACCACACCAATAGCAGCTATGGAAATACTAACCAACCAGTACCCCACTGAATATGAAATAGAAAAAGCGCCTCTTATTCAACACGAAAAGTTGATCAGACTCCCATTCAATACATGGAACAAGAGAAATTGTAGCACTCAAACTAATAGATAGTTGGTTTGGACCAAGTTCCTCTGCTGCTACTATTAGATACTCTTTTATGAATGTCTCATCACTAAAAGGCCGCAATTATTTGTTGTACTCCATTGAATAACATGTGGAAGAATGACACTAAAGGTTACATTTTTTTACATGTTGAAGTATTTTATAACACATTTTGCCACTTCTCCATACTTGACAAACAAGAATAGTTCTTTCCACACAGACAAGAAAATGTTAGGAATCAATAGCCTTTTGTTGTCAGATGTCTCTTCTGTTGACACTTTCATTAGAAATAATATAAATTGTAATGATGCAGCCTGGAAGTCTGAACACTCGAGCAGTTGCACTGACTGGCTGGCAAACGTGCTCCACACAAGGCAAGGACTGAACACACTTAGCAGCTCCTATGTCACAAATAAGGCAAGTGAAGGTGGCTGTACTAGACAGTTTAGGTTTCTCTGTTACGTCTGCAGATGCCAAATATTGATCTCAAAAACAGCAATAATTAAAGGATAGTACTTTCCTAATTTAACCATCAGATCACAAATTCCGGAACATATCAGTTTGACGGTTTTAATTTAAAACATCTTATATTTAAATATAAAATCTCCCCTTCAGTATCTTAAATGAAGATTCTAAGACCTTTATTTACAGTTTTTTACTGAAATGGAGGTTAAGTTTTATACGTGCTTCAAAAGTATTTGTGATCTGGATAGCCTAAAGTTCTAAATATGTAAATTATTAGCATTTGAGAAATTAAAATTAGTATAATTGGTGGAATATGCCACATTGAGTTATGTCATTCATGACAACATAGCCCTGCTCCTTTTCTAGGCACAATAATGCATTTGTAATCAAACATCCCAGTTTGAGCTGATGATTAACTGTCATTCTTTTCCCAGGAATACTGCAAATGGTACAAACTACTGATTAGATTTTAATTTCATTTAAATGAGAAAGAGGGAGGGAGGGAAGTAAAGGAGAAATAGAAAGGGGGGTAGAGAGAGTGATACTCCTATATTTTTTAGGGCGATGTGATTTATTCAAATGAATTGTAAAATGCTTGTGAAAACATCAGCTTAGAAATAAATGATCCTCACAATTTTGAAATCTCATTTGGTGAAACTTCAGTGAAGTTATAATGACATTTATATGTAAAAATTTGGAATTTTTATTACTCTTAACTTCACTTTCTACATCAGAACTCATTGGAATATGCTTATAACTCATAACTAGAGCAGTGACATCGGGGCCGGAACGTGCGGATATCATATAGAATAGGAAGGGTCAGGTTGTAGCGATAAGGGTTGGTGGACACTGACGCGGCATGGTAGTGTCCAAATGACTATACAGGGAGAATTACGCATGTCTTATGCATATGTACTTTATTTCTGCAGTACTGTTTATAGCATTTCTGCTAACTTAAATAACTGAAACGTCTTTATTAAATAGTTAATGCAAACGTTAATTCATAATTTGCATATTGATTAATTGCTATGTCTACTTGTTGCAATGAATTACAACCCACATCTTCAGGTTTTCGAACGAAAATGACTGTCTCCTAACCGACAACACTGACTTATAGGCAGAAAAGCTGCGTTCCACATCTGCTGAAACCACAGGTGCATATGTAAAATATGTTACACATTCTCTGTCTATATCTGGGCATTTTGAAGCACTGCTTTCGTCTTTAATTACGTTGGCAATTTTACGCAGTTTATGGTATCCTTTGTTTTTCTGTAAAAGAGTTTGCAGTTTTGCAGCTATTCTTTTCCCCACGCTATCCTCCATAGAATTCAGCTTGTCGGTAACTTCTTTCATGACGGTTATTTGTTTTACCAGTTCTTCTCCAGACCTTTCTAAAGATTGGATTGCAGAGGTAAGAAATCCAAAATTCGAGGTAATGTATGACAACTGACGTTTAATATCAGGGTCACGTAAAAGGATTTGAGCTGCTTTTATTGCGGTTGCAGCGTTAATGTCAAACTCCTGCACCACGTGTTTAACGGCATCGAAATTCATAGAATAGTACTCGCATGTTTCCAGCCATGTTCCCCATCGTGTTAGAACTGGTGCGGGAGGAAGAGCAACTCCTGGATAAAGATTTCGAAATATTGCCACAGGTGAAGGCGATTTTACAAATACCTTCTTGAGTGTCCCTATAAGCTTATCAGCGGCAGGAAATTGAGATCGTACCTCTTCTGCTAGTCTGTGGCAGGCGTGAGCAAGGCACGTGACATGTATTACGTTTTTGTAAGTGACTTGCAAATGGGTTCCTGCCTTTACCATATAGGTAGCTGCATCGGTAACAAATAGTCGTACTCTATCGTGTTGCACACCTGATGGCCATAGTATTTTCTTGGCATTGTCAAACACTGCACTTATAGTAGAATAATTTGCAACACTGACAACGTCACTTGTTAGAAGATACGGTCCAATGGGACCTTCTGCGTCCAGTGCTCCAACAACTACATTGACCACAAATCGCCCAACGGCATCCGTTGTTTCATCCATTGAAACCCATATGCTGTGGTTATTTAGGTTCATTCTTATACAATCAATGCACTTATCATAACATTTTCGTACATAGTACTTGCGTAAGGTCGTAGGATGCGGAATTGGTTTGCCAGTGTACTTTTCTAAAAACGCACACAACTTCGGATCCTGTAGTTTATGTAGAGGAATATTGGCAGAAATAAATGCCGCGCATAGCTCTTCATTAAATGTTTTATTTGATGGAAGTACGTCTTGTTGTAGCGACGGATCCTCACATTTTGCAACACAAAGCTTATGTGTTGCTATACTGACATGTCGTAGCACATTACTCGGTTTACTATGAGTAATTGTTTTATTGCAAGGTTTACAATAAAGTTTTTCTTGAACAACAGAGAAAACATGTTCCCCATACTCAACTACTTTTGTAAACCTGTGGACGTTCGTAACCTTTCCTTTGGCATTGTGTCTGCGTGAACTCTGTGTGGCGAATACTGTGACTCAACCTAAGGTGTACTCAACCCTCTCCTTGAAACCGATGCTCTACCGGGCGCCTCTCAACAAACGCAACCGCTCCAACGTCGCTGCCCTACTCATAACTCATTTTATTCATCCTTTAAGTACATGAATTAAAGGACACGTCAGAAAGTATACATACATCTTTATATTTACATATATATTTACAACTTGATTTTCTTTGCCATAATTGATTTATATTCTTCTAGACTATAAAAAGCATTTTCTATTAAATGCTTTTTTTATCATTTTTAATGTACATTTGTTATTTTCAATTATTTGTATTTCTTTAGGTAGCTTATTAAATAATTGTTTCCCCATACTTCTTACATCTCGATTATTTAAAGTACCCCTTAATGTAGATCTAAAATATTCATTATTATTTCTTAGTCCATACTTATGAACATTGTTATTTTTTTGCTCCTCTTTGTCCAATATAATGTTTTTTATGCTTTCATATATATATGCAGGGAACAATTAATATCTTATGGTTTTTGAAAATTTGTCTACACGAATGCCGCTTATCCACTCTTTCCATTATTCTGAGAGCCTTTTTTTGCAACGTGAATACCTTTTTCATGTCTGTTTCCGTGATATTTCCCCAAAGAGTAATTCCATTCCCACAGCATAGACTTGACTACTTGTGCAGGTTACATACTGTTACACTTTGAAAACAAATCCTGACCAGCTGTCCACCTTTCCTTAGGTACTCTGTTAAAGAATATTCTGACTAAGCAAGGTGTTCCTGTAACAGCCCCTGCAGACATTTGCTATGAACTTACAAAAAAGCATATCATTTCAAATATTTTGCATTGTTCCGAGATGCAGCTCATATAAACAATGGAAGTTGTTATTCTGAGCCATTTTAAACATGTACACTCATAACATGCAAGTTTACAATAATCAACACTTTGTGTGTCATTAATCTCAGCATTTAACACTAGAAAATAAAAGGAACTTTAACAAATATTTCACATATACACCTTATTAACATTCAACAAAATAGCTTTAAGATATCACATATCCATTTAATATTCTTTAATTTATAATTAAATTATTTGGTAACATTTTTTGTTATATATGTATTGAATGTATTTTATTTATATATGTAATTCCTCCAACATTTGCTATTTGTTAACCAAAACCAAACCAGAATGTCTGATTGTTAAGCAGACAGTTACATACTCATTAACAAACCAGTGCACATTCACTCATTTCAATGCTGTAAAGTCTCACCATGGACTTACCACAGATCTATCTCATCCAATACAAAACCCTGAGCTATGTCTCAACGGAACACTACATTAATGAGATCATCTGACAAAACAGCCTAAGTGACGGAATGCATCATAATACATATCTCTTTACCTCTAACTGATCAATCAATGTATTATCTCCATCATTGGCCTTGATTCACTGCCGCGCTTCCTCCTATGACAGGTAGATGGTGTTTTGGCTGAACGTTCTGCATGATTAATATTAATCAATTTATTCAACTTTAATGGCTCTCATTGTGCAGGACCAAAAATCTGTTTCATATGGATATTAAAGTTGAATAGATTGATTAATAAATCATTGTGCAGAACATCCAGCCAAAACACCATCTACAAGTCACAGCATGACGTGCATCAGTAAATCAGTATAAATCTATATTTATTGAGAAATCAAAAAAATATCTAGACATAAATCACTTAAAGCTAGTTTACTATAGTCTAATTCACTCATACCTGTAGTGTGGAATTGAGATCTTGGGTAGTACATGTATGACCAATATGAAAGGGTATTAATCTTACAGAAAAAGTGTATAAGACGTATATGTAGTACAAATAATAGAGAATCTTGTAGAGATATCTTTGCAAAAGCAAAAATATTGACTGTTGCATCGTATATATAAAGTGATAATGTTTGTAATGGACAAGGAAAACACAATGCATATGAAAGATAGCCATAACATCAGAGCATAGAACAACTACTATAGGAATGTGTAAATAAAAAAGCAACAAAGAGGATCCCCTTATAATGGGCAAAACCCTTTACAATAAACTGCCAAATAAAATCAAAAACTTAAGAGGTAATACATTCCAATGACAACTAAGAATATTCTAAATGGAAAAGTGCCTATATAGGTTGGATGCTTGAAACTTGTACAAAGTATAAGCAGATAATAAAGATTTGACTTGATGAAGGTTGATCATGCAGACAAGTCTCTGAAACTTGTTCCAGTAAGTTCTGCTGTAGAAAGTGCAATTGGAGTAATAAAAATTATAACCTTTTGCATATAAAACATCCCCACAATTTTTATAATTAAATGGAAATGTCCTTTCAACTTGAGCTTTAAGGCTATAAATAAAATTAAACTAATCCTAAGAAAAAAATATATGTATTTGCAGTAGTTCACAGAGGGAAAGTATTGGGTGCTTAAGACAGGGATTTGAGAGCTCAAAGAGTTTAGGAAAACCAGATCAAGAAACGTCACATTGTGTGAAGGAAGAGGATGTAAACCATATTTTATTTTAATGTAAGTACGAAGAATTGTAAATAAATGGTATCATATTGAATGCGACAGCATTAAAAAAATATGTTGAGCAATAGTCCATAAATCATAACATTAGTGCAGTATCTATATAAAACAATGAAACGGTTTTTGTTAGTTAATAATAGGGTGTGAGAATAGAACATCTGAAAGTAAATATTAAGAGTAGAAGCACTATTAACAGCAAGGTATTCTTCATATTTAAGTCTGATTTTTTGAGTCACTTTATTTATACTCACCAATATTAAATATCGAAAACGTTTCAGATTTTTTAAGGTGAGTGTAAATAAAGTGTAAAGTAAGCCCATTCTACTTGCTGGAATGATAATTAACAGGCCCTAACATTGTAGTCATGTTCAATCTCTATGCTCTAATCTTTGCATTCAATAAACATCTATACGACACACAGACTGATAAGGTTAAATTCTTGGATTAATTATATGGAACTTTGTTTAAAGACTGTGTGGTGTCCAATTTTTGTATTTTCAAAATCTGGGATGTGTATTGTAGCATCTCAAGTTGTATGATACTTTCCAGAATGAGTGTGTCTGATGTATGCTTGTATCTAGGCATATTAACTTGCTGGAAAATTAAGATAGAGGGTGCAAGGTAGTTATTTATTATTTTTCTTCTGCAAACAAAACTGTTAAATTGGGTTGTTTATTTTATGCCAAGTGAAACTGAAATTTGTACCTGCAGACGTGCAATTGGATATCCCTGCCTCATTTGTTTCCAATAATTGAAAATTGTGTAGCAATGCACCAATCCTTCACAGCATCTTATTTGCATAAACCAGTTAAATAGTGATGCTGATGATTATTTATTTATGTATGTATTTATTTGTTTATTTATTTAATTTATTATGTGCTTATTTCCTACAGTTTAATAAATATACATGATGTGTTTTAGGATTTAAAGTGATGGCAAGAATCTCCTCCTCTTATTGCCATAGATCTTTCAAGTGAATTCTTAATAATTAAAACAGACAAAATTCCAGAATAATGGTGTTTGTCCAGTTTTATGCAAAAGTCTTCCTTGTTCTATGTTTCTTGTTTAAGCAATGTATCAGATAGTTGACCAAAGGAGATGGGATAGAGAGCATACCACTTAAAATTTGAAAATTAATTATAAAATAGGAATCTACCAGCTACTCTAACCTTCAGTTTGAACACTTACGGTGACATACTGCAAAACTTGTTTTGCTTACGGTTTAACCATGTCAAAATTGAGAAAGACATCAGTATTAATTATAAAATGATATACACATTTAATTAATTAACATGTATTCTCTGCATATATGTTGTAACTTAAGATTTTGCATTGTTCTGGAAAAAAGAAAAAATGAATCCATACTTAGTTCATAATGGATATTTTAGTTTTTGGGTAAGGGTGGCATTGTATATAAAGAAACTATCAGTCCAGCATGTGTGTTTAGTGCAAATGATTTGTTTTGTTTGTGTTTATTTTCTATATTATTTTGTATTTGAATCACAGTCTACTTGTAGTGCTTAATTCATATTGTTCAACATGTTGTTTCTGTTGAATACTATGCCCTAAACACACACAAATGCCTAAAGCAATAAGTCTTATCACTTTCTTAGTTGTTTTGTTTTGTACATACTATGTGGCATATGTTTTGGGTGTATTGTATTCCGGTTGTTATTACATGGCAAACTTGAGTGGATTCCTGGAGATTGAGTGACACTACTGCAATCACTTCAATACAATTGGATTAAGAGAATGTTTATGCACTGGATATTCTCAACATAGTTTGTAGCATTTGTGCTGTATGCAAACATTAGATTATTTGAATGTTTGTTACACCAGATTGAATGCAACTGTAATTGCCTGTTTTTTCTCACTATTGTAATGATGGGGAAGAGATTGTAAGTGGCCACTGAAAAGGACAAAAGAATTGTTTAGTATGTACTGGAGAATTTGTTCATAAAAAGGCCACATACTGGTATGGAAGTATTAGTATCACATGTTTTCATTCATTTATTTATTTATTTCATCATTTACCAAAACAAACTTACCCCATCCAATGTTCTGAGCTATCTATGGTAGAGAAATATTTGTATTCTTTAATTCTGCAATATTGGAATCCCAGACCAGAATCAGTGTGGCTGGTTGTACCTCTACCACAGAAATGCATGATTTTTGTTCCTATTCCCTCCATGGATCCACTAGGTCTGGACATGCAAAGATATTCCATATGGAATTGAGCAAATAAACTTTATAATCATTATTTGGTTATTTTCAAGTCATTATTCCTGTGCACTCCACAGAAATTTGTTTTTCTTTCTAAGGTATATCCTTCCATTCTTCCCTCTAATGCCCTGCAGCACTACAGAAAACTAGGAAACATTCAGCAATATGCTAGCTAGCAGAAATGATAACTACATACACCAGCAATAATGTTCTTTCCCTTTCCTTTTTATATATAAATTTTTACTTCTTGTACTACTATTAAGTTTTGAAGATTTTGTTGATCTGTTAAATAGTAGCAGAAGGATGCTCTAATCATTATTTTGTAAGAGTATTTATTGAAATGAATGTTGTTGTTGTTGTTGTTGTTGTTGTTGTTTTCTAGTGCCTTGCATCAGGCAATGAAGCCATTAGCATTCGTGCTTTCCAATACTTTTGAACTGTAGTTTCTTCTGATCTTAATGCTTCACAGGTCTTCAAGTGGTCTTTGTTCATTTCTGCTGGATCGTTACACAGGACACATATCGGTGAGGCTGAGATACCTATTCAGGAGAGATGACTTGCTAAGCAGCCGTGATTTGTCAATAGTCGGAAGGCTGCAACCGCTGTTTTCCTTGGTCTCTGGGGGATTATATCTGGATTGGAAAGTAGTGTAATCCATTTTTTATCTTTGACATTTGTTTCTATTTCTTGTAGGTATGAATGACAAAAATTTTTAATGATCAAGCGTTTTATTGAGGAATATGAGAAATTGAATTTAGACTTTTGTGTTATTGTTGTGGCTTTCTTTGCAAGTGAGTCTGCAGCTTCGTTCCCCATGACTCCACAGTGTGCTGGAATCCATTGGAGATGAACAGTCTTATTAACTTTTTGGAGTTGTGTTAACATTTTGTAGCATTCTCTAATTTTTGTTGACTTCTTTGTAGTATTTGAACATATTCCCTGAATTGCAGCTTTAGAATCCGAAAGAATTACTGCCTTGTTAAATTTATTTAAGGGAAGATTTAATAATTGTCGGAGAGCAATGTATATATCCTCTATTTCTCCATCATAATTTGTTGTGTCTCTGCCAACAGAATGATAAAAGGAAAAATGTGAACATGTAACTCCAGCTCCAGTAAGGTTTTCCTTTGAGGATCCATCAGTATATATGTGCAGCCATTCTTCTGTGGGATACCTAGTATTGATTGTTTCCAGAGCTAGAAGTTTTTGTATTTCTTTTGGTGTGTCTGATTTACTTATTTCCTCTATTAATTCCAAATTGAAGGTAGGTTGCAATAATTCCAATGGATTTTCTCTAATAAGTAGATTTTCTCTGGTGTTAGGAATGTTCAATTTGGATTTAATCTGTGTTACCTTTTCTAGGAAACTACTATGAGTTTTAAGGATTGAAGGGGGGAGGTTCTCTTCTGTCCATTTAGAGTTTGGCAGTCGTAACATTTTCTCGTGTTGGAGCAATGCTTGTTCTTCTATTTTTGTTGTTATTGATGGGGTCCGTGTTAAGGCAAGCATGGCATCAATAGGTGTGGATTTAACTGCTCCAGTGATTAGGCGAAGAGCCTGATTTTGTATTTGTTCAAGTTTATTGATGTTAGCATTTGCTGCTGTTATTAAAGCTTCAGAACAGTACTAGAGGTTTGGTTTAATATACATTTTGTATGTTGTGTTAAGGACTCTCCTTGAGCAGCCCCATTTAGCACCAGCTAACCTTTTCAGGATTTGCAATTTCTTTTCAACCTTTTCTGAGATGTTTGTTATATGTTTTTTCCAACTTAGCTTTCTGTCGAAAGTGATGCCTAAGTATTTGGCATCATCAACTGCTTTGAGTGGTTTACCATTATAATTTATGCTAATATTAACTGGTTTGTATTTTAGTGTAAATAATTCATAATTTGTTTTTTCCACATTGATAGTCATGAGGTTTTTGGAGCTCCATTCATGTACTTTGTTTAGGGCTGTTTCTATTCTGTCTTTAATTAATTCAGGTTTTTTTGAAGAGCCTGAAGTCCAAATGACTACATCGTCAGCAAATAGAGCAATTTTGGTTTCTAAAGTTTTTATTATTGATGGAAGGTCATTTATGTATATATGTTAAAGGGTGTTGTGCTCAGAACAGCACCTTGTGGAAGTCCTCGGTGTGTTTGTTTATATTTGGAAATGTATGTATTATATTTTGTGGCACAAAATCTTTGTGAAATAAACTGAGTTATCCACTTAAGCATGTTACTTTTCACACCTATTGATTGCAACTTCTCAACTAATTTATTTCTCCAGACTGAGTCATATGCTGATTTAAAATCAATGAATACTGCCAAGGTATCCTCCTTTCTATTGAAAGCTTCCTTGATGTCTTGGCTTAGTAGGAGTACATTTTCACTTGTACTATGATTCTGTCTGAAGCCGGTCTGTGAACTATTAATTAAGTTGTAATATTCTAGGAACCAGTTAAGTCTAGATGCCACCATTCTTTCCATCACTTTTGCAATAACACTGGTCAAAGATATTGGTCTGAAACTATTAATATTGTTTGAGGGTTTGTTTTTCTTTAAAATCGAGATGATAATGGCTTTTTTCCAGTCGGAAAGTACAGTCATTCTCCAACACGTGTTATACAGTTTAAGTAGGATTTCTTTTCCTTTCCTGCCAAGGTGTTTAATAAACTCTGGATGGATCTTGTCAGGTCCAGGAGATTTTTTGTTCTGTAATTGTTCTATTGCTAAATCCAGTTCTGTTTCATTAAAATCCTGAATAAAAATATCATTTCGTATACCTTTTGGCTTACTAGTTTCTCTGATAGTTTTTTGGATAGCCTTATCTTGTTTTTTATACGCTTGGGGTACTCTTTGTAACTGAGCATAAAACTTGTTAAGGGATTCTGCTATTTCCCTATCTGTAGTTAAGCTTTTGTTATTATATTTTAATGGTTCAGTTGTATTTTTTGATAATTTTGTTTTATTAAGGAATTTGTATATTTTATTTCCATCTTTCCTATAGTCCATATGTTCTACAAAATTTGTGAAACTGGCCCTTTTTGCTGTAATTAATTCTTTCTTAAAAATGGCTGCTTTTCTTCTCCAGTTTTGTACATCTTCTGGACACTTGGTTCTTTCGGCTTTGACTCTTGCTATATTTCTTTCATGTTTTAACTTAGATAAAGATGGAGACCAAAAGTAGCTATATTTCTTTAACTTTCCTTTGGGGATATGTGTTTTGGCTGCTGTCAATAATATTTCACAAATTTTTTTATTCATTTCATCTGTTGACTTGAACTCTGATTCTAACAGTATATTACACTTCCCTTCTATCTCATTTTGGAAACTTGACCAATCTGCTTTTTTAAAATTCCAAGAAGTTTTAACTTTTGGTTTGTTACTTTTATTTATTAGACCTCTTATGGAGTTTATGGTGATTCTGTGGCCTGAACCTGAATGTTATTGAAAAGCATTGATATTTGTATCTTTTGTATTTCATTATTTGCATTAGCCATTATACTTAAATGTTTCTGCATAAACATGTATTTTATATTGTTGAACTTTTTATTTGCTTGGTTAAATAAATGATAATTATAAAAGGAGAAAGGGAGAGAGATCCACACATATATTAAACCACCATTATATGTTGTAGGAAATTGCATTCCTTTTTTTTTTTTTTCCCTTTTTCTTTATTTGTTTTTGCTTGAATGTGGCACAATGCTACTTGGATTTTGAAACTACGACATTAAGGGAATATGACGATACATAATGATACATGTGTACTTTTAGAAGTTACTGGTGCCTGTTGATCAAGCTCTACGAGCAGAGAGAGAGAAATTTCTTAGTGCAGTGCTGAGCACTTAATATTGCTGTATTGAAAATATAAAATCTGAAGCTATGGATCCCCATATCTTTGCGTAATAGTTGTTATCTATTAAATGCAGTTGAGCTGGACTTTTTTTCTTTGTCTTCAGACTACTGTGGGCAGTGCTTATGGATATTAAGTACCTTACACAACACAATAGCTTCACTAAAATTGCCCAAAAATATACATTGGCCAAACTAAAAGAAATCTTCAAACACGACTGAAGGAGCACATTAGAAACATAACACTCAAACAGATTGACAAATCAGCCATAGCCCATCATTCTGGTCAACTCAACACACCACAGAGCAGGATATTAAATTACTAAAACATACAAAAACAACAGCGGAACTGATCATTTGGGAGAAAATACATATTATGAAGAATGTTCACATAGCCATGAATTTTGATATACCACAAGCAGATGACATACTGAAGCTTAGATCCAGCAATCCAGATAGCAGCACAGTCACTGCCACAACAGATGTTTCCTCTTCAACCGCCAGTCAAGAAACCGTTGAGAATGAACACACTGGTCTTCGAAACACATCTAGATAAAAATAAGTGTAAGTGAAACTATAACTGTCTACAGGTTGACTCATATACTTCTAAAACATACATCTTTACCGGTAAACTTCATAGTTCATTTTATTCCCAGAATTCAGAATACTTCTTATCCTTAAAGGATAAGGTCTGTAGCTTTTAATGTATAGATTTAAATTAGAGCAGACAAGGCAGGTTCCACTCATGCAAATGATTGAAATTAACAAGTTCTCAATCATGAGTTACTAGGATGTACTGATAGGATTTTAGAAGACCGAAATCACATGGTAATTCTGTGGCACCTATATCTTACTATTTAGAATTTTATGATAACACTGATCAACTATGAAATAGTTATGAGTTACAAGTTTTAAGTTTAATGCTCTGGGCCAAAGCTTGCTGCCCAGCTGCTGCATATCCCACCTCTGCCCATTACAGGTGTCATTGGTGGGGTGCAGTACTGGAGGGTAGGACGTGGTCAGGGCCCTGAGTCCTCCCGTCCAGTTATGGGGTTGCTACTTCTCCATCATGTAGCTCCTCAATTGGTCCCTTGGGACCTAACGAGGCTGAGTGCACCCCATGGCAGACCTCCCAGTGGGGGGGAAAATCCCCATGCTGGTACCAGGGATTGAACCCTGGTCCCCCACACCAGAGGCAGTTGTTGCATATATATGCCAGGAGAAAAGCAGAAATCACTGTGTAGCAAACTGTTCCTTAATCGTAGCTATTATACATTTCACAGCCAGAAATATACTGCTGGTCGGGGTATGGCTAGAACTATTTGGTGATCTACAGTATGTTTACTACAAAACTTGGCTGACAGGTGCACGGCCCGCCTCCTGGACACGTACTGAACAACTTGGCTGGCAATCGTCTCTCACTCACATATGCATGGATGTCAAATCAAATCTCAAATCACATTGGCAATTATCAGAATAAACAAAACATACCTTATCACAGGAGATGTTGGAAATGGGTCCATCTGCATCAATACATCTACAGCATCTTCTGAGGAAATTTTCATTCACATGCATTAGTTCAGCTTCCATAATAATATTAATTTCTCTCCTGATATTTTGTTTTAATTTTGTCTTGTGCAAGGTGCCTAAGAGATCTTCAAGGTAACTGTTCTAATTTTTCTCTAACTTCATCTAATGTCTGTTCCGTAAGCACATGCTGTTTTACCTTTCTTTTCCTATTATGAATTGATCCCATCTCCCTGAATTTACTTACAAGCAAACAAACAGTGTCTACTCGCAACACGCCAGGAAATTTGGTTTCAAATTGCCTTGCAACTTCCCTACAAGATGATGTAAGCTCATATGTATCATACATAAACACTTCTAAACACTCCTACTGTTATTCACGTATGAGCAGGGCTAGAACAGTATAAAACACCTATGTAACAAGTAAAACTGACGCACATGTTACGATCAGGATGCCCATGCAGGGAAATGTGAAAGTCACATGCGCCATGCACTTGCCAGCCAAGTTTGGTAGTAAACGTAGTGTATTTTACCTGTGGATTTGGATTGGGGGGCATTCAGGTAAAAATATGACTGAGGCACGCTTTGACGATAGGGTGGTACAAGCACCAAGTGTGAAAGCTGTTCTATAAATTTTGGAAGCATGTTATTGATTTTTAAAAATAAATTTTGGATTTAACTTTTAGATTTTTTTCAGATTTCATATTTTTTAAAGTAAGGGTGCATGTTACTATGAAACTGTAGAAGCTAGATGCTTGAAACTTTGCACACAAGCATTTTAGGATTTCTTCGATAGTTTATTCTTTTTATTAAAAAAAATGTGTAACATTCAAATGTTTCAAAATATATATTCAATTCCTTATTTTTGACAGGGGTTATGACTATGACTACGTTTGGAAGCAGGTTTTCCTTTTGCATCTCAGCCTAAAGAGACTTCCTGTTCTCTAATCTAGGGATCTATACAGGATGTTTCAAAAATACGGGGCATAATTTCAGGTATGTATTTCCCACATGTAGACAATCAAATTACTTCATTATAACATGTGTCCGGAAATGCTTCATTTCCGAGTTATGGCCTCCACAACATTGAAATTCACTGGAACGTTTTTCTTTCCGCAGGTTGTTGTCATTACAGAAGATGTTCAAAATGTCCACCTCCTGCTTGAATACAGACCTCACATCGATGTCGTCTCATTGACCTGCGAACACGATCCCAAACTCCAGGAGTATTGCGTATGTCCTCACAACTTGCCACAATTCGATTCCGAAGGGATTCCAAATCCGGCACCGGAGACGAATAAACCAATGATTTTAAATGGCCCCACAAGTAGAAATCGAGAGGGTTCAGATCAGGTGAGCGTGGAGGCCAAGCAATTGGGCCACCTCTACCTATCCATCGATCAGGAAACCTTCGATCCAAGTACCGGCGAGCCGTAAGACTGAAGTGTGCAGCAGCGCCATCATGCAAGAAGTGAATGTGTTGATGATTGATCAGTGGAGTGTCTTCGAAAACGTCAGGTATGGTGTTTTCCAGGAAGTTTGTGTACGCCTGCCCCGTAAGTCTGTTTACAAGTACATGGGGTCCAACTAATCGATCACCAATGATACCGGCCCACATGCTGAGGGAGAACCGCACCTGTTGATGAGATATAACAGTTGCACGTGGGTTTTCATGCGACCATACATGCTGATTGTGGAAATTTGTTATGCCATCTCTTGTGAACTGTGCTTCATCTGTAAATAATACGACGGCAGAAAAGTTCGGATTTACACCACACTGCTGCAAGAACCACTGACAGAACCTAACTCGTGCAGGGTAATCTGCTGGTGACAGGGCCTGTACACGTTGCAAATGATAAGGATACAATTGATACTCGTTCAACAGTCTCCAGACAGTCGTATGAGGAACATTGACTTGCAACGTGATACCGAAATTTAGATTTCAAATCGAATGGGCTTGATAAAGACACGTTTTAATTTAATTGCCGGATGTGAGATTTGCGATAAGTGTTTAGTAATAACATAAATAGATAATAGAGCAGGAAGTGTTGTAAGGTGAGCAAGATATGAGTAAATAATAGTCGTTAAATTTATAGGATAAACGCATTATTGGTTTGAAATTAACGAGTCATGACGTCATACTACATAGTTTAAATACACGTTTGAAATTCAGGTCTGCCAATCTTAAAAGTCACGCGATATATTTAATAAAATATAAAGTAAACATCGTTTAATCCTAAAAAGGTAATTATATATTCGAAATTCATAAAAGAACATGTTATAATAGAAAGGGACATTTCTAAATTGCGGGAAAAGGAAATAGCATTTTGGATACGAGGCTTTCTTGGATGACGTCATGACATTTAAAATTGGAGAGAACGTTTTTTTTTCCTAGCGTGGGGACGCCAGAAAGCGTCACTACTCACCACAGACCAGTACTGCAAGTTATGGTGTGCAGACGTGAGTGCGATTCCTCTACATATAGAATCGGCATAACTCCCGAAAGTATATAAGAAGTAATAAACAATATACAAAGGTTTTCTTGGGTAGTCTATAACACCTGCGCGTACCCGAGATAAAGAAAGAGATCTCATCCTGACTAGCCGGAACGAACCAAATCAAAGGGCGACACCATGTCACCAACGACATTTACGCATCAAATGGCGATCCAACGAGAACCCAACGACATTCCGCCACAAATGGCGACCCAACGTGTGGTGTCGAGAGAATAGACCAACCCCAAGACGACCAAGCCAGCATAGAACCAGCAAACAAGAAGGTGCCCAGCGTGTCAACATCTGTGAAACGTGTAGTGAACAAGTTTAAGTGCAGTTAAAAAAAAAAATAGTGAAATAGTGAAAATTGTGAAAATATTGGTGAGTAGAAAAACACATGTAAATAGCTTAGAAATGGAAGACAGTGATAGCGATTTTCTAGGTTTTGAGAGTCCGGAAATTGAGAAAAGTGTATTTAGGATGGAAGAATATAATCAAAATATAATCGGTAGCAGAATATGCCAAGAAGTAGAAGATCAGAACGTTAGAGAAACACCTAGAGGTAGCTCAGAAATGTTTAGTACTAATTCAGAAAGGCCAGTGATTATGTCAGAAATAGAGAATATGTTTCAAAAGATAATGAAAAAGATGAGTACAGAGTTAAGTCAAAAGATAATAGATGAAACTAGTAAAGAATTAAGAACAGTGAAAAAGATGAATACAGAGTTAAGTCAAAAGATAGATGAAAATAGTAAAGAATTAAGAACAGTGAAAAAGATGAGTACAGAGTTAAGTCAAAAGATAGATGAAACTAGTATAGAGTTAGGACAGAAATTAGAGAAGGGACAACAGGAATTGGGAATGCAATTGGAAAATCAGAAGAGAGCTTTCGAAACCTTTAGGGAAGAAGTTAGGGAGGAAATTAATAAAGTTAGTAGTGAAGTAAAAGAAAATAGAGAACAGGTTAAGGGAGAATTAGAGACAATAAGGCAAGAAGTAAAGAATTCTGAAAAGAAATTAGGTCAACAAGTGAGTGAAAAATTAGATAAAGAAAGGGAAAAAGTACATATAGATTAGACAAACAAAGGGAAGAAATTAGAGAAGAGTTACAGGGGTGTAAAGTTAGAATGGAAAGATCTGATGTAGAAAGTGAAAGGCAGGCTAGAAATTTGGAGGATGTTACAGACCAAATAAAAGGGGTAATAACAGAAATTACTCATGTAAAAGAGGCCTTAGAAAATTTGAAATTAAATGAAAATGCATGTAATCACAACAATCTTAATAATGAAGCTGCAAGAAACGAGGCAATACCAGGTGTATCAGCTGACATTTCGATGCAAACTAGGGGTAACAGTAATTCCCATTCTGATTTCAGAAATAGTGCAGGGACAGGTGACAATTCAAATTTACATTGGCCTAACCATGTCTTAAATGAAATGACACCTCCAGTTTTTGAAAATGAAGATTCAGATGATCCTAAAGCCTTTTTAGAAGGGTTACAAGAGTACTTCACGGTGAAACGTATACCGGAGGAGTACAAGATGGTGATAGTAAGAAAATGCCTAAAGGGTAATGCTGGCAATTGGCTAGGCCTTTCTATGGGTAACAATAATGATTACAGGACCTTTAGGAACATCTTTTTAACCAGATATTGGGGAGCTAGTAGGCAGGCTAATATTAGAGTTGAATTAAGCAATGGAAAGTTTAATCCTAGATCGGAGGAATCGATGGTCAACTATTTTATGAGAATAGCGAGAAAATCGAAGATGTTGGATCCTCCCTTAGATGAAAAAGATCTAATAAATATAGTTACTCCACATTTTCCGGAAACGCTTCAACACTACCTAATCATAGCCCGACCCGATAGCATTGCAGCTATGATCGAATTATTATCAGCCTTAGAAGTCAATAAGCCAAAACACGCATTTGGAAATAAATATGAAGAAAAAGAAACTGTAAATTCTTTCGGGCAAGGGGCACAGTATTATCAGAATAGAAGTGAGATTAGGGAAAGATATAAAGGACCAGTACCAAGGATGGAATCATTCCGGTGGGAAAATCAAGGTAGATGTAACCAGGAAGGGCATCACCAAAATAGAAATGGTAATCTAAGGGGAAGAAATATAAGGGTGAATTATATGAATACAAATAGATTTGATCGAGGTAGACGGGGACGTTATTTTGGACATAGTAGAAATTCAAATGATGGGTATTGGACAAACAGAGATAATGAGTTTAGACCGAGGTCACCAAGACTGGGAGAAAGATGTTATAATGGACGAGATTCCCCCGAAAATGCGGAAATGGTTGAGGCCATTAACACGGTCAAAAACATGGTAGGAAGTAACCCCGATTTAATGCAGGAAAACAGAAGTAACAATTCGGGAAATAGTACAGGAGCAATACCTAAAAATCAGGGAAACGCCAGACCCGGTCAAACGCGCCTTCAGTGAGAACTGGGTATCCTAGTAATGATTGTGATAAGTACTCGGAAATAAATAGTCCTGGAAGGCAAATGATGATACAAAAGAAAAGAGAATGGAAAAATAGAATTGACGAAAACAAAAAAGTAGGAGATCCAACTAAAATCAAAATTGGAGTAAATGGAAAACAATACAATGCAATTATAGATACGGGATCAAATAGCACAGTATGCTCACAAAATTTTTATGATAATTTACAAAGTAGTGGTTTTAAAGTAATGTCTTTAACAGTTAATGGGATATATTGCTCGCTAGCTGTGGGAAAACGAAAAGAGAGAGTAAAATTTCAAGCAATGATAAATATTGAAATAAATGGGAGAATACTAGGAATTTTATTTCTGATTGTAGGAAGACTTGTGACAGATATTATAATAGGTTGTGATTGTCTTTATGCCTGGGAAGCTGTGGTGAATTTTAAAAACATGATTGTAGAAATGAAAGTTGAAGATGAGACCATTATAGTGCCTTTTGTGGAAGATAGTAGTTCAGAAACTATTGTAAGAGAAAAAGAGGAAGAAGAAATTCAAGGGGATACATTCTTTGTAGAATATGTTAAAGTAGGAGCTATGGAATTAACTGCAGTAAATGTCAAAGAGTACAGTGTCGATAATAAAGAAAATGTAGAATGGGATAAAAATGATTTCATAGACACTTTGAGGTTTTCTGACGCAACTAGGTACTATGATAGGGAGAGTAGTGAAGACTTAGAAGAATTGTTGAGGGAAAAGGTAACTCAGGCTGATCAACTAAATGAACAACAGAGGGATAAACTGTTTGAAATATTAATCCGAAATAAAGAAGTATTCTCTGAGAAACCTGGTAAATGTAATATTTATACTCATTCGTTTGAGATGATACCCATCAAACCTTTTACACATAAAGCGAGAGCTATCCCTAGTACAATAAGAGAAGAGGTAGATGCAGTTATAAAGTCAATGTTAGAAGATGAGGTTATTGAGATTTCGAATTTCGAATTTGTGAATCCCCTATGTATTGTAAACAAGGCCAATGGAAGATTAGGGTGACATTAGATGCGAGAAAACTAAATTATTGTTCCTCATACTTTCCATCAGGGAATCTAACAGAACGTGTCCTCCGAGATATAGGAATTTATTTACGTGTACTTACACATCATAATCACAAGGATTGGGTGAAATATTGTCCATTGATAGAAAAGATTATCAATCACACCATTAATGTAACTACTGGGTTTGCACCAATAAAATTAATGTTAGGAATTGAACCAGAACCAATATTGATCGGGGTACCAAAAACACTGAAAATTAATGACATTCAGTTAAGTGAAGAAGAAAGAGCGAAAATTGCTTTTGAACGAATCAAGAAAAAGGCAGAGAAGCGAAAATTAAAGAAAAAGAGTAGAAAACATAAATGGGAACCTAAGATAGGCGATTGGGTACTAGTTAAAGACCATAAGTTATCAAGTGCGTTGCGAGGTAGGAACAAAAGGATGGAATTGTTATATAAAGGTCCTGCAGAAATTATATCCAAATTTGGTTATCATACCTATGAATTAAAAGATGTTAAAAATGGAAAATGTCTGGGAAGATGGCATAAACAACTCCTTCGACCATACAAGAAACCGTGTGGTACCTTGGAACCTTGATTTCATGTAAAAAAAAAAAAAAAATATTCGAAGTGTCATTTGTATATTGGCACCCAATCAGCTTTGAGATAAAATTTAAATGTTAGCTTACTTGAAAACCATATATTGGTCAGGTACTTACATATTCATGAAAAATGCAGAATGTGAATTGCTATATACTACAAAGAGCTTAAAAATATATTGTATAGAGCTCACAATAACGGCTTCAGAAAGATTGTTAAAATGTTCATCTCCGCATAGAGAGAAAACAGAATATTTAGTTTGTAAACATTTGTTAAAATATTTAGATGTATAGATAGTTATCACAGCAAGACAAAGAAAGAACTTGTCTGAAGAGTGTAATGGATTTATATAAATATATGTACATTTTAGTGCTTAAAGGATCTAGTACAGATATGTGTTACAATAACAAAAGTGAAAAATCACAGTGCAAGTGATAGTGAGAGCGAAGTGAGCAAACATGAACTAAAAGAAGGAAGTATAAAGAAAGACTCTTGAAATTTAACCTTTATATAAAAGTTTCACAGAAGAAACCATAACATATTGTAATTAGTATTTAAGGATTAATGTTTAGTCAAGTGTACAATTGTTTGTCATGTTAAAAAGATTAATGAGAAAATGTGTTAATAACCAATTTCAAAACAGTGTAATTGAAAATTGTATATAATGGGAGTGTTGCCGATTATTCAAAATACAGGAGTAATTTTTAATTTTTCTTTCGGGCAAGACATTTACATTATTTTATTATGAAATAATAAAATAACATAAATGGGGGCATTTGATACCGAAATTTAGATTTCAAATCGAATGGGCTTGATAAAGACACGTTTTAATTTAATTGCCGGATGTGAGATTTGCGATAAGTGTTAAGTAATAACATAAATAGATAATAGAGCAGGAAGTGTTGTAAGGTGAGCAAGATATGAGTAAATAATAGTCGTTAAATTTGTAGGATAAACGCATTATTGGTTTGAAATTAACGAGTCATGACGTCATACTACATAGTTTAAATACACGTTTGAAATTCAGGTCTGCCAATCTTAAAAGTCACGCGATATATTTAATAAAATATAAAGTAAACATCGTTTAATCCTAAAAAGGTAATTATATATTCGAAATTCATAAAAGAACATGTTATAATAGAAAGGGACATTTCTAAATTGCGGGAAAAGGAAATAGCATTTTGGATACGAGGCTTTCTTGGATGACGTCATGACATTTAAAATTGGAGAGAACGTTTTTTTCCTAGCGTGGGGACGCCAGAAAGCGTCACTACTCACCACAGACCAGTACTGCAAGTTATGGTGTGCAGACGTGAGTGCGATTCCTCTACATATAGAATCGGCATAACTCCCGAAAGTATATAAGAAGTAATAAACAATATACAAAGGTTTTCTTGGGTAGTCTATAACACCTGCGCGTACCCGAGATAAAGAAAGAGATCTCATCCTGACTAGCCGGAACGAACCAAATCAAAGGGCGACACCATGTCACCAACGACATTTACGCATCAAATGGCGATCCAACGAGAACCCAACGACATTCCGCCACAAACGCTAACCGTCGTGTGCTGATAGAAGGAGTCTACAGCCTCCAGAATCTCCTCCTGCACTTCAGGAGTTGTAGATCTTGGTCGTCCCCTTCCCAAACCAGGAGAGGTGAATGTTCCATACTCGCAAAGACGGGAATGGAGACATACAAATGTCTTCCGATCTGGACATTGTCGCTGTGGGTACCTCTCCTGGTACTCTCCTGCACACTTCAGTCTTACGGCTCGCCGGTACTTGGATCGAAGGTTTCCTGATCGATGGATAGGTAGAGGTGGCCCAATTGCTTGGCCTCCACGCTCACCTGATCTGAACCCTCTCGATTTCTACTTGTGGGGCCATTTAAAATCATTGGTTTATTCGTCTCCTTGCCGGATTTGGAATCCCTTCGGAATCAAATTGTGGCAAGTTGTGAGGACATACGCAATACTCCTGGAGTTTGGGATCGTGTTCGCAGGTCAATGAGACATCGATGTGAGGTCTGTATTCAAGCAGGAGGTGGACATTTTGAACATCTTCTGTAATGACAACAACCTGCGGAAAGAAAAACGTTCCAGTGAATTTCAATGTTGTGAAGGCCATAACTCGGAAATGAAGCATTTCCGGACACATGTTATAATGAAGTAATTTGATTGTCTACATGTGGGAAATACATACCTGAAATTATGCCCCGTATTTTTGAAACATCCTGTATAGATAGTTGTAGTATTTGTCACACTAGATTAAAGCCTTTTTCTAATTTTGCAGTGGCTCCAAGAATCTGGAATCTTTTCCATTTGGTAGCTTTGCATTTTAATAAGAGATGTTTCGCCGTTTCATTGACTTTTAAACAAGTGTCAAATGGGTTCCATATAGTATAGTCCCATTTGACAGGGACTAAACTTTTATCTCTCAAACATTGCCCACACACAGCTTGTGTGTTTAAAAAACTGTCAGTAAGTTGGTTGGCATAAAATAATAATTACCATCTAAAGTTTATTTAACTAAACCCGGGACATAAAGTACTTATCAGCCCTTGGGGTACTTATTTCAGATGTGAGATTATCTAGTTGTCTACTGGGAAAAATACAAATGAGTTGAATTTAATGTCATGCTGGCAAGTTGCCATCGTGGCTCCGGCTATGGCATTGAATTTTTCAGTCCTGATTCTACCTCTCAAACATTACCATTGCCAAACACAGCTTAAGTGTGTAAAAAACCATCAGTAAGTTGGTTTCTCCTGGTCATGCAAAGAACAAATTTAAAGCCGTCACACAGCAATCAGTTGTTTTAAAGATCATTGTTGCTTAAGCCTACTTTACTCCCTTATTGATGTACCTACAAGGAAATATAAAATAAAACCATTGCTACAAATATTTATCTCAGTTAGCATGAATTAGATAGAAGTGAGAATAATTTGTTGAATAGTGAAAGAAAGTCTTGTGAATGTGATGGTTCCGTTACTTCTGGACTCCCTGAGAAATACAGGGTGGGGCAAATAAGTGGCCCAGGGAACAGAGTTCCAGGTTACAAAGAAACACATCAAAGGAAAGGAGATAGTTTGCTATCCTGTTTATAGCAGATGTTGAAAATGACCAAAATTCATCCCTTGGAACCTTTGAGTCCTTGCCAGCAAGTTGCGGAAGGCAGATCGAAGATGGACTGCTGGAGTGAGTGTGTGGGTTTAACGGCCCATTGACAACGAGGTCAGTTGGGGACTGCTGGAATTGCTGCAACCTCATGAGAAATGTTCTGCTGCAGTTCTTGAAGACTATGAGGGTTGTTGCGATACACCTTAGCCTTGAGAGTTCCCTGCAAAAAGTAATCGCATACTGACAGATTTGCTGACCTGGGTGGCCAGCTTGGGCTGAGATCAGACTGACCTCTGCTAACAACTCTGTCAAGAGTGAAGATTATGTGAACGTGAACTATGGTTCGGCGGCATGTATGGGTAATTGCACCATCCTGCTGGAAGTAAATGTAGGTCTTTTCCTCCTCACTTAATTCTGTCACAAACAAATGGAAAATGTTGGAAATGTAACGCTCCGAGTTCACTGACTGATGAAAGAAAATGGGACCAATAATGCAGCATGTATACACTGCACACTAAACACCAGCCTTCTGGTCATACAATGATTTATAGTGGAAGTTACGTGAATTCTCCACTGCCCAGTACCTGTCATTCTGTGAGTTTGCATAACCACTCAGGTGAAACCAAGCTTCATGAGAAATAAAGAAAAGATCCATATCCAAGCCATTCATTGTTATCTCAATTAACAGCCAATCACAAAACTGTGCACTGATGAACTCATACTAACACAAGCCGCACTAACATCTGAACTGGTTTCGATCACATGGTGTGTGCATCACATTCATCTCCAACCGTAGCCACTCACCTGGGCTACTTTTATTTGCCCCCCCCCCCCCCCTATATAATTTCATGTCACTGGTTTTTATATAGAACTGCACTGGGGCAGGACCCACCGTGTATTGTAAACAACACTACAGTTAACTTGAAGCCATCCATCTCTCCTATCAGTGTCCAAGTTTCGCTGCCTGTTCATGACATATTTTGACAGATGTACAGTTTGATAATTTGCAGTAGAGATCATTGGATGTTAACTATTGCATACAAAAAAGACTATCTGTTATTCCTAAGAAACAAGAGGAACTGCAGTATTTTTCAATTAGCCAGCAAATTAGCAGATATGTGCCTCCCATGATCAATGTGTTCAGGTGTATCAAGCTTTGCATTACAAAATTTTGGATGATATTTTGTTGGAAATAATGAGAGATTTTAGGATTTAAAAAAAAGAAAATCAACTTGTTCCCATTGTCAGTACTGTACATTTTGAAGAGTATCACATGATTTCCTTCTAGTCCACTTTGAAAACTTGCAAAGTTTCTTTGGGTCTGCCTTTCTCAAGACACATTGTTTAAGAAATTAACTCTGCCTGTGAGAAGTACAGACATATTTCCATTCTAAAGACGTTAGAAATGCTTAAGGATAAGGATATTTTATGGATGCTTATAAATTTATGAACAATTGTTCTCTCTTATTCTGTCCATCTCATGTACTACATCTCTAGAAGGAAGCTTTTCTTGCTTGAAGCATATAAAACATACATAGGAATATACATATACATAGGAATATAATTTCAGAACACTTTCTTTAGATGGTAATTGTTATTTTATGTCAACCAGCTTACTGATGGTTTTAAACACACAAGCCATGTGTGGGCAATCAATAAGCTGGTTGGAACAAAATAAAAATTATGATCTAAAGCAGGGCTGATGAATGTTACTCTGCAGGTGTGAAGAGAGGAGTCCTGCCCTCCATAACTAGAGTAGCATGCTTTAGCTAGGACTGGTTTTTGCTTTGTTTTCCCCACTTTTCCGGTTATGAAGGGAAGTAGGGGAATGTGTTCACACTTATTGAGTAACGTTCGTCAGCCCTGATCAATTTAATTAAATTCGGGACATAAAGTACTTACAATTGTAAGTTGCCTCTGGGTTACTTATCTCAGATGAGAGATTCCCTATTGGTCTACTGGGAAAATATGAATTGGTTGGGGAATTTAATGTCATAATGGCAAATTCCCATGGTAGCTCAGTGGTTACAGCAGCCACATGTGAAGCGGTAGATCTGTGGTTCAAATCCAGCTATGACATTGAATTTTTCAGTCCTGTTTCTACCTCTCAGACACTTTCTTCTTTAGTGAATAAGGCAATTCAGGAAAAAAAAAAAAAACTTCTAGTGCAGTTGATAAAAAAACAACCATTGAATGAAGACATCACTGATAAGTTTGCAATCTTGAATGACCAAAGGATTGATTTGGTATACAAGAAACAGGTGAGTTTGGTTATTAAGGTAAGCATATGTAAATATTATTTATTTATGCCAACAAACTTACTGTAAAGTAAGTACTTGCAATAGTAAATCACCATTGGGGTAATTGTCTGTGATGTGAGACTGCCTTTGTGGTTTACTGGGAAAAATATGAACTGGTTTGAGAATTCAATGTCATTCTGGCAGGTTGTCACAGTAGCTTAATGGTTAGAGCACTCGCCTAGTATGCGGAGGGTCTGTGGTTCAAATCCCAGCTGTGGCATTGAATATTTAAGTTCCAGTTCTACCTCTCAATTATATGTAAATGTTTTTTCTTTCATGCTAGCTCTTCACGTAACTTATGAGCCATGAGCTGCTAGTGTCCCAAAGAGCTCATATTATGTACTTGTCAACATCCATAAATCTGTCTTGGAGTTCACTGGATACATGTAGTTTCTATACTAAATTACTTCATTTTATGGATAGATGTAATACTTGATGAGCATGGAATTACAAACAAGTTTACACTATACGATTTTAACTGCACAGAAAGAGTTTCTCAAGAGAATATGAATGAACCTTGTAATAATTCTGAACTACCAAAATAGTCAAAGGTTGGATCATTACCACCATTTCTACAGTGTAATCTCATGTGACTTGTGGATCCACTCCACTTTTCAGAAAGATATTTTGTAGAGAAAGACAATAATTTCTAATGGTTGATATTACTTCACTTAACTACTGATTCACCAAATGCACATAAATTTACTTCCGTATTATTCTCTCATGATTTCTTGCTAACACGGTTTTAGTTTCTTCAAGCATGGCAGGCCATCAGGTAGATTTTAAATCCTTCCCTACCATGCAAAACAGTAATAACCCTCCAGATCAAGAAACTGAGGCCCCATTACTTGCTAATCACTTATACTACTCATCATGCTTTATAGTCACTGGATCGTGTTTTGTCAGTCCATTGTTTGTACATAACACTGCTAACAAAGCAAATGTATTACTGCATACATATATATATATATATATCTTTATAAGAACAGTACATCCACCTTGAACTCTGCTCATATACAGGATGTCCCAAAAAACAGTCCGGGAAGAAGGATGAGGTGAGAGGAGACACTGCGCAGCCAGATCCAGAATAACTATACAGACATTGACAGAGGTCCCTAAAGTTTCCCAAGTTTGATGACACCTCAAAGACTTTAGGTCTTAGGGTGACCTTGGCACGGGTTCCAATGACCCCAAATACCACCCGTCCCCCTACCTGTATCTCACAGATGAGGGAAAGAGTTCCTGTGCACATATCATCCCTGCCAAGCTGCACCTAAGGCCTTTGCTAACACTTGTGACCCCAAAAGAACCATTAGTAGTCCATGAGTGGTGGAAATGATTATTGAAGTGAAATAGAAGGAGAAGAATTAATTATCCTTCCCAGCATTCACCTAGTGACCAGGGGAAATCCCGAAAAAAACCATGGGTCAGGAAGGTCGGCCACTGGAATTGAACACATGACCTCATGAATGTGAACCTCACATGTTACTGCGGAGCCATCTTGCTCTGTACACAATTTCAACTGGCATCATTAATCATCTGGTGATTAAGCAGACCTCTAGGCAAGCATAATCTCAGGGCCAAGTACCTATGAAAATGGAGTTATCCAAGCTGTTACATTATGTGCTGTCAGAGCACTCTGCAGTATTCATGTAGATTTTGAACTGACCAGAAGCTTGCCTTTGAAATGAAGGTGCAAAGGTTTATTTTTGGAAAGTTAACCCATTGCAAACTAGTTATTGAAACCCCACACTGGATGTACAAAAACCTCATTTATCTAGCCCCCATTAATCTGGATTTCCAGCTTATCTGTGTTAATTTTTGCTACTTTTTCATCGCAAAAATATGTGCATGCTTCAATAAATACAGATGAATGTATACATTTCCAATGTTGACACAGATACTGCAGAGATAACCACTCCACCAGTTGTATGCTTCTAGTTAACAATAAGAATTAAATCGTAGTCAATGTCATGATGATGATGGTGGTGGCGGTGGTGGTGATGATAGTAATAATGGTAATAATAATAACGATGACAATAATTTATTGACCCAGTTTACCAATTTGTACATTACCTTTTGGACGCATCGTTTCTTAAGAGATACAAAGTAGTACATGTTTCATTAATTTTCATTAAAGTCCTAATAGTGATTGTGGATGTTTCATTGGGATGACTTTCAATTCTTTTCTCTTCTGCTTTTGCAGTGATTCAAATTTTGTACTCATATAATAGTTTGTTTCAGATTATCTGGATTTTTGTTAATCTGGACTACTTTCAGTTGCACCTAGTGCACATAAATTAGATCCTTATATACAGGGTGTTAATGAACTAACTCGAGAGATTGTAGATATAACTGATATAAATAATTTGATATAGGCAATGTATGCTTCACGACCAAACATAGCACAATTATATGGCATTAAACATATTAATATCAGTTGTTAAGTCTGTGTTAAAGCAAAGCCTGATGAAAAATTGGTTTAGAATATCTTTAAAACTGCTGCCTGAGTATAGAAATATCGATTTTCAGCAGCCCTTTATCAGCATTTTCAAGATATAATGCCACAATGCAACAGTGAATAATGATTAGGTGCCTTCTTGCATTGTGAATCCTACTCCAGAGACGTTCCATTGATTGCTGTTATGGCTTAATTTGTAACGTCAAAGGCTGTAGTCACAAAGGTCATGGGTTCGTTTCCTATCATGCAGTTACTAATTTTGCTTTCTTTTTTTATTCAATCTGAAGAAGAGCATGAACACTACTATCATTTCCTTATTTGGTTCGCACCACAAATCTTGAATAGGTATGACAATTGTTGCTTCGCCACTGTCAATTTTGCCATGAAAACTCAGGTCAAAATTTCGAGCAGTTCCTATAAAACTGATGTAAAGTCTTAAGGATACGCATCTGTGAAAACAGGCTTAAAATTTCAAGAATTTCCAAAAATGAATTTTTGTTTTATCAAATAGTATTAATCTTCTACTTTATTTTGATATGCTTTTTCTAGCCTTACGGCCGTTTTAACTATGTCACGTGGCCGTCTAACTGATTAATTGTAAGTGGTCATGTCCATTTAAATCAATACACTTCCCTTATCCTTACCATGACTTCAAACTTAGTTTTTCCACGCTTTTATTTTTAGCACTGTTTGCTCTTTAAAATGCTCCACATGATGCAATTTTCACTACTTATGCATGAAATTTGGTGTACCTGCTTAGAAATAATACTGCAAAGAAATGATGACATAATTTTTGCATAACATGAATAACTGCTGAGTAATTAAATATTAAAGTTTACATTTCGAAATTTAAATGAAAAAAATAATGATTTTAAACTTTAAAATTTATTTTTATCCAAACTAATAACAAGATTAAGAAGTTATCTCATCAATTTGCTAACATTCTATTACAGGACATAACTGAAAATTATTAAGTTTTTCAAATCAAAATTGCATCATGGGGAACCATTTATATAAATACTAAAAAAAATGTAATAAAATATTAATATGTTAGCAACTAATCTGACTAAATGTATGAAATTTTGCACAGTTACTCCTCACTATACAGTGATTGTTGTGTTAAAATTTCAAATCAATCCAATCAAAACTGTAGATTTACAAATTTTCACAGTTGGGTATCCTTAATGTTTTTATGCTTTTACTTTTTCTTTGACCCTTTAAACTTCTTTCCATTCTGAAGTGCAGCATACGAATGTATTAAGCAGGTTTCAACTTTTTTTAGCAAGAATTGTAGTTAATTGTACTGACATGTTGAAATAAAACTGCATACACTGAAACATAATTTAAAATCTACATCATAACACCATTAATACCCTCTACTCAAAATAAAGAGGAGAAGACGAAGAAGAAGAAGAAGAAGAAGAAGAAGAAGAAGAAGAAGAAGAAGAAGAAGAAGAAGAAGAAGAAGATGTAGATGAAGATGAAGATGAAGATGAAGATGAAGATGAAGATGAAGATGAAGATGATGAGGAAGATGAAGATGATGAGGAAGATGATGATGATGAAGATGAAGAAGAAGAAATAAAATAAAAGAAGTGAATAAGACTCAAATTCATGCTCAAATGCTAATGTCATAATCATTGTGCCAGAGTGGTACACTCTAAGACACCCCTTCCTTTTTGTGTGTTGCTCTCTCAAATGGTTGATAATAGTCAGCACTTTAGACACTTATAGCCATAACTTTGAAATTTGAATGAACAGATCATAAGTCTCCTATCTCAGATTACTTGTTTAAGACATCTCCATATCCTCTGAAAATATTTCAGTGTAGTTAATTAACATCCTGTGGACACAATTAAGCACTCAAGTAACCATCATTTTAATTTTATGCTTCATGAAAAAACATTTATATTTTGCAGTGTGTGTGTATTCAGGGGGGACACCTCAACCCACTGCAACACCGACATGAATCTATTGTGGGCTACCACCCTCCCAGGGGGAAGGGATGAGGTGAAGTAAGAGCTTAGGCTTGTCAGAGAGTGGAACCAGCTAAGCCCAAAGATGCACAGAAGACCCTAACAGTTACAGATGTTGACACCTGCCATACAACCGAAGTGTTTTCTCTACCTAGGGAGAGGGCGACAAGGTGACTCTTGTGGGCTGGGCACCAACTTCCAGGGAGGACCAGGAATGGGGTTCCAGAGCACAAGCAACTGTGACTGCATTTGCCGGAACATACTGTGCTACCCACTAAACCTGAAAGATGACATGGGAGGGAAATGAGAAATGAAGGGAGAGGAATCCATGGAGAAGAGACTACTGCACCCAAGCACTCGCCTAAGTGACATGGGGAAACCACGAAAAAAACCATGTCAGAGTGTGCTGCCATGGGGATTGAACCTCTGACCTGAATGTGAGCCACTGTCTGGGCCATCTCACTCAGTATATTTTAAAATTTTTTAACACATTTTAATAAAAAAAGAAACTGAATTGAAGGAAACTAAGAAGAATATGGATTGACTATACCATATTTATTCAGAAAATCCTTATAAGCATCTAAACAGATACAAAGTTGCATGATTTTTCCATTCTGATTTACAAAGCAAACACAGTTTATAAAATATATGAATGTTATAAGTATTTTTTGGAAAAGTTTCATTTCATCCTGCTTGATTTTAATTTTAATTTCTTAACATTTTTTTGATATTTACAAAAATAGTAGCGTAAAAACACATGTCTGCTAACTTCTTAGTTGGGTATCATAGCATTTTCTGTGGCCAATATAACTGTGCTGTCCTAAACTGTAGAGTGTAACACCAAGCTGACAAATTTGGGCACTTCCAAGGCACTCTCCTTCTTTGTAAAGCACTGCATACTGGAAGGGAAAGCCATGAATTATTGACTTTTATTTCAGAGATAAATGACAAGACATTTTTTGAGCAGAGTTGAAATTAATAGTTTTGTACAAAAACACATAGAACAATGCATGCATGTTTAACTACAAACAGCTTGATTCTGTTTCATTAGAACTCACTGTGACCAACCTTCAACTACAACTTGCTTTCATTTTTCCTATGTTTATGCAATTAATAATGTTTTTGTAACTAGATCAAATTGATACCCAGATCTATATGTCATTCACATTTTCTGGAAGTCAGATGAGTTCTGGATGTTCACCAATCTTAAGCAATTCTGAAGCATTGTTTACTCTTTTTCACTTTCAAAGATAAAAATGCAGATTTACTCCATATTTAACCAAAACATTGCTGTCACATTTTATTTGCAATTCTTTCAAATTGGGCAATTTGTTTCTTTTTGCTAACTTTGAAAACAAATCATGTTCTGCACATGCTTTCATAAGAATGCTATTAGATCATCATCTAATTTGTTGCTTAAATTTATATCTTTTATTAAAATTAGCAAAATTTTATCTGATTTGAAATGATATGATAAGGTATATACAGAGGGGGACACCTCTCACACCGCAGGATCCTGCAGTTGCCTCACTCCACTGCACAGCAACCTCCATACAGATCTATTTCAGTTAATCCCCCCCAGAGGAAGGGGTGAAGTGAGGCAACCGCCATAAACCACAAGTCTGACAGCACAACTGAATGATGATAAGGAAATGTAATGAAGGAAAATGATGGAAAAGTAATCATAGTATGAAATTAAGCACCCAAGCATTCACCACAGTGACACTGAGAAACCACTTATTTTTCTTAAGTTACTCTTTATTTGACTCCTCCTCCAAAAGAAAACAGGAAAATTAATTGGAGATTTACTGTCAGGCATTCAATTATCAGTTTATTCAAAAGAAATATAAGTAGTCATCAAGGAAACTACAATCCATTGTTTGAGTCCAAATATGGTGTTAAAGCTCTAAATTTTGTAATCAATGCTTCTATTTTTTATTTTACGCTCAAAATTTTGAAGACACGACTCCACTTTAATTCTTACACTCCCCTAAATGTTCACTGCCCTAAGGTTCTGCACATAGGGATATAAAAGTCCTGCTGCATTAAATTCAGATTATTAAGATTTCTTCTTTTAGTTTATTTGCCTTATTTTAGCTTCAATGTGCTTAATTCATTTCTAATATTCAAAATATTGTAATTGTTGAGCCTGATGTCTCTCCATTTTTATGATATAAAACTGCAGTGATTTTTAAGTGCTTTACCATCTTAAAATGCTTTTTGCTTTGGACAGAAAACAAACATGTTTTTGCATTTTTACACAGTCAATGAGTAGGTGGTGTATGGAATTTATTTAACCAGACATTACGTTTTTCTTTTGTTTTTATATCAGATGATTAAGTAAAAAATTGAAGCTATGAAATTGTTTATTCATTTTCCTGATTATATAACTATTGGTGTCTGGGAATAATCCAGTGAAAAATAATTAATTATATTTCAGAAACTATTGCATTTTGTAGTTGGTAGTAGATAGGTACTTCAGGCTCTGAACCATTCTTTCAGAACAAGTTCATATACCAAGTGTTCTTCAATAGAACAGGACACTAATTTTTAAACTCACCTTCCTCTAGTTTATACCACTGATTATATCCTCCAGTATTGTGTAGCTACCCAATCACAAGATCAGTTGAATTATTCAGTATTGTGTAGCTACCCAATCACAAGATCACTTGAATTATTCAGTATTTCTTAATATCCAAATATATAAGAATCTCAGAAATTTACCTGACCCACAGTAAGAGCTCTTAAAGGTTCTGCCAGTCTTATTAATAGTTGATCGTCACTGGATGTAATCACCTTACATGCTCTTAGTGGCTTAGTATGCTGGAATCTGAATTCACAGTCCAAAATGTCATTGTTCCTTAAAACCTGAGGGACAGTATGTATCCAGTATGGCTCCTTTGCAAAAAAGAACTGCACATAAAGTGATCCATGTTCTGTTCCAGCAGCCTAGAAAGTTAATTCAAACAGTTTGTTAGTTTTTTTTCATTATACTTGAGAGTATACAGTTTTAAACAAATAATGGTAAAGATACCTAACCAAGTCCAATATATTTAAAAATGTATAGAACCTTGCTCATTCTATCATGCCAATGTGTAAATGCTCATTTTTATTACATAAGTTTTAATAATATAATTTTTTTATTTGCCTATTGATATACCTTTATTTCAACCATCTGAAATTCTAGCACAGTAAATAAGTGTTGTGCGTAATATCAAAAAAACTCTCACAGCAAGTTCATACATTGGATTGGATTTACATTCACTTTTTGTTACTCTGAAACTGGGAGTTTTCTATTAATGACACTCAGAAAGCAAAAACTGATAAACACGTAACATGTTATGCAAATTAATACCCCCTTTAATGGGCCACAGCTTAAATGCTTAGTAAGTGGTATGATATAAATAAGAAATGATTTGTAAGATAGAGAAAATAATTTTGACACCAAGACCAGAGTGCAAAAGCAATTACCACCTCATTTTGTTATCCTTACAGAGAATTTGTAAATTTCCATTTCTACTATGCCATTTTACATTTCTTTAAGATGGCACCTTCATTAGATGCCCAGAATAGGACCTTCATGGATCCATACAAAGTCAGGGTTCAAATTAATGGGGGGGTTTCACCCTCTCATTAAATTATTTCCCCAGTTCAATAAAGAAGAATTCCTTCCCTGACAGAAGTATTTTTTTTCTTTTTACTTATAGTATTTAGGCTGGGACATGCCTCCTGCATTCCATTGTAGAATTCTTAAAGTATTGGAATTGTGATGAAATTTGCCTAAAGATGTCCCCACCCGGAGATCCGATTGGGGGACAGTTTTAACTCCGGAATGTTTATCTTTAGGACTCATATTCATGTATGTGGCTTTCATGTAACTGTTTTCTTAACGGACACCAGTTTTACAATGTGGCAGTTACATCACCCGACTTAAACCCCCATTTTGCAAGGAGGACCACACCTATCGTTGGTCAACGGGTCCATCGGGCCTAGCCGGGAGGACTAAATAGGTGGTATTTAGATCCACCGACCTTCCCCTCATGTGCCTCTGAGGGACGCTGTTGTGCTGTGATAGGCCAGCACATATGTAAATGACATTTCCTCCATTTTAGATGAAACAGTTATACCATACCACTGTGATTCGGTCCCCAGAGCCTCATCTGTTAAAAGCAGGGTGCACCACGGGCAGGATGAGGATGAAAATTGGGTAGGAGAGGCTATAGGAGGCGCATCACTACCCCTTAGCAGCAAATGCTAACATCAATAAACTTGAACAAATACAAAATCAGGCTCTTCGCCTAATCACTGGAGCAGTTAAATCCACACCTATTGATGCCATGCTTGCCTTAACACGGACCCCATCAATAACAACAAAAATAGAAGAACAAGCATTGCTCCAACACGAGAAAATGTTACGACTGCCAAACTCTAAATGGACAGAAGAGAACCTCCCCCCTTCAATCCTTAAAACTCATAGTAGTTTCCTAGAAAAGGTAACACAGATTAAATCCAAATTGAACATTCCTAACACCAGAGAAAATCTACTTATTAGAGAAAATCCATTGGAATTATTGCAACCTACCTTCAATTTGGAATTAATAGAGGAAATAAGTAAATCAGACACACCAAAAGAAATACAAAAACTTCTAGCTCTGGAAACAATCAATACTAGGTATCCCACAGAAGAATGGCTGCACATATATACTGATGGATCCTCAAAGGAAAACCTTACTGGAGCTGGAGTTACATGTTCACATTTTTCCTTTTATCATTCTGTTGGCAGAGACACAACAAATTATGATGGAGAAATAGAGGATATATACATTGCTCTCCGACAATTATTAAATCTTCCCTTAAATAAATTTAACAAGGCAGTAATTCTTTCGGATTCTAAAGCTGCAATTCAGGGAATATGTTCAAATACTACAAAGAAGTCAACAAAAATTAGAAATGCTACAAAATGTTAACACAACTCCAAAAAGTTAATAAGACTGTTCATCTCCAATGGATTCCAGCACACTGTGGAGTCATGGGGAACGAAACTGCAGACTCACTTGCAAAGAAAGGCACAACAATAAAACAAAAGTCTAAATTCAATTTCTCATATACTTCAATAAAACGCTTGATCATTAAAAAGTTTTCTCATTCATACCTACAAGAAATAAAAACAAATGCTAAAGATAAAAAATGGATTACACTACTTTCCAACCCAGATATAATCCCCCAGAGACCAAGGAAAACAGCGGTTGCAGCCTTCCGACTATTGACAAATCACGGCTGCTTAGCAAGTCATCTCTCCTGAATAGGTATCTCAGCCTCACCAATATGTGTCCTGTGTAACGATCCAGCAGAAATGAACAAAGACCACTTGAAGACCTGTGAAGCATTAAGATCAGAAGAAACTACAGTTCAAAAGTATTGGAAAGCACGAATGCTAATGGCTTCATTGCCAAAATGAGCACTATAAGGTTCTACAGTTGATTTTATGTTTTAGTATCTAAAATTGCTCAGTTTGAGTCTGAGCTTTGGGGTTTTGCATTTATCTAGTACAACACCAACACCAATAACAATTCTAAGCACATAGGTTATATTGGCAATCTATTTAAATTATGCTTAATTTAATAATCTATTGCCATTTATCTACATGGATTGCTTTATAAACACAAGTTAGGTCAAATATTTCATAGCCTTTATTATTTTATGGTGACATATATACATTTTGGTAAGTACATAAGATATTACATTTTCTTAGTGCTGCATGCTAGTATGGGTTCATGAGCCATTAACCAAGTGTGGTAATGTTCTGTCAAGTTTCCTTCCTTACGTCTCCATGTTCTTTCTCAGGACACACAATTATCAACTGTTCCAGGCCCACACCTATGCTAATACAAACATTGTTTGGGTAATGGAGGAAACCAATTACATGACAAGAAATTAAGGAGTTGTGATAGATTAACCTCTTGAGCGTCAGCCATTTAAAAGCTCTGCAGGCCGAGAACGGATACCCAATATCCAGCGCAGGGCATTTAAATTGTTAAATGCGCTAAAAGTGCTTCCTAAATACACAGCTGTATTTTGCATAAATTTTAAGTTATTTTAATGAAACAAAAACTGGTATAAAACTCATTATATGCAGTATACATGTACATCATCAGCAATGTTGAGTTGCATTTACAAATCGTTGAAATGGCACTATTTGTTTCACTGTGGTAAAAAGTTAACTTTGCTTTGTCGAAGGCGCCTAATATAATTTCTCGGAAAGAAACAGTAGTGGACCCATTGTATGTGTGAGCTATGCGTCAGCAAGTCACAGCACAATTTGAAATAGAACACTACTGTATGCGTGGTTTATGAGTCATCAGAATAAAGCAGGTTTGCAATTTTTCCTTACACGTGTTTCGTAACTTGGATATAGCTTACAGGCTCCGTTTGTTTCTTTCTTGAAATGCATACGTATACTTTCCTGCTTGTAGCTGAAGTGAGAAGCTTTTGAGTGTTACATCTCAGAGCTAAAACATGGCATGAACAAGTAGTGTTGCACAAAGGTTAGCGAGTGGTGGAAGTGTAAGGGCTTCTGAAATTACACACGATAATGTGGAGGACTTCTTGCTGTCTGACAGCGATTTGGATATTGATGGCGAATTTTCCGAATTTGAGGGGGGTGTGGAGGATATAGGTACGAGTAGCAGTGAGGAAGAATGTGACCAACTTCCTTCAGGTGTTCGTGAAGAGTCAGCATTGTGGAGTGCTGAAAACAATGGCAATACAAACAGGCACATCTTCACGAGCACAGGGTCTGGTGTTCAATCCCAGGCTCAGCTGACTTCTGACAGCCAACCATTTGACATTTTTACAAAATGTTTTACTACCGACTTAGTGTCTCTCATTGTTTCGGAAACAAATGTATATGCGTGTAAGGTGAAGGAAGACCTGCTCCTTATTTTCCTCCAAAATTCAATGCACAACAACACAGTTCTCTTTTACTGACATTAACACAATCTACAGTCTTTCATGATATTACAACTCACAACTGTTTTCTTCTCGTAACCTTGGCAAACTTGAGTGGATTCCTGGAGATTGAGTGACACTACTGCAATCACTTCAATACAATTGGATTAAGAGAATGTTTATGCACTGGATATTCTCAACATAGTTTGTAGCATTTGTGCTGTATGCAAACATTAGATTATTTTAATGTTTGTTACACCAGATCGAATGCAACTGTAATTGCCTGTTTTTTCTCACTATTGTAATGATGGGGAAGAGATTGTAAGTGGCCACTGAAAAGGACAAAAGAATTGTTTAGTATGTAGTTTTTTAAATTTACCAATTTTGAAGTGTTCCATCGATGGTTATGGTTATTTTTTTATAGCACTTTGATGTCTCTCTCCACCTCACTGCACATTAGTGCAATCACTATTATCAGCTACTCTGGCTCACGTTCAGCTATCTGCATGGCAAATGTCTGGATGTTGTGACATGAGGTTAGAGAACAACCACACTGCGGCATTGTCAAGTTATTGTTTTGTAATTAAGTGATGTGACTTAAGTTCTTGTGCGGTGCGGTTGTGGTTTTAATCTGTATTCTACATACGTTTGAAAATGAAAAATTGGAATGAGGAAGAGATATTGTGGGTCATCGAATGAAAATTACCACAACAGTCATTGTTTTGTAATTAAGTGATGTGACTTAAAACCGCCACTGACAGTGACACAGGCACTTCCCCTCCGTTTCCCCTCCAAGAGAGAAGGGAGCGTGGTTGGTAGTTTTACCCCTCCAAGAGAGAAGGGAGCGTGGTTGGTAGTTTTAGCGAGTTGTTCAATGTTAAGTTTAGTTTTAGCGAGTTGTACAATGTTAAGATGGCAACAGATATTTCTGCCTAACTGTCAATGAACCACGTGAGGACGCGCTCGTACAGGTTTACCGTTATATTTAATACATTTCCACTTTGCTGCAATAACCCAATGGCAGACTCATTGCTACATCTTTAGTAAATTATCTTTTCTCTAATTTTATTACTGTGAGAGATTAGTGCATACAATCTGAATATTGTGGGTACAGCATTATGACATGGCTTAGGATCACATGCTAAGATAAAGTTCTTTGTAAAATAATATTGCCGTTTTATCAAGGAAATCATTTAAATTTCAAACTTCGGTAAAGAAAGATGTGGTAAAATGTGTGGTATTCATACTTCATAAGTTGTAGCAATGTTTCAGTTTGCAGCACTATCTTAATATTGTTGTGATGTTGCTGGTACATAGCTCATGGTATCATTTCTTTGAAGAACCAGTGATATGAGATTAAAGCGGGGGTCCCACGGTCATAACTTTTTGTATCCAATGGAATTGTACACAAAAGAAACAGTGTTTGTCATACTGATGAATTTTGGTCCAACACAAATGACAGTTCACATAGCAGGTGTGAAAAATAAACATGGCAGAAGCAAATATTAATTTAGCGATTACTATATTAAGTAATAATAATAATAATAATAATAATAATAATAATAATAATAATAATAATAATAATAATAATAATAATAATAATAATAATAATAATAATAATAATAATAATAGTAATAATAATAATAATAATAGTAATAGTAATAATAATAGTAATAATAATAATAATAGTAATAGTAATAATAATAGTAATAATAATAGTAATAATAATAATAATAATAATAATAATAATAATAATAATAATAATAATAATAATAATAATAATAATAATAATAATAATAATAATAATAATAATAATAATAATAACTTTTTCAAAATTCTAAGTTTTGATTTGGCCAGTTTTGTGGCAGACGAACATTTTTTTTTAATTCTAAATCTTTCAAATAAGAAAGACTTTATTTCAGTTAGTTAAAAAAACATTATTTATTCATTAATTATAAAAAATACAGTATAATATTAAAGTAGAACAAAAATTAATAAGAATATAGGAAAATTTAAAAACACTGTATTTTTTCCCTTTCACTTTAAGCTTTAATACAGGGAACATTTGGCATGAAAAATAATACAAATTCCCTATTAAAACAACAGCACTTTGATAGATATAATTTTACACGCCTCAATCCTATTTTACATTAGATTACAATATCTGGCATACTCTTGGTATATGCGGGTAACGTGGAACTAAGGAAAATGCTTTCACACAAATTAGATAGGTCATTTGTACCAACATAACATCTGCAGCTAAAGTAGTAAATTATTTTTAATTTCTGCATATCCATTTAGAGCTGATGTTTTTTGAGCCGGCAATAATAAGGTTTTAAAGCAGAAACACCGTAGTGGGATGTTATTGTAACAATAAGCTAAGCTCCAACACTACAGCCCATGAAGAGCCACGCCTTACCGCCCAGCCGCTGCGTCCCCCACCTCGGCCCACTACAGGCGTCATTGGTGGGGTGCAATATTGGAGGGTGGTTCATGGTCAACATCCTGATCCCTCCCGGCCAGTTATGCAGTCTTCACGACCCGGGGCTGCTACTTTTCTATCAAGTAGCTCCGGGACCTAGCGAGGCTGAGTGCATCCCGTGCCAGACCTCCCAGAGGGGATAAAATCCCCATGCTGGTACCGGGGATCGAACCAGGTCCTCCACGTCAGAGGCAAACGCACTACCAACTGTGCTTCGGAGGCAGTCATTGTAACAATACCTTTCCTCATTGCCTTGGCCAGTTTCGAATGCACTTCCTGCATGACAGCCCTTTCTGTTGCACAACTCTAAATTCAACATCGTGTAATATATGGATTTGCTGCATATTAATTTATCAACAGGAGTACTTGTTCTACTTTCAGTTTATAATAAAAACTCACTTTTCAAAATTTTGTGACTTGGCAGGTTTTGATACTAGACAATTCATGTATTTAGTTTTCTCTATATTTACATTTAATCCAATCTGCTGTGCTCTTCCCTCCAAATCCTCATGAATTGCGATTATTTTCTTCTTTGTTCTTGCTACAGTGGTTATGTCATCTGCATATGCTCGTATCTGACTTGACTTATAATTTTACTCCTTTAGTTGACATTTTTTATGACATAGAATCTTCTAGATCATTATACAATAATTTAATAAAAAACAAAGGAAGAAAAAATTAATCCTTTCACTGCATTTGCCATCACATAGAGGACGGGGCATTTAACCCTTTCACTTTTGAGATATTTTCCACTTTCTTGTTATAATAACCTAAATAAATTGAATTCATTTGGAGCCATTTCCAATTGTAAAAATATTAAATTAAAATATTTAATTTTTGCAATAAAACTGTAGTGTTTTCTTTGTTTTCTTTTTGAGAAAATAAGAAAAAAGAAAAATTTATGCAACTGTAGCCAAATGTAACCCCCGTTAGCTTCCTGTGAGCCCCTGACAGTGCGGTATGTTCTAATTCAGTGCCAGTTGCAAGTATGCGATCACCCAGGAACCACCACTGCATGGTACGACCCATTCGGTCAATCCCAGGACGTTCTTCTAGTGCTAGAAGTTACAGACATTGCGACGAGATAGAAACCTTTCCTCATGTGCTAGAGATTTGCCCTAAGCGTCAACTACTCCGTATCAAGAGACACGGCACTGTAAGAACTTTGCCAGCAAATGGTCTCGCTCTAAGGGCTTGGAAGCTCATGAAGAGGTGCAACGCATCGCTGATAACACAGTAACAGGTGTGTTGACATCATCTGCATCAACAGTAAAAATAATGATGCAGAAATTGTAGACTGAACAATCCGGTTTGAACAGTCAGCTAAACAGCCTGAAGAAGTTGAAGCAGGAAAGAAGAGCATTTATGAACCAACAATACCATATTTTATAGATAAATGTCAAATTAAAAAAATTGTTGTAAGTGGTCTGCTTTTTGGTGCACGGGGAACTATCACAAAACATTTTGTTTCATAAGGAAGGAAATAAAACTTATAAAAAACAATAGGATCACAGATTGTTATAACAATAATAAAATATTCCGTAGCTTTTTTGAGCAACCATCTTTATAGGAACATTGCTTAATTAGTTTGTCTATATTGATAGTTCTATAATTGTTTTATATGATAGTTGAGGAAGTATTGCCTTCCATCCAAAAATTTGATGTCAAGATTTCATCGGAAATGCATGTTTTGAGGCACCCTGAATACAAAAAAGCATTTTTTAGACAAAGGTCCATGTGTGTCTGTCAGTTTGTAGACAACATCGCTCAAAAATGAAAAGTCGGTTAGAAACCAAAGTTGGTATTTAAGTTTAATGTTTTTCAAGGATGCGACACTAAGATGTTGAAGACAATTCTTCCACCCTAAACTACCCTTTACATGGAAAATGTTTCGCAAATTATTTTCTTGAAAATGGCTCTAACGATTTTGATTAAAATACCATATTTTTGGATATTTTTATGGCAAATGAAATGTACATCTTGAGTTTTCTGGCTATAGCCTATACAGCCCTATTTACTCTGGATGACTTTTGCATAACTGGTAACCGTAAGAGATAGACCAAACCTCACTATACGAAAAAGCAGATCTTGCTAAAACGCTCAATTTGTCTCAATAATTTTGTTTGTAGAGTGAACCATTACGGAAATTTTCCTTATTATTTGTGCGGCCTTAGGAAAACTTATACTTCTGTCAAATGGAACACGTTATTCATTTTCATATGTGAACTATGCAAAGAGAACACATTTTGAAAGCTTTAAAAGATTTTACTATCATTCAAAGCCTACGCATTTCCATATCCCCTTTGCACTTACAAGGAAATAAGATAATTCTTGCAAATGCTTATCTCAACTAACATGAAGGAGATATAGGAATACGAGTTTGTAAGCATGGTTAGCGTAGGAGTAGAGAAACTCATGTGAGTGCAACACATCAAAAGAACAATTCTTTTTTGTATGAGGTTAATTATTATTTTTAATATTCTCTGTCTTTAGGCAAACCCTAAATGTGGTCAGATGATTAAATAAATTTATAAATGACTTGCCATTGTCTCCCGAGTATGGTCTAACTTCCTACCCAGATGACACTTCTTTTATTAGTTCAGATAAGTATATAAACCAATAAAATTGGAAACTAAAGTGACATTAACACTACAGAAATTAACCGAGTACCTGGAAGACCCTCAGCTTAAACTCAATGCACATGAAACTAAATGTACCTTATTTCAACTTAGGGAACAAGAAAATACATGAGATATAATGCATGACGGTACAATTATCGAGCTAATAAATTGTACAAGATTTCTAGGTATTTACTTGGATAAAATTCTTATTTACAATGAACATGTATATACCCTTGGTAAAAAGTTAAGCTCGAGGATTAGCAAATCATATGCAACAAGGCGTTTTAATAACTGTATTATGGAACTGTGCATTTGCATATACAGTATGGGATTGAAGTATGGGGTGGCACATCCATCAAAAATATAAGCAGAGTACTGGTGTTGAAAAAAAAGCTTGAGGTGTATATATACGAGGGCCAGTCAATAACTAATGCCTCGTATTTTTTTTCTCTTTAAATGTATAAGAAAACGAAACTTTGATTACACAGCATTAGAGCCACAACATTGAAGTTTAAACTGTCACATTTCAATGTAATGTCCACGCTTTTTCACAGTTTTAGTCCACCTTTTAGCAAGGGCATGTATTCCTGTGAAGTAAAATGTCGTAAATTTTCTTCCTTGGTGAGGTTGTGCAATGCCATTTCATGGACTGTCTATTTGATTCTGGTTCAAAACAATCAACCTACATTTTGTCTCCAGTCACAATTTTGTCCAGAAACGCCTCTGCTTCCAAATTGAAACACTGTAAATGTTCCAAGGCTATTGTTTTTCATGTCTCCTCATTCTCCTTGGTTAACATTTGTGGTACCCGCCATCAATAAACTTCTGAACATCCCAGTTCTTTAATAATCGTCACTACGCTGTCTTTACTAAGGGACGTAATGCGACAATTCATCCATTGTTATCCAACAGTCAATTCAAATGATCCCATGCACTCACTCAATGTTGCATGGAGTCACTGTAATCACAGGTCTGCCACTCAACTGTTCAGCAGCCAACGGTGTTGGTCCTTCAGCTTCATTGCAGTGATGAACTCATCTTCCAACCGTGCTGACATCCAGTGTTGCTCACTATACACCTTTGTGAGCTTTTTATGAATGCAAATGGACATTTCATTCAAAAATTTGATGACAGAACACTGTCTAATACACACATTGATGTCAGCCGTTTTGCAACAGAAAGCAGTGCTGCCACCAGTTGACACAGAAAGTTGCTATTGCAGTACAGTGGAAAGTAAGGTTAGAGGGAGTATGCCAAATTCAAATTATTCCCATAACTTGCTTAGCTCAGGAGAAAAAAAAAATAGGAGGCATTACTTATTGACTGACCCTCGTATAACAGCTGTCGGTCAGTAAGGGAAGTATTCAAACAAGAGCGTATTTTAACCGTAGTGTCACTATATGCATACAACGTTATAGGGTTTGATAATGTACCCTACAAGTACTTCGACCGGAGCAGTTTGGCTTTCGTCGATGGCACTCCACCATCCATCAACTACTCCGGCTGGTGAATGACATCACAGGATTCAACAATAGGCACTTTGTTGTAGCACTTTTTCCGGACATCATACGCGCCTTTGACTCAGTCTGACGAGGGGCTCCTGTACCGTCTAATCCAATTCAACATCATTCTGAGTTGGGAAGTCGTCAGGATCGGACGTGTTTTCTACCTGCTAGTGATGGGGTGTGACCTTCAGACATACCGGGCGAGGATCGGTACGTGGACAGGTAGAACTGGGCGAAAGCTACATCAGGAGAGCTACGGAGAATCACCAAGGCTTATTCAGTTCTATGTGTTAGTGTTATCAGTGTTACTAGTGATAGGTGGCATAGAACTAAACCCAGGACCAGTGCAAGAGGCGGTGAAATGCCAGACATGCAAAAAGAACTTACGGACGGGGCTTCTCTGCAGTATCTGTTTGAACTGGTATCACTTTAGCTGCCAGAAAATAAAGAAAACGCAGCAAATTGAAGACAGTTGGAGGTGTATTCAGTGCGAAAAAAACCACACGACGGAGGTAAAAGAGAGGGAAGGAACTAAACAGATGCTGAATGAGGTACAACATTTGCGCGCAAAGCTGAAACGAGCTGAAGATACGATACAGCGCTTGGAAGAAGAAATTAAAAGGTTAAAAACCCAAGACGAGCATACACAAGGGAAACCTTGTTTAGTCTTAGGAGACTCAATAATAAAGCATGTCGGGAAACACAGTGCAGAATTGAATGTGGAATGCTTCCCTGGAATACGAACGGAGCAGATGAAGAAGGTTGTGGAGCAGCAGGAACAAACAAATCCGGAAACAGTAATTGTGCATGTGGGATCAAATGACCTAAGGCGAAACATAGACCACATAATGGGAGACATGTACGATTTGGCTACAACAGTGAAAAGTAAATTTCCCGCAGCTAAAATAATTTTAAGTGGTGTGATACGACGCAGAGACGTAAATTGGCGCAAGGTGGGCCGATTAAATGACTCTTTCCAATGGGTGGCAGAACGACTGGGACTTCTATTTGTTGACCCAAACTCATGGATAGGAGAAAATGATTTAGGACGTGATGGAGTGCATCTAAATAGGAGAGGAGCGGCGACATTGGCGTCACTCTTTACTAGAGTGGCTGCATCTTTCGGCGACGGACGTGACGAGAATATCGGTGACCGGGTCGAGAATGGCGGAGAACGGGACGAGAACGGTGGCAGAAGGAGCGAGGTCAGCGACGGACGAGATGGCGGATGTAGCGAGGACGAAGGAAACTGACTGTGGGACGGCGAGAGTATGGGCAAAACATCAAATAGCAAAGGTAAGTCTCTAGTGATTTTGCAGGTAAATTGCCGAAGCATCTTAAACAAAAAATTAGAATTCTCAAACTTAATAGACATATATGATCCAGACGTAGTAATAGGTACCGAATCTTGGCTACAGCCGGATATCACAAACGCAGAAATATTTAGAAACAACCTCACGGTAATAAGAAGAGATAGAAACGGTAGAGGGGGTGGGATATTTATTTGTGTCAAAAACATACACAATGCGGCAGAAGTGTGGCGGGATGAGGTATACGAAATCTTAGAAGTAGAAATTTCAGGAAATTATATGAAAAATAAATGGCGGATAGTTGGTATATATAGGCCACCAAGTGAGGACTTGGGCTCATTAAAATCACTTGCAAAACGGGTTCTTGAAAGTGAGGCCAGCGAGCAGGTAATCATAGGGGGTGACCTAAATCTTCCAAAAGTTAACTGGGAGGGTGAAGTGAGGGGAGGGGAATCGCAGGCTATTGTAAATGACCTAATTTGGGAAGGTGGCTTTGTTCAAACTGTAAACACCGCTACTAGGGAGGGGGTGGTTCTAGACGTTTTCCTGGTGAAGCCGGAGGAAGCAGTGCTAGAATGTGAAGTTTCTCCTGGTATAAGTGACCATAACTGCGCAGTGGTTAAAGTAGAAGGAATTCGAGCCCAATGCCATACAGGGGAAAAGAAACACATTTACCAATATTATAAAGGAGACATTCCAAGGCTGCAACAATTCCTAAAAGATAGATATTCCTTGTGGTCCCAAACTGGAAGTTCGGTTGAAAAAATATGGCAAAATTTTAAAAAAATCGTTGTGGAAGCGACAGATAAATTTATACCCCGTAAAACACTCACAAAAAACCCTGACCCAGAATATTACAACAAAACAGTAAAACGACTAAAGAAACAAGTTAGGAGAGCATATGGGTCACGTAAAATTAGTACTAATCACGCAAATAAATTCCATGTCTTGTCAAATAAACTTTTATTAGAGAAGATTACCGCTGAAGAAAATTTTTTAAAAAATATTCTCTCGTCTAACAGAAATAACTGGCAGCAGTTTTTTAAATTCGTGAGAAGGCGCAGGGGTAACAAGGAGGAGATTCCGGGAATAAAAAATGGAAATGTACAAGTTACCGACTCTTTGTTAAAAGCGGAAGTATTTAATCGGCAATTCGCTTCAGTGTTCCAAGTAAAGAGCAATGCCAGTATTAAAAGAACGGAGGGGCCCCCTATGATCGTGAAACCAAGCGACATTCGAAAAAGATTATTTAAATTAGGGAAATATAAATCAGTCGGTCCGGACGGCATTTCGGGTGACTTTCTTAAAATTGGAGGAGAGGCAATCGTGCCATATATGCTGAGGCTATTCGAAATAACGGTAAATAACGGAAGCATACCGCAGGATTGGAAGCAGGCTATAGTCGTTCCTATTTATAAAACAGGGGATCGAACCAAAGCGACAAATTATAGGCCAGTTAGCTTGACATCAGTAGTAAGTAAACAAGTCGAGCATCTTATAGGGCAATACTTAAGACAAGAATGGGATAATTCACACTGGCTCTTTGAAGGACAACATGGGTTTCGGAATGGACACTCTTGTGAGAGCCAACTAGTAGCTATTTGTCAGGATGTAGCTGATGCACTCGATGCAGGCGGTAAAGTGCATGCAATAGTTATTGACTTTACTAAAGCGTTTGACCTTGTACCTCATGGGCCACTTATAGAAAAACTTTGCAATATGCAAATAGACAACAGAGTGATTATTTGGATTCGGGAATTCTTGAGCGGACGAACCCAAAGAGTGCGGGTGGGAAATAGACTATCGTCCCCTACCGAAGTAACCTCAGGTGTCCCCCAGGGTAGCGTGATCGGGCCGTTGCTTTTCTTAGCATATGTAAATGATTTATGGAAAGGGAAAACATCACAAATTCGGCTATTTGCGGATGATTGTATAATCTATAGAAATATCAAGACCGAAGGTGACGTTAATAACTTACAAGAAGATTTAAACAAAATTCAACTCTGGGCGCAATCCAATCAAATGGAGATAAATCCAAGTAAATGTAAAACAATTATATTTTCAAGGACAAGAACAGAAGAAAATGTGATGTATAAATTAGATAACAAGAGAATACCCAGGGTAAGTAGCACTAGATATCTAGGTGTAATAATAAATGAAAGATTGGAATGGGGGGAACATGTAAACTCGGTCACTGGAAAAGCCTGCAAAGCATTACACTTTGTAATGAGAATATTAAAACGCAGCAATGGGAAATCGCGAAATTTAGCTTACACATCCTTAGTCCGACCAATATTAGAATATAGCGCAGCATGCTGGGATCCATATCGGGTTGGTCAAAAACAAGCACTCGAGAGAGTTCAAAAACGAGCAGCTAAATTTGTTGATAGAGGAAAGCGATTTGAAAACCCTACAGGCACTGCTACCTCCTGGTAATCATTGGAGAAACGTAGAAAACGGGCAAGGCTATGTGCAATCTTTAGAGCATATAAGGGGGAACCTGCATGGAAAGATATAACAAAGCGGTTGTTGACACCATCATATAGGGGAAGGAATGATCACTCTAAAAAAATAAGAAACAGGGAACAGAAAACTGATATAGGTAAATTTTCCTTTACCAATAGAACAATTAATGACTGGAACAATTTGACTGCAGAGTTACTGGAGACTTTGCCTCCAAATGTAAATAATTTCAAAGAGAGGTTAAAAAGAAATCCTGTATAGTTACCATAGTGCATGAAAGGATTGTATATATGTTGTAAGGAATTGTATATTATATTGTAAGGAGTTGTATATTATATTGTAAAGAATTGTATTTCATATTGTAAAGAATTGTATATCATATTGTAAAGAATTGTATATTATATTGACAGCGCTGCCACCGGGCCATGCCCTAAGCAGTGAAATAAAGTATCTATCTATCTATCTATCTATCTATCTATCTATCTATCTATCGATCTATCTATCGATCGATCGATCGATCTATCTATCTATCTATCTATCTATCTATCTATCTATCTATCTATCTATCTATCTATCTATCTATCTATCTATCTATCTATCTATCTATCTATCTATCTATCTATCTATCTATCTATCTATCTATCTATCTATCTATCTATCTATCTATCTATCTATCTATCTATCTATCTATCTATCTATCTATCTATCTATCTATCTATCTATCTATCTATCTATCTATCTATCTATCTATCTATCTATCTATCTATCTATCTATCTATCTATCTATCTATCTATCTATCTATCTATCTATCTATCTATCTATCTATCTATCTATCTATCTATCTATCTATCTATCTATCTATCTATCTATCTATCTATCTATCTATCTATCTATCTATCTATCTATCTATCTATCTATCTATCTATCTATCTATCTATCTATCTATCTATCTATCTATCTATCTATCTATCTATCTATCTATCTATCTATCTATCTATCTATCTATCTATCTATCTATCTATCTATCTATCTATCTATCTATCTATCTATCTATCTATCTATCTATCTATCTATCTATCTATCTATCTATCTATCTATCTATCTATCTATCTATCTATCTATCTATCTATCTATCTATCTATCTATCTATCTATCTATCTATCTATCTATCTATCTATCTATCTATCTATCTATCTATCTATCTATCTATCTATCTATCTATCTATCTATCTATCTATCTATCTATCTATCTATCTATCTATCTATCTATCTATCTATCTATCTATCTATCTATCTATCTATCTATCTATCTATCTATCTATCTATCTATCTATCTATCTATCTATCTATCTATCTATCTATCTATCTATCTATCTATCTATCTATCTATCTATCTATCTATCTATCTATCTATCTATCTATCTATCTATCTATCTATCTATCTATCTATCTATCTATCTATCTATCTATCTATCTATCTATCTATCTATCTATCTATCTATCTATCTATCTATCTATCTATCTATCTATCTATCTATCTATCTATCTATCTATCTATCTATCTATCTATCTATCTATCTATCTATCTATCTATCTATCTATCTATCTATCTATCTATCTATCTATCTATCTATCTATCTATCTATCTATCTATCTATCTATCTATCTATCTATCTATCTATCTATCTATCTATCTATCTATCTATCTATCTATCTATCTATCTATCTATCTATCTATCTATCTATCTATCTATCTATCTATCTATCTATCTATCTATCTATCTATCTATCTATCTATCTATCTATCTATCTATCTATCTATCTATCTATCTATCTATCTATCTATCTATCTATCTATCTATCTATCTATCTATCTATCTATCTATCTATCTATCTATCTATCTATCTATCTATCTATCTATCTATCTATCTATCTATCTATCTATCTATCTATCTATCTATCTATCTATCTATCTATCTATCTATCTATCTATCTATCTATCTATCTATCTATCTATCTATCTATCTATCTATCTATCTATCTATCTATCTATCTATCTATCTATCTATCTATCTATCTATCTATCTATCTATCTATCTATCTATCTATCTATCTATCTATCTATCTATCTATCTATCTATCTATCTATCTATCTATCTATCTATCTATCTATCTATCTATCTATCTATCTATCTATCTATCTATCTATCTATCTATCTATCTATCTATCTATCTATCTATCTATCTATCTATCTATCTATCTATCTATCTATCTATCTATCTATCTATCTATCTATCTATCTATCTATCTATCTATCTATCTATCTATCTATCTATCTATCTATCTATCTATCTATCTATCTATCTATCTATCTATCTATCTATCTATCTATCTATCTATCTATCTATCTATCTATCTATCTATCTATCTATCTATCTATCTATCTATCTATCTATCTATCTATCTATCTATCTATCTATCTATCTATCTATCTATCTATCTATCTATCTATCTATCTATCTATCTATCTATCTATCTATCTATCTATCTATCTATCTATCTATCTATCTATCTATCTATCTATCTATCTATCTATCTATCTATCTATCTATCTATCTATCTATCTATCTATCTATCTATCTATCTATCTATCTATCTATCTATCTATCTATCTATCTATCTATCTATCTATCTATCTATCTATCTATCTATCTATCTATCTATCTATCTATCTATCTATCTATCTATCTATCTATCTATCTATCTATCTATCTATCTATCTATCTATCTATCTATCTATCTATCTATCTATCTATCTATCTATCTATCTATCTATCTATCTATCTATCTATCTATCTATCTATCTATCTATCTATCTATCTATCTATCTATCTATCTATCTATCTATCTATCTATCTATCTATCTATCTATCTATCTATCTATCTATCTATCTATCTATCTATCTATCTATCTATCTATCTATCTATCTATCTATCTATCTATCTATCTATCTATCTATCTATCTATCTATCTATCTATCTATCTATCTATCTATCTATCTATCTATCTATCTATCTATCTATCTATCTATCTATCTATCTATCTATCTATCTATCTATCTATCTATCTATCTATCTATCTATCTATCTATCTATCTATCTATCTATCTATCTATCTATCTATCTATCTATCTATCTATCTATCTATCTATCTATCTATCTATCTATCTATCTATCTATCTATCTATCTATCTATCTATCTATCTATCTATCTATCTATCTATCTATCTATCTATCTATCTATCTATCTATCTATCTATCTATCTATCTATCTATCTATCTATCTATCTATCTATCTATCTATCTATCTATCTATCTATCTATCTATCTATCTATCTATCTATCTATCTATCTATCTATCTATCTATCTATCTATCTATCTATCTATCTATCTATCTATCTATCTATCTATCTATCTATCTATCTATCTATCTATCTATCTATCTATCTATCTATCTATCTATCTATCTATCTATCTATCTATCTATCTATCTATCTATCTATCTATCTATCTATCTATCTATCTATCTATCTATCTATCTATCTATCTATCTATCTATCTATCTATCTATCTATCTATCTATCTATCTATCTATCTATCTATCTATCTATCTATCTATCTATCTATCTATCTATCTATCTATCTATCTATCTATCTATCTATCTATCTATCTATCTATCTATCTATCTATCTATCTATCTATCTATCTATCTATCTATCTATCTATCTATCTATCTATCTATCTATCTATCTATCTATCTATCTATCTATCTATCTATCTATCTATCTATCTATCTATCTATCTATCTATCTATCTATCTATCTATCTATCTATCTATCTATCTATCTATCTATCTATCTATCTATCTATCTATCTATCTATCTATCTATCTATCTATCTATCTATCTATCTATCTATCTATCTATCTATCTATCTATCTATCTATCTATCTATCTATCTATCTATCTATCTATCTATCTATCTATCTATCTATCTATCTATCTATCTATCTATCTATCTATCTATCTATCTATCTATCTATCTATCTATCTATCTATCTATCTATCTATCTATCTATCTATCTATCTATCTATCTATCTATCTATCTATCTATCTATCTATCTATCTATCTATCTATCTATCTATCTATCTATCTATCTATCTATCTATCTATCTATCTATCTATCTATCTATCTATCTATCTATCTATCTATCTATCTATCTATCTATCTATCTATCTATCTATCTATCTATCTATCTATCTATCTATCTATCTATCTATCTATCTATCTATCTATCTATCTATCTATCTATCTATCTATCTATCTATCTATCTATCTATCTATCTATCTATCTATCTATCTATCTATCTATCTATCTATCTATCTATCTATCTATCTATCTATCTATCTATCTATCTATCTATCTATCTATCTATCTATCTATCTATCTATCTATCTATCTATCTATCTATCTATCTATCTATCTATCTATCTATCTATCTATCTCTCTGTCTGTCTGTCTGTCTATCTATCTATCTATCTATCTATCTATCTATCTATCTATCTATCTATCTATCTATCTATCTATCTATCTATCTATCTATCTATCTATCTATCTATCTATCTATCTATCTATCTATCTCTCTGTCTGTCTGTCTGTCTGTCTGTCTGTCTGTCTGTCTGTCTGTCTGTCTGTCTGTCTGTCTGTCTGTCTGTCTGTCTGTCTGTCTGTCTGTCTGTCTGTCTGTCTGTCTGTCTGTCTGTCTGTCTGTCTGTCTGTCTGTCTGTCTGTCTGTCTGTCTGTCTGTCTGTCTGTCTGTCTGTCTGTCTGTCTGTCTGTCTGTCTGTCTGTCTGTCTGTCTGTCTGTCTGTCTGTCTGTCTGTCTGTCTGTCTGTCTGTCTCTCTATCTATCTATCTATCTATCTATCTATCTATCTATCTATCTATCTATCTATCTATCTATCTATCTATCTATCTATCTATCTATCTATCTATCTATCTATCTATCTATCTATCTATCTATCTATCTATCTATCTATCTATCTATCTATCTATCTATCTATCCCTCCACACATTACTCATCTCGTTCACTTCTGCCTCTAAAACAGAACATTAATGGTATACAAAGATGAAATGTCCTCAGTCTCCTGGCCTATGCATACAGGGGTACCTCAAGGTAATGTACAAGGCCCGATTCTCTTCCGGGTTTACATTAATTCATGGACATCCTACCCGGGGTGTTCACTCTACCAGTTTGCAGATGACACTACTGATGCCACTGCCTCTGTTAAACATCGAATAGCAGCAAGCAGGCCCCAGAGGTATGCTGACGCATTAACAGCGTGGTTCACCGCTTGGCGTTTAACGACCAACACCGGCAGTCACCTTCACTGGAAGGCCCGTACAAGATGATCCTCCTGATATTCAAATAGCTGGCGGTATAGTGAACTGATCAAACCAAGCCAAATATCTTGGTGTCACCTTGGACCACAAATTAACTCGGAAACCTCACCTTGCGAATATAACTAACAAGCTCACCCGTAGGATGGCAATGGTGTATCCATGTTACAACAAAAAATCAGCAATGTCCGTGTACAACAAAGTGCTCCTATACAAGCAGATGCTTCGCTCTGCCCTCACCTATGCATGTCAAGTCTGGGGCATTGCTTCCCAATTACAACTTACACGTCTACAGACACTTCAAAACCGCTTTCTTCGTGCCGCTGTTGACGCAGGCCGGCACACACATACCAAACAGAGACATCCACCGTAACCTTTCTATCCCAACACTTACTGATCACATCCTATCCCTTTCTCAAAAATCTTATGTGTTACATTCACATGACTCTCTCTGCTCTTGCACCAACCATTCTTACAAGCTCTTATTCATATATCTTCTTCGTGTTGAGATAAACATTTATTGAAATTATCTTATTTTTTATCTTCTTGTAGGTACAAGGAGAATATGGGAATACGGCAGACTTTGAGCGATAGTCATATCTTTTAAAGCTTTCAAATTCCGTTTGAAAGCACGGTTAAAATATTAAAACATGAATAACGATGTTCTATTTGACAGAAGTATGCTCTCCGAAACTCACACAGATAACAAGGAATATCTCCGAAATAGTTCACTCTACAAAAAAATTATTTAGACATAAATTGTGTTTTAGCAAATTCTACGTGTTTTGAGTAATAAGATTTAGTCTATCTCTTACGGTTTACCAGTTATTCAAAAGTCTTCCAGAGTAAATAGGATTACATGGGCTATAGCCAGAAAATCCAAGATACACATTTCATTTGCTACAAAAACATCTCAGACATATGACATTTTAACCCAAATCGTTAGAGCCATTTTCAAGAAAACCAAAATGTTCCAAAAATTGTCCATGTAAAGGGTAGTTTAGGGTGGAGCAATTTTCTTCAAAATCTTCGTGCCGCATTCTTGAAAGATGTTAAACTCAAAAACCAACTTTGGTTTTTAACCGAACTTTCGTTTTTGGGTTATGCTGTCCACAGAATGACAGGCCCACAGACACGCGCGCGAGCGGGCCTTTTTCTGAAAATGATTTTTTTATTCAGGGGGCATCAAGACATATACAGGATGGAAGGGAAGTCGTTGCATTAATTGAAAGCAGTGGTAGATCTCGGTACTTGTAACACATTTTGTATCTTACCTTTTTGTCTCTGACCATTTCCTACGGCGATATTTTTTTTTTTTTTGTCCAAAGCAAGCTGGCAACACAACAGATTGTGTGGCTGGGACTCTCCCTAGCTCAGTACATAAACAAACTTCCTAACGGTGCGGAAGGTCTGTGGTTCAAATCCCAGTTGTGGCATTGAATTTTTAGCTTCCAAAACATGCGAAAGCGAAAGTGTTTACGACCACAAACTAAGTCAATTCCCTGACCAGCCTCAACGCAACATTGTCCACATGTTACACGTCAGAAGGAGCTGAACGTAGTATTCTTTCACGTCTTTTAAGTGATTAATTATTTCGAAACCCTGTGTTTTTAATTAAGGTCCTCCAACGTAATGTCATATGACATGGTTAAAAATGAAAAATGTCTGGGAAGATGGCATAAACAACTCCTTCGACCATACCAGAAACCGTGTGGTGCCTTGGAACCTTGATTTAATGTAAAAGAAAAATTGGAAGTGTCATTTGTCTATTGGCGCCCAATCAGCTTTGAGATAAAATGTAAATGTTAGCTTACTTGAAAATCATATATTGGTCAGGTACTTACATATTCATGAAAAATGCAGAATGTGAATTGCTATCTACTACAAAGGGCTTAAAAAAATATATTGTATAGAGCTCACAATAACAGCTTCAGAAAGATTGTTAAAATGTTCATCTTTGCATAGAGAGAAAACAGAATATTTACTTTGTAAAACATTTGTTAAAATATTTAGATGTATAGATAGTTATCACAGCAAGACAAAGAAAGAACTTGTCTGAAGAGTGTAATGGATTTATATAAATATATGTACATTTTAGTGCTTAAAGGATATAGTACAGATATGTGTTACAATAACAAAAGTGAAAAATCACAGTGCAAGTGATAGTGAGAGCGAAGTGAGCAAACATGAACTAAAAGAAGGAAGCATAAAGAAAGACTCTTGAAATTTAACCTTTATATAAAAGCTTCACAGAAGAAACCATAACATATTGTAATTAGTATTTAAGGATTAATGTTAAGTCAAATGTATAATTGTTTGTCATGTTAAAAAGATTAATGAGAAAATATGTTAATCACCAATTTCAAAACAGTGTAATTGAAAATTGTATATAATGGGAGTGTTGCCGATTATTCAAAATACAGGAGTAATTTTTAATTTTTCTTTCGGGCAAGACATTTACATTATTTTATTATGAAATAATAAAATAATATAAATGGGGGCATTTGATACCGAAATTTAGATTTCCGATCGAATGGGCTTTTGAAAAAGACACGTTTTAATTTAATTGCCGGATGTGAGATTTGCGATAAGTGTTAAGTAATAACATAAATAGATAATAGAGCAGAAAGTGTTGTAAGGTGAGCAAGATATGAGTAAATAATAGTCGTTAAAGTTGTAGGATAAACACATTATTTGTTTGAAATTAACGAGTCATGACGTCATACCACATAGTTTAAATACACGTTCGAAAGTCAGTTCTACAAACCTTAAAAGTCGCGCGATATATCTAATAAAATATAAAGTAAACATCGTTTAATCCTAAAAAGGTAATTATATATTTGAAATTCATAAAAGAACATGTTATAATAGAAAGGGACATTTCTAAATTGCGGGAAAAGGAAATAGCATTTTGGATACGAGGCTTTCTTGGATGACGTCATGACATTCAAATTGAAGGACGGTTTTCTTAGCGTGGGTAAGAGAGAAAGCGTCTGGTCACTACTCAACCAGAGACCAGTACGGCAGGTCGTGCTGCGCGGATTTGAGTGCGATTCCTCTACGTATACAAATATTTTCGGCATAGCTCCCGAAAATATTTAAGAGGCAATAAAGAACATATAAAAAGTTGTTCTTGGGTTGTCCATTACACTTACGCAAACCCGAGATAAAGAGATCTCTTGCAGAACTAGCCGGAGCGAGCTACATCAAAGGGCTACACCACGTCACCAACGACTTCAGCTTCAAATGGCGATCCAATAACTAGGACACAACGACAATTTTACAGCTTCATACGACAGCTATCATTTTTGAAAATAGCAATATATTTGACACGAAGAGAGAGAGAGAGAGAGAGACAGAAAGAGAGAGGGGTGGGGGAGAAGGTTTGTCTATCGCTTTCACCTATGCATCCTTTATAATGTGTAATGAAAGTTTTTCTCTGTTAACATGAATATATAGAAGGATAAGCCTTGGTAAGAATACTTTGCGCAAGAGTGAGCAAAGAAAATCATTTGTATATAGCACATCAGATTTTTATCATTGAAATATATGCTGTGCATATTTTAATATATTAAACAACTATAAATAATTTTAGTTATACATATTGCGCGTTTTCATGGATGACCTCAATGATCAAAACTAGAGAAAATCTGATTTGAGGTTGTAAAATAATGTGATTAATTGCAAATTGCGTTTATTTGTGAAATATCATCAAATTTTTGCATAATTGCAAGGTAATTCCAGCAAGAACGTCGGCAGACTTTTTTCCAGTGGAGGGCCAAATGTTGGAATTTTGCAATCAAGATAATATTAATTCATTATTTTGTTGGCAAAAGTTATAGTATTTGTTGCGTATAACCGTATTAATTTGTGCTCATTAAAATTGTTCTTTACATTAAAATTAAAATAATAGTTTAAGAGTCAGCCCATTAAGTTCACTAATTCCCAAAGGGGGGGCCGCGGTCCCCCTTCCCCCCTTCGCGACGCCCATGTCTTCAAGGTGAATAATGAGAACCATAATGATAATAGTAATAACAGTAACGATGATATAATAATAATAATAATAATAATAATAATAATAATAATAATAATAATAATAATAATAATAATAATAATAATAATAATAATAATAATAATAATAATAATAATAATAATAATAATAATAATAATAATAATAATAATAATAATAATAATAATAATAATAATAATAATAATAATAATAATTAATAAATAAGAACTAGACTAACTACCTTAATTCTGGAGCCTATGATCCTCACGACATCTTACTGCTATAGCGCATGCGCGGACGCGAGTATAAACCTAATGGAGATTGAAATCCGCTAGATTGGCAAGGTTTTAAACCAAGTGTTAGATTTTTTCAATAAATAGGTTCCTGTTCTTATACTCAACACATGCCTGACTTTCGATCTGTATTTCTGTTATGAATCGGATTTAACAAGTGAATATGTGCATCTTTGTATTTTTCCTGTCAAAAAATTGGGTAGTATGTATATTTGAACAGCCAAATATTGGACATTAATCAAAGGAAATACAATAGTTTGCCACATGATCTTGCATACGATTTTGTTCTTGCACACAGCGTTGAGAATGTGTATATGCTTGCTTATGTGTATGTGAAACGGCCCCGTGCCGTCCACGTGTAGCCCATATTAGATAAGCACACCTAGGTTAGTGTGAGTATATGAACAGGATGACAGGGACCTGTGTTAGAGACTCTATGTACTCCTACCATCAATAACCAGATATGTGTAAACAATGTCTCAACGCTTTCTCCACTCTTACAAATTTATGCAGGTATAATTGCTTGGTCAAAATATATTTACTGAAGTTGAGTAAACATTACTTCTATAATTTAGAAGCCTAAATACAGTAGTATCGCAACGATTATTTTTATACACTAAATAATTTTGCAAGGTTTATAGCTGATGCTTAATGATACCGGCTTTGATTTGTAACTGTTAAGTTCCATCACATATCTCTGTCTCCACTTCGTCTTCGGCAACGGGACCTACGTCGTCTTCTTCTTGAGCAACTTCTACGCCTCCTTCTCGAACAACTTCTCCTTCTCCTTCTTCTTGAACAACTCCTCCTCCTTCTTGAACAACTTCTACTCCTTCGTGAACAACTTCTCCCCCGGCACCACGATCTTCTTCTCCGACAAACGGAGCCGATAACTTTTATAGAGTCCCGATCTTTTAATGCCTTTAGAAACTTTTTCCTTTGGTTTTCATCCACAGCAAACAATTTCTCTTCGTTCGTGTCAGTTGGACAGCTCATAAGAGTTCTCGACACATCATCGAACGCTCTTAACATACACTGCTTTTTACGGATAGTTCTGTTTTTAACACTTGTTCTAATTTCGGGTGCTGCGGGCTTCCCCATTTTCGTATGAAGAATTTAGATTTTCGTTGCGAATTAGATTACTGGAAGAATTTTGCTTTCCCTTGAAAACCACATTTAGATGTTGAAATTCTATGGCAACGTGTATTTCAGTTGAACAAAAGCGAGTGGAACATACCGAAAACAAAAGTCCCACCGTGCCAATGTACAAAAGCCAAAGTACCCACTATATTTATAATCTTATATATTTAAATGAGTAATTCTTACGATTTCGATCAAATTTTGTATTCAGACAGGGTTTTGCTTATTAAGTTTATCTATATAGGCGTCATTCCTGAAAAAAAAGCCGCAATTTTACGAGTAACAGTCACAATTACTCTAAACCTTATTTTGGCCATAATTTCTCTTTTAATGGGCCAGTTTTAACAAACAAGCCAGGATATTAGAGGTCTCGTCATGGAAACAGCTCCAACAATTAGGATAAACATTTATATTTGCTAACATTTTGCTTTTCAAGTTTATCTAAATAAGTATCTTCTCTCAAAAATCACGATTAATCAAAAGGAGAAGAAAGAAAATCCGAGCGAAGCTCGTTCACCCAGGTACTGTAACATAATAGAATGATCGCATTGCTTCAGTAATATTCACTACACAAATAAGATGCAACGTCTAATTTTTGTAATTGTTGTTGTTGTTGTTTGGGGTTTATGGACGCATTATCACACTCCGGGTAGGAGTAATCGATGTCTGCGTCCAATCAACATGAGTAGGAGCTCTGAAGTAAACGTTGCATCACTAAAGGAGGGTCGGATGACAGTTCATAGTTTCATTTTGCAGTTAACGAGATGGCGAAGTGGTAGCCGTGGCAAATGGTTATCAGTAGTATACACCAAAGATGAGACATTCCATGGGCCATTGCCATAACGTTGGGCTAGTGTGCTGATAAATTGCGAGACAGAAAGTGTATGTAAGGAGCAATTAAAAAAAAAAAAAAAAAAAAAAAAAAAAAAAAAAAAAAAAAAGAATAATAATAATAATAATAATAATAATAATAATAATAATAATAATAATAATAATAATAATAATAATAATAATAATAATAATGTCAATAACTGCAGGATAATTTTGTTTAAAAGAAAATTGCACAATCGGGCTCGGGTCGGGCCCGGGCCATGGCCTATAAACTATTCTCGGGCTCGGGCCGGACCCGGGCTTGATTGGTACCGGGCCGGGCCGGGCCGGGCCTAAGAAAGTCGGCCCGTGCAGACCTCTAACAGACCCTCCGCTTACCAGCCGGGCGCTCTAACCATTAAGCTACTGTGACAACCTGCCAGAATGACATTGAATTCTCCAACCAATTCGTATTTCTCCCGGTAACCACAAAGGCAGTCTCACGTCAGAGACAATTACCCCAATGTCGACTTACTATCGTAAGTACTTTATGTCCCGGGATTAAATAACTTTCAGATGGTAATTATTATTTATTTATTTATTTATTTATTTATTTATGCCAACAAACTTGCTGTTGGCCCCGTAGCGCAGTTGGTAGAGCACCTGCCTGCTGTGCAAGGGATCCCTGGTTCTATCTCCGGCAGGGGGATAGGAATTTTTCTCCAGCCAAGATTATTCATCCTTCCCTGAGTCTGAAAGTGTGAATGTGTATGTGTGTGTGTGTGTGTGTGTGTGTGTGTGTGTGTGTGTGTGTGAATTCAACTTATAAAAACCCCAAACATCGAAAAAAACCTACCGTTAAACGTGTAACACCATTTGCCAATAGGCAAGGCCGCCAATGTGACCTCTGCAGTTAAAGGCGGGATATAAATGGAACAATTGGCGTTTTTAAACACACAAGCCATGTGTGGGCAATGTTTGAGAGTTAGAATTGGAACTGAACAATTCAATGCCTGATTAGAGCACCCGCCTGGTAAGCGGAAGATCTGTGGTTCAAATCCCAGCTGTGGCATTGGATTTATCAGTTCCAATGTTTAACCCTAGCATCACCAAGCCTTCTGTAATTTTTTAAATTCTGTCTTTTAATTTTTTGATTAAAGGCATGCAGTTATTGTCAGTCACTGTTTGTACTACTGAATTGCGCTACTAAATCAAAGTTTTCATTATTGCTCTTTTTGAGAAACAACGAAATGTCAAGGTGGTCATAAAGTGCTGCCCGCCGGTATAATGTAACTCATGTAAAGCAGTAAAAAAGAAATAGTTAAACAGTGTTAAATATTACCTTTATAAACATGACGGGATATAATACCCAATTTTAAAATAAATTTGTTTTAAAGATTGCTCAGACATTTTGTTGCCAGTGGCGGTTACAAAGTATCTCCCCCCTCCCCCCGTTTGTGGTATAAGTTCTGAAATAAGACTTCACATTCCTAGGGTTAAGATGATCTTATGACTAGACAGCAAACTTGGACGCTGATGAAACAGGTTAGGCGTAACTTCACCATGGGTTGTCAGGGCCAGTGCAGAGGGAGCGAGTAGCAAGTCAAAACAAAAACAAACCGATTTGAATGTGACGCAACAGTCGACGTTTACTTCACGCTTCCAAATATTTCAAACATAAAGTCATCATTTTCATGACGCACTTACCTTGGTTGAATATTTCGTTTATCCGTAGAAATAATTTATATCTATAATTAATTAATAATAAATATACAGTTTTTACACATAAAATTATATATGTATGCAGCTATATTTCCAAATAAAAACACTTCCATTTCGTGTGACAGATTTACGGCCCATTTATATCTATAGTATTCATAACAAATGCTCGTTGTGCAGTACTGTTCATTGACCTAAGGTTTTTATTGGTCCAATTCTTCTTCATAGTATGATTTTATAGTTGTAGAATTAACCCTTTCAGTCCTACCGTAGCCAAATGGCAACATGATATTAAACATGGTCTAATGTAGACAGTTCCCAGTAGGAGTGTTGAGGGAAGGCTGGGCCACTTTTTTATGGGCAAGATGGACGGCATGCGTAATCTAAGCATTACTAGGTAAGGTGGTAGGGGAAGCAGGACGTTGTAGGTGTTTGAATCTCTAGGGATAACTTTTAAAGCCTATAGCAGTGTATGTATGTTTGTGAGCATTCATGGTAGTTGAATATGTCGTTCACTATTTCGATGCATGTCTCCTAACACAAGACCTTTCAATCTTGATTGAATATATTACCCCGACATAATGTTACCTCGCCCCACATAGCCACACTAACCTAACCTAACCTAAGCCCCCATACTTCTACTCGTCTAACCTATCCTAACCAAACCTAACCTCACCTAAGCCCCATAGTCCTAACCTAACCGAGCTCCCACTCTTTTTACTTTGAACTTTCATAATTTAGCATAATCTAAGCCCCATACTTCTAATCATCCAATCTATCCTAACCTAACCTAACCTCACCTAAACCCCATAGTCCTAACCTAACCTAACCTAGCTCCCACTCTTTTTTACTTTGAACTCTCATAATTTAACATAACCTAAGCCCCCATACTTCTACTCGTCTAACCTATCCTAACCAAACCTAACCTCACCTAAGCCCCATAGTCCTAACCTAACCGAGCTCCCACTCTTTTTACTTTGAACTTTCATAATTTAACATAACCTAAGCCTCATACTTCTACTCGTGTAACCTACCCCAATGCTACTTAACCTAAGTGAGCATAAATCTTCCTATTTGTTAAGATATTTTAACCTAACTCAACCCAACCTATTTCATTCCTAGTTAACTTAAGCGTTCTATTCTTCTATAACCTATTCTAACCTATCATGACCGTCACACCGTACCATTTCAGTCTTAGACATCCCGCTTTCTTTTGCAGATTTTTTTTCTCAGTAACTTTAGATAGCTACTCCGAAGGTATTAGACCCTCGGACATGCGAACCCTAAGTATTTGCCATACTTTTTACGAAACGTTGATGCTTTTTGGGAGTTTAGTTGCTATTTTAGCCGCTTTTGCGGTATTCTGGAGTTTTTTTACGAATTTTTGAAGGTTGGTCCCGATTGTCAGGTATTCTCATGTCTTTAGTATGTTTTAATGCTTTTAAGGGGTATATGGTGCCTTTTTAGGGATTTGTTATGCTTTCATGATCAAATTCCATCCTTTCGTAAGTGTATGATGTTCTCGTCTAGAGAATTGTTTACAGTCTTTCTAAGACTAACCTAACTTATCCACAAACCTCTTTAGAGACATTTCTTCAACGTTATTTAACATTATACATGTTTCTTTTTCTCCTCCCTCGAACTCTTTCTGTAAACTAACATTAGAAGACGTTGTAACCTTGTTATTCAAACAGCTATTGTATCCGTCTTTGTGCACTGCTCCAGTATGCTACACATGTTAATCTCATTTAACGATTCTTTTGCGTAGTTCTGTATGTTCTAATGGTAACACGTCAAACGTTGCACACATTCCTTCCAAGACTAACCTAACCTAACCTAACTCAACCAACAACCATCATCACCAGCGCCATCTTAACCTGCACGACCACAACCATCGCAGCACCCCACAACTCGGTCATCACCACCGCCGCCATAACCTACACGAACACCACCACCACCGCCGCCGCCACCACCACCACCACCACCATCGTTACCATCATCTTCATCACAGCCATAATCATCAACACCACCACCACCATCCTCACCATCACCACCATCGCTACCATCTCTACCATAACCATCACCATTACCACCATCCTCACCATCGCCACCATCGTTACCATCACACTCGTTACCATCATCTTCATCACAGCCATAATCATCACCAACACAACCATCACCAAACCCGCCTATTATAATCTAACCGGTTGTTTTAAAGTATTCTTTTACAGTTTCATCGATTATTATTTTTTCTAACCCTTTATAGAGCCTTAAACTAGCACTAAAATATGTTCTAACCAATGATGTTGAAGTACTTATAGTTCAGTATTTCTAAGACACGTACAACATCCTTAATAGTATTTTAACACAATCTTCTGATTATATACAGTTAATCAGGGCAAACTTACTTTAAGGTAGTAGGGTAGACACCTCTCCTCTTTTATCTGGGCTGGAGACCAGCACTAGAGTTATAGTCTAGTGGCAGAGTTAACGCCTCCCTTTATAATTTCTATTCTGATTCTTTCTTCGACAAGTATCATGGGGACGTGGAGAGACCAGATGAGTAAGCTGTTTGATTTTTCTTATTTCTTCGTGAAGGCGTGGAGGAGTCACGCATATTTTCATTTTCTACAGGAGACGTAACGGAGAAAATAATTATCTTGAGATCTAAGCTGCATTCTCTTACGCATGGGTTGCAACGCTGTAATGACCGTACGCATACGTTGATATTCCATCCTCAGCAATTATTCTCTTGTCATCATCAGGCGACAGAGCTATTTTATTAGATTCAACTGTAGAAACATTATGATGCCGGGATAGAATTAAGTTCATAGGAGTTCTTACGATTTTTAAAGTTTTAAGACACTCCATATAGCTATTGAAGCTGATGTATTGCTTAATGGCGCTATGTTTAATGCCTTTGATCTTTTTTATCACAGAACCATCAATATCGAGAGCATACATTTTAGGCCTGAGACCAACGAAACGGCGAATGATTTTACCACTTGCTTCATCTTTAAACTTTCCCAACACTTTTTTGTTTTGTGTAGAATAGCATATATGGTTAGCAGGATAATCCGATGTATCCAGATGTTCAAGCATGTGTAATTTATCCTGGTATATATCAGCTGTAGTCACTCGATGGATGAAGGAATCTGTATCTGTATACAACAGTTTAAGATTTTCAGCTCCATAATATGGAAGTAACACATCGTATTGATACGAATACATTAGCGTCTTGGATATGTCTAGTACACTCATACCAATGTATATAGGCTTGTTGAACACTATTTTACGAGAAGCCATATGAACAGCAGCAAGATTCAGCCCGTATATAGTTCGATCGATAAATGTAGGCTTGGCTATAAGTTTTTCCAGAGTCTTCTCGTTGGTAACAAGGCGTATATCCATTCGATTCCGTATATTCTCCATAGTTTTGCCAAACATAGCGTTGTTGAAAAGTTTATACAAATCCTTTTCAAAATCGTTTCTTGCTTGCTGCCGTAGACGATTATTAAATTCGACGTAAGGCTTTAACCAACAATATTGACGGAATTTTAGTGCTCGATGAATCTTTACTAGTCGTAGACCATGACTAAGAGCCTGTTTCAAGGCCATGTAATGTACCACATACTTCTTTCGGGATCCAAGATGGGCAATTAGTTTCTTGGAAGACGATTCCGCCGGTTTCATACTTTCAGGCAGAAAGGGTAAATCATTATGAAGTTCATGTAGCTCTACAGGATATTCCACGTCAACCTCTAAGATATATCCAAAGGAATCATCCCCCTTCAACGAACTGAGATGTATACCCTCAGGAGAAACCCACATAAATCCTCCATAAGGAAGAGCGTGACACATAGCCCAGCCGTACTCGTTATTGGCGTCTTCGTACGTAATAAAATGAGAGGGTTTACGAGGATCATACTGTTCCATATATATATTATTAGCCTCAGCATACCGGTGAGAAACCTGGCATAAACCTGCTCTTATACCAGAGTCAACCATGAGTAGCTGATCGTAATCAAGAAGCAATTCCAACTCGATTCCAGTATACAGCAGCATAGCATCCCATGTAAGTCCTGGAGAGGTAAAATAATGGGCAGGATCGACTTTATGAGTTTTCAGAGTTTGGTCTCTAAATGTTTCAAAGACATCCGTAAGGAGAAGAACATCAGAAGTTAAGTAAATATCACTGTATTCACCTAAGTTTTCCACATTAAACTGGTTCCATACATTTCTAGCATGCTCATAGTCATCGACGGTAATTTCTTCTTCATTTAATTTATTGTAGAATGCTTCCCTTGGAGGCAGCTGAGTGTCGTTCAAAACATCCCATGATGTAAGGTAATCGTAGGGGAACACTCCCTTACGAGTCATTAAGCCAATCTTCTCTTCTCCAAAGTATTTCTCTGTTTCGGGATACGTAGTGAGGTTTTTCACTAACTTATCCAAGCTTGTGCTCAGGAAACGGTAGGTATCCACAAACCTGAGTTTAATATCTCCAACATACTTTGAGAATGAGATGTAGCTTTCTTCAGTGCTCGGTATTACCTCCACTCTCTCGCTTGTGCAACCTAACTCCTTAATAATGAAATGAGAGTCATACCCACTCAGATTATGCATGAAGACAGGTATATAATTAGGTGTTTTACAAGCCAGGTTACATCTATTGTGTAAAGATCCTCTATACATCCCGGAAACATGATCGTGATCGCGAACCTTCCAATTATCTTCTGTAAATTCATACCCACACAGGTAGCATATTGTAGAAGCATCAAATGATTCTTGTTCTTCAGCTGTAAGATTAAGAGGTTTAGCAGATTTGTATAAGTCACTAATTTTATTGGCCAGATCCATCAGACATTCCATAAACTTCTGTGCGGCGTCAGACCCTCGGTAAACATACGGATCAGCAGGAAGAGTTGTTTCTAGTTGTTCAACACTAGACGACGGTTTCACATAAACACAAAAGCTCATGAGAGAATGACTTTGATAAGGTGTTGTATAGGAGGTTTCAGGATTAGGGGCACAGGTATAGTAAGGAGCGAGAATGCTCTCAAAATCGGCGTAGATGACATATGGCAGTTTCAACATTCGTTCGACGTTTTTGAATCTGACGATAGAGTTTTCCTTTGTAGGCATAACGCATCTAGCAATAGCATGATGTCTACATATTTCTCTATGCTCCTCCAATTTTTCCATTCCACTTCGTCCATGTTGGTCATCAAAATGACTGAAGCAACGTTTACACGTATATATTTTTCCATGATGGTTAGTTTTCTGACGACGAATAAGCTTCTCAAAGTCCTTTATATACACATAGTGATGTCTGTCAGTAGCATCACTCAACAGAAGGAGATCCCGATGATCATCTAATTCTTCATCAATCACCTTTATCGGAAACACTTCATGTTTATCATCCACTCCAAACACATTTATGGATATATTATTGAGTTTTTCAAATTTAGCGATTTCACCCAAGCTCGTAGGAAATGAGACGTATGAGAAATCGTATTTTTCTTGGAGATCCTTATACTTGCTAACACGCTGAGGTTTATTTCGAATGAACTTAGCAAGAACAGCGTACATAAAACATTTCTCATCGCTGTAGTTCTGAGGGTTTATACAGGCTTTTCTAGCATCCAAAGATGACGGTAGAGGAATATAGGTGCTCCCTCGAAGAAGATTATACTTGTTAATACGCAGTCGAACACCATCAACAGCCAGTAGAGCCCAATTACTACCTTTCAGTTTACTTTCCTCCATTTCAACACGAAGCTTCTCGAATTTGTTTTCCAAGATGGCATCCAAGTCGCTATCTAAAAACACAGCCTGATTACGCGTTTTGAAGGCTTTGTTAGTAGTGTCTCCAACGGCATTCACAAATTTGCATTCAGCCATAATGTTAATTTTCAAACTTTTATGAGCCCGCAGTTCCTTCTGAACAGCATGAATTATACGCTGCTTAGCCTGCTGCAGGTATGAATTTAAATCCTGACTTGCTGGGCATTGGATGAAATACGATTTCAGCCGATCCTGAAAAGCTGTTTCATATTCTACAACATCATCTTCATCAGGAGACATTAACAATAATTTATGCTTAGTAGGTTCGAATTTGACTTTCTTAGCATCTTTAGCCCTCTCACAGCGCCCTTCATGTACATCCCTTCGATTTTCAGTACCGTAAACATCACCACAATGTCTACACTCGAAAAACTCCCCACATATCAGCTCATGCCTCTTCTTATGATAGTCGCGTAGAAAAATCTTTTCGCATTTACTGCACCTATAATCTGGTATAGCATTCAGAACCGATTCCATCATTTCACCACTCCACATTTTTGTAATATGTAGTGGAACATTTGTAAATTATATAAATGAATAAATGCTTATAGCACTTTCCACTGACTCGCCTCGATAACTTATCAAAGCTATTGAACGGTAATCTCGCTAGGAGAAGCTGATGTGCTCGACTCGAAGGTTAATTACTGAATAACTATGTAAGCTCAAGCAAACCCTACTTATTCCACTAGCACGTACCTTATAAATGACTACGCGATTCAAGATTAAGTTTGTATTTTTAAAATATATATCATTAAACTACGTGAGTCAAGATTAACTTGTTTCATTTTTATTTGCCAGTTCAACGTTAACATGCATTTCCCCTCATTTTTAAAGTTTAAACAAGGTAAATTATATTTCAAGCACTGTATTTATAGAAATAAATGTTTATAATTTTAATACTTTCATGCCGAACACACACACACACACACACACACACACACACACACACACACACACACACACACACACACACACACTCACTCACACGCAAAATTAAGACGTGAAACGGCGGTTATGTATCTTTAAGTAACATTTCTTTTATCGATATCGGATGACAGTAATGGAACCATCTAAACAATATTTAAACGCTTAAAAAAACCAAATTTCTGCTATATTTCATCAAACCTTCCTATTTTTATGACTTTTTCTCGTCTTTTACGCACTTTGAAACGAATCCAACAGAAAAATTAAGACGCGAAACGGAGGTTATGTATCTTTACATAACATTACTTTTATCAATATCAGATGACTCACGATAATTCAAGATCACGATTGCAGCGCCTCATAGCGGCTTCAATCAGTACTAAAACGCACTTTCGACAGATTTTATACTCTTTATGACGGTAAATTATATATTAGCCCTCAAATTATCATTGTTTTTATGGTTTTCCACCGTTTTTACGTACTTTGCGACGAATCCGACAGAAACATTAAGACGCGAAACGGCGGTTATGTATCTTTAAGTAACATTTCTTTTATCGACATCGGATGACAGTAATGGAACCATCTAAACATTATTTAAACGCTTAAAGAAACAAATACCCCGTATTTTTATAATTCTTTCTCCATTTTTATTCACTTTAAGACGAATCAAGCGTCAAATTAAAACATGAAAAGATGATTATGTTTCTAAGTACCATCATTTCAACAACAAAGACATTAATTTTAACTATCACCACGAAATAAACCTATTTGCACGCGTCTTAACACGCTAACATACTATATGTTACAATCTCTCACTTGAACCTCTTTAAACGTGTCCCAACAGGTAAAATCGTCACCATGTCATTAGTTGAGAAACTCTAGCCTCAAACACAGGTGTAAACCTCTCTAAAAACATGTCCCATCAGGTAAAAGTATCACCTTGTCATTAGCGGAAGGAAAACCCTAGCCTCAAATACAGGCGCCGGCATTATAACCATGTCATCAGCAAGCTTGAAAGCCCTCAGAGCAATCATATACCACATAAACACTCAACAATGCTTTTAGGCACCTTCAGCATATTTTCTTCTTCTTCTTCTTCTTCTTCTTCTTCTTCTTCTTCTTCTTCTTCTTCTTCTTCTTCTTCTTCTTCTTCTCCTTCTTCATATATTCTCATTCTCCTTCATGCTAACAGGGAATATACGCGAACTGAAGGTTATTAGCTGAAATATAAAATAAAATCTCTTCTTCTGGTTCTTCTTGTTCTTTTTCTTATTCTTCTGCTTATATTCTCATTATTCTTCATGCTAACAGGGAATATACGCGTAATTTTGACGTTATTACCTTAAATATTAAATAAAATAACAGCATTCTCCGTCAATTATATCTAAACCGACTTTTTCCGTGTTATGCAACATTTAAGCTTCTAGAATCAACACAAGCAATGTTTCTCTCAATAACAGCATTTTATAATTGATGTTGTAAGTAATAACACCAATTTAAACTTTATTACAGATCTCTAAGACCCTAGTTTGCAAAGTATTTAAATGGACCCTTAGAGATTCGAACTAGACCCCACAGTACAAAAGCTACCATTTTTATCAATAATTCAAGAGCAGATATTTAGCTGAAGTGTTTAACTTTTTATTTCATCACGCTAACTTTATTGATTCGCGAATAAATCGACTTTGAAGTAATTGCCCCGTCCCGGTAATCGAACTATGAGTCGTAGGGATAAAATTGTCTAGTATATCATTTTATATGCCAAGTTACCCTAATTTGTCTTTGCATTACTATTCCAAGTGTAAAAATAGCGATATAGAGCAAATTTCAATAATTCTCCACAAGATAGGGATCGAACCTACGATACGTTAACTCTAGCATGTTATAAAATAATCGTCCTTAACAAGTATTATCATATAAAGTTTATTTCAGTCTTCCAACACAAGCGGTTCTCGAAATAATTAAATTTACCAAATCAGGATTGGAACCCAAGACTCCAGGATACCAAGCATACCACGGTAAAACGGTAATTATCTTGTAATAAAACGACGCGTCTTTGGTATAATTTTGGAGTTTGTCGGTGGTCTAGCGTTCGATCCCCGTGCAAATTATGAATTATTATTGGAATAACTCCTAAACTATTAGTGATAAAATCTTCGAATAAATTTTATTAAATCGGTATTGTTATGGGCTTTCCTCTGTGGTATGCTTGGTATCCTGGAGTCTTGGGTTCCAATCCTGATTTGGTAAATTTAATTATTTCGAGAACCGCTTGTGTTGGAAGACTGAAATAAACTTTATATGATAATACTTGTTAAGGACGATTATTTTATAACATGCTAGAGTTAACGTATCGTAGGTTCGATCCCTATCTTGTGGAGAATTATTGAAATTTGCTCTATATCGCTATTTTTACACTTGGAATAGTAATGCAAAGACAAATTAGGGTAACTTGGCATATAAAATGATATACTAGACAATTTTATCCCTACGACTCATAGTTCGATTACCGGGACGGGGCAATTACTTCAAAGTCGATTTATTCGCGAATCAATAAAGTTAGCGTGATGAAATAAAAAGTTAAACACTTCAGCTAAATATCTGCTCTTGAATTATTGATAAAAATGGTAGCTTTTGTACTGTGGGGTCTAGTTCGAATCTCTAAGGGTCCATTTAAATACTTTGCAAACTAGGGTCTTAGAGATCTGTAATAAAGTTTAAATTGGTGTTATTACTTACAACATCAATTATAAAATGCTGTTATTGAGAGAAACATTGCTTGTGTTGATTCTAGAAGCTTAAATGTTGCATAACACGGAAAAAGTCGGTTTAGATATAATTGACGGAGAATGCTGCTATTTTATTTAATATTTAAGGTAATAACGTCAAAATTACGCGTATATTCCCTGTTAGCATGAAGGATAATGAGAATATAAGCAGAAGAATAAGAAAAAGAACAAGAAGAACCAGAAGAAGAGATTTTATTTTATATTTCAGCTAATAACCTTCAGTTCGCGTATATTCCCTGTTAGCATGAAGGATAATAAGAATATAAGCAGAAGAATAAGAAAAAGAACAAGAAGAACCAGAAGAAGAGATTTTATTTTATATTTCAGCTAATAACCCTCAGTTCGCGTATATTCCCTGTTAGCATGAAGGAGAATGAGAATATATGAAGAAGGAGAAGAAGGAGAAGAAGAAGAAGAAGAAGAAGAAGAAGAAGAAAAAAGAATATGCTGAAGGTGCCTAAAAGCATTGTTGAGTGTTTATGTGGTATATGATTGCTCTGAGGGCTTTCAAGCTTGCTGATGACATGGTTATAATGCCGGCGCCTGTATTTGAGGCTAGGGTTTTCCTTCCGCTAATGACAAGGTGATACTTTTACCTGATGGGACATGTTTTTAGAGAGGTTTACACCTGTGTTTGAGGCTAGAGTTTCTCAACTAATGACATGGTGACGATTTTACCTGTTGGGACACGTTTAAAGAGGTTCAGTTGAGAGATTGTAACATATAGTATGTTAGCGTGTTAAGACGCGTGCAAATAGGTTTATTTCGTGGTGATAGTTAAAATTAATGTCTTTGTTGTTGAAATGATGGTACTTAGAAACATAATCATCTTTTCATGTTTTAATTTGACGCTTGATTCGTCTTAAAGTGAATAAAAATGGAGAAAGAATTATAAAAATACGGGGTATTTGTTTCTTTAAGCGTTTAAATAATGTTTAGATGGTTCCATTACTGTCATCCGATGTCGATAAAAGAAATGTTACTTAAAGATACATAACCGCCGTTTCGCGTCTTAATGTTTCTGTCGGATTCGTCGCAAAGTACGTAAAAACGGTGGAAAACCATAAAAACAATGATAATTTGAGGGCTAATATATAATTTACCGTCATAAAGAGTATAAAATCTGTCGAAAGTGCGTTTTAGTACTGATTGAAGCCGCTATGAGGCGCTGCAATCGTGATCTTGAATTATCGTGAGTCATCTGATATTGATAAAAGTAATGTTATGTAAAGATACATAACCTCCGTTTCGCGTCTTAATTTTTCTGTTGGATTCGTTTCAAAGTGCGTAAAAGACGAGAAAAAGTCATAAAAATAGGAAGGTTTGATGAAATATAGCAGAAATTTGGTTTTTTTAAGCGTTTAAATATTGTTTAGATGGTTCCATTACTGTCATCCGATATCGATAAAAGAAATGTTACTTAAAGATACATAACCGCCGTTTCACGTCTTAATTTTGCGTGTGAGTGAGTGTGTGTGTGTGTGTGTGTGTGTGTGTGTGTGTGTGTTCGGCATGAAAGTATTAAAATTATAAACATTTATTTCTATAAATACAGTGCTTGAAATATAATTTACCTTGTTTAAACTTTAAAAATGAGGGGAAATGCATGTTAACGTTGAACTGGCAAATAAAAATGAAACAAGTTAATCTTGACTCACGTAGTTTAATGATATATATTTTAAAAATACAAACTTAATCTTGAATCGCGTAGTCATTTATAAGGTACGTGCTAGTGGAATAAGTAGGGTTTGCTTGAGCTTACATAGTTATTCAGTAATTAACCTTCGAGTCGAGCACATCAGCTTATCCTAGCGAGATTACCGTTCAATAGCTTTGATAAGTTATCGAGGCGAGTCAGTGGAAAGTGCTATAAGCATTTATTCATTTATATAATTTACAAATGTTCCACTACATATTACAAAAATGTGGAGTGGTGAAATGATGGAATCGGTTCTGAATGCTATACCAGATTATAGGTGCAGTAAATGCGAAAAGATTTTTCTACGCGACTATCATAAGAAGAGGGATGAGCTGATATGTGGGGAGTTTTTCGAGTGTAGACATTGTGGTGATGTTTACGGTACTGAAAATCGAAGGGATGTACATGAAGGGCGCTGTGAGAGGGCTAAAGATGCTAAGAAAGTCAAATTCGAACCTACTAAGCATAAATTATTGTTAATGTCTCCTGATGAAGATGATGTTGTAGAATATGAAACAGCTTTTCAGGATCGGCTGAAATCGTATTTCATCCAATGCCCAGCAAGTCAGGATTTAAATTCATACCTGCAGCAGGCTAAGCAGCGTATAATTCATGCTGTTCAGAAGGAACTGCGGGCTCATAAAAGTTTGAAAATTAACATTATGGCTGAATGCAAATTTGTGAATGCCGTTGGAGACACTACTAACAAAGCCTTCAAAACGCGTAATCAGGCTGTGTTTTTAGATAGCGACTTGGATGCCATCTTGGAAAACAAATTCGAGAAGCTTCGTGTTGAAATGGAGGAAAGTAAACTGAAAGGTAGTAATTGGGCTCTACTGGCTGTTGATGGTGTTCGACTGCGTATTAACAAGTATAATCTTCTTCGAGGGAGCACCTATATTCCTCTACCGTCATCTTTGGATGCTAGAAAAGCCTGTATAAACCCTCAGAACTACAGCGATGAGAAATGTTTTATGTACGCTGTTCTTGCTAAGTTCATTCGAAATAAACCTCAGCGTGTTAGCAAGTATAAGGATCTCCAAGAAAAATACGATTTCTCATACGTCTCATTTCCTACGAGCTTGGGTGAAATCGCTAAATTTGAAAAACTCAATAATATATCCATAAATGTGTTTGGAGTGGATGATAAACATGAAGTGTTTCCGATAAAGGTGATTGATGAAGAATTAGATGATCATCGGGATCTCCTTCTGTTGAGTGATGCTACTGACAGACATCACTATGTGTATATAAAGGACTTTGAGAAGCTTATTCGTCGTCAGAAAACTAACCATCATGGAAAAATATATACGTGTAAACGTTGCTTCAGTCATTTTGATGACCAACATGGACGAAGTGGAATGGAAAAATTGGAGGAGCATAGAGAAATATGTAGACATCATGCTATTGCTAGATGCGTTATGCCTACAAAGGAAAACTCTATCGTCAGATTCAAAAACGTCGAACGAATGTTGAAACTGCCATATGTCATCTACGCCGATTTTGAGAGCATTCTCGCTCCTTACTATACCTGTGCCCCTAATCCTGAAACCTCCTATACAACACCTTATCAAAGTCATTCTCTCATGAGCTTTTGTGTTTATGTGAAACCGTCGTCTAGTGTTGAACAACTAGAAACAACTCTTCCTGCTGATCCGTATGTTTACCGAGGGTCTGACGCCGCACAGAAGTTTATGGAATGTCTGATGGATCTGGCCAATAAAATTAGTGACTTATACAAATCTGCTAAACCTCTTAATCTTACAGCTGAAGAACAAGAATCATTTGATGCTTCTACAATATGCTACATGTGTGGGTATGAATTTACAGAAGATAATTGGAAGGTTCGCGATCACGATCATGTTTCCGGGATGTATAGAGGATCTTTACACAATAGATGTAACCTGGCTTGTAAAACACCTAATTATATACCTGTCTTCATGCATAATCTGAGTGGGTATGACTCTCATTTCATTATTAAGGAGTTAGGTTGCACAAGCGAGAGAGTGGAGGTAATACCGAGCACTGAAGAAAGCTACATCTCATTCTCAAAGTATGTTGGAGATATTAAACTCAGGTTTGTGGATACCTACCGTTTCCTGAGCACAAGCTTGGATAAGTTAGTGAAAAACCTCACTACGTATCCCGAAACAGAGAAATACTTTGGAGAAGAGAAGATTGGCTTAATGACTCGTAAGGGAGTGTTCCCCTACGATTACCTTACATCATGGGATGTTTTGAACGACACTCAGCTGCCTCCAAGGGAAGCATTCTACAATAAATTAAATGAAGAAGAAATTACCGTCGATGACTATGAGCATGCTAGAAATGTATGGAACCAGTTTAATGTGGAAAACTTAGGTGAATACAGTGATATTTACTTAACTTCTGATGTTCTTCTCCTTACGGATGTCTTTGAAACATTTAGAGACCAAACTCTGAAAACTCATAAAGTCGATCCTGCCCATTATTTTACCTCTCCAGGACTTACATGGGATGCTATGCTGCTGTATACTGGAATCGAGTTGGAATTGCTTCTTGATTACGATCAGCTACTCATGGTTGAATCTGGTATAAGAGGAGGTTTATGCCAGGTTTCTCACCGGTATGCTGAGGCTAATAATATATATATGGAACAGTATGATCCTCGTAAACCCTCTCATTTTATTACGTACGAAGACGCTAATAACGAGTACGGCTGGGCTATGTGTCACGCTCTTCCTTATGGAGGATTTATGTGGGTTTCTCCTGAGGGTATACATCTCAGTTCGTTGAAGGGGGATGATTCCTTTGGATATATCTTAGAGGTTGACGTGGAATATCCTGTAGAGCTACATGAACTTCATAATGATTTACCCTTTCTGCCTGAAAGTATGAAACCGGGGGAATCGTCTTCCAAGAAACTAATTGCCCATCTTGGATCCCGAAAGAAGTATGTGGTACATTACATGGCCTTGAAACAGGCTCTTAGTCATGGTCTACGACTAGTAAAGATTCATCGAGCACTAAAATTCCGTCAATATTGTTGGTTAAAGCCTTACGTCGAATTTAATAATCGTCTACGGCAGCAAGCAAGAAACGATTTTGAAAAGGATTTGTATAAACTTTTCAACAACGCTATGTTTGGCAAAACTATGGAGAATATACGGAATCGAATGGATATACGCCTTGTTACCAACGAGAAGACTCTGGAAAAACTTATAGCCAAGCCTACATTTATCGATCGAACTATATACGGGCTGAATCTTGCTGCTGTTCATATGGCTTCTCGTAAAATAGTGTTCAACAAGCCTATATACATTGGTATGAGTGTACTAGACATATCCAAGACGCTAATGTATTCGTATCAATACGATGTGTTACTTCCATATAATGGAGCTGAAAATATTAAACTGTTGTATACAGATACAGATTCCTTCATCCATCGAGTGACTACAGCTGATATATACCAGGATAAATTACACATGCTTGAACATCTGGATACATCGGATTATCCTGCTAACCATATATGCTATTCTACACAAAACAAAAAAGTGTTGGGAAAGTTTAAAGATGAAGCAAGTGGTAAAATCATTCGCCGTTTCGTTGGTCTCAGGCCTAAAATGTATGCTCTCGATATTGATGGTTCTGTGATAAAAAAGATCAAAGGCATTAAACATAGCGCCATTAAGCAATACATCAGCTTCAATAGCTATATGGAGTGTCTTAAAACTTTAAAAATCGTAAGAACTCCTATGAACTTAATTCTATCCCGGCATCATAATGTTTCTACAGTTGAATCTAATAAAATAGCTCTGTCGCCTGATGATGACAAGAGAATAATTGCTGAGGATGGAATATCAACGTATGCGTACGGTCATTACAGCGTTGCAACCCATGCGTAAGAGAATGCAGCTTAGATCTCAAGATAATTATTTTCTCCGTTACGTCTCCTGTAGAAAATGAAAATATGCGTGACTCCTCCACGCCTTCACGAAGAAATAAGAAAAATCAAACAGCTTACTCATCTGGTCTCTCCACGTCCCCATGATACTTGTCGAAGAAAGAATCAGAATAGAAATTATAAAGGGAGGCGTTAACTCTGCCACTAGACTATAACTCTAGTGCTGGTCTCCAGCCCAGATAAAAGAGGAGAGGTGTCTACCCTACTACCTTAAAGTAAGTTTGCCCTGATTAACTGTATATAATCAGAAGATTGTGTTAAAATACTATTAAGGATGTTGTACGTGTCTTAGAAATACTGAACTATAAGTACTTCAACATCATTGGTTAGAACATATTTTAGTGCTAGTTTAAGGCTCTATAAAGGGTTAGAAAAAATAATAATCGATGAAACTGTAAAAGAATACTTTAAAACAACCGGTTAGATTATAATAGGCGGGTTTGGTGATGGTTGTGTTGGTGATGATTATGGCTGTGATGAAGATGATGGTAACGAGTGTGATGGTAACGACGGTGGCGATGGTGAGGATGGTGGTAATGGTGATGGTTATGGTAGAGATGGTAGTGATGGTGGTGATGGTGAGGATGGTGGTGGTGGTGTTGATGATTATGGCTGTGATGAAGATGATGGTAACGATGGTGGTGGTGGTGGTGGTGGTGGCGGCGGCGGTGGTGGTGGTGTTCGTGTAGGTTATGGCGGCGGTGGTGATGACCGAGTTGTGGGGTGCTGCGATGGTTGTGGTCGTGCAGGTTAAGATGGCGCTGGTGATGATGGTTGTTGGTTGAGTTAGGTTAGGTTAGGTTAGTCTTGGAAGGAATGTGTGCAACGTTTGACGTGTTACCATTAGAACATACAGAACTACGCAAAAGAATCGTTAAATGAGATTAACATGTGTAGCATACTGGAGCAGTGCACAAAGACGGATACAATAGCTGTTTGAATAACAAGGTTACAACGTCTTCTAATGTTAGTTTACAGAAAGAGTTCGAGGGAGGAGAAAAAGAAACATGTATAATGTTAAATAACGTTGAAGAAATGTCTCTAAAGAGGTTTGTGGATAAGTTAGGTTAGTTTTAGAAAGACTGTAAACAATTCTCTAGACGAGAACATCATACACTTACGAAAGGATGGAATTTGATCATGAAAGCATAACAAATCCCTAAAAAGGCACCATATACCCCTTAAAAGCATTAAAACATACTAAAGACATGAGAATACCTGACAATCGGGACCAACCTTCAAAAATTCGTAAAAAAAACTCCAGAATACCGCAAAAGCGGCTAAAATAGCAACTAAACTCCCAAAAAGCATCAACGTTTCGTAAAAAGTATGGCAAATACTTAGGGTTCGCATGTCCGAGGGTCTAATACCTTCGGAGTAGCTATCTAAAGTTACTGAGAAAAAAAATCTGCAAAAGAAAGCGGGATGTCTAAGACTGAAATGGTACGGTGTGACGGTCATGATAGGTTAGAATAGGTTATAGAAGAATAGAACGCTTAAGTTAACTAGGAATGAAATAGGTTGGGTTGAGTTAGGTTAAAATATCTTAACAAATAGGAAGATTTATGCTCACTTAGGTTAAGTAGCATTGGGGTAGGTTACACGAGTAGAAGTATGAGGCTTAGGTTATGTTAAATTATGAAAGTTCAAAGTAAAAAGAGTGGGAGCTCGGTTAGGTTAGGACTATGGGGCTTAGGTGAGGTTAGGTTTGGTTAGGATAGGTTAGACGAGTAGAAGTATGGGGGCTTAGGTTATGTTAAATTATGAGAGTTCAAAGTAAAAAAGAGTGGGAGCTAGGTTAGGTTAGGTTAGGACTATGGGGTTTAGGTTAGGTTAGGTTAGGTTAGGATAGATTGGATGATTAGAAGTATGGGGCTTAGATTATGCTAAATTATGAAAGTTCAAAGTAAAAAGAGTGGGAGCTCGGTTAGGTTAGGACTATGGGGCTTAGGTGAGTTTAGGTTTGGTTAGGATAGGTTAGACGAGTAGAAGTATGGGGGCTTAGGTTAGGTTAGGTTAGTGTGGCTATGTGGGGCGAGGTAACATTATGTCGGGGTAATATATTCAATCAAGATTGAAAGGTCTTGTGTTAGGAGACATGCATCGAAATAGTGAACGACATATTCAACTACCATGAATGCTCACAAACATACATACACTGCTATAGGCTTTAAAAGTTATCCCTAGAGATTCAAACACCTACAACGTCCTGCTTCCCCTACCACCTTACCTAGTAATGCTTAGATTACGCATGGCGGCCATCTTGCCCATAAAAAAGTGGCCCAGCCTTCCCTCAACACCCCTACTGTTCCCATCTCAGAACATTCTCCTGCAGTTGTAATTTGGCTACGATGCATTTAGTTAATGAATACACCTGCAGATGGCAGTAGCAATCAGTAAACAGGATGTCATCTCTTGTGATTTACATAGTTGCTCATGCAAAACCATAGATAGTGGAACAGGTACTACGTGTAACGCCTTTAGTGTGAATTTAATTGCATCTGCAACTCTAAGTAGTGGCTTTTATCATAATAGAAGCTCTAAAGTTAGGTCATATTGATATAGTAAGCTGCTAATCATCTATAATAAATAATTAGTGGGGTTTAAAATAGGTTGTTGCCTATTGGCTACAACAGGAGCTTCCCTGCGAAGTGCTGAGCTACATAACCTAACATTTAGCCATATGAGAAGCATGTTTGCGCAGAGTTTTATTTTATTTCTAGGATTATCTAATATAACACAATGAATAAATCCCTTTCTGATGAAGAGATGGAGTTGATTTTACTACCTGATGGGGAACTATCGGAATTTAGCAGATTTTCTTCACATAATGAAGATAAACCTGAAAGCCATCCCAGCAATCAGGGAACTAGAACTTCAAGTCATTTGGAAATTCATAAGAAAGGTGAAGAGTTCATCGCAGAGAAAGGACTTATGGTCTTGTATCTGTAGGAAAAGAAACAGGAAGGAAGCGAGGAAGGCCAAGTGTTCATGAACTGCTGCAGAAAAGAAGAAACGTGCAGTTACTGTAAGGCCTGTTGATGATGTCCGCTATGATGCTACAGGTCATTGGCCAATTCCATCAGAAAAAAAGGGGAAGATGCAAGAATTGTTCAAGTGGATTCTCCAGTACAGCTTGCTCAAAATGTGACACTATGTTATGTTTGACCAAAGACAAAAACTGTTACTATATTTGGCATCACAAGTAATATAGTAGCCAAAATCCAGTAATACCGTGAACTAGTTTTCCAAATAGTGTTAATTTTTGAGTTTCTAAATAGCAGGTACCGTAAAATATGTTTATATTATGCTAAAACTATGTTTTAATATGAAAAAGTTTAATAAAATATTTTCCTCTAAATGCACAAATGTTGTCATCATTGCCCAATGTTGCCATTTGGCAACAACCCTTAAAAAATTAATCTATGAGGGAAAATCAATAAAATCTATTTATCACACTTCCTCTATCCATTATCTAATAGGTTCCATCGTAATTGGATTTTTTTTATCATTAATAATAATTCAGGATTGAAAGGGTTAACAGTACAGTGCACTACAATAACCCCTACCACAACAGCCCTTTGCGGGTCAAGACTTGCCGCCCGGCCACTGCGACTCCCACCTCTGCCCACTGCAAGCGTCATGAGTGAGGTGCAGAACTGAAGGGTGGGACGTGGTCAGTGCCCTGAACCCTCCCGGCCAGTTATGCGGCCTTCGCCTGGAGTCGCTACTTCTTTGTCAAGTAGCTCCTCAGTTGGCCCCCCCGGGACGTAATGAGGCTGAGTGCGCTCCATGCCAGACGTCCAAACGGGGAAACATCCGAACCCGGGTCCTCCGCGCCAAAGGCAGGCGGGGTACCATTCCGCTACGAAGACTGTCAGTAGGTTACAATCTATTTTCTGAATTTCTCAAAAGTAAATCTGGTACGGTTTTCATTTAAACACTATCTGTATTGCGAGAAAGTACGCCTTATGGATGGATGGCTGATTGGATGGACGGACGAGTGGGTGGGTGGATGTTTATGGGAGCTCAACTACTAGGTCATGATTTATTATTGTGCTATAGCAATTGTATATTAAAATCTGATGTGTTGTACTCACATAGCTTTTGCTACTCTTGTACAGTACTAAGTGAAACTAGCCAATGTTTATATTATACGACTAGTTGACTAGCTTGTATGCCTTTGTCAATGTTTCTAAGTTTCCCACGTTTTAATTATACCGTGTAGACTTTTAGCGTTACCTTGTGACCGAGTTATGAACGCACATACCACAACATAACAATGCTTTATTGAACTCGTAAGTAGCATTAGGTATATAGAATGTGAGTTTTCTGAATTAAATACATGCAAACGAAACATCTTCCTTCTTTCTCTTCCCTAGAAAATGATACTCGACAGGGAATCTCTCAACTCCTTAAGTCTGCTTGTGATCAAATAAAATGTATTTGAGTGAATGCATACTTACATTAGCGCCTTCGCAAAGAAGTTGATTTGCCGCTCCTAATCCAATTCCACTGCAGCCGCTAGTGAGCACGGCAGCCTTGCACTTAATGTCCATGAGAGGTTCAGGTGGTTTTTTCTTGTCATTGCACCTGCAGTGAAAGAAACAGGGGAAACAAAGAAAATAATTTTATCGCAAGGATGTTTCAAAATCAAGAACTCAATACGAGGGGTTCAAAACAAAGGAGAACCAAGTAGGACACTTGAACAACTGAACTCTAAAGCAGACACCAGCAGGGTTTGCCTGATGAGCCTTGCTCTGACTCGCTACTAACTTAGAGCCTCAGCGCGGCTCTCGGGTTACGTCAGTGGCGTGCTTTATTGATCACACAACTAATCATACAGCACCTCAAATTAACCTGGAAGTATATTAATAGTGAAACAGTATTCTAAATTTATAGCATTACAAAGTGGTGTATGTATATGCCATTTGTCAGACAATTTATTGTACATAGTTCTGCGTTACACTTGCAGCAGAATACTTTCGCTCTGTTTATGTACTTGATGAATTTAATTATTTTATATCTATATCTACAGTGACTTCATCAGCTAAACATAAAACAGAAAGCGCTTTTTTACATTTAACTGATGAACTCTTAGACATAACAGGAACAAAATTATATTCCATAATATAAAAACCCAAGACAGATAATGCAATTAGAACAATTAAAGGTCTACTTGATGAGAAATTATGACGAAGCAATATATAAATTATAAAATGCGAGAAAATTAAACTGCAGGTTATATTAAATGTTTTATTTTTTGTTGGTTAGTTTTCTGTTGGCCATCCTATGAATATTTGGGGAGATATTTCGTGCTGCCTTGATTCTATGTACTGCATTAAGATTTTCATCAAGAACGCATATACACGTATTGCTGTGTCAAGCGTTGAACCCCCACTGCTATTCACTGCTGTAACGTTACTGGTCGCCGCTCAGTGGCTCCGTCTACTACCCACCGCTCTAAAGTAGTGTGTTATCATGTTACTCTAATGGTTAACGTGCGGCTTGTCAAAGCCTAGTGAGACAATGAAGGTATTCAGTGTCACGAAAAGCGACTGTCTGTCATTTGTGATTTCTTTGATTTCATTGGCTGAAGTGACACGCTCATTGGTGCAATGTAAAACTCAACGACTTCCGAGAAGGTATGCATGAGTTCTGCTGATCAAAGGTAAGGCGCACGTTAACCATTAGAGCAGCACGATAATGCCTGCCGGTGCCTGCTCATAAGTGTATACTAACTAAACTCCGGCACAACAGCCCATGAAGAGCCATGTGTTGCCGCCCAACCGCTGCGTCCCCCACCTCGGCCCACTACAGGCGTCATTGGTGTGGTGCAGTACTGTAGGGTGGTACGTGGTCAGCGTCCCGATCCCTCCCGGCCAGTTATGCGGTCTTCACGACCTGGGGCCGCTACTTTTCCATCAAGTAGCTCCTCAATTGGTCCACCCGGGACTAACGAGTCTGAGTGCACTCCGTGCCAGACCTCCCAGAGGGGAGGTTCCATGCTGGAACCGGGGATCGAATCCGGGTCCTCCGCGCCAGAGACAAGCGCACTACCAACTGCACTACGGAGGCGGTCACCATACCTAGAATGTATTAGTTCCGGAGTAGCTAATTTCTTAGGTGTAACAAATGCATTAAACGGGTGAACACATGTTCTGCAAATTTCAATAAACGTTCTTCGAACTCTGCGAGTTTATTGATATTTTCAATAGCTTGCGTATAATGTGGTCCACGAAATATGAACTCCTATGCTTTATATGTGTTTGCATGCTCAGGAGAATGAAGTTACTCTCTTTCTTGCTTCCCAATATTTTGGAAAGCATTTTAATTTTCATGAGCAAATTTCAACTGTTTCTTCAGGACACCACTTTTTAAGAGTTGGCAGTCTCTTATGCTTTTTGGGAGAGCCTAACAGTTATGATTTTTAAACATGCCTATAGAACAAATTTTACTATCGCTTATAGTCCATTTTACAATTAGACTGACATCGCGACTAAGATTTTCTCAGCAGTGAATCCCAATCAGCTTCTGTCACATTATTTACTCCATGTGAGGAAGATCAGATGTCTCTGATTAGCTGAAGTTAGATGCGAATCGATTCCTGCTGGATGGTAGGATGGTTCGTTGGTACCCTGCTTCCACCCAGTAGGAATCGATTCATATCTTTAGCCAGAGATATCAGAATATCTTCCCCATGTCTTCTTTATAAACGACCTACCAAATTGCATTAATTACTCCAAATGTCTATTATATGCTCACGATATAAAATTATACAGAACAATTCGTAATGCTGAAATTATATTGAAATTACAATCAGATCTGGATAATGCTTATAAATGGAGCTTGGAGAACAAACTTCACTTCAATATTAAAAAATGCTCCTACATAATATAACTATACCAGAAGAAAGCAACACCTAAATTCTAAATATTATTTAAATAATTCTCCACCAGTAATTATAGACTTAAGTGTTACATGATCCAGAATTAGAATATCTGAACAATTATTATTATATAAACTCATGAATGGCATGGTATTCACCGAAGAACTGCTTGATAGAATATACTTTAATGTCACTACTGCTAATTTCAGAAACGGCCAGTTGTTTCAATTTAGGACTCCGAAAACATTATCGCATAAAACTCCCCTTCTGAGGCTATGTGCCAAATACAAACTTTCAAACAAAACAGAGCTGGCTTTTAGCTTCTCTTACAAGTAGTTTAAGAAACAATTAAATATAGAAACTATTTGCATGTGATTATTAGTTGTATCAACAGTTACCTGCTGAAACAGTATAACATTTGCACTGTCTAGTCTTAAATAGTAGTTTAATGGACCATTCATTTTAGTCTTAGTTTCTTGGCACTTTTTGTATTCCTTTTCCATTGCATTGAAATTTACTTAATTATCGTTTATACAGGCGTATCACTTATGGTTATTTGCTTAATTAGTATACACTTTTCAATGTCTTGCCTTTAATAATAGCTTAATAGATAGTTCATTTTTAGTTTCTTTGTATTCTTGTTTTGTATTGTAGTTCAACTTATATAAATAAATTACGTATAGCTACTGTAATTGGGACTGTGCTCTGTTGTAGCACAAATAAATGAATGAATAAACAAATAAACAAACAAGTCAGTCAGTCAATCAGTCAGTCAGCCAGTCAGTCAGTGAGACAGTCAATCAGTCAGTCAGTCAGTCTGTCAGTCGGTCAATCTATCAGTCATTCAGACAGTCAGTCAGCCCGTAAGTCAGTCAATTGGTCAGGCAGTCAGGCAGGCAGTCAGTCAGGCAGTCAGGCAATCAGGCAGTCAATCAGGCAGGCAGACAGTCAGTCAGGCAGGCCGTCACTCAGGCAGTCAGGCAGGCAGTAAGTCAGGCAGTCAGTCAGACATTCAGTCAGGTAAACAGTCAGGCATTCAGTCAGGCACGTAGTCAGGCAGTCAGTCAGGCATACAGTCAGGCATTCAATAAGGTAGTCAGGTAGCCAGGCATTCAGTCAGGCAGTCAGTCGGTTAGTCAGGCAGTCAGGCAGTCAGAAATTCAGTCAGGCAGTCAGTCAGGCATTCAGTCAGGTAGTCAGGTAGTCAGGCAGTCAGTCAGGCAGTCAGGCGGTCAGGTAGTCAAGCAGTCAGGAAGGCAGTCAGGAAGGCAGTCAGGCAGTCAGTCAGGCAGGCAGTCAGTCAGGCGGTCAGGCAGGCAGTCAGTCAGTCAGGCAGTCAGGCAGGCGGTCAGGTAGTCAGGCAGTTAGGCAAGTGGTCAGGTAGTCAGGCAGTCAGGCAGCCAGTCAGGCAGGCGGTCAGGCAGTCAGGTAGTCTGGCAGTCAGTCAGGCAGTCAGTAAGTCAGGCGGTCAGGCAGGCAATCAGGTACTCAGGCAGTCAGTCAGGCAGGCAGTCAGGCAGTCAGGCAGGCAGTCAGGCAGTCAGGCAGGCAGTCAGGCAGTCAGGCAGTCAGGCAGGCAGTCATCAGGCAGTCAGACAGGCGGTCAGGTAATCAGGCAGTCAGGCAGACGGTCAGGTAGTCAGGCACTCAGGCAGTCAGGCAGGCAGTCAGTAAGTCAGGCGGTCAGGCAGGCAATCAGGTACTCAGGCAGTCAGTCAGGAAGGCAGTCAGAAAGGCAGTCAGGCAGGCAGTCAGGCAGGCAGTCAGCCAGGCAGTCAGGCAGGCAATCAGGTACACAGGCAGTCAGTCAGGCAGGCAGTCAGGCAGGCAGGCTGGCAGTCAGTCAGGCAGTCAGGCAGGCAGTCCGTCAGGCAGTCAGTCAGTCAGTCAGTCAGTCAGACAGGCAGTCAGGCAGGCAGTCAGTAAGTCAGGCGGTCAGGCAGGCAATCAGGTACTCAGGCAGTCAGTCAGGCAGTCAGGCAGGCAGTCAGGCAGGCAGTCAGGCAGGCAGTCAGGCGGTCAGGTAGTCAGGCAGTCTGGCAGTCAGTCAGGCAGCCAGTAAGTCAGGCGGTCAGGCAGGCATTCAGGCACTCAGGCAGTCAGGCAGGCAGTCAGGCAGGCAGTCAGGCAGGCAGTCAGGCTGTCACGCAGGCAGTCAGGCAGGCAGTCAGTCAGGCAGTCAGGCATGCAGTCAGTCAGTCAGGCGGTCAGCCAGTCAGGCAGTCAGGCAAGCGGACAGGTAGTCAGGCAGTCAGGCAGACGGTCAGGTAGTCAGGCAGTTAGGCAGTCAGGCGGTTAGGTAGTCAGGCAGTCAGGCAGGCAGTCAAGCAGGCGGTCAGGTAGTCAGGCAATCAGGCAGGCAGTCAGGCAGGCGGTCCGGTAGGCAGGCAGTCAGGCAGGCAGTCTGGCAGTCAGGCAGGCGGTCAGGCAGGCAGTCAGGATGTCATTCAGGCAGTCAGGCAGTCAGGCAGTCAGGCAGGCAGTCAGTCAGTCAGGCAGTCAGGCAGGGGGTCAGCTAGTCAGGCAGTCTGGCAGTCAGGCAGGTGGTCAAGTAGTCAGGCAGTCAGGCAGACGGGCAGGTAGTCAGGCAGTCAGTCAGGCAGGCAGTCAGTCAGGTGGTCAGGCAGGCAGTCAGTCAGTCAGTCAGGCAGTCAGGCAGGCGGTCAGGTAGTCAGGCAGTCTGACAGTCAGGCGGGCGGTCAGGTAGTCAGGTGGTCAGGCAGTAAGGGAGGCAGTCAGGCGGTCAGGTAGTCAGGCAGTCAGGCAGGGAGTCACGCAGGCGGTCAGGTAGTCAGGCAGTCTGACAGTCAGTCAGTCAGTCAGTCAGTAAGTCAGTAAGGCAGTCAGGCAGGCAATCAGGTAGTCAGGCATTCAGTCAGGCAGGCAGTCAGTCATGCAGTCAGGCAGGCAGTCAGGCAGGCAGTCAGGCAGGCGGTCAGGTAGAGAGGCAGTCAGGCAGCCGGTCAGGTAGTCAGACAGGCAGTCAGGCGGTCAGGTAGTCAGGCGGTCAGGTAGTCAGGCGGTCAGGTAGTCAGGCAGGCAGTCAGGCAAACAGGCAGGTGGTCAGGTAGTCAGGCAGTCTGGCAGTCAGGTAGGCGGTCAGGTAGTCAGGCAGTCAGGCAGACGGTCAGGTAGTCAGGCAGTCAGGCAGACGGTGAGGTAGTCAGGCAGTAAGGCAGACGGTCAGACAGTCCGGCAGTCAGCCAGGTAGTCTGGTAGTCCGGCAGTCAGCCAGGTAGTCTGGTGGTCAGGCAGTCAGCCAGGTAGTCAGGTAGTCAGCCAGGTAGTCAGGTAGTCAGGCAGTCAGGCAGGCGGTGAGGTAGTCAGGAACTCAGGCAGACGGTCAGGTAGTCAGACTGTGAGGCAGGCAGTCCGGCGGTCATGTAGTCAGGCAGTTAGGCAGGCAGTCCGGCGGTCATGTAGTCAGGCAGTCAGGCAGGCAGTCACGCAGGCGGTCAGGTAGTCAGGCAGTCTGGCAGTCAGTCAGGCAGTAAGGCAGTCAGGCAGGTAATCAGGTAGTCAGGCATTCAGTCAGGCAGGCAGTCAGTCATGCAGTCAGGCAGGCAGTCAGACAGGCAGTCAGGCAGGCGGTCAGGCAGTCAGGCAGTCTGGCAGTCAGGCAGGCGGTCAGGTAGCGAGGCAGTAAGGCAGACGGTCAGGCAGTCAGGCAGTCAGGCAATCAGGCAGGTGGTCAGGTAGTCAGGCAGTCTGGCAGTCAGGTAGGCGGTCAGGTAGTCAGGCAGTCAGGCAGAGGGTAAGGTAGTCAGGCAGTCAGGCAGGCGGTGAGGTAGTCAGGCACTCAGGCAGACGGTCAGGTAGTCAGGCAGTTAGGCAGGCAGTCCGGCGGTCATGTATTCAGGCAGTCAGGCAGGCAGTCACGCAAGCGGTCAGGTAGTCAGGCAGTCTGGCAGTCAGTCAGGCAGTAAGGCAGTCAGGCAGGTAATCAGGTAGTCAGGCATTCAGTCAGGCAGGCAGTCAGTCATGCAGTCAGGCAGGCAGTCAGGCAGGCAGTCAGACAGGCAGTCAGGCAGGCGGTCAGGTAGTCAGGCAGTCTGGCAGTCAGGCAGGCGGTCAGGTAGAGAGGCAGTCAGGCAGACGGTCAGGCAGTCAGGCAGTCATTCAATCAGGCAGGTGGACAGGTAGTCAGGCAGTCTGGCAGTCAGGTAGGCGGTCAGGTAGTCAGGACGTCAGGCAGACGGTCAGGTAGACAGGCAGTCAGACAGGCAGTCAGGAGGTCAGGTTGTCAGGCAGTCAGGCAGGCGGTGAGGTAGTCAGGCAGTAAGGCAGGCGGTCAGGTAGTTAGGCAGTCAGCCAGGTAGTCTGGTAGTCAGGCAGTAGGCCAGGTAGTCTGGTAGTCAGGCAGTCAGGCAGGTAGTCAGGTAGTCAGACAGGTAGTCAGGTAGTCAGCCAGGGAGTCAGGTAGTCAGGCAGTCAGGCAGGCGGTGAGGGAGTCAGGCAGTCAGGCAGGCGGTCAGGTAGTCAGGCAGTCAGCCAGGTAGTCAGTCAGGCAGTCAGTCAGGTAGTCAGTCAGGCAGTCAGTCAGGCAGTCAGTCAGCAGTCAGTCAGCCAGGCGGTCAGGCAGTCAGTCAGGCAGTCAGGCAGGCAGGCAGTCAGTCAGGCAGTCAGTCAGGCAGTCAGTCAGATAGTCAGGCAGGCAGTCAGTCAGGCAGTCAGGCAGACAGTCAGGCAGGCGGTCAGGCAGGCAGTCAGGCAGTCAGGCAGTCAGTCAGGCAGTCAGGCAGGCGGTCAGGCAGGCAGTCAGGCAGTCAGGCAGTCAGTCAGGCAGTCAGCCAGACAGTCAGGCAGGCAGTCAGTCAGGCAGTCAGGCAGGCAGTCAGGCAGGCAGTCAGTCAGGCAGTCAGTCAGGCAGGCAGTCAGGCAGTCGGGCAGGCAGTCAGGCGGTCAGGCAGGCAGTCAGTCAGTCAGTCAGGCAGTCAGGCAGGCGGTCAGGTAGTCAGGCAGTCTGACAGTCAGGCGGGCAGTCAGTCAGGCGGTCAGGCAGGCAGTCAGTCAGTCAGTCAGGCAGTCAGGCAGGCGGTCAGGTAGTCAGGCAGTCTGACAGTCAGGCGGGCGGTCAGGTAGTCAGGTGGTCAGGCAGTAAGGGAGGCAGTCAGGCGGTCAGGTAGTCAGGCAGTCAGGCAGGGAGTCACGCAGGCGGTCAGGTAGTCAGGCAGTCTGACAGTCAGTCAGTCAGTCAGTAAGTCAGTAAGGCAGTCAGGCAGGCAATCAGGTAGTCAGGCATTCAGTCAGGCAGGCAGTCAGTCATGCAGTCAGGCAGGCAGTCAGGCAGGCAGTCAGGCAGGCGGTCAGGTAGAGAGGCAGTCAGGCAGCCGGTCAGGTAGTCAGACAGGCAGTCAGGCGGTCAGGTAGTCAGGCGGTCAGGTAGTCAGGCGGTCAGGTAGTCAGGCAGGCAGTCAGGCAAACAGGCAGGTGGTCAGGTAGTCAGGCAGTCTGCCAGTCAGGTAGGCGGTCAGGTAGTCAGGCAGTCAGGCAGACGGTCAGGTAGTCAGGCAGTCAGGCAGACGGTGAGGTAGTCAGGCAGTAAGGCAGACGGTCAGACAGTCCGGCAGTCAGCCAGGTAGTCTGGTAGTCCGGCAGTCAGCCAGGTAGTCTGGTGGTCAGGCAGTCAGCCAGGTAGTCAGGTAGTCAGCCAGGTAGTCAGGTAGTCAGGCAGTCAGGCAGGCGGTGAGGTAGTCAGGAACTCAGGCAGACGGTCAGGTAGTCAGACTGTTAGGCAGGCAGTCCGGCGGTCATGTAGTCAGGCAGTTAGGCAGGCAGTCCGGCGGTCATGTAGTCAGGCAGTCAGGCAGGCAGTCACGCAGGCGGTCAGGTAGTCAGGCAGTCTGGCAGTCAGTCAGGCAGTAAGGCAGTCAGGCAGGTAATCAGGTAGTCAGGCATTCAGTCAGGCAGGCAGTCAGTCATGCAGTCAGGCAGGCAGTCAGACAGGCAGTCAGGCAGGCGGTCAGGCAGTCAGGCAGTCTGGCAGTCAGGCAGGCGGTCAGGTAGCGAGGCAGTAAGGCAGACGGTCAGGCAGTCAGGCAGTCAGGCAATCAGGCAGGTGGTCAGGTAGTCAGGCAGTCTGGCAGTCAGGTAGGCGGTCAGGTAGTCAGGCAGTCAGGCAGAGGGTAAGGTAGTCAGGCAGTCAGGCAGGCGGTGAGGTAGTCAGGCACTCAGGCAGACGGTCAGGTAGTCAGGCAGTTAGGCAGGCAGTCCGGCGGTCATGTATTCAGGCAGTCAGGCAGGCAGTCACGCAGGCGGTCAGGTAGTCAGGCAGTCTGGCAGTCAGTCAGGCAGTAAGGCAGTCAGGCAGGTAATCAGGTAGTCAGGCATTCAGTCAGGCAGGCAGTCAGTCATGCAGTCAGGCAGGCAGTCAGGCAGGCAGTCAGACAGGCAGTCAGGCAGGCGGTCAGGTAGTCAGGCAGTCTGGCAGTCAGGCAGGCGGTCAGGTAGAGAGGCAGTCAGGCAGACGGTCAGGCAGTCAGGCAGTCAGGCTATCAAGCAGGTGGACAGGTAGTCAGGCAGTCTGGCAGTCAGGTAGGCGGTCAGGTAGTCAGGACGTCAGGCAGACGGTCAGGTAGACAGGCAGTCAGACAGGCAGTCAGGAGGTCAGGTTGTCAGGCAGTCAGGCAGGCGGTGAGGTAGTCAGGCAGTAAGGCAGGCGGTCAGGTAGTTAGGCAGTCAGCCAGGTAGTCTGGTAGTCAGGCAGTAGGCCAGGTAGTCTGGTAGTCAGGCAGTCAGGCAGGTAGTCAGGTAGTCAGACAGGTAGTCAGGTAGTCAGCCAGGGAGTCAGGTAGTCAGGCAGTCAGGCAGGCGGTGAGGGAGTCAGGCAGTCAGGCAGGCGGTCAGGTAGTCAGGCAGTCAGCCAGGTAGTCAGTCAGGCAGTCAGTCAGGTAGTCAGTCAGGCAGTCAGTCAGGCAGTCAGTCAGCAGTCAGTCAGCCAGGAGGTCAGGCAGTCAGTCAGGCAGTCAGGCAGGCGGGCAGTCAGTCAGGCAGTCAGTCAGGCAGTCAGTCAGACAGTCAGGCAGGCAGTCAGTCAGGCAGTCAGGCAGACAGTCAGGCAGGCGGTCAGGCAGGCAGTCAGGCAGTCAGGCAGTCAGTCAGGCAGTCAGGCAGGCGGTCAGGCAGGCAGTCAGGCAGTCAGGCAGTCAGTCAGGCAGTCAGCCAGACAGTCAGGCAGGCAGTCAGTCAGGCAGTCAGGCAGGCAGTCAGGCAGGCAGTCAGTCAGGCAGTCAGTCAGGCAGGCAGTCAGGCAGTCGGGCAGGCAGTCAGTCAGGCAGGCGGTCAGGTAGTCAGTCAGACAGTCAGTCAGGCAGTCAGTCAGGCAGTCAGTCAGGCAGTCAGTCAGGCAGTCAGTCAGGCAGTCAGTCAGGCAGTCAGGCAGGCAGTCAGTCACTCAGTCAGGCAGCCGGTCAGGCAGGCAGTCAGGCAGTCAGGCAGGCATTCAGTCAGGCAGTCAGGCAGGCGGTCATGTAGTCAGGCAGTCTGGCAGTCAGGCAGGTGGTCAAGTAGTCAGGCTGTCAGGCAGACGGTCAGGTAGTCAGGCAGTCAGCCAGGCAGGCAGTCAGTCAGTCAGGCGGTCAGGCAGTCAGTCAGTAAGTCAGGCAGTCAGGCGGGCGGTCAGGTAGTCAGGCAGTCAGACGGTCAGGTAGTCAGGGAGTCAGACGGTCAGGTAGTCAGGCAGTTAGGCGGGCGGTCAGGTAGTCAGGCAGTCAGACGGTCAGGTAGTCAGGCAGTCTGGCAGTCAGGCGGGCGGTCAGGTAGTCAGGCAGTCAGACGGTCAGGTAGTCAGGCAGTTAGGCGGGCGGTCAGGTAGTCAGGCAGTCAGACGGTCAGGTAGTCAGGCAGTCTGGCAGTCAGGCGGGCGGTCAGGAAGTCAGGCAGTCAGACGGTCAGGTAGTCAGGCAGTCAGACGGTCAGGTAGTCAGGCAGTTAGGCGGGGGGTCAGGTAGTCAGGCAGTCAGACGGTCAGGTAGTCAGGCAGTTAGGCGGGCGGGCAGGTAGTCAGGCAGTCAGACGGTCAGGTAGTCAGGCAGTCAGACGGTCAGGTAGTCAGGCAGTTAGGCGGGCGGTCAGGTAGTCAGGCAGTCAGACGGTCAGGTAGTCAGGCAGTCAGACGGTCAGGTAGTCAGGCAGTCAGACGGTCAGGTAGTCAGGCAGTCAGACGTTCAGGTAGTCAGGCAGTCAGACGGTCAGGTAGTCAGACAGTTAGGCGGGCGGTCAGGTAGTCAGGCAGTCAGACGGTCAGGTAGTCAGGCAGTCAGACGGTCAGGTAGTCAGGCAGTTAGGCGGGCGGTCAGGCAGTCAGGCAGTCAGACGGTCAGGTAGTCAGGCAGTCAGACGGTCAGGTAGTCAGACGTTCAGGTAGTCAGGCAGTCAGACGGTCAGGTAGTCAGAAAGTTAGGCGGGCGGTCAGGTAGTCAGGCAGTCAGACGGTCAGGTAGTCAGGCAGTCAGACGGTCAGGTAGTCAGGCAGTCAGACGGTCAGGTAGTCAGGCAGTTATCCGGGCGGTCAGGTAGTCAGGCAGTCAGACGGTCAGGTAGTCAGGCAGTCAGACGGTCAGGTAGTCAGGCAGTCAGACGGTCAGGTAGTCAGGCAGTCAGACGGTCAGGTAGTCAGGCAGTTAGGCGGGCGGTCAGGTAGTCAGGCAGTCAGACGGTCAGGTAGTCAGGACGTCAGACGGTCAGGTAGTCAGGCAGTCAGGTAGTCAGGCAGTTAGGCAGACAGTTAGGCAGGCAGTCAGACGGGCGGTCAGGTAGTCAGGCAGTCAGACGGTCAGGTAGTCAGGCAGTTAGGCACGCAGTCAGGCAGACAGTTAGACAGGCAGTCAGGCGGGCGGTCAGGTAGTCAGGCAGTCAGACGGTCAGGTAGTCAGGCAGTTAGGCGGGCGGTCAGGTAGTCAGGCAGTCAGACGGTCAGGTAGTCAGGCAGTCTGGCAGTCAGGCGGGCGGTCAGGAAGTCAGGCAGTCAGACGGTCAGGTAGTCAGGCAGTCAGACGGTCAGGTAGTCACGCAGTTAGGCGGGGGGTCAGGTAGTCAGGCAGTCAGACGGTCAGGTAGTCAGGCAGTTAGGCGGGCGGGCAGGTAGTCAGGCAGTCAGACCGTCAGGTAGTCAGGCAGTCAGACGGTCAGGTAGTCAGGCAGTTAGGCGGGCGGTCAGGTAGTCAGGCAGTCAGACGGTCACGTAGTCAGGCAGTCAGACGGTCAGGTAGTCAGGCAGTCAGACGGTCAGGTAGTCAGGCAGTCAGACGTTCAGGTAGTCAGGCAGTCAGACGGTCAGGTAGTCAGACAGTTAGGCGGGCGGTCAGGTAGTCAGGCAGTCAGACGGTCAGGTAGTCAGGCAGTCAGACGGTCAGGTAGTCAGGCAGTTAGGCGGGCGGTCAGGCAGTCAGGCAGTCAGACGGTCAGGTAGTCAGGCAGTCAGACGGTCAGGTAGTCAGACGTTCAGGTAGTCAGGCAGTCAGACGGTCAGGTAGTCAGAAAGTTAGGCGGGCGGTCAGGTAGTCAGGCAGTCAGACGGTCAGGTAGTCAGGCAGTCAGACGGTCAGGTAGTCAGGCAGTCAGACGGTCAGGTAGTCAGGCAGTTATTCGGGCGGTCAGGTAGTCAGGCAGTCAGACGGTCATGTAGTCAGGCAGTCAGACGGTCAGGTAGTCAGGCAGTCAGACGGTCAGGTAGTCAGGCAGTCAGACGGTCAGGTAGTCAGGCAGTTAGGCGGGCGGTCAGGTAGTCAGGCAGTCAGACGGTCAGGTAGTCAGGACGTCAGACGGTCAGGTAGTCAGGCAGTCAGGTAGTCAGGCAGTTAGGCAGACAGTTAGGCAGGCAGTCAGGCGGGCGGTCAGGTAGTCAGGCAGTCAGACGGTCAGGTAGTCAGGCAGTTAGGCACGCAGTCAGGCAGACAGTTAGACAGGCAGTCAGGCGGGCGGTCAGGTAGTCAGGCAGTCAGACGGTCAGGTAGTCAGGCAGTTAGGCACGCAGTCAGGCAGACAGTTAGACAGGCAGTCAGGTAGGCGGTCAGGTAATCAGGCAGTCAGGCAGTCAGGCAGACGGTCGGGTTATCAGGCAGTCAGACAGGCAGTCAGGAGGTCAGGTTGTCAGTCAGTCAGGCAGGCGGTGAGGTAGTCAGGCAGTCAGGCGGGTATTCTGGTAGTCAGGCAGTCTGGCAGTCAGGTAGTCTGGTAGTCAGACAGGCAGTCAGCCAGGTAGTCTGGTAGTCGGTCAGTCAGGCAGGCGGTCAGGTAATCAGGCAGTCAGTGAGGCAGTCAATCAGGCAGTCAGTCAGGCAGGCAGTCGGTCAGGCAGTCAGCCAGGCAGTCAGGAAGGCGGTCAGGTAGTCAGGCAGTGTGGCAGTCAGGCGGGCGGTAAGGTAGTCAGGCAGTCAGACGGTCAGGTAGTCAGGAAGTTAGGCGGGGGGTCAGGTAGTCAGGCAGTCAGACGGTCAGGTAGTCAGGCAGTTAGGCGGGCGGTCAGGTAGTCAGGCAGTCAGACGGTCAGGCAGTCTGGCAGTCAGACGGTCAGGTAGTCAGGCAGTTAGGCGGGCGGTCAGGTAGTCAGGCAGTCAGACGGTCAGGTAGTCAGGCAGTCAGACGGTCAGGTAGTCAGGCAGTCTGGCAGTCCGGCGGGCGGTCAGGTAGTCGGGCAGTCAGACGGTCAGGTAGTCAGGCAGTCAGACGGTCAGGTAGTCAGGCAGTTAGGCAGGCAGTCAGACAGACAGTTAGGCAGGCAGTCAGGCGGGCGGTCAGGTAGTCAGGCAGTCAGACGGTCAGGTAGTCAGGCAGTCAGTCAGGCAGTCAGGCAGAGAGTTAGGCAGGCAGTCAGGCGGCCGGTCAGGTAGTCAGGCAGTCAGACGGTCAGGTAGTCAGGCAGTTAGGCAGGCAGTAAGGCGGTCAGGTAGTCAGGTAGTTAGGCATTCAGTCAGGCAGGCAGTCAGTCATGCAGTCAGGCAGGCAGTCAGGCAGGCAGTCAGCCAGGCAGTCAGGCAGGCGGTCAGGTAGTCAGGCAGAGTGGCAGTCAGGCAGGCGGTCAGGTAGAGAGGCAGTCAGGCAGGCGGTCAGGTAGTCAGGCAGGCAGTCAGGCGGTCACGTAGTCAGGTGGTCAGGCAGGCGGTCAGGTAGTCAGGCAATTTGGCAGCCAGGTAGGCGGTGAGGTAGTCAGGCAGACGGTCAGGTAGTCAGGCAGGCAGTCAGGCAATCAGGCAGGCGGTCAGGTAGTCAGGCAGGCAGTCAGGTAGTCAGCCAGGTAGGCAGGTAGTCAGCCAGGTAGTCAGGCAGTTGGTCAGGTATTGTGTTAGTCAGGCAGTCAGCCAGGTAGTCAGGTGGTCAGCCAGGTAGGCAGGTAGTCAGGCAGTCAGGCAGGCGGTCAGGTATTCTGGTAGTCAGGGAGGCAGGCAGGCGGTCAGGTAGGTAGCCAGGTAGTCAGGTAGTCAGGCAGGCAGGCAGTCAGTCAGGCGGTCAGGTAGTCTGGTAGTCAGGCAGTCAGCCAGGTAGTCAGGTAGTCATCCAGTCAGCCAGGTAGTCAGGTACTCAGCCAGTTGGTCAGGCAGTGAGGCAGTCAGGCAGGCGGTCAGGTGGCCTGGTAGTCAGGCAGTCAGTCAGGTAGTCAGCTAGTCAGGCAGTCAGGCAGTCAGGCAGGCGGTCAGGTAGTCAGGCAGCCAGGCAGACGGTCAGGTAGCCAGGCAGTTAGGCAGGCAGTCCGGCGGTCATGTAGTCAGGCAGTCAGGCAGGCAGTCACGCAGGCGGTCAGGTAGTCAGGCAGCCATGCAGGCAGTCACGCAGTCGGTCAGGTTGTCAAGCAGTCTGGCAGTCGGTCAGGCAGTCAGTCAGTCAGTCAGTAAGGCAGTAAGGCAGGTAATCAGGTAGTCAGGCATTCAGTCAGGCAGGCAGTCATGCAGTCAGGGTGGCAGTCAGGCAGGCAGCCAGACCGGCAGTCAGGCAGGCAGTCAGGTAGTCAGGCAGTCTGGCAGTCAGGCAGGCGGTCAGGTAGAGATGCAGTCCGGCAGACGGTCAGGCAGTCAGGCAATCAGGCAGGTGGTCAGGTAGTCAGGCAGTCTAGCAGTCAGGTAGGCGGTCAGGTAATCAGGCAGTCAGGCAGTCAGGCAGACGGTCGGGTTATCAGGCAGTCAGACAGGCAGTCAGGAGGTCAGGTTGTCAGTCAGTCAGGCAGGCGGTGAGGTAGTCAGGCAGTCAGGCGGGTATTCTGGTAGTCAGGCAGTCTGGCAGTCACGTAGTCTGGTAGTCAGACAGGCAGTCAGCCAGGTAGTCTGGTAGTCGGTCAGTCAGGCAGGCGGTCAGGTAATCAGGCAGTCAGTGAGGCAGTCAATCAGGCAGTCAGTCAGGCAGGCAGTCGGTCAGGCAGTCAGCCAGGCAGTCAGGAAGGCGGTCAGGTAGTCAGGCAGTGTGGCAGTCAGGCGGGCGGTAAGGTAGTCAGGCAGTCAGACGGTCAGGTAGTCAGGAAGTTAGGCAGGGGGTCAGGTAGTCAGGCAGTCAGACGGTCAGGTAGTCAGGCAGTTAGGCGGGCGGTCAGGTAGTCAGGCAGTCAGACGGTCAGGCAGTCTGGCAGTCAGACGGTCAGGTAGTCAGGCAGTTAGGCGGGCGGTCAGGTAGTCAGGCAGTCAGACGGTCAGGTAGTCAGGCAGTCAGACGGTCAGGTAGTCAGGCAGTCTGGCAGTCCGGCGGGTGGTCAGGTAGTCGGGCAGTCAGACGGTCAGGTAGTCAGGCAGTCAGACGGTCAGGTAGTCAGGCAGTTAGGCGGGCGGTCAGGTAGTCAGGCAGTCAGACGGTCAGGTAGTCAGGCAGTCTGGCAGTCAGGCGGGCGGTCAGGTAGTCAGGCAGTCAGACGGTCAGGTAGTCAGGCAGTCAGACGGTCAGGTAGTCAGGCAGTTAGGCGGGGGGTCAGGTAGTCAGGCAGTCAGACGGTCAGGTAGTCAGGCAGTTAGGCGGGCGGTCAGGTAGTCAGGCAGTCAGATGGTCAGGCAGTCTGGCAGTCAGACGGTCAGGTAGTCAGGCAGTTAGGCGGGCGGGCAGGTAGTCAGGCAGTCAGACGGTCAGGTAGTCAGGCAGTCAGACGGTCAGGTAGTCAGGCAGTTAGTCGGGCGGTCAGGTAGTCAGGCAGTCAGACGGTCAGGTAGTCAGGCAGTCAGACGGTCAGGTAGTCAGGCAGTCAGACGGTCAGGTAGTCAGGCAGTCAGACGGTCAGGTAGTCATGCAGTCAGACGTTCAGGTAGTCAGGCAGTCAGACGGTCAGGTAGTCAGACAGTTAGGCGGGCGGTCAGGTAGTCAGGCAGTCAGACGGTCAGGTAGTCAGGCAGTCAGACGGTCAGGTAGTCAGGCAGTCAGACGTTCAGGTAGTCAGGCAGTCAGACGGTCAGGTAGTCAGACAGTTAGGCGGGCGGTCAGGTAGTCAGGCAGTCAGACGGTCAGGTAGTCATGCAGTCAGACGGTCAGGTAGTCAGGCAGTCAGACGGTCAGGTAGTCAGACAGTTAGGCGGGCGGTCAGGTAGTCAGGCAGTCAGACGGTCAGGTAGTCAGGCAGTCAGACGGTCAGGTAGTCAGGCAGTCAGACGTTCAGGTAGTCAGGCAGTCAGACGGTCAGGTAGTCAGGCAGTCAGACGGTCAGGTAGTCAGGCAGTCAGACGGTCAGGTAGTCATGCAGTCAGACGTTCAGGTAGTCAGGCAGTCAGACGGTCAGGTAGTCAGACAGTTAGGCGGGCGGTCAGGTAGTCAGGCAGTCAGACGGTCAGGTAGTCAGGCAGTCAGACGGTCAGGTAGTCAGGCAGTCAGACGTTCAGGTAGTCAGGCAGTCAGACGGTCAGGTAGTCAGACAGTTAGGCGGGCGGTCAGGTAGTCAGGCAGTCAAACGGTCAGGTAGTCAGGCAGTCAGACGGTCAGGTAGTCATTCAGTCAGACGGTCAGGTAGTCAGGCAGTTAGGCGGGCGGTCAGGTAGTCAGGCAGTCAGACAGTCAGACGGTCAGGTAGTCAGGCAGTCAGACGGTCAGGTAGTCAGGTAGTTAGGCGGGCGGTCAGGTAGTCAGGCAGTCAGACGGTCAGGTAGTCAGGCAGTCAGACGGTCAGGTGTTCAGGCAGTCAGACGGTCAGGAAGTCAGGCAGTTAGGCAGACAGTTAGGCAGGCAGTCAGGCGGGCGGTCAGGTAGTCAGGCAGTCAGGCGGTCAGGTAGTCAGGCAGTTAGGCAGGCAGTCAGGCAGACAGTTAGGCAGGCAGTCAGGCGGGCGGTCAGGTAGTCAGGCAGTCAGACGGTCAGGTAGTCAGGCAGTTAGGCAGGCAGTCAGACAGACAGTTAGGCAGGCAGTCAGGCGGGCGGTCAGGTAGTCAGGCAGTCAGACGGTCAGGTAGTCAAGCAGTCAGTCAGGCAGTCAGGCAGACAGTTAGGAAGGCAGTCAGGCGGCCGGTCAGGTAGTCAGGCAGTCAGACGGTCAGGTAGTCAGGCAGTTAGGCAGGCGCTCAGGCGGTCAGGTAGTCAGGTAGTTAGGCATTCAGTCAGGCAGGCAGTCAGTCATGCAGTCAGGCAGGCAGTCAGGCAGGCAGTCAGCCAGGCAGTCAGGCAGGCGGTCAGGTAGTCAGGCAGTCTGGCAATCAGGCAGGCGGTCAGGTAGGGAGGCAGTCAGGCAGGCGGTCAGGTAGTCAGGCAGGCAGTCAGGCGGTCAGGTAGTCAGGCGGTCAGGCAGGCGGTCAGGTAGTCAGGCAATCACGCAGGCGGTCAGGTAGTCAGGCAGTTTGGCAGCCAGGTAGGCGGTCAGGTAGTCAGGCAGACGGTCAGGTAGTCAGGCAGGCAGTCAGGCGGTCAGGTAGTCAGGCAGGCAGTCAGGCAATCAGGCAGGCGGTCAGGTAGTCAGGCAGACGGTCAGGTAGTCAGGCAGGCAGGCAGTCAGGTAGGCGGTCAGGTAGTCAGGCAGACGGTCAGGTAGTCAGGCAGTCAGGCAGTCAGGCAGGCGGTCAGGTAGTCAGCCAGGTAGTCAGGTAGTCAGGCAGTCAGGCAGTCAGGCAGTCAGTCAGGCGGTCAGGTAGTCGGGTAGTCAGGCAGTCAGGCAGGCGGTCAGGTAGTCAGCCAGGTAGTCAGGTAGTCAGGCAGTCAGGCAGGCAGGCGGTCAGGTAGTCAGGCAGTCAGCCAGGTAGTCAGGAAGTCAGGCAGTCAGCCAGGTAGTGAGGTAGTCAGGCAGTCAGGCAGTCAGGCAGGTGGTCAGGTAGTCAGGCGGTCAGCCAGGTAGTCAGGTAGTCAGGCAGTCAGCCAGGTAGTCAGGCAGGCGGTGAGGTAGTCTGGTAGTCAGGCAGTCAGGCAGGCGGTCAGGTAGTGAGCCAGGTAGTCAGGCAGTCAGGCAGTCAGTCAGGCGGTCAGGTAGTCTGGTAGTCTAACAGTCAGGCAGGCGGTCAGGTAGTCAGCCAGGTAGTCAGGTAGTTAGGCAGTCAGGCAGTCAGTCAGGCAGTCAGGTAGTCAGGCAGTCAGCCAGGTAGTCAGGCAGGCGGTGAGGTAGTCTGGTAGTCAGGCAGTCAGGCAGGCGGTCAGGTAGTCAGCCAGGTATTCAGGTAATCAGGCAGTCAGGCAGTCAGGCAGTCAGGCAGTCAGTCAGGGGGTCAGGTAGTCTGGTAGTCAGGCAGTCAGGCAGGCGGTCAGGTAGTCAGCCAGGTAGTCACTTAGTCAGGCAGTCAGGCAGGCGGTCAGGTAGTCAGCCAGGTAGTCCGGTAGTCAGGCAGTCAGACGGTCAGGTAGTCAGGCAGTTAGGCGGGCGGTCAGGTAGTCAGGCAGTCAGACAGTCAGGTAGTCAGGCAGTCAGACGGTCAGGTAGTCAGGCAGTCAGACGGTCAGGTAGTCAGGCAGTTAGGCAGACAGTTAGGCAGGCAGTCAGGCGGGCGGTCAGGTAGTCAGGCAGTCAGACGGTCAGGTAGTCAGACAGTTAGGCAGGCAGTCAGGCAGACAGTTAGGCAGGCAGTCAGGCGGGCGGTCAGGTAGTCAGGCAGCCAGACGGTCAGGTAGTCAGGCAGTTAGGCAGGCAGTCAGACAGACAGTTAGGCAGGCAGTCAGGCGGGCGGTCAGGTAGTCAGGCAGTCAGACGGTCAGGTAGTCAGGCAGTCAGTCAGGCAGTGAGGCAGACAGTTAGGAAGGCAGTCAGGCGGCCGGTCAGGTAGTCAGGCAGTCAGACGGTCAGGTAGTCAGGCAGTTAGGCAGGCGCTCAGGCGGTCAGGTAGTCAGGTAGTTAGGCATTCAGTCAGGCAGGCAGTCAGTCATGCAGTCAGGCAGGCAGTCAGGCAGGCAGTCAGCCAGGCAGTCAGGCAGGCGGTCAGGTAGTCAGGCAGTCTGGCAATCAGGCAGGCGGTCAGGTAGAGAGGCAGTCAGGCAGGCGGTCAGGTAGTCAGGCAGGCAGTCAGGCGGTCAGGTAGTCAGGCGGTCAGGCAGGCGGTCAGGTAGTCAGGCAATCACGCAGGCGTCAGGTAGTCAGGCAGTTTGGCAGCCAGGTAGGCGGTCAGGTAGTCAGGCAGACGGTCAGGTAGTCAGGCAGGCAGTCAGGCGGTCAGGTAGTCAGGCAGGCAGTCAGGCAATCAGGCAGGCGGTCAGGTAGTCAGGCAGGCAGGCAGTCAGGTAGGCGGTCAGGTAGTCAGGCAGACGGTCAGGTAGTCAGGCAGGCAGGCAGTCAGGTAGGCGGTCAGGTAGTCAGGCAGACGGTCAGGTAGTCAGGCAGTCAGGCAGTCAGGCAGTCAGCCAGGTAGTCAGGCAGACGGTCACGTAGTCAGGCAGGCAGGCAGTCAGGTAGGCGGTCAGGTAGTCAGGCAGACGGTCAGGTAGGCAGGCAGTGAGGCAGTCAGGCAGTCAGCCAGGTAGTCTGGTAGTCAGGCAGTCAGCCAGGTAGTCAGGTAGTCAGGCAGTCAGGCAGTCAGCCAGGTAGTCTGTTAGTCAGGCAGTCAGTCAGGTAGTCAGGTAGTCAGGCAGTCAGCCAGGTAGTCAGGTAGTCAGCCGGGTAGGAAGGTAGTCAGGCAGTCAGGCAGGCGGTCAGGTATTCAGGTAGTCAGGCAGTCAGGCAGGTGGTCAGGTATTCAGGTAGTCAGCCAGGTAGTCAGGTAGCCAGGCAGTCAGGCAGTCAGGCAGTCAGTCAGGCGATCAGGTAGTCAGCCAGGTAGTCAGTTAGTCAGGCAGTCAGGCAGTCAGTCAGGCGGTCAGGTAATCTGGTAGTCAGGCAGTCAGGCAGGCGGTCAAGTAGTCAGCCAGGTAGTCAGGTAGTCAGGCAGTCAGGCAGTCAGCCAGGTAGTCAGGTAGTCAGGCAGGCAGGCAGGCGGTCAGTTAGTCAGGCAGTCAGCCAGGTAGTCAGGAAGTCAGGCAGTCAGCCAGGTAGTGAGGTAGTCAGGCAGTCAGGCAGTCAGGCAGGCGGTCAGGTAGTCAGGCGGTCAGCCAGGTAGTCAGGTAGTCAGGCAGTCAGCCAGGTAGTCAGGCAGGCGGTGAGGTAGTCTGGTAGTCAGGCAGTCAGGCAGGCGGTCAGGTAGTCAGCCAGGTAGTCAGGTAGTCAGGCAGTCAGGCAGTCAGGCAGTCAGTCAGGCGGTCAGGTAGTCGGGTAGTCAGGCAGTCAGGCAGGCCGTCAGGTAGTCAGCCAGGTAGTCAGGTAGTCAGGCAGTCAGGCAGGCAGGCAGGCAGGCAGGCGGTCAGGCAGTCAGGCAGTCAGGCAGGTGGTCAGGTAGTCAGGCGGTCAGCCAGGTAGTCAGGTAGTCAGGCAGTCAGCCAGGTAGTCAGGCAGGCGGTGAGGTAGTCTGGTAGTCAGGCAGTCAGGCAGGCGGTCAGGTAGTCAGCCAGGTAGTCAGGCAGTCAGGCAGTCAGGCAGTCAGGCAGTCAGTCAGGCGGTCAGGTAGTCTGGTAGTCTAACAGTCAGGCAGGCGGCCAGGTAGTCAGCCAGGTAGTCAGGTAGTTAGGCAGTCAGGCAGTCAGTCAGGCAGTCAGGTAGTCAGGCAGTCAGCCAGGTAGTCAGGCAGGCGGTGAGGTAGTCTGGTGGTCAGGCAGTCAGGCAGGCGGTCAGGTAGTCAGCCAGGTAGTCAGGTAGTCAGGCAGTCAGGCAGTCAGGCAGTCAGTCAGGGGGTCAGGTAGTCTGGTAGTCAGGCAGTCAGGCAGGCGGTCAGGTAGTCAGCCAGGTAGTCACTTAGTCAGGCAGTAAGGCAGGCGGTCAGGTAGTCAGCCAGGTAGTCCGGTAGTCAGGCAGTCAGGCAGGCAGGCGGTCAGGCAGTCAGCCATGTAGTCAGGTAGTCAGGTAGTCAGGCAGTCAGGCAGGCAGGCTGTCAGGTAGTCAGCCAGGTAGTCAGGTAGTCAGGCAGTCAGGCAGGCGGTCAGGTAGTCAGCCAGGTAGTCAGGCAGTCAGGCAGGCGGTAAGGTAGTCAGCCAGGTAGTCAGGTAGTCAGGCAGTCAGGCAGGCAGGCGGTCAGGCAGTCAGCCATGTAGTCAGGTAGTCAGGTAGTCAGGCAGTCAGCCAGGTAGTCAGGTAGTCAGGCAGTCAGCCAGGTAGTCAGGCAGTCAGCCAGGTAGTCAGGCAGTCAGCCAGGGAGTCACGTAGTCAGGCAGTCAGTCAGGTAGTCAGGTAGTCAGGCAGTCAGGCAGTCAGGCAGGTGGTCAGGTAGTCAGGCAGTCAGCCAGGTAGTCAGGCAGTCAGCAAGGTAGTCAGGTAGTCAGGCATTCAGCCAGGTAGTCAGGCAGTCAGCCAGGTAGTCAGGCAGTCAGCCAGGTAGTCAGGTAGTCAGGCAGTCAGCCAGGTAGTCAGGCAGTCAGCCAGGTAGTCAGGCAGTCAGCCAGGTAGTCAGGTAGTCAGGCAGTAAGCCAGGTAGTCAGGTAGTCAGGCAGTCAGGCAGTCAGGCAGGCGGTCAGGTAGTCAGGCAGTCAGCCAGGTAGTCAGGCAGTCAGCCAGGTAGTCAGGCAGTCAGCCAGGTAGTCAGGCAGGCGGTCAGGTAGTCAGGCAGTCAGCCAGGTAGTCAGGCAGTCAGGCAGGCGGTCAGGTAGTCAGGTAGTCAGGCAGTCAGGCAGGCGGTCAGGTAGTCAGGCAGTCAGCCAGGTAGTCAGGCAGTCAGCCAGGTAGTCAGGCAGTCAGCCAGTTGTTCAGTCAGGCAGGCGGTCAGGTAGTCAGGTAGTCAGGCAGGTAGTCAGGCAGTCAGCCAGGTAGTCAGGCAGTCAGCCAGTTGTTCAGGCAGTCAGGCAGGCGGTCAGGTAGTCAGGCAGTCAGCCAGGTAGTCAGGCAGTCAGCCAGGTAGTCAGGCAGTCAGCCAGTTGTTCAGGTAGTCAGGCAGGTGGTCAGGTAGTCAGGTAGTCAGCCAGGTAGTCAGGCAGTCAGCCAGGTAGTCAGGCAGTCAGCCAGTTGTTCAGGCAGTCAGGCAGGCGGTCATGTAGTCAGGTAGTCAGGCAGGTAGTCTGGCAGTCAGCCAGTTGTTCAGGCAGTCAGGCAGGCGGTCAGGTAGTCAGGCAGTCAGCCAGGTAGTCAGGCAGTCAGCCAGGTAGTCAGGCAGTCAGCCAGTTGTTCAGGCAGTCAGGCAGGCGGTCAGGTAGTCAGGCAGTCAGGCAGGCGGTCAGATAGTCAGGTAGTCAGGCAATCAGGCAGTCAGGCAGGCGGTCAGGTAGTCAGGCAGTCAGCCAGGTAGTCAGGCAGTCAGCTAGGTAGTCAGGTAGTCAGGCAGTCAGCCAGGTAGTCAGGAAGGCGGTCAGGTAGTTAGGCAGCCCGGCAGTCCACACACACTCACATTCAAACAAATAGATAAACAAGTAAATAAATAAACAATCTGAAACAATAGGTAATAAATGAATGAATAAATAAACAAACAAACACTTAAATAAGTAAATAAATGTGGAGTAAATTACGTCATGGAAGCTGGTTATGCTTCTCTGCTGTGAACAACGCAGTTGTCTAATTACAAAATGAACTAATAGGAGCCGTTCACATTCCGCTGCAGTGAAATCTGCATAAACGTAAATATTAATTATGCGCAATTCATGATTATCCTCTTGCGAAATGAGCAAACTAGCACTCTTCAATAGGTACATATCTGCCGACATAGTTCTAAACTTGTAACCCCGGTGGCCACAGGTTGGTGACAAATTTCCGTACTTTTGGCAAGGCCTCCTGAGTTTGATTAGCAGCTAGTGGTCATACCAAAGACACGTGCGCTCTCAATATCCTTAGATTCACCATTTTTATAAGCTTAGGATTCTGATTCCCGGAATGTTAGGTTATGCTTAATATATCTATAAATATAATATATACCTATATAGATCGCCTCACTCGCGCGCGTTCTTAATATCACTATGGTTCAATGCCTCAAGAAGAAGAAGAACAACAGCAACAACAAAAACTAATCAAAACATCGCTAATGCAGTAGCGGATTTCGTGTCTCATTTAAGTTGACTAAGTTGACCGTCTACATCACGCGTGATCAGTAACGGGAGGATGATCATGTTTGTTGTTCTTACGCCATTATTTTCCTATAAAAAGCATCTTAAAAAGTTGTGTGGGTGACTTGCACGCCCTACAAGGTTTAACATTGACTCCAAAGGCAATTACTTATATTTCACATCTAACCATGCTTTAATATCAGGCTACAGGTACTAAACAATATATACATAAATCGCATTTTCCATGTTTTATTTTACCGAAAGGTTCGAGCGTCATGCTTGTCCTCAGTAACTTACTGTAAATGGGCTTGGAGTGTAACCTACAAAGGACTCTGCATTTGTAGAAAGTTCATTAGTATTATCATAAAATGTGTGATATTAGTAGGGATTGTTCAACATACCTTCGTAATACTCACTGATAATAATAATGATGATGACGACGACGATGACGGTGAGGGTGAGGGTGACGGTGACGATGGCGATGACGATGGTGATGATAATGATAATGATAATGATGATAATAATAATAATAATAATAATGATAATGATTATGATTATGATATTGATCATGATAATGATAATAATGATGATGATGATAATAATAATAATAATAATAATAATAATAATAATAATAATAATAATAATAATAATAATAATAATAATAATAATAATAATAATAATAATAATAATAATAATAATAATAATAATAATAATAATAATAATAAATATAATAATAATAATAATAATAATAATAATAATAATAATAATAATAATAATAATAATAATAATAATAATAATAATAATAATAATAATAATAATAAATATAATAATAATAATAATAATAATAATAATAATAAATATAATAATAATAATAAATATAATAATAATAATAATAATAATAATAATAATAATAATAATAATAATAATAATAATAATAATAATAATAATAATAATAATAATAATAATAATAATAATAATAATAATAATAATAATAATAATAATAATAATAATAATAATAATAATAATAATAATAATAATAATAATAATGGGTTTACTTGTAATTTGTAACCTCTCATTAAACCATTACGCAACGGAATATTTTCAACTCACAGATTACATGTGATATTACTAATCATTTTAACGTATAGTTTTATCATACGAGAGACCTCTACGTTTCGCTCTCCTATTGGCACCACTGAGAAGTAATACCAACAGTGAAAACTGCGGAAATAAGTATGTCATGAAGGGAAGTTAAGGACAGTAGTACGTGCGCCTAGCTCAATTTGGGGTTACACTTTTAAATCAGAAGTCAGGGAGACTAGCTCATAAAGTAATAAAAATAAGGTACAACATCCATCCAATGAATGTCTTTTGGCATGCTGATAGTACAAAATGTGTAATATCACTTCATAATTATTGTCAATAGGGCTTTCAATTGAGGTCTATAAATGAATTTAAAAAACCCATGTTATTAGTTATAACCTTCGCAAATGTTAAAGGTATATGTAGGCGGGCCGTACTGCAGACTCCAGCGAATCCTAAGCTTGCCCCTCCTACCAGCGCTGCCGAATGTGGTATACGCACCCCACGCACTCTTATGTACAGAACCTCTGCCGGTACACGCACTACGCTTGGCAACAGCGCTCTGCTTGAGCATTGGCCAGAGTTCACATGCCTTTAACTTTTGCGAGCAGTATACGTACACACCTGCCACGGTTTTGTTTACAGATCTTCCAATTTTTTGAGAGACCTTAAGTACTTAATGATGAACAATATGAGTGGATTGGTTCATTTGTCCAGTGAAATATATACTCTAAAAAATTGTGCATAGAAAAAATATTATTCCACTTAAAATGCATAATTTTAAATGTTTAAAATGTCAATATGCTGCAGATAGAAATTATCCTTCCGTTCACTTTGTTAAACTAGATGGTTTATAACATCACAAAAACTTCAGCCCTCTACCTTAAGTAGTTTATGAGAAAAGTGTAACCAAAGTTGTAACATTTAAACTTGCGGAAATATGCAAAAAGCTAAAGTAATGCGTTTTTTTTTTTTTTTTTTTTTTGGTCAACTCACCGCAATTTAAAAGTTTCCTGCACCATAATCTCCTTGTTCCAATGGTTCTTGACCTACACTCTTCTTGTTCAAGCTCCCTTTCTTAATAATTGTAGCCTCTGGTCATTTCTTGAGCAAATTTGGTATCAATGGTGATACTGGTATTTAAAAGGGGCATGATCCAGCAGATGTAATATTTAAATCTCCATTTAAAGGGCTTAAATGTTGAGAATACCCATATTGTAACACACCATTGCATTCGTAAAATTTCGTAGAGTTTTATTAGACACAAAGCAAAAAATCGATTTTCTGAACCATTCACACGCAATATTGTCCCTAATTAGATAACGGTTACAAAGAAAGGATAAATAAAAGTGTGTTATACATCACCCTTTGGCCTTGTTGTTATGATTCTGCAACAGATATATACTACGGACACTCTGGGGTGTAATCCTGAAACGTAGAAAATTGTTTTCTTTTTTAAATGGAAAGAGCAAATATTAAATACGTGAGACAGAATATTAGAAGACCCCAATAGAAAATCGTTCATGTAAATGTTTGTTAAAAGTGTATAAATATTAGAATTGTTTGTGTTCCATAATAAAAATAGGAGACGATAATTGGGATCACTTCCCTAACGAGAAAGAACTATTTGCGCGGATGAATACCGCGGATGAAGATGAAAAAGGCGGTGTGTTGCGTCAAAAGCACGCCAAGAAATAGTTCACTAGCGTCGGTACCTCCGAGGTAGATGGACGTATTTTTATGTGTACGCGTCATGAAACAGTAAAAGTGAATTCATTAAGTATTTAGAGACCTTTAGTTAAATTTTGGCGACGTTAGGGAAGTTGTTCCACCAACATAAGACTTTTTAATGTGATGTGACTTATAAATTGTGAACAAGAAGGTGTAAATAAATTGTGTGACTAAAGTTGGACCCAAGTGTATATGCATTCCATCTGTTACCAAGACCTTGTAGATAGAAAACGAGTCTCATAGTTCAGCTCATTTAATTAAAAACAGCATTATACGTATCTTAAAATAGAAAAAAATGTAACTATCAAGTCTGTTCATATTTATGCAACATGTAGAGAGAAGGATGTGATATATCTACTGCCTTTCCCTATTTCACAAGCCAATGATAGCGATTCCCCAAATACAGGTTAAATTCTTTTACATGTAACGTATAGCCCATTTTACAATTAAATTGATATCGCAACTAACATGTTGACAGCAGTAAAGCGGAACCAGCTGTCATGCGATTTACTCCACGCGGGGAAGATATTCAGATAAGCATCAATTCCTACTGCATGGAGGTCGCATTCTTAATTGGCTGGATTGGGGTTCGTTGCCACCCCGCTTCCATCCAGTAGGAATCTATTCATATCTTAGTCTAATTATAAAACGGACTATAGATACCACACCTGTGCTTCATGGTGTCTTTTACAGCATCTGACCATAAGTTTAACAGCGAAGCTATTATAAATGTATTTGTTCGTTTAGAGATGTGGACTCTACACACATTAACTAGCTTTAGTTTAATAGTTATTCGTAACAAGTCCTAACATACTGAAGTAAGCAGAATAGAATCATATATGTATCTCTTCACTTGCTATTGCCCTGCATTAACTACATACTTCTCTGTTCTATTTCAGCTTAAGCTAGCATACATGTAATTTTAAAGCCATACCAGTTTGCTGGCGCAGATTTCTGTCGATATATCTTTCCAATACATCTTAAACGTTGCATTTTGAATTCACTTTTATAGTACTACAGAACTGCAATTTACTTTTTTGTAATAAAGTATTTTGTAATTGATTAATAAACGGAGTTGTGTAAGAAGCTTCTAAAATGTCATTACAAAGTCGATTTATATTATTCGGCACTTAGAAAAACTAAAATATAACAGCAAAGAACAAATGAAGGACAAATATGAAAACAAAAAGAAGCAGATATATTTTGCCAGCATTGTTATATCGTTTGCTTTTGCGTTCGCTTGTTTTCTTTTTCCAAAGAATCTTACAACTATATCAATATGATCACGATGACCAACATCCCATCAACACTCTTGCTTAAACAAGAAATAGGTATCATCTCTTAACGAAGAATTCCAAGCAAATATTGTCTCTTATATTCACTCTTATACTTCTAGATCACTTTTCCATATTGTAACTTGTGCACTAAATGACATATATTTATAAAATCATTACTTTCGTCTTTCATGTCTTCTTCCAGTAGCGCTAGAGCCGCTTCTGGGCCTTGGCCTCCTTCAGCAGGTGCCTCCATTCCTCTCTTTCTCCATCTCTCCTTCTCCATCTTCGTATTCCCGGTATCTGTTGAGCATCTCTCTTTATGGCATCCTCCCATCTCATTCTCGGTCTTCCTACTGCTCTTGTGCTATAAAATTTGCCATTAAGAACTCTTTTTGATATTCTTTCTTCTTCCATTCTTATACATATAACCTGCCCATCTCTTTCTCTTAATTTTAATATCTTGGATAATATTTGTATCTTTAAATCAGTTCTTCATTCCATCTTATGCGCCAGCGCCCTCCTTCCTGTATAGGTCCATATATTCTTATAAGAGTCTTTCTTTCGAAAGTTTTTAGAGCACCTTCCAAGTTCTATGTCAATGTCCATGATTCACTTCCATAACACTGTACTGGCTTTATCAGTGTTTTGTATAACTTAACTTTGTTATCTCTATGAAATTGTTTAGGTCTAAATATTGTATGCACTGAATAGTAAACTTTATTGGCCATTAAAATCCTTGTTTTCATTTCTTCCGATTCATCATTATTGTGATTAATTATTGTTCCCAAATATTTAAAGCTCCTTACTATATTTATGTTATGTTCCTGTATAGTTCCTCCTCCTGCTTTGTGTCATTGCCTTTGTTTTGGATGTATTAATTTCCAAGCCTATTGGTTTTGCTTCTTTTAATTCTTTATATGCGCGCTTGCCTGTGGTGCGGAGGACCCGGGTTCGATCCCTGGTACCAGCATGGGGATTTTATCCCCTCTGGGAGGTCTGGCACGGGGTGCACTCAGCCTCGTTAGGTCCCGGGGGGACCAATTGAGGAGCTACTTGATGGAGAAGTAGCGGCCCCAGGTCGAGAAGACCGCATAACTGGCCGGGAGGGCTCGGGGCGCTGACCACGTCCCACCCTCCAGTACTGCACCTCACCAATGACGCCTGTAGTGGGCAGAGGTGGGGGACGCAGCGGCTGGGCGGTAGGCCTTGGCCCTTCGTGGGCTGTCGCGCGGGGTTTACATTTACAATTCTTTATATGCTTCAGATACTGCTGTCCTCGTGCTTTCTATTTCATTAATGTCATCTGCATACCCTATTAGTTGTACTGACTTACAGAAGATTGTTGAGTTTGTCTGTATGTGCATTTGTCTAATTACGTATTCCAACGCTATATTAAAAATCTGATGTGTTGCACTCACATGAGTTTCCCTACTCTTGTACTAAACATTCTTACAAACTCTTATTCCTATATCTTCTTCGTGTTAGTTAAGATAAACATTTATACAAATTATCTTATTGTATTTCCTTGTAGGTGCAAGGGGAATATTAGAACACAGTAGGCTTTGAGCGATAGTCAAATCTTTTAAAGTGTTGAAATCCCGTTCTCTTTGCACGCTTAACATATAAAATAATGAACAACGATGTTCCATTTCACGAAAGTTTTAAGTTTTCCAAAACTAACACAAATGACAAGGAATATCTCCGAAATGGATCACTCTAAAAAAAAAAAAAAAAAAAAAAAAAAAAAAAAAAAAAAAAAAAAAAAAAAATTATTTGGGCACAAACTGTGTTTTAGCGAGATCTACATTTTTTGTATAGTAAGATTTGGTCAATCTCTTACAGTTTACGAGTTATTCAAAAGACATCCAGAATAAATGCGACTACAGGGGCTATAGCTAGAAAATTCAAGATATACATACATTTAATTTGCCATAAAAATATCTCAAACATATGGTATTTTAATCAAAATCGTTAGAGCCATTTTCCAGAAAATAAAAATGTTCCATGTAAAGGGTAGTTTACGGTGAAGCAATTTTCCTCAAAATCTCCGTGTCGCATCCTTGAAAGACATTAAACTTAACTACCAAATTTGGTTTTTAACTAACTTTTCGTTTTTGAGTTATGCGTCTACAGACTGGCAAATACACAGACTGGCTGACACACACACACGGACCTTTTTCTAAAAATGCTTTTTTTGAATTCAGGGAGTCTCAAAACATATTTCCGGTGAAATCTCGACATCGAGTTTTTGGGTGGAACACAATACTTCTTCTGCTTACCAGTACAGAAAGTAAAAATGCTTTTCTTTCTGGGATTCAGGGGGCCTCAAAACGTATATTTTTGGTGAAATATCGACATCGAATTTTTGTGTGGAATACAATACTCCCTCTACTTACCAGCAGTGAAAGTAAAAAGGGCAGGTGCCAGTTTATCTCCGTTTCAATCCACAAAGAACTTCGAACCCATCCGTTACTTGCTCCTATTTTTACGTGGTATTTGGACTCTGCCATTGCTTTTTCCGTTAGTCTAATCAGTTTTTTGGAATTCCAAAAATTTTCATTATTGAGAGTAACGTTTCTCTTTTGATATTGTCATACACTTTTTGAAAATCTATAAATACTTTATACATTTCAATGTTATACTCCCATGATTTTTACTTTCTCTACCGGTAAATAGAGGAAGTATTGTATTACAACTTCCACTCAAAAATTTGATGTCGAGATTTCACCGGAAATATATGTTTTGAGGCCTCCTAAATAAAGAAAAAAGTATTTTTAGAAAAAGGTCTGAGTGTCTCTGTGTGTCTGTCAGTCTGTGGACAGTATAACTCAAAAACGAAAAGTCGGCTGAAAACTAAAGTTGGTATTTAAGTTAAATGATTTCAAGGATGCGACACGAAGATTTTGAAGAAAATAACCCCATCCTAAACTACCCTTTACATGGAAAATTTTTCGAAAATTTTATTTTCTTGAAAATGACTAACGATTTTGATTAAAATGGCATATGTTTATACATATAGGCTAAAGCCTATGTAGTTCTGTTTACCCTGGATGACTTTAGAATAACTCGTAAACCGTAAGAGATAGGCAGAACCTTGCTAAAACTGTGTGTATCCATGTCTGAATACATTTTTTGCAGAGTGAACCATGTCGGAGATATTCCCTGTTATTTGTGTGAGTTTCGGAAAACTTAAAACTTTCGTGAAATGGAACATCGTTATTCATTTTTACTTTCTCTACTGGCAAGTAGGGGAAGTATTGTATTCCACCCAAAAATTCGATGCCGAGATTCCACCGGAAATATATGTTTTGAGACCCCCTGAATCAAAAAAAAAAAAAAAAAAAAAAGCATTTTTCGAAAAAGTGTCAGTCTGTGTGTCTGTGTGTCAGCCTGTGGACTGCATAACTCAAAAACGAAAAGTCGGTTAAAAACCAAAGTTGGTATTTAAGTTTAATGTCTTTCAAGGATGCGACATGAAGATTTTGAAGAAAATAGCCCCACCCTAAACTACCCGTTACATAGAAAATTTTTCGAAAATTTTAATTTTCTTGAAAATGGCTCCAACGATTTTGATTAAAATGTCATATGTTTGAGATATTTTTATGACAAATGAAATGCATATCTCGAATTTTCTGGCTATAGACCCTGTAGTCGTATTTACTCTGGATGACTTTTTGGTCTCAAATTTTTCAGTTCAAATATTTTTCAAAAATTTTAATTTGAAATCTTTTTAAAATGTCTAAATTCGAAATGTCTTCCAAAGTTTTTCTATTAATTTTCAAATGACTATTTTTTTAACAGTATTGGACTAAAATTACTATTTTAAATACACTATCAGCTGTTGTGGACTTCTTGGCCCTAGGTAAACTTTGATCTGCAACTGTACATAGTGAAGTGTATATAGTGCAGTGTGTGTAAATACGTATATATGAGCGCGTGTGTGTGTGTGCGTGTGATGGGACATATGTGTGGTATGCCCAGGAGTAAGTGCGTGTATATATCCGTGTATATAAATTAAAAAAAACTATCAAAAACAGACAAACACAAAAAACTGCTTCAACTTCTCGCTTATTTATACCTCCGTTTTTCAATATTTCCAAGTCACGGAGACGACGCTTGACAAGACAGTGGCGGTACACCCGTCAGCCTGAATACAAAATGCTAGCAAAATGGCTACGCAACATCATTCGGCATCAAATTAAAATCAACAAAAATGATCAGTGGGAAAACAAAATGCTGAGTACCACCCATTCGGACTCTTCCTTGTGGAAATTATTAAAGGCATTTAAAGTCTCCACGAGCGTCAACTCCGCAACTGAGGCGCTGCACACTCAAGGCGGCCTGCACTTCTCCGAAGAGGAGAAAGCCGAGGTTTTCGCTTACTGTCTTGAAGACAGATTCAGCGAAAACCCAGTTACCAACCGTGATATAGAACGGGAGGTACAGACATGGGTACAAACCTGGGTGGCGCAGAAGCAAGAGCAACAGCTACCCCTAATAACACCGCAGGAAGTTTACAAGCTCATTAGGAAATTACCTAATGGGAAAGCTGCCGGCCCAGACAAAGTGACTAATGAGGAACTTAAGCATCTCCCGAGAAAAGCCCTGGTGCAACTGACCAAAATATTTAACGCCTGTTTGCAGCAAGGCTATTTCCCCTCTACTTGGAAACGAGCCAAGGTAATTATGCTCCCAAAGCAAGGAAAAAGCACCAGACAACCGCAAAACTACCGCCCCATTAGTCTCTTGTCTACTATTGGTAAATTGCTCGAAAAACTTATACTTTTTTGACTTCAAAAACAAGTTTCGGAATCTCATGAACTCTCTAATTCACAGTTTGGTTTTCGAAAATGACATTCTATTGATTTACAGCTTCTCAGACTAACTGATGACGTAACAGAGCAATTTAACAATGGGGCTTCAACGTTTGCGCTATTTCTGGACGTAGAAGCCGCATTCGACCGGTGCTGGCACAATGGCCTTATTTACAAACTGCACCACAATTTCCCGGCTCTTCAAAATTATCTGTACTTGCTGCACAATTTTTTAGAAAAACGGAAGTTCTACGTCCAAGTGGGCCGCTCCTCCTCACGGGAGCGAGTGATGCGGGCTGGCGTCCCACAAGGGGCAATCATGTCACCCTTCCTGTATATATTATTCACTAACGATTTCCCAGTGGACGCCAGGTGTAAGGTAGCCATGTATGCTGACGACACTGCAATATACAATCACCATAGAAATCCACGTTTCGGCCTTGCAGAAATGCAGCGTAATGTTAACAACTTCCTCTCATGGCAACATGACTGGAAAATCAAAATTAATCCTAACAAATGCCAGCTGATACATTTCTCTAAGCGGCATCACACTTTGGCAATGGACCTAACGGTCGGTGGTCAAGTATTGCATTGTCGTCGGCAAGTCAAATACTTAGGGGTTACCTTGGACCGCACAATGAGCTGGTCCTCCCACATAAAAAATAGCGCCAACAAAGGCAGACAGCGGCTAAAGTTATGCGCCCCCATCTTCCGCAGTAAACAGCTGCAATTGAAGTCCAAACTCGTCCTGTATAAAACTTTCATCCTTTCGGTGGTTCTATGCGCGTGTGTGGCCTCTGCAAATGCCTCAAAAACCGCCCTGAAGACCATCCAAACCCTCCAAAACCTCTCCCTCCGGAAAATCCTCTCTGCTCCCATACTAACCACTAACCGAACCCTTCACCAGGAAACCCAGATCCTATCCATTCCCGAGGCAATAGCGAAAAGAGCCACCGTCGCGTGGGCGCGCATCAGAAAACATGACAATTGCGTCATTGCCAATATTGGCAAAGGTGAGCCGAAGCATCGGAAACACGCTCGAATCAAGATGTTTTAGACGTGGTTCGGCTCACCGACTGATGTGCGTCCACGCAAAGAGGGGCCCTAGGCCGCACACACGCTACCTCAGAGGCCTGCATCCCAGGGAACCATTCAGGAGCTGCAACCTGGTCCGCACAGGAAAACTGCGGAAAAACTGTACATAGTGAAGTGTATATAGTGCAGTGTGTGTAAATATGTATATATGAGCGTGTGTGTGTGTGTGTGTGTGTGTGTGTGTGCGTGTGATGGGACATATGTGTGGTATGCCCAGGAGTAAGTGCGTGTATATATCCGTGTATATAAATTTAAACAAAAAAACTATCAAAAACAGACAAACACAAAAAACTGAGAATACGCATTAAAACTGTTCTCGGTGGGCTAAAGCTGCCCACTGTATGGGTTTTTGAACACAAAAGCAAAAGATGAATCACCAATGTAAATACTGTAAAATATATTTCATGTTAATTTTAGCCTGTAAGCCGGGCCCCTTTGTACCGGCACCGGGCAAATGAATTTTACAATAAATAAGTTGAAGATTGAGATGCACAGTTCGCACCGAGCTTCAGTGGAGTGAGGATGGGACGCACCAAGAAGCATCAACGCAGCATGCCGCCAAAATCAGCCTCGAGTGGGAGTACTGCCCCTCGAGCTGATGAGGCCGCCAAGGAGCAAACACCAGCAGTAACAGCTGAGACACACAGCAGCGCTCATAGCGCTCCTTCTACTGCAGCAGCAGTAGTTAACGCCGAGCCCGCCAGAAGCGCGCCGAGAGCTCCTTCGCCCACCGCACCGCAGCGAGAGGATCAGCCATTCGGCCGGCCGCTCTCGGCAAGGGCAGACCAAGGAGCACCTCCCGCAGCCACCGCCGAGCCTACTGCAGCACCACCTCGGTATGGTCGCTTCGGCGCCGTAGCCGTTGGGGTACACCGACACCTGCACCCGCAGATATTGCTGCAGGAGGGCCAACGAAAATGGCACTCACTCGTCTCCGCCAGCCGTATCAGGGGAAGTAGTGGCACTACTCACCTCGTGCGCCTTGTCTTTCGAGACAGGGAGCACTACACCGCCGCCATCACCGCAGGACTCACCCTCTTCGGCCGGCACATTCGCACCGAACGTAGCCGGACCGAATGGCACCGACCGTGCCGTCGATGCTGCATCTATGGCCACGAAGAGAACTCCTGCGTGGCACAACCAAAATGCCACTACTGCGGTGCAGCGGCCCCGACGTCCTCCTGCCAGCAGCATGACCTCACTCGCCGACTGAGGTACTGCGCCACCTGCGGTAGGAGGGACCACTACACTGGGCAGACTTGCTGCCCTTTGTACCCGAGGCCGACTGCACACTCCACCACACCATTACAGCCTGGACCACCGCCGCAGCATCAACCACAGAGACCGGCAGCAACAACACCAGTGACGCCAACAACCTACGCCGCAACCGCCGACACCCAACTACCCAGTAAGGAGATCGAGAGACTCGACCAACGACTGGGCAAGATTGAAGACGTCCTCTGCCAACTAACTACCGCCGTCACCACGTTCACCGACTCCGCCGTCGACACCAACACCGTTATCCAGAAGATCGAGGATGTCCACGCGGACATGATCGTCATCACAACCAAAATCGCCGCCCTGGAGGAGGAGCTGTCCCAATCCAGGAGTGAGTTAGCCGAACTCTCTCAGAGGTTAGAATATCTCTACCCAACTAAGCTCGACCTCAACCGCACAGAGAAGACTCTGGAGTGGAAGATAGAAGAGCACCACCTGTCGCTCCGAAGGCTAGTAATGGAAGAGGTGGCAGCTCTCATTACTACGCTGGAGGGGCGTCCACCGTTCGAGCAAATGCCCACACAACATGGGCACACTACACAGCCTCCGCCGACGCAGCATCGAGGACGACGGAGGTGAAATGTATCACCATTTTATCCTAATACCTAACATCCTACTTCCTACACTACCACCTTGACTTCCCAAGGGCGTAATCAGGGCTTCGGTCATGTTTACGTCCTTGCACCTATTATTCGCCTGGCTTAGGTCCAAGTGACCGGCCGATATACCTTCACCCTGAATCCGCAGGTGCATTACGCGGTACTGCCGGAGATCCTTCCCTGAATTCTCTCCGGTGGAGGTTTTTTAGTGGAGTAGTACCTTCGGGTGAGGCCCACAGTCCCCCTCTGTGCCATCCCAGTACATGGGGCTCCGTAAATGGATTTTTCCTCCACTTGAAAAAAAAATTGAGATGCAGCCAACCTACGCTACAGTGATCAGCAAAGTGCTGAAAGATTTCGATCGAGAGTACCCCAACAGCCTCTACTCATGTGCAATTGCACCCATCTTGCGCGATTTCCTGCTCCGAACCCGCACTTCAGCGGATTACAGACAGTTCTGCCAATATATGCAATCCCGGGACATTGACTACCATGAAACACCGCGGGACACCACTAGAACACATCGGCTAGTGGTCAAACCCTTTCCAATGAACCACGCGGAACAAGAAATAAAGCTCACCCTGGAGGACATGCATATACATGTCACCAGGGTAGAGCAATTAAGAAAATACAATGCAGCCCGAACACCACTCCCGGTCTACATGGTCGAGGTGGCGTCTGATCACGACCGTGAGGTGCTCTTGAATTTCGAAGAGCTCTTTCACTGCCGCGTTAACGTGGAAATATATAGAAGGCCGCTTTTCCTGACACAATGTAATAAATGCCAGCAGCTGTGTCATACGGCCGACCAGTGTAGGGCGCGCACCATGGTGTGCTCGAAATGAACTGGCGGTCATGCCTCAGCTGGCTGCGCAGTCCCACCGCACCTTAGGACCTGTGCCCTTTGCAGACAGCAAGGGCATGGTGCAAGATACAGATCATGCCCCGAATATAAGAGGCAACTGCATTTCCTGCGCCAGAACGCAGACAGACCTGCTGGTTCCCGCAGGGAACAACAACCCAACACCCCAGCCCCCCCTACAGTACGCACAGAGCAACCCCGCGGACTCCCTCAAACCCACCCGCCGGCTGCACCAAGCCACCAAGCCACCAAGCTTCAGCAGCGGGCGGCCACGACCCCCCAACCAACCCAAGGCAGGGCGCCCATCAACATCATACCGCTCGGCCTGAAAGGCGAAACTTCATAACGAATGACACGTTCATACAAAACTGGGCCCCAACTCACACCCATGATGCCCTAACGCCTTACGCACAGGCCCTCACTGCCAACATGGCGGCCACAACTGTCCCGTGGCATCACATCAGGGACTTGGCCATAGCCGTGCTACAACTGCTACTGACTAAATCGCTCGAAACTGCTTCAATCCTGCAAGAGTATGCGCACTTTTTCGCGCTCTTCCAGCATTTCGAGCGATTCACAGAGTAGCCATACTCAACGCCCATTAACACCCCCCCATTCCCCTCCTCTCAATGGCTCTACATAACGACGACCAAACGCTTCGGATAATGACCTGGAATGCGCACGGGGTGCGCCGTAAAAAGCACGAGTTAGTCCCCTTCCTCCAGAAACACAACATACATATAGCACTACTTACAGAAAGACACTTAAAACCACTGACAAATTTACCATTCCCGGCTACTTAGTGTACCGCACCGACCGGAACAATCGCGGGGGAGGCACTGCATTAGCTATAAGGCGAGACATCATACACTGCCACGCCCACATCCCTCCCCTCTCACGCATTGAGGCAACCGCAGCCCACATTGCGATTAATAAGATCCGCGCCACAGTAGTGGCTGCATACAATCCGCCCGATAATATAGACACATCAGATATAGACGTGCGGCTTGCTCTAAACCACCAGACATTAATAGCCGGAGACCTCAACGCAAAACACACGCTCTGGAATTACACCTCTACAAACTCGGTGGGGGTACAACTCCTCCAGCACGAAAACTCATCTGACTACATTATAGTAGCCCCAGACGAGCCAACTTTCTTTCCTTACCAGCATCGCCAACACCCCGACATTCTGGATATTGCAATTTTACAAAACCTTTCCCACCAAGTAGACCTAAAAGCCATCAATGACCTTACATCCGACCACTTACCTCTACTGATCACCATAAATGCCACACCGACCATAACCCCACCCCTACCACGCCACAACTTCAACAAGGCAAACTGGCAGCGCTTTCATGAAAGTGTTAACGCTAACCTGAACCCAATAAACATTCAAACCCCAGAAGACCTAGAGCACGCAGTATTTCACCTTGAAAACACAATCAAATTTGCCATCACACCGTCAGTTCCGGTCAACCTACCACGAAAGCACGTCCCTCCGACCACACCAGAACTTCACGCACTAACCTAGGCACGCAACAAAGCCTGCCGTAAATACCAACACACACGTCACCCTGCAGACAGAAGCAATCTACAAAGACTAAATGCCCGACTTCGGCAGCTCACTTCCTCCGTAATCTCCCGCCAGTGGAACACCACACTTCGAGACCTAGACACTGAACACCCAGCAGTATGGGGCATTTCAAAACGACTACTACGCGAAACCACACAAGTACCCCCTCTACATCATAACAACCACATTGCCACCACAGACGAAGAAAAAGCCGAAGCCCTAGCTGACTCCCTACAACTCATCCTCACGCCGAACGACACGCCCTCTTCCCCAGCCTTTACACTCGAAACTGAAAATGCGTTCGGAAACTATAGCAACAGAACAACGCATAACTTTATCCGCAGAACCAACCCCGGAGAAATCAAATGGATCATCCATCACCTCCTTAACCGTAAGACGCCTGGCCCTGACAAAATCCCTAATGTTGTCTTAAAAAACCTACCACAGTTACTCCAATTTATGGCCGCTATCTTCAACTTTGTACTGCAATCAGGATACTTCCCCTCAAGGTGGAAAAGCGCAAATGTCCTGCTATTCCCAAAACCCCATAAAGATCTAACAAACCCCAATAACTATCGCCCCATAAGCCTGCTAAACTCTCTCAGCAAACTCTTGGAAAAAGTCATTTTCAAACGGATTAATACACATATCAATAAGCATAATATCCTTGTCCCCGAACAAGTTGGGTTTCGCACCCAACTTTCCACCACACTCCAACTACTACGCGCCACAGAATTTATCACTCGCGGCTTCAACGACAACAAATCCACAGGCGTACTGTTTCTAGACATAGAACGTGCATTTCATAGAGTATGGCACAATGGGCTCCTTCGCAAACTACAATTTTACAATTTCTCCGACACAATGATAAAACTCATATCCAATTACCTCTCCGGCAGACAATTCTCCACCATAGTCAACAACGCACGATCCACTCCCAGACCAATTGCAGCCGGCGTCCCACAAGGAAGTATACTGGGGCCGGTCCTGTTTAACCTATATATGAACGATCTCCCCCAAATACACCCTGCAACATACTGCCTCTACGCAGATGACACCGCCAAAATGGCCCACTCCTCCCAACCCAGAATGATACACCGCTACCTCCAAAGGTCCCTAGATAACCTCACAGACTGGCTGACCAAATGGCGCATTAAAATTAACATCACAAAATGCCACGCAATCATTTTCACTAAACGCACCAAACATCGCTACCCTACACATAGACTGCCTCCTCTTAAACTCTTTGGAGACAACATAATCTGGACAAACCAAGTGAAATACCTGGGTGTTCACATGGACCAGGCGCTATCCTGGAAAGATCATGTACTGAAAGTTCACCATAAAGCCCGCGCGCAACTACGCAAGTTATACCCCCTAATAATCTACAGTAACTCACTCAAACTCAACACAGCACTTACCCTATACAAAACCCTCATACGACCGATCTTCACCTACGCAGCCCCGGTATGGGGTTATGCCGCCCCATCACACATCAAACGCCTCCAAAGCTTCCAAAATAAGTGCCTACGCATGGTAGCCAAAGTACCAAGAACAGCTCCCTCGGATGTCCTACACGCTGAACTCAAGGTCCACACGGTCGAACAGTTCATTAAGCAGCTCGCCTATAAGCTATATGCCTCCCTCCCCCGTAACAGTAACCCGCTAGCCCGCGACCTAGGCCACTACGACACATTTTATGATAAATACCAACGACCTCTTTCACTATTTGACCGTACACTTACCCCAAACCAAGCGGCTTTAGATGCCCGCATACACCTCGCACAGCTAGTGCCCCCATAACCCACGGCTCAACCATGGGCTCCCACGCAACACACCTAACCCTCACAGCCTGACCTACGCACTCTAGTAGCCTGAACATCAACCAGCCGCAAATTATTATACTAATCACCATAACCCTCACTGTTTCAGTGCCGACAACCTTCAACCAGCACGTGCTGACGAGACATCAGGGACTAACCGGTAATGTACGGCGAACCCCGCCCCACACACTACTTCTTTTATTGCATGTTACTAACAACATTCTCGCGCAAGCCTGCATGTAATCTAGCACTAACCGTACTAACATAAATCATCTCCGTATTTCTCTCTAGATATTTAAGTATATACTACTAACCACTGGGCGCCACGCAGAACTCGTCATGTGTGTCGCCCAGCTATATCACTGACTCGCTCGCATGCTTGCATGCCAGCACGAAATTAACGCAATTAACCGGGGTGCTAATGCGGAACCCAACCCACTAGACTTAGTCTTACGTAACTAACCATTAACACTAGTACCTCCTGCATGACATTAGTTTACTAACTGCATGTGCATGGGGAGGCGATGTAGCGCACGGCCTTGCATGCCGGTCGATCGCCACCGGGGCTGGCGGGTGTGGGGCCAGTCCTACTTAGATATATTAAAAAAAAAAAAAAAAAAAAAAAAAAAAGTCAGCACAGTTCCTGCAGTGCTGCCAAGGAAAGCATTAGCCCTGAAGAAGCTCTACATAGTAGGGCGAAACGTTGGCAAAACACAACCAAGATGCGGCCTTCCCCGGAAAATCTTAATACTATTGACAAGATGTTCTTCACTGACAGGACAGAATAGCTCAGTGTTGGACTAAATCGTATAGATAACGAGTGTCTACAATAAGCATTTCAGTTATGATTCCCAGGGTTTGCAGCATCGTAGTCTGTGTGCTTTCCTTTCAGTCTTTTGTGGTACCTATTTAACACCTATTCTTACTGCATATGGCACCACAGAAAGTGACACTGATGATACACAAAATGAAATGATAATTGAAAAAAGAAATTTAAAACTGAACGGATCCAGGCCTAGTTTAAGGTGTTGCCTTGACATTTGTCAGTTATGAGAACTGAGGGGAAACCCCCCCTCCCCCATAAAACCCAATCAGGACCTGGCTCGATACCAACCATGAACCTCACTCATGAGTCTGTGCTTTAATGAGATCAACCACCACACATGTCGGTTTGTCTTTTAGGTACTACAACCTGTCCCAGGGTTGCCAACTCGTATGATAATTATGGGGGCATATGATAATTTTAATGTTTGTACAATGGTTGTCAACCCATACGATATATATGGGGGTGTATGATAATTTGAATGTACGATAGTTCGATATCGGTGAAATATCATTTTCACTGGTTTGTCACTCCAGCGAAATGAAACTAATTACAAATAACACCACTTTTGTCCTCATTGTCTGTCTCCGCCCCATAGCAACCATTTCCAACCCTACTGAGCCTACTACCCTTTATCCTCTTATTGCCAGTGTGCCCAGGTCTGATAACCTCAATGAAGAAGGCACTGTTCAGAAAATTGATGAGCAATGGAGAAAACTCAGAATACGTGCTATTCCGTGTGAAATAAAGAACATGTCTGAACTTGGTAGTATCTGGAGTACTGTTAAACACATGTCATCTTGGTGGAAATACTGATTTCAAAGAACTAGCATTATCAGTGGTTTCCTTGCCCCACAGAAGCACTTCTTGTGAAAGAGTTTTTTTCTAAACTGGGTTCAATAAAAACCAAAGTTAGAAACAGATTGGCACTAGATACGATAAATGAACTCATTTTGTCGTCTCAACTTATGAAAAAACGTTGTAGATCTTAAAATCTGCAAGTCACAGAGAAGATGTTAAGGTTTATCTCAACAACAAACTTGTACAATGCTGCAATGGTTGAGGAAGCTGAACTTTCAGATGAATAGTGCAAGAAACATAAGTGCTAAAGTTGCAATATTTGTTGAGGTCATCTATCTTGTAAGTGGATATAATAAAATCATTACTCTTATATTTTCATAGGTATTATACTGATATTTTTATTGTTGTAGGGTTTACTTTATGATGTACGATAATTTTGAATCCAAATCTATAATTTTGAGTGGCTGGTACGATAATTTTACTTTTAAATGTTGGCACCCCTGACCTGTCCTAATAATGCTTTATTGAAATATGAGCAATTTATTGCCCAAGGCTTCAATTTACTTAATGAGAAAAGGATAAAACAATGTTGTATATAAAAAGTAAATATAGAAACACAGAGCTCTTGGCAGTGTAATTTTAAAATGCACAAATTCCTGAGGTGTTTGTTTGCAAGTACATAAGTGTTGGCTTAGCTAAAAATATTCAACTGATTTTGCTGCAGATTGCAGAGAAATGATTAATGAAATGATAAAGCACTAATTATCTGGTTCTAAAAGATTATGGTCAGATTTGACCAAAATTATCGATTTTGAAACATTTGTTGTTTGTTAATTAATATCATAGACCACTCTTTATTACTTTCTCTACTGGTAAGTAGAGGAAGTATTGTATTCCACCCAAAAATTCTATGTCGAGATTTCACTGGAAATATATATTTTGAGACCCCATGAATCCAGAAAAAGCATATTTAGAAAAAGGTCCATGTGTGTGTCTGTGTGTCTAGTTAGTCTGTGGACAGCATAAGTCAAAAACGAAAAGTCAGTTAAAAATCAACTTTGGTATTTAAGTTTAATTTCTTTCAAGAATGCAACACAAAGATTTTGAAGAAGATAGCCCCACCCTAAACTACCCTTTACATGGAACATTTTTTTAAAATTTTGATTTTCTTGAAAATGACTTTAACAATTTTGATTAAAATGCCATGTGAGTAAGATATTTGTATGACAAATGAAATGTATATTTTGAATTTTCTGGCTATAGCCTGTGTAGTCATGCTTACTCTGGATGACTTTTGCATAAATGGTAAACCATAAGAGACAGACAGTCTTACTATACTAAAACACACCATATATGTCTCAATAAATTTTTTTGTTGAGTGAACCATTTCGGAGATATTCCTTCTTATTTGTGTCAGTTTCGAAAAACTTAGAACTTTCGTGAAATGGAACATTGTTGTTCATTTTTTTTATATGTTAAGCATGCAAAGAAAATGGGATCAGACCAAAAAACCCACTGTTAAATGAGTAACACCATTTGCCAATAGGCAAGGCCGCCGATATGACCTCTGCAGTTAAAGGCAGGATATAAATGGAAAAATAGAAAAAAAAAAGAAAAAAAAACAGGATCTCAAAGCTTTAAAAGATTTGACTATTAGAATACTACTGTATTCTAATACTTCCCTTGCACCTACAAGGAAATAAGCAATAAGATAATTTGTAGAAATGTTTATCTCAACTAACACAAAGAAGATATAGGAATAAGAGTTTGTAAGAATGGTTAGTACAAGAGTAGAGAAAGTCATGTGAGTGCAACACATCAGATTTTTTAATTGAAGTTTGAAGGAAATATAGGTATGTTATACAAATTACATGTTTCATCTCATTTGTGCAGTGAATAATACTGAAGGTGAATATTCTATTATGTTACTTTATATTAAATACACAATGTATACATTGTTCTAGGTAGTTGAGGATTTGTACATTAGTATGATGGACTTTTTGTATTCTTCCATTTATATGCCACCTTTAACATTTATATCACATATTACCTTTGGAATGGCAATAGAAAAGAATAGAATATTTAGTTCTCATATTTCTTCACACCCGCACCGACCCACGCACGCACAACACACACACGCCACACCCACGCACAACAAACACCCACACACCACTCACATACACAGCACACAGATTATAAAAATTATTTGCCTCAGCTAATCGTGGACAACATATGCTGTTAGTGTTACTGAGTTATCATTAGTTAAATCAGCTTAATACTGTCTCAAAATTTAGTATCAATTGGAAAAACTGGCCCTCAAATTGTGTAACAGCTTGTTGAGTCTTACCATTTGGAAATTAACTTAAAGGTGTATTGTCTCAATAAAGTTGCATAGCATATGCTCTGAGTTTTAGTCACTAAATGTAATTTGTTTAAATTTTCAAGGTACACATTTGCCTTATAATGTTGCAGTTTCCTTCCAATACTTGTTTCTGAAATGTTGAGCAAGCTGTCCCCCCTTCAAAATGGTTATTTGTTGCTATCAAATGCTAGACTTTGGCAATGAAGCAATTAGTGCTCTCCAATATTTCTCTGCATTTCAAACATATAGCACATTGTATGAATTGTATGTTGAAGGGCGAATAGTTAGAGAAGACTGATTGTGTCTCGTAAAGGAAGAATTAGTAGAGGAAATTGTGTGAATGTAATACGTTGCATTTGTATTTCAGTCATAGAATATTGTATGTTGTAGGTATAACAGAGGGTATATGAATGTGCTATGTATAAGAAAAGTGAATAGAAAAGCATTTAAAAGTACTATATTGTGTAGTAAAATGGTTGCTATAAAAACATTCTCCATGAAAAGTACATATACATGCCGAATTTCGTGATGATCAGTTAAGCGGCTTTCAAGATTAACAGTTACATATATACAAACATCAATTTTATATATATAGGTGATATGAAATGTTTGTGGAAGAGTGAGTAGAAAAAGAGATGTGAATGTGTTACCTAAAAGTTAGTAGAGAAAACTGTGTAATACTTAGCATTTCTGTTTCAAACATGCACAAAAGTGTATGACTTATTTGTAGGAGAGTGAGTAGAGAGAGAAGTGAATGTGTTACCTAAAAGTGAGTAGAGGAAACAGTATGAATATAATATATAGCATCTCTATTTCAAACATACAGAAAATTGTATGACTTATTTGTAGAAGAGAGAGTAGAGAAAGAGATGTGAATGTGTTACCTAAAAGTGAGAGGAGAAAACAGTGTGAATATAATAGCACTTCTACTTCAAACATACAGAAAATGGTATGACTTATTTTAAAAGCAGGAATAAAAAAATGGTTTTTCTTGGTGTAAAATCACTATTTTTTATAGGAAATTGCTTATAGAAAAGCGAATAGAGAAAGAGAGGTGAATGTGTTATCTAAAAGTGAGTAGAGAAGACAGTCAGAATGTAATATGTAGTATTTCCATTTCAAATATGCAGAAAAATGTATTACTTATTTTAAATGAGGTGATAAACATTTTTTTGCGTAAAATCACGGTTTTTATGAAAAATTGTCTATAGAAAAGTGAATAGAGAAAGAGATGTGAATGTGTTATCTTAACTTGAGTAGAGAAAACAGTGTGAATGTAATAAATGGGATTTCTATTTCAGTCAGAAAATTGTAAAATTTGCAGAAAAAGAAATAAAATAATGTTTTTTTTATATAAAATTATGTTTTTTCAGGTAAGACATTAATGTAGATAAACTTAAGAAGCTGAACCTTGTCTGAATACAAAATTTAATCAAATCTATAGAACAGTTTCCAAGAGACATAATATAGTGAACAAACAGAACATAAACTACTTCATGTCATCAACATTTTAAAGGAATGTTGGGAGGACATGAATGAAGATTCCACAGAATATCTAAAACCTAAATTCCTAGAAGAGCAGGTAAAATTGGTCAGTCAAAAGTAAATTAAATAAACGCCCGATACCCTGTTATGGACATGCTCAATTTATTTTTCTCACCCAGCAGGTTACAGACAGTTAGGTGATTCCAATGTTCTTTCTTTACCCCATTCTGATTACCACAGACAACTTTCTCAACCCATCATTCCTGATAGAAACTCTTGCATTTAAAATATCTATCAGAGAAGGTGAAAATGCATGGTGATCACGAAAAAGTAGTAAATTTGTTGAGACATATGAACAAGAATTTCTTAAAGTGGAAAACCAGAGAAGCTTAATTCCACATTTTGGTGCTGAGAAATGTGACATTAATAATACCGGTGCTGACTGTAATGCTAGTGATTGTGAGTTAGCAGTCTGCTATTTTGACGAGGAAAATAATAAAAGTAATAACCAACATCCTCTTGAAAAACTACTGCATCATCTACAGGCAAAAAAAAAAGAAAGAAAGAAACTGGAGATATATTTGCATTGCGAACGTAAGAAACATGCTTTGCCATTAACAACTATGCAAAGCATGTTTTCCACTAACATACTAACACACATTGAGTTTAAACAATTTCTATGTATATTTAAAAACTTGCTCATTATGCTTTGTGTATAATGGTAAACCCTAAATTAGGAAATCTAAAAGAAAAATCTGATGTTGCACTCGCATGACTTTCTCGACTCTTGTGCTGACCATTCTTGTGGACTCATATTCCTGTACCTTCTTCGTGTTACTTGAGGTGGACATTTGCAGAAATATGGGAATACAGTGCTTTGTGTGATAGTAAAATCTTTTAAAGGCTTCAAATTCTGTTGTCTTTGTATGGTTAACTTATGGAAGGATGAATAATGATGTTCTATTTAACAAAAGTTTGTTTTCCAAGGCTCACGCAGGTAACGGGGAGTGTCTCTGAAATGGTTCACTCTGCAAACAGATTTGTGTGGACATAAATTGTGTGCTTTAGCAGGATCTACATTTATTCATATTGTTGTATGTACCACAAACACATGCAATAGAATTAATAGGAACAGACAAAGCATTTAACTGCCAAACAAGCACAAAATAATAACTAAATAAACTGGAAGCAGCACAGAGCACAACTCCAATGTTAGTTTCTGTAAATATTGGAAGATATGAGCTAGTTTAGAGCATAAATATTCATTGGAATTATATAGAACAATTAAAAGGGGTAAGGAGAAATATATACTATAGTTCTCACAAAGTAGGAATGATGGGATATGAAAGGCAGAATCAGAAATGAAAGATTTAATACCATAGCCAGGATTTGAACTATAGTTGTTCCACCCTACATTCAGCTCTTCTTAACCAGTAAACTAGTATGGTAACATGGGGGCATAACCTTAAATTCATCTAATTTGCATTTTCCCGGTAGACTAAAAGGGAATCTTTTATTCAAAACACTCACCCTAATGGCAGCTTAGAATGGCAGGTACTTAAGTCCTGGAATTTAAGGTTTTTTAGTTAACAGTTTCCATATATCAGACAGTCAACAGTTTTGAGTACATTAGAGCAATCAATTATTATTGATTGGCCTCAGGGGTCTCCTTCTAGGGGATATGTGAATAGCGACCACAAGGTACCCAAGCTGAGCAGAACATTACTTCCACTTACTGGTGTTTTGCTCCTCACTGTAACTTTTCTATCTGACCTTACCTTGGTCATCTCTTGTTCTCTTCTGACCCTGATGCTATTAGGGTTCCTGAGGGCTAGGGAGTCTTTATTTTTCCAACCTCTCCATTTCTCTAATTTCTCTATAAAATCTTAACCCCAACATGCTGACCTGTCATGGCATGTAATACGTCCTCTGATTGGTAATCAGAGGATATGGTCGGTGAATTTATTTTGATAATTCTCCCGGTCAGGTCGGTGAGACCCGTAAACCAACGACAGGTGTGGTCCTCCAGACATTCTGGGGGTTGTGAGAGAGTGATGTGACCGCCAAAACATAAAAATATGGTGCTCTCTAGAAAACGGTTACTATTACTGCTATTGCTCTCTTCAATATCATTGTGAAAAATATTGGAGAGCAAGAGGATTAATGACTTCATTGTCAGAAATCCAGCATTAGCTAACAACAACAACATATTTCTCTGCAGTGGATCTAATACTTCACAGGTTTGCAGATGATCTTCAGTCATTTCTTCTTCTTTATTGCATAGAGGACAATTTGGATTTGTGTAAATTCCTATTTTGTGCAAGTTTGTGGCCAAATAATCATGTGCCGTAAGTGATCCAACTTTTGCTTCTGCAGTTTTTTGAGGTACTTCTGGTTTTTTAATTACAATATTCCATTATTTACTTTCTCTACTGGTAAGTAGGGGAAGTATTGTATTCTACCCAAAAATTCGATGTCGAGATTTCACTGGAAATACATATTTTGAGGCTCCCTGAATCCAAAAAAAAGCATTTTTAGAAAAAGGTCCGTGTGTGTGTCTGTCAGTCTGTGTGTGTGTCAGTCTGTCAGTCTGTCAGTCTGTGGACAGCATAACTCAAAAGCGAAAAGTCAGTTAAAACCAAAGTTGGTATTTAAGTTTAATGTCTTTTAAGGATGTGACACGAAGATTTTGAAGAAAACAGCCCCACCCTAAACTGCCCTTTACATGGAAGATCTTTAGAAAATTTTGATTTTCTTGAAAATGGCTCTAACAATTTTGATTAAAATGTCATATGTTTGAGATATTTTTATGAGAAATGAAATGCATATCTTGAATTTTCTGGCTATTGCCCCTGTAGTCCTATTTAGTCAGGATAAATTTTGCATAACTGGTAAACCGTTAGAGATAGACCAAATCATACTATACAAAAAATGTAGATCTTGCTAAAATACACAATTTATGTCGCAATAAATTTTCTTGTAGGGTGAACCATTTCGGAGATATTCCTTGTTATATGTGTGAGTTTCAGAAAACTTAGAACTTTCGTGAAATGGGTCATCGCTGTTCATTTTTTTATATGTTAAGTGTGCAAAGACAACAGAATCTCAAACATTTGACTATCGCACAAAGCCTACTGTATTCTAACATTCCACTTGCACCTACAAGGAAATAAGCAATAAGATAATTTGTACAAATGTTTATCTGAACTAACAAGAAAGAAGATATAGGAATAAGGGTTTGTAAGAATGGTTAGTTCAAGAATAGAGAAAGTCATGTGAGTGCAACACTACAGATTTTTATCTTTTGCTTTGTTATATGGTGCTTGAGTTTCCTTGATTTTATATTTTTTTTTATTAGTCTTTTTAAAGATGTAAAAGGTAAGCCTTTATTTGTATTCTGAACTAAATTTGAACCTTTCTTGGCAAGAAAATCAGTAGTTTCATTTCCAGTAACTCTGCAATGTGTAGGTCCATAATAATTGAACTCTTTTCTATAGTTTTTGGAGTTATTGGATCATTTTGTGACATTCTTTAATTTGGATTGACATCATTTTATATGAATTTATTGCATATAGTGCTGCTTTAGAATCAGAGAGCATTGCAGCATTTTGAAATTTGTCTATTCTGTATAGAAGGTGTTGGAGTGAAATACGAATGGCCATTACTTCTGCACCAAAATTTGTTGTATGGTATCCTGCAGGTTGGTAAAATGAGAAAAAAGCACATGTAATTCCTGATTCTGAGTTGTTATCAATAGTAGATCCATCTGTGTAAATATCCATTCTTCTTGTGGATATTTATTGTTCATAGCTTCTAATGCCAGCGCTTTTACCACAGGTTTGGAAGTTTTAGATTTTGTAGCTGGTTCCACTAAATCTAGCTGAATATTAATTGGTTCGAAAGTTAGGGGGTTTTCTGTGACTAAAATGTTTTCAAAGATTTAGGGATTCAAATCTAATTTTAATTCCATGACTTTGCACAGGAAAATTGTGTTTTCAACTTGATTGGCTATAACAGTCTTTTTTCCCATTTTGCTGTTAACTGTAGCATTTTCATGATGTATTAGTACCTGCTAAAGTTAGAGATATTGGAGGGTTCTGGGTTAAGGCTTGCATTGCCGTGATTGGAGTTGATTTTGCACACCAGTTATTAGTCGAAAGACCTGATTTTGGCATATTTCTAGTCAATTTAGGTTAGAATTATTTGCTGTAACTGTTACCTCCACACTGTAGAGGAGTATTGGCTTGATGAATGTTTTGTACATGGTGTTCAGAGCTGCTACTTACTACTCCACTTAACTCCAACCAATCTCTTTAAGAATGAACATTTTTTTTCATTGACTTGGATACTACTAGGTACTTCAATATAATTTCTCCAAGGTAATTTTGAATAAAAAATTGTTCCTAAATATTTTGTTTCATATGTTTGTCTTAAGTGTGTTTTCTTGAGCTGTAGCTTTAGTTTAGGGATTTTGTGTTTTTAGCTAAATACTTGCAATGTTGTTTTATCAATATTTATTTTCATCAAATTGTTATCAGTCCACTTTTCTAATAGGATCAAAGCCTTTACATGGAGGCTTTGGATTTGGCTATTTGTTGTCTGCAGAAAGAACTGTCTTTAATTCTGTACTTGATACAGTGAGAGACCATTGATGTAGATGATAAACAAGGTTGTACTCAGTACTGCACCTTGTGGGAAGCCCGTTTTTATTTGTCAGAATTTGGATGTACTGTCAATATATTTTGTAGCACAGACACGCTGACAAGGGAAGTGGGTAACCCAGTTTAACATATTATTTTGAATGCCTAGTTTTGTGAGTTTTTTGAGTAGTTTGTACCTCCATACTGAATCATATGTCTTTTCAAAATCAATGTAAACTGATAGCGTATCTTGATTTTTGTTGAAAGATTCTTTGACATCTTGGGATAGTTGAATTGTATTTTCTTTTGCAGATAGGTGTTCACTGAATACTGTTTGTGTTGCTGTTAGTATGTTATTACTTTCTAAGAACCAATTTAAGCTCACTGAAATCATACGTTCTGCTGTTTTTGCAAAGATACATGTTAAGGAAGTTGGTCTATAATTATTTATATTGTCGGGTGATTTGTCTTTTTTTAAAATAGAAATAATTATTGCTTTTTTCACTGTGAAGGTACAGTAGAGGGCCATGATAGGTTAAATAATTTCAGTAGTGCACATCTTCCTTTTTGTTCACGATGTTTCAGAAATTCAACATGTATTTTACCTGGTCTGGGAGATTTGTTATCATTTAACTCATGGATAGCAGAATTTAATTCCCTTGCGGTAAATTCTTTGCTGCACATATCATTTGTTTGTTCTTGGCACTTTTTGAATTTTTTGAGATCTTTTTTAATCTTCCTTTGTTTTCTTTTTGCTCCAGAAGAAAACTTATGTTGAGAGCTATAATGCTTATTGAAGGTCTTGGCAATAGAGTTATTGGAGGTAAGTGTTTTCCCATTAAATTTGAGGTATTCCTCCCTTGTTTCTTTCTGATATGTGATATTACTTTTATATCCATATACTTTATTTTTGGCATCTGATCTATAATCAGCTTTTTCAATGAATTCATTGAAGGCTTTTTTTAATACATAAATGTCTTTTTTAAATTTTGCTACCTTTCTTTGCCATTCTTGTGTATTTATTGGGTTATTGGACAATTATTTTTTTCTTGCTATGTCCCTTTCTTCTTTTAACTTAGATAGGTCTGTATTCCAAAAGAATTTGTAGTTTTTAGTTTTTTCTCTTGGGATCCTAATTTTTGCTTCAAGAATTATGTTTGAGATTGTATTATTGAGTTTGTCTGCAGATACTTCATAGTGAATGGAGTATATATTCTGTTTGATTTCCTCATTAAATTTTGTGCAATTAGATTTTCTAAAATTCCAAGAGTATTTTGTTTTTGGTTTGCTATCATTTTATTTGTCCTGAAGTATTATGGATGCAAATCTTAGCATGAATAGGAATGTTTCTGTGCCCATGATGACCAGTATGCCTAAGAATTCATGTATAAATTTTTCATATTCAATATTTTAAAGGGGTTCACTTGCATAATTTTTTTAAACAAATATTCAATCACTTCTTGCATATCACATTCAAAATAATTTTAATTCTATTGTAATGCTAATGTCCATTCTTCCACCATGCTCGCAGCTGGTTTTCTGATCACTAAGCTCTGCTTTCTAGGATCATATTTAGTTTCTAACACTCTGCCATCACCTGAAAAAATAGAAAGATTGCTAATTTAATAGAAGTTTTGAAATGATGAAAGCTAAATTCAGTGCTTAAGCATAAGGAGTCTAATTTAGGGCACATTTGCTTCACTTCCTCTGTAGTTTATACAGGTGAAGTTTCAGAAGCATCTACTTCCATTATCACCTGTCAGTTCAATGGTAGCGTTGGTGTCTCTACCAGAGACCAAAATAAAGACAGCACTAGCACCACCAGTTACTTACAGATAATGGAAGTGAAAGCTTCCGAAACATGTCCTGTATGAATTACAAAGCGAAGCAAATGGTCCTAAATTTGACTCCTTAGGTTAAGTACTGAAACAGATTATTGTTGAGACGGCATTTATACCGTGCCTGAGATAAATATAAATGAACGTTATGACACATGACTAGTTCCAGCATTTTTTTTTTTTTTTATTTAGAACCACTCACAGGGCAAGTGTCAGGAGTAATACAAGTTATTATGTAAATGCGTACATATAAATACTCATAAATGTTAGTGTATATATTTGTAAGTAAAAGAAATCACCCACGCGGAATGCAGTTTATAGGTAAAATTTGAAAGATTTCGCTTCAGAGACATCACCGAGTTCTTTGAACCGAATTAGTTCTGCTTGAAAGAGCGACAGCCTGTCGCCAGCCAAATGGTAAGCTCCATTGTTAGGCAGGATTAAGCCTTCGTAAGGCAAAAGTCATTAAAGTGTCTATCAACCGTGTTCAAAATTCTACCACTAGAGGCATGACATCACATTTCAGCGGCATATTCTCATCTTGTCCACAATCTTGTTTGGTCAATAGCCAATGAGAAAATTGAGAAATACGAAAATTTGAAGTAATCGGCAGAACTCGCTCCAGCGAGAGTGAAACTCAACATTTTGATGTGGAGGGGAACTGAATATGCCTTTTGTATTCCCATATGGAACGGGGGAGTCGCAAAATACCACACCAACAGAGCAGTTGCAAACTACTACACGAATGGAGCAGTCGCCAACTACTAGAGCAGTCACAAATTATCACACGAAACAGAAGTCTAGCGACACCGAGACATTTAGAACATGTGCGAATCAAGTAAGTACAATAGAAATTTGATAGGCTAAATTAACATCAAGACTTATTTGGCTATATTGCGTAGAATAGGAAAATTTTACTTCAAGAAATTATTTTGGCCTGGTGATTTAATATCTACAGACAATACGGCACTATTGTGTAGCGTGTGACAAAAATATAGAGAGTGAGAAAAGATTTCAAATAGTTCAGCACATAAACACAGCAAAACATAAGGAGAATTTAATCAGAAAACTCCCAAACAAATAACCTGTTCTAAAACAATTAGTAGTGTTTAGGAGTAGGGTTACTGAATTTTCCTATGACTTGTGCCAAGTATTTTTAGCTGCTGATATTCCCTTGTTCAAAATTAATAATCAGATATTTAAAAACTTTCTTACCAAGTGTACTCAACATCATGTGCCTGAAGAAAGTATACTGCGTAAGACTTATGTATGCCATTGTTACAATAACGTATTGTCAAATATACAAAATTTAGCAGATCAGTTTGTGTGGTTGTCTGTTGATGAAACTCCTGATTCTGAGCGCCGTTCAATTGCTAATATAATCGTGGGTGCCTTAAATAATGAACAAAAGACTACAGCTAATCTCCTTAATATGTGCAAATTGTCGGCCACTGACAAGGTAACTGTGACACAGTTTGTGATGGACTCTTTGAAATTATAATGCCCATGTGGAATCAAATACAATTGCTTGCTTTTATTTATTACCTTATATGGTAAAATCAGGAAAAACTCTGAAAGGTAGTTTTCCTAACTTAATTCATATAACTTGTTAGGCACACGCTCTTCATCGAATTTCTGAGACAATACGCTATTCTTTCCCACTGGTAGATAGATTTGTGTCCAGTACAAAGAGAATTTTTGTTAAATCTCCTAAAAGAGTTAAGTTGTTTAGATCAACAGCACCTAATATCCGACTTCCTCCTGCACCGGTGTTACCTCGATGGGGAACATGGGTCGATGCAGTTTTATATTATGTTGAGCACATAGAAATAGTCGAAGAGGTTGTTAAGTCATTGGACTCGAACGTTGCTTCATCAATACAAACTGTGCAAAATATTCTGTCAGGCACTGGGTTAAAGAAGGATCTTAGTTTCATATCTGCCCATTTTTCTTTGTTACCAACAGCCATAACGGCATTGGAAGCTGTAGGATTTCCTTTGCATGAATCACTTACTCTGCTTGAAAAAGCAATGTGATCTAAGTTTGGTTCCTGGTAGCATAGGACAAAAAGTGAAAGAGAAAGTGAATTATGTAATTTCAAAAAATTCTGGTTATAAACAGATGTGCGATATTCGCGACATCCTCGAAAGAAAACCATCTGTCACACCAAGAGACTTGACTCTCTCTGTGAAACAGTTAACATCATTTAAATATGCCACGATAACATGTTGTGACGTGTAAAGAAGTTTTTCACGTTACAAAAGTGTTTTGCCAGACAATAGACGAAGTTTTAGTGTTGAAAATTTGTGTTGTGAAGGTTGTGAACTGTAATTTAGCAGTTGATACTAGCAGCGGGACCACTTCTGCTTCAACCTCTAAGGAATAAGGTAACTTTATTTATTATTTATACTAACTCACCTTGTCTACTGCAAAGGAACATTAATTGTTTTAATTAAATAGTGCATATTTCTTGGCATATTTTGAAGTTTTTAAGAGCATATTTGCATGTATATTTCAGTGTCTTTCAGGGCATGAACTTCCGAGCCCTAATCATCATGGTTTATAAGTGGCTTTCCAATGTTGAGGCAACAACCCAACCATTAGCCTAAAGAATATAAAGAACGTTGAATTGTTGATTCCACATTTCAATAACACGGTGGCACTAAGTAATGACTATGGCTAGGATTTTTATGATAGGGCATATATTTTTTGGTAGGGCTGACATGCTTCTTAAATACATATGAATGCTTCTTATGAAACAGCAAAATGAATTAACCTAATTTGTTAAGTCATATTTTTGCATATATGACCATTTCTCTCTGATAGAGCATATTTTAGTAAGTAAGTGGTCATATTCATCATATTTTCACTCTTTCAAGAAGAAAATATCTTTTTCATGCAATTTATTTCTTCTGTGTTACATTTCTCAGAATTGCGCACCTCATTTTGTTTCCTGGAAAATGTCAAGTATCTACCTTCCTTCCCGGTTTCCTTTGAATTCACAATATGGACTCCTCCCTTATGCATCAGTGAGTTTGTGTACGATATTGTTACTCTATGAGCAGGCAGCTGATTAAGTCATTCCGGGCCCTGGACTGCAGACAGTGTCCAATTCACTCATTGTATTATTCAGTCTTATTGAAGTGAGCGTATGCAGCACAGTTCAGAAAAAATGCCTAAAGTGAAGCAAAATGTTCAAGTAAAACTAAAAGAGTTTGTGTCTCAATATGGTGACAAAGTATTTTCAAGTAATGGTAAAATACTGTATTGTAAATTGTGCGATGTAAGAGTAACAGCGGAGAAGTCATTTAACATTTAGCAACATGTGGCAACAGATAAACACAAACATGGAGTACAACGGATTGAAAATGAAAACACACTACAGCAAATGTTCCTAGGGGAATCCCACCATTCTTATTCACCATTCTGTGAAGAACTTTGTACAGCTTTCCTTTGTGCTGATATTCCCTTAAGTAAACTAAACCATCCAAAATGTCATGAATTCTTAGAAAAATACACAGACAGAACTCTTCCTGGTTCTTCCACATTAAGAAAGAACTTTGTCAGCCAAAGCTACAATAAAACAATACAACAAATCAGACAACAGCTTGTAAATAAAAAAGCTTGGGTATCAATTGATGAAACCAGACTCTATGGGAAGATATATTGCAAACGTCATTGTGGGAACTTTGGAAGAAGATGGTCCAGACGAAAAGTTTCTAATGAACTGTGAACATTTAGAAAAATGTAAATTTTTCCACCATTTCTAAGTTGTTCGACAGATCTACGGGTGCCATATGGCCCGAATGTGTTAAGCATAACAATGGACTTCTCTTTGTAACAGATGCTTCACCTTATATGGTGAAAACTGCCGGTTTTCTAACAGCATTGTACCATAAAATGGTGCATGTGACTTGTTTAGCTCACGCCTTACACCAAGTTGCAGAGGAGATTCATAGTAAATTCAGTGACGTTGACAAATTTATTGGCCCCTTCGCATGTTGTAGCATTTAAGTTGTTAGCTCCAGACATTCCCTTGCCACAATGTCCTATTTTGACAAGATGGGGGTCCTGCATTGATGCCTGCAAGTATTACTGCCAGAGCTTCAATGTTGTGAAAAGCATCATTGATTCATTTGATAGCAGTGGAGCTACTTCAATTGGACTAGCCCAAGAATGGTGAAATTTCAGGCAAACTTTCATACATAAAATCAAATTTTGGATTTACTCCTGCTGTCATAACTGCTTTGGAGGAATCAGAAGTGCCACTAGGAAGCAGATAGAACAAGTGAAAAAAAGTTGTGAATAAATTAGAGGGTGTTTGTGGTAAAGTGGGAAAAGAAGTGTCAAAGAAAATGGAAAAGGTGTTAGAAAAAAACGAAGGGTATCATACACTGTGTTCCATTTCAATGATTTTTTTTTTGGTGAAATGTTCTAAATCATTCAGATTTAGATTCAAATGATATTGTTCATTTTAAATGTGCTCCTCTTCTGTCAGCTGAAGCAGAAAGGAGCTTTTCGTTGGTTACAGTTCCACTAATGGCCACCTGAAACATCAGGGGAAAAAAAGCCCTATGTGACACTTTACCTTCACCCTTGAGTTGATCTGGTATTAATCTATGCCTCTGAAACATGTTTTGGGAAATTTTTAAAAAAAAGTGTTTTCTATGTCATTAATAATGGCATGCAAAAGGTGTGTTTATAGTTTGGTCAAGAGCAGTGTTATTTTTAATGTTATTTTATTGCCTTTTGAATCAAAGAATGAAATCAAAGGTAAGCAATTATTAACATATTTCACATATAATCTTGTTAATAAATATAAATACAAGTGTCAGTTGCATGTCAATGTACTGCATCCAAATTAAAAAGTAAAATGGCAAAAATAAAGCATAGCATTGATGTAGATGTTTAAGTGCTAAATGCCAACAAAGCCAGTAAATATTAAACACTCTAGGTTATTCAACTTTCAGAGGAAAAAATAGCCAATGCAGAAGAGATTTCCTTCTTTCAAGCTTGTTCTTCCGTCGGTCAGCACGTTGTTATATGAGGAAAGAAACCTTTCAGAGTCAACGTTCGAACATGGTCTCCACACACTTCAGACACTTTTCTGGAAACACAGGATGTGATGGATTCTAACACACAAAGGGCTTCCACTATATCCATAGTACTTTGTGACATTTGGTTAAAAAGGGTTTCTTTTAGCTCACCAAAACCTGAAACCTGAGTGCCCACACACTACAGCACAGGAATATATTTAAGTTTTTTTCAATATTTTGAATATTTTCAAGCTTTTTTTAAGTATACAAGGGTTTATATCAGTAACAACTATTACTCCCGTATTCAAAATGTCAAGCCCGTCAAATACAGATCTGCTGCCATTAAAAAGTTAAACTTCATTGAAGATTGAGATACCATTTTTGTAATCATTAATTTAACACACCTAACCTACAGTCATTTTATTTAATAATTTCACTGTACCATAAAAAAAATTCCCTGTCTTATATTTTCAAAGCTTTTGTTTAAACTTTGAAGCTCCCTGTACAAAATGAGCCTGAGGATAACTTGAACCTTCTAGTTTGGTGAGGAGATTAACTATGTCCATTCCATGTTCTTTAACAAACGCATCCTAGCAATGGATTGTTCACTAAGGGAGCAAACATGTGCAACACCAGCATTTTGTGTTGACATAACTTCTTCAGTACAATAAGGTGAAAGAATATGGCAAGCTAGGAAACACATTCAAACCATGAATTCCATTGGGTAATCACTGGTATAGGCTACAAGGGACAGTCTTTCCCTTATTGTTTCCCAAAAACTGAGCAAACAAGTGCCTCCTTTTGCTAGTGTGCAGGAACATACTCTGTTTTTGTCACTGCATTATTTAGTTGCTGAAAATAAATTGCCAATAATGTTCAGTATATGTGCCCAACACTCAATATGCTGCAGTTTTTCATCACATACCACTTTTAAACCATGAGCACATTTGAGGATCGTTTTTTCAAAACTCGATAGATGCACAAAATCCGTTTCTGAGAAAAACGGTTTTTTCTATTTATTGGTAATACTAATGGGTTAGCACAGCAACTATATTAATCATTCAATTCTCCTTTATGATACTGTCCGATTGAATGTGAAAAGAAACAAATAACATAGTTTAACTAGTGCAAATTTGGGGTTTGAAAATGCAGATTTTTTCAAAAACGATAGATGCTGATAAACTTTTCTGAGTATTGAATACATACAAAGAAATTTCAAACAATATGAATAAGTAAGCTTTAACCTTTATTAGCGCTTGTGTAGTCTGTGCATGGTTCTTAGTTAGATTTTCTTTTCCACATCTGCCTCTGTCTTAATCTTCATCAGTCTCAGTTTGCAGGTTGAGCATGTGTCACAATGTGGTATACGAAATGAAAGACTGAAGAAGTTGTAAAATATGTTTTTGTATTTTGACAATGAGCAGACTGGTAGATTTTATAATCTCCTTTCGTTGCAAAAGTTGGTCCACATTTTTCTGATATTAAGTTCTGGGGTAAATATCCTCTCCTTGATTTGCTCTTCCATAGTGGCTTTCTCTACATCTGTACTTCTTAATGTCTTGCTTTATAACAGCGGTAATGCCCTTCTGTGATATTCATGTTCTGTCACCTCCTCTGGTTTCCTTTGGTGCATTCCCAGATAAGTGAAATTTTCTGGCCAGGAGCGATAATCTAACTTTTGACACCCCTGTGATTCCTTGGAAGCTTGCAGCTCATACTGACAATACTCGGCCATCATTAGTTCTCACACTGTATTTAATGCTAACAGTCTGCGTTCTATTTGCAGCCTCTTTATTCATCACTCTGCGATTAGGAGATGTAATACTCATATATTTCATAACAAATTTATCTTAATCTATTTTGTTGAGCATGGAAAGGTGTTGGTGAAATCCACTTATATCATTACAAGTCAAATCAGCTGCATCATAGTGCTTATGCCCTTTGCTGTTAGAATTTTGTGGAGTGCACTCAAGACCATGTAAACATGTGATTGCTGGAGCATGAGCTTTCCTTGACTTGCATTTTCATTTCCTTTCCTTCTTTTTGCAATTCCTACCTCCCGCGCATTCTACAACTGGTACAGTTTCACAATCTGGGCTCCTGTCCATTGTGCATAGTACAGTGCAGTGTCTAAACTAAGAATAAAAATGCCATGTAAATATAACAAAGCTTGCAGAAGCACCTGCCTGCTGTGCAAGGGGTCCCGGGTTCGATTCCCGGCAAGGAGGTAGCAAGTATTCTCCAGTCAAGATTATTCCTCATCCTTCCTTGAGTCTGGAAGTATGAATGTCACTCTCACCCACACGCACACGCACACTCACACCCACACTCACACTCAAACGCACACCCAAAGTATGAAGAAATTCAACGTATAAAAACCCCCAAAAACCGAAAAACCCACTGTTAAATGAGTAACACCATTGCCAATAGTCAAGGCCGCCGATATGACCTCTGCAGTTAAAGGCGGGATATAAATGGGGGGGGGGGGGGGGCGTTTGCAGAAATGAATGTGAAATCCGAGGGCACAACCTGAGTTCACAGTTATTGTTTCTCATGCAGTACTGTACAAAGCTTGCAGAAATGATTGAGAATTCCAAGAATTGCAACAGTGAGATGACAGTCAATGCCAGCATGCATTTCATAGAATTGAGGTTGGTACTCTCTGGATCATAAAATTGCATCTATCGCCTTTGCTTTAACTGAGCAGTTCATCTATCGAGTTTTGAAAAAACTGCTTATATTCCCTACCTTCTACACAGACACGAATCGAATTTTGCAAAATCTGATTTCACAGAACGATGCAGAAGGGGAAAATTATGCCGATACTATATATAACTCAATTTTGTAAAATTTTGCATCTATTGACTTTTTGAAAAAACACTCCTCATTTAGTCATGTGCTTTGCGAAGCCCATCACCACATTGTTCACATTTTCATAGCTCATCCTATACACTTTAAGGCTCTCAAGAATGACCTGAATGTAGTGTGTGGTATTTGCACTGTTCAAAAAATTAACACCAGCTACAAAAAGGTCAGGTCTGAATATGTAAAGATTCTGAACAGTACAACTACACATCTCCCCATTTTATAGGTGGTTTCATCACAGAAAACGTTGATATCTTTCCCCTCCACTTTTCCTTTCACATCTTGTAGCCATGAATTTGCCAAGTCCCCTATATATTTTTCATGAAGAGTTTGGGCATGTGGTAAATCTCCTGCCCCTGTAGAAAAGAATGAAAGAGAATCAGGAATGAAATCATATGTTAGAGTTTAGGGACAGGAAGTTAAATATAATTTTCCAGGATATGGGGATACTTTACTCTCTAGAGTGTTTTTGGACTTACATTTTCCATGTTTGAACCCTGGTAACAATGGGTTTCCTGAATAAGGTTTTTTCCACTAGATTTCTATCAAAACACCAGTAAGCCGCAGATATTTCACTATTGCATACTTTAAGCAAAATTAAACACAAGCCTTCCTGTCATGGTACTGCAGAAGAATAACAATTCCTTCATATTATACCATCTTTTAAACAAGAAGCTGTGTTTAAATGGATGTTTATTACATGCTAAAATATTCTGTGATAATTTCGTAAATGTTGGCAGTACCAATAGTTGCAGATCAACTTATCGAGTTTACATTTGTGTCGCTCAGACACATACGAAAATTCAAAAATGCACCAAAGGGAGAAGAATATCCCAGGATACAATTGTTTATAGAAGATTATGTACTATACCTTCTATGTACTTGTCCATCCATTTCCTAATGTTGGGATCATCCACTTTTTCTAAACGTATATTTGCATTCAGGAATACTTCTGTCGTATCTCTAGCCAATTCTTGAGACATCTTTTTTCTTTCTGGCAGTCAGGAATGATGTCACTATAGATACCTGTCGTACTGCAGCAGTCTTCTTGGAAGCACTTGCTTTATGTTTGTTGGTTTCCACGTGTTTTATAAGCTAACTTTTCTTTCCCATGATATAGTCACATTGCAATATTTACAGAGTACAGTATTATTGTCACTTGCATCAAGTCCATCTGTCCAAAATTCAATTGCACAACATTTGGCATCAACAACTTTCAGCATTTTTAGAGGTAGAACTGGAACTTAAAAATTCAATGCCACAACTGGGATTTGAACCACAGACCTTCTGCTTACCGGGCGGCTGCTTTAACCACTTGAGCTATTGTGACAACTGCCAGAATGGCATTAAATTCTCAAACCAGTTCGTATTTCTCCTCTAAAACTTTGCCCACACACGGCTTGTGTGTTCAAAAACACCAACAGTAAGTTTGTTGGCATAAATAATAACTTTCAGCATATTTATGGTCGAATTTTAGGTTTCTATCATAGAGCTACACCACGAGGTTTTGTAAGACAAACAAATTGTGTATTTAATCTTTTGTTTATGTTGTTGTTGTAGTGTTTAACGCCCGCTTTTACTACTACGGCACCGCAGGCGGTGACACTGATGACACATGGAATGAAGATGGAGCACCGGTGGAATGAGATGGCGGGGGAAACCGGAGCACCCGGAGAAAACCCGCCCTGACGCCGCTTCGTCCACCACGAATACCACATGCGGGTCCCTGGGATCGAACCTGGGCCGCCTAGGTGGTAGGCGAGCGCGCTAACCGCTCGGCCACGGCGCCGCCATCTTTTGTTTATACTGATGCCGATTTTAAATGATTATTATGGGAATTGGCTGTGCTATGAGACTCGTTTTCTATCTACAGGTCGTGGTAACAGATGGAATGCATATATCAATGTTTCTTTATCACAATGTATTTATTTATTAACACTTCGGTATTTTACACTCTCAGCACCATATTAAACACTTAAAAACCTTTACATTTTTCCTTATTTAGTAGAATTTATGCTGGATAAAAGTTTGGTGAAAGTTCCATGTTCGCATGCTACCAAAACACGTCTTATCACCTTGAACATATAGACGCTACTCATCTGTTTCTTGGCGTCGCTTTGATACGACACACCGCCATTTTGTATTCATCCGTGCAAATAGTTTTTATTGTTAAAACACAAACAATTCTAATATTTATACACTTATAACAAACATTTATATGAACGATTTCCTATTGGGGCCTAATATTCTGTCTCAATACCAATATGCACGCAATACTTCAGTTCAATGAAAACAGCAGTAACTGAATTTTGTTAAGAGTATCACAGACTGCTTTTTATATGTACGCTGTAAACACACAAAAGGAACAAACGACAAACTGAATCAGACGCTAGGCAATGTGCTAACAGAGAACCTCATGGCTTCCAGAAAACAAGTGTGTTTATGTAATATCAACATTGAACTTCAACAAACACTACTGATATTTTCTCTGGATGGTTTTTCCATAACCATTGGCAAATGTCACATGCACCATACTTCATACTATTATTAAAATGAATAGAACACTGTATGCAGATAGTTCCCAAGTGATTTAAAATTATTGCACTCAGGAAGCGTCAAAATGTAAAAATCATGGTTTAATAAAACATAAACTTTAAATTTGCAAATGTAATAGGAAAATGCCAAAATTTGCATTTTTAATGAAAAAAATGTTAAAATTTGCAAATAAAATACTATTATCGCAATTGCAAATTATACATCTCTCTAGTCATTAATCAACTCAAGTTTTTTACTTTTGATCAAATATTTGCGTATGTGTTTTACTTACTACTGTTTATAACATGTCCTTCTGTAATGCCTGGTGGCAATCCCAAAATAACTACTCTTTCTAGCCACGACCTTGTAGGATAGTGAGTTTTGCTCAGAAATCTGTAAATCAAAACAAATGGTATAATTTACTGTTTAAAACTGAATATAATGAGATATCTGCAATACTATTTTATAAACTATGCTGTGATACACAACTAAGTATGAAACAGACTGCAACTTTAAAATAAAAGAATGTGAAGCCAAAAATGAATGGTATTTGATAAAGGGAACAGACAGTCTTAGCATTCAATCTTACCAGCTAATACAAGGTGTGTTCAAAAAGAAACCGGACTTTTGCTTTATCAGCTTGCTTATTGTTGGGGCTGGTCGTCCTAAAGGTCTCACACAGATGCCTCGGCTGAGATCTTATCTCGTGGGTGTTGAAGAAATAATAACCACAGTTATTATTGTGAAACCTTTTTATTCCAGTCCACAGTAAATGCTACTCTTCCTACCATATACCCTTTGTTATTGACTTCGTCACTGACTTTTCCTCGCGGTACTGGGTGGCGCTGATACTACTGTTGCAGGGGTGTTGTAATAATGTCGGAGTGTGTTGTAGGACTCGCGGGGTGTATTACAGGACTCCTCGGGGTGTATTACATGACTGGGGCTCGGGATGTATTACATGACTGGGGCTTTAAAATGCGTGTTCGCTGGTTTTATAACTTTCCCATTTCCCCTGACTATACCCTTACCTTCTGACCATGCATTTGCCGTGATTGGTGGAAATTCATATTGTATACGCGGCTCCCGAATTTCCACCTATAGGCATGCCTTGCTGTGGCGGGAGATCCAGGAGGGAATTCCGCCTCATTGCACATGGCGTCCCTATTAGCCTAACAAAAGGCACAAAAGGATTTTTCGCCTTTTGTTCAGCATTGTCTGTGTCGTCACACTAATGACTGTTTTACCCTGAGTTGGAGCAAACTCTAGCTGATACACGTCTACCTGCTACACGGAATGATCGGTTGGCAAATATTTTGTTTAAGAATTTGCTTTAGCAATTGATTTGATTTATCCCGCTACATTGCACAAAATTTTAAGCAAGTATTCCAATCGTTTCTTCCATTTTTGGAGCGCCTCCTGGAACACATTTTGTGAGATGGCACACAGGTCTCTCAACGCATTGTCCTGAATCTCCTCTATGGTTTGGAAACGATGTCCTTTCAATGTGTTTTTCAGCTTGGGAAACAAGAAAAAGTCTGCACAGCATCCATCATGCACACTAGTATTCCCTGGTAGACTTCCTTGTTTACCATCTGACCATGTGGCACAAATTCGTGACATCACTTTGATCTTTGACCAATTCATGCATGCTTTTTTTGAATGAGATAACCCTTTGCTCACCCACTGCAATGACTGCATCTTTGTTTAAGCATCATAGCCGTACACCATGTCTCATCGCCTGTTATGATGTTCTTAAGAAAGTTTTCATTGTCATTAGCAGCGACAAGCAGTTTTTCGCACATTTCAACACTGGTCTGTTTCTGATCTTCAATCAACAAACGTGGTACTACTTTTGCACTGATACGGCGCATCTCAAGTTTTTCACTCAAAATTTGATGGCATGATCCTACGCTGATGCCCACCTCGTCAGTAACTTCTCAAACAGTTAAACGATGATTTCCGTGAATCACAGCATGAACTCTATCCACATGGCCATCATCTGTTGATGTGGAAGGATGCCCAGACCTGGAATTGACACAGGCCGACAATTCTGCCTTCTTGAAAACGTTTAAACCATAGCACAGCATGCAACTCATACAGTCCTCCCCATATGCTCGGCTAAGCATTTGCAATGTCTCTGTGAAAGTTTTGCCAAGTTTGTAGCAAAATGTCACACACACACCTTAATCAAGCTCCTTCATTGTTAGCCTGTCACTAATCCGATGAGCAGGCTGTACACGTGCTTACTTCAGCGGCTGTGGTTTGCTCACTAATTGTCCAAGTAAAACGCGGCAGATGGCAGTTTGTTGGCTAAACCTGCGCTAGGTACATTCAGTAGCCCCAGGGCACTTTCACTGCTGGGTTGGCATGGTATTTCAAAAATGTGGTTTCTTTTTGAACACACCTTGTACATTACAGTGCTTTTAATACATTATTTTTTCAATGATTATACCCACAGCTTCAATGTAGCAATTAGCTCTACAAAAGGAGTGAAAGAAATGTGAGAGCAAGCTAGCTGTACTATTGTATGTCTCAGGAAATAGTGTTTTAAAACCTCTAATATTTGACATACATATTAAATATTACATTGTATCATGTGAATGCTTTCTCCAGCTAACTTACTCAGGAATAAAAATATTTAAGATGCCCTTTGCACTAATCAAGTTTTTTAATCACATTTCTTGCACTGGTGCTTTGGAATGTTCATTGATTGGCCCCACTAGGTAAACTTCAAAAGCCAAAAACACTAACACTGGGCATCACAGTGTGATGGACACCACAAACTTTTCTAAGCAATGCACATCCTTAATCCCTGACATTATGGAATTACTGAAAATAGTATTAAACTGAGAGCGGATGTTTTGTTCTCCACCTCAAGAGACCTGTTTAAACTTTGCTGTGTAAATGTACAGCGGCACTGCGGCCGAGCGATTAGAGCATTCGCCTACCACCTAGGCAGCCCAGGTTCAATCCCAGGGACCCACATGTATTTGTGGTGGATGAAGTGGTGTTCTCTGGCTTCTATCACCACTCATTCCACCAACTGCTCCATTATCACCTTTCTAATTGTTATTGATTTCGCCTGCATTTCATATCATCCTCTTCCTCACTACCATACCTGATGCTTGGCTGACCACCCACTTTCAGGTCTTCATTCTGTCCCGTCCATATGTTCCTGAGCTCCCCGACAGGTGTCGGGCTCTAGGCACTGGCTTGTAAGTTCTAGACCCCGTAAGTCCTACATATGGGGAGGGTAATCAGGAAAAGGAAAACAACAAAAAAAGCACAATCTATAACTGTCGCAAAATTCAACGGCGGCTGGCTCAACACAAAATCCAATCATAGGCTTGTCACCCCTTGCAGTATTGTGTAGTTAAACATGATGTGAAATCAGGCTGTATAGCCGGTGATATATAATAATTTGTGCCCACAAAATTTATTTGTACAACAGGAAAAAGAATAGTAATAGCTAGTGGCTATCAGCCACTTGTAAATTTTGCGGCTACCATACTTTTGACTTAACTGACACTCTGTGCTGAACCACTTCCTATTTTAAGTATACTTTTTGTAACAACCAAAAACAAATATTTAGAATAATGCATTATCAAATGAAATAATTTCTTACCTAGAACTCAGTTTGTTTCCATTAAATGTTAGTGATAAATATAGATACTTTCCATTTCTATATTCGAAGCTATGTTCATCATCAATATATAATATTCTAATACATCCACAACTAGAGTGATGGAAAGCAGATCGAAAAGAAGTTCAATGGACGATCGGAGACCACAGGAAAAGGATAGTCATAAAGAACTTACATTACCGGCACGTGGGGCTGGCAGGCAGATGATTGCGTCAGAAGCAAGAAGAGATGACGTAGCGAGTACGTCAGAACAGAGTGCAATGACGTCAGCGGAGGGACCTGTGGCAGAGCCGGCAGGAGGAGGAGCGAGTGGGGAGACGTCACACAGGAAAATAGTGTCACCGTGTAAGGGGGAAGTAATAGCTGCACGCAAATTGGTGGTGGAAGGAAGGAAGGCGTGGCGTCCGAGTAGTGGGGAAAATACAGAAGGGGAAGGGGAAGATGACAGCATCGTATCATCTGAACATGGCAGTATTTTAGTTTTAGACAGAAATAAACCGTCCACCTCGAAACAAGGAATACGACTAAGGAGTAAAAAAACACTAGAATCATTCAGATTTAGATCAGGATCGCAATAGGGAACAGGGTCTATAAGGAGGCTTGGATTCTGGAATTGTGAGGGAATAAAAAATAAAATAGATAAAGGGAGTCTAAATCAGTTATTGACAAAACTTGATTACCTTGCGGTAGTCGAAACATGGTTAAAAGAGGAACAAATTTGTGTAAAGGGTTTTGAGTACGTAGGATTAAAAGGTCATACCCTAGCAAGGAAGGGAAGGGTTTCAGGAGGCATAGGATTTCTTGTAAGGAAGACGTTAAATAAAGGATTTAAAAAATCATGGTCAAGGAGGAAAGAGATATTATGGGTGGTATTAGAGGACGAACAAATAGACGAAAAAGTGATTTGTATAGGAATAATATACAATCCTCCTCTTTCCTCGCGATTTCATAATCCGGAACTCCTTAAGGATCTAGAGCTAGATATTCAAACTTTAAAGGAGGAATATATAAATTCGGAGGTTATACTATTGGGAGACTTTAATACTAGGATTGGGGAAAATGATGTTAATGGAGGGAATGGTTGGATGAGTTGTGATGTATTAGAAAAATCAGATAGAATTAGACAGAGTAAAGATAAGATAGTAGATAAAGGATATGAAAAATTTATAGAATTTTGTGAATTGAATTCTTTTGATATTTTGAATGGGAAATTCGGAGAAGATGTGAATGGGGAATATACTTTTGTAAGCAGTAATGGGCAAAGTGTGATCGATTATGTTCTGTGGCCAATTAACATGGGATACATTTTAAGTAATTTTAAGGTATTAAATTTAAGCTCTAGTAGTGGTCATTTTCCACTGATAGTGGATATAAAAATACACTCTGAACAAATGATTGACAATTTAAGAGAGGATGGATGTATGGTAGAAAAGTATAGCAGATACAAATGGAAGGAGGAGTATGGCATTAAATTTAAGCAGGTGTTAAGCTCTAACTATGGCCAGATATGTCAGTGTGGAATAAATTGTATGATAAAAGAACAAAAAATTGAAAATGCGATGGATATTCTAAATAATATGATGGTAAGAGCTGGGGACGAAATGAAAGTAAATAAGAGGGTTTACAAAAGAGACGAGGGTTGGTTTGATGAAGAATGCAGAGTAATAAAAAGACAAGTTAAACAGATGCTTATAAAATGGAGGGAAATAGGTGGTAAAGAATTAAGGGAAGAATATATGCAAGGTAGGGATTTATATAATTCATTATTAGAACAAAAGAAAATAAACTGGAGGAAAAAACAAGAAAGTAAACTGATAAGGGTTCTAAACGAAAATAATGTAAATGCAGTATGGAAAGTTATAAAATCAATGTATAATAATTATGTAATAAAACCTGATGTATATCCAGGTGAATGGGTGGATTACTTTAAAGAATTGTATGGGGGAGAAAAGAGCAAAATAGAAATAGGAAGAAGGGAAATAGGTAACAATTATGTAGATTTGCTGGATGATGAAATAAGAGGGGAAGAAATAATACAGCAAGTTAAATTAATGAAGAGAAATAAAGCAACTGGGATAGATGGGATCCCAACAGAGTTCCTTAAGGAATGGTGTACTGAAAAAAATAGAGTCAAGGTTCTTGTAGACTTATTCAATCAAATTAAAGAGAAGGGTTATATACCGAAAAAGTGGGGGAAAGCAATCATACATCCAATATACAAAGGTAAGGGTAGTGTCGACAAACCAAACAACTATAGAGGTATTGCTTTATTATCAAATGTAGGGAAAATTTTTACTGGAATTATGGCAAGTAGGTTACAAACGTGGGTTGAGAAATTTAATATTCTCTCGGAATTTCAGATGGGGTTTAGAAGAGGGAGGAGAACAGTTGATAATCTATTTATTATAAAGACTTTGGTAGATAAATATTTGAAGGTTAAAAGAGGAAAGTTGTATATGGCTTTTGTTGATTCAGAAAAAGCATATGATCGAATTGAGCTTCATTTGTTATGGCACAAACTGTTGAGTAAAGGAGTGAGTGAACAAATGGTGAAAACTCTCAAAGCATTATATAAAGACAATACCTTTTGTATAAGAGTGGAGGAGGGAGTTGTAACAAGAGAAATCCAACAAGAGAAAGGCCTTAGGCAAGGATGTAAGTTGAGTCCGGTTCTTTTTAATCTTTATATTGATGATGTATTAATGGATATTGGGAGAAATAATAACTTTATGCCTGTTATTAATAACATACAGATTCCAGGACTACTTTTTGCAGATGATCTAGTTGTAGGTTCAATCACAGTGAATGGCTTAAATCAGTCCTTACAAGTATTAAATAATTACTGTAAAGAATGGAGCCTAAAAGTGAACCAGGACAAGACACAGATCATAGTTTTTAAAAAAGGAGGGAAATTGAGCAAATATGAAAAATGGAGGAATGAAAATAAAAGAGTATAGGGTAGTGAGAGAATGCATTTATCTAGGAGTGAAGTTAGATAGTAGTGGTAATTGGGAAAAACAAAAGAAATTTGCATTAGCAAAAGGAAAAGGGGCTTTATCAGCAACCAGAAACTGCAAATACAAAGTACCTAATATAAATGTTAAATGGTTAGAAAATGTATACAATATGGTAGTTGAAGCAAAGATGTTATATGGGACAGAAGTATGGGGATTAGGAGGAGGTTGGGAAGTCATAGATGAGGTGCATAGAACTTTCTGCAAAGAATTGCTTGGATTACCAAATGCAACTGTTAGGCAGGTAGCACAAATAGAACTGGGAAGGGTAACAAGTAAGGGGAAGATTATGGAGAGGGCACTGAAATACTGGTTTAGAATATTGAATTTGGAAGAAAGGAACCTGTTGAAACAGTGCCTACTATATCAAGAAAAAAGCCTAAAGAATAAGGGTTGGGCAGACTGTCTCAGAAATAACTTGGAAAGTAGTGGTTTAGGGGAAGTATGGAGGAATAGAGAAAATAATATACACAATTTTTGGAAACTGGCAAGAAAAAGATTTGACGATATAGAAATACAAAACATATTTAGTGAGATAGCTGAAAAGAGATCCTTAATTTTTTATGTACAAATGAAAAACTCTTGGGGTAGGGAGAAGTATATAGACGTGACAGATAAAGAGGAGCGAGAAGGCATTGCATGGATGAAAGCAGGAGTATGGAGATTAAAGGGTCTAAGGAAGGGCATTCCTCAAAACCAATGTCCTATATGTGGTGGAAATGAAGACATAGAACATATAATATTTAAATGTATTGGGACTGAAGGTTGGAGAAGAGAATATATTAATAAGAAATGATCGAATATGAATAGAAATAGATCTATAGTTGAAATGCTTCATAAAGACAGTAAGAGGGTAGGAAGATTTTTACATAAGGTGAAAAATAAATGGATCTGGACAGTAAATAGAGTTGAACAATAAGATATAAGTGATAGAATAAGTTAAAATTAAGGAATTATTGTAGAATAAGAATATGACTGGCAATGAGCCAGGGCTGAACACCGGTCATATTCACATGTATATAGCTTAGTAAATAAATAAATAAAAAAAAAAAAAAAAAAAATATAATATTCCAGAAGCTGATCTCTGAAAAAGAAGAAGCACAAGCCTATTAAATCCTGCTTTAAGAATGAGTGCTGCAAGTTTATCAATTCTATGCATTTAACTGAACATTTGACATTTCAACTAACAGTAATTTCATGGAAAATATACAGTGCTTCTTGCGAGTTGGTTAGTAAGTGTACTACAGCAACTCTATGGTAGACCAGAGAGTTCTGGTGTACAAAGTGAAGTTAGAGTAATACACATGTCAATTTTTGCATATAAATGACTACAGTACATATTGCAACTCTGGTTTACATTTGTTTATTCTTCAGTATCGCCAATGCTTGTGTTGAGTTCACAAGTGATTTTAGTTTACATGTTACAGTATTCTTGTGTTGCAATGTCACAAGATAAGCACACATTAACAGAAAGGATATTTACTTTCTCTACTGCTTAGCTATAGCACTGGTTGACAAAATAAAGCTTTTTTAATCACCCAAGGTAAAATTATTTTCAACATCAACTTTTCATGTAGATTATGAGTATATCTTGCACTCTTCACATCACAAGCAGATTTTAAGTTACACATAATGCAATAAATTGGAAATACACATACATTTGTGATCAATTCAATAATACATTTACTACACAAAAAATGAGACTAAAACATGTATTACATTATTAATTATAACACTTTTAATAACAGTTGACAATGGTAATATTCAGTCAACAGAACTGGAGGTTAAGAAATGCTTAGCAGATGTTTGTTCTTTATGCTGTTTTTTCGAGTCATTGCAGCATAGCATCCAACCATAATCTAACACCATGGATTTGTTCCAGAAGCCCTGATACTGCTTCTGAACTGACCTAATGTTTTGAGGAAACCTTTCACCCATTTCCTCACTTATATCATCAAGGTTGGGTGGTAAACAATCTAAATGTGAATGTAGGAAATGAAGTCTAAGTGACATATGGCAACTCATTTGTTTATACGCACCCAGTAATTCCTGAACTCCTTGCCTGTAGTCAGAAGACTTTACATTCTCTAAGAAGTTCACACTGCGCCATTTGAAGCTTTTCCAAGTTCTCACTTCAGTCTTAGCCAAATTTTCTTCAACTGTTTGATCCTGCATAAGCTCCCTAGTCTGTGGATCCATTAAGTTTAGCAGCTGACATATGGCAAAATCATTCACTGAAATACCCGAACCCTCTTGAATTTATTCTTCCAAGTATTCTTATAAAGGTTTTTGCTAAGCTGAATTTTATGTTGTTAGCTAATGCTGGATTTCTGACAATGAAGTCATTAATCCTCTTGCTTTCCAATATTTTTCACTGATGATATTGAAGAAAGCAATAGCAGTAATAGTAACTGCTTTTTAGAGAGCAACATATTTTTATGTTTTGGCGGTTACATCGCTCTCTCACAACCCCCAGAATGTCTGGAGGACCACACCTGTTGTTGGTTTACGACAGAGGATGTATTACATGCCATGACAGGTCAGCATAGCTGAATTTTATATGAAGAGTTGGAAGCGATATTTTTTTGGAATCAGCTAGTGGGATGTGTTGGACATTTTCTTCTGCTGGGTTGTAAGACGTTGTTTGACGTAATGTTCATCTGTATTTCAACTATCCCATTGGCAAAGGAAGCAGCAATATTTTGTATATCTTACCTGCATATCCATCAACATGCCAACAAGGTTTACAACTCCACAGATATGCCACTGGTGGAGGTTGTATTAAATTGAATTCAGCACTATGTTCATATTTTCATAGGTTTCTTTTAAATGTACACAGTGAGCAATGGGTACAGAAGGTTGTAAATTGCTATTGTGCAGTAGAATGGTCTTCAAACTTCACTGAGAAGAGTCAATGAATAACCTCCATTCTAATGCAAAATATTGTGACATTGCTTTGAATTTCTATGTGGAATGCATCCCATAAATTAGAAGCTCCTTAGCATGATGTCAGATTGTCAGGGAGAAAGAATAACTTTTGAGAGTCTCGGAATGCTAAATGTGTAAGTAAGTTTGAGTGGGTAAGAGTGATAATTTGCATTGAGCAATGCCATAGTTATTTGTAAAATAAAGTACTTGAAAGTGAATTAAGTTACGATGGTGTCAGGAGTATGATGAAACTATGGCAAGATGGAAGAAATGATGAAACAACTAATGGCTAGCATGGCAGAAATGAAATATCTTGGCTATCCGGTTGTTGCCGCGTCAAATTATAAAATGCCGACGTAAGAAACTCCACTGAATTTATCAACATAATTCAGCGCCTCCATTTGAAGAAATCTGACTTGTTAGTCAGTTTTGACGTAACATCCCTCTTCACAAAGGTGCCCGTGGACGAGGCAGTGGAAGTAGTGCGCCAAAAACTCAGATCACGCGATCTTCCAGAGGAGTGGGCCGATCTATCTGCTTTCTGTTTAAAATCCACCTTTTTTCAATATAAGGGAGATTTCTTCAAACAAACTCAAGGGGCAGCCATGGGGTCACCACTCTCACCAGTTATAGCCAACATATTCATGGAAGCCTTTGAGCAAACGTTTTTGGATAATGCCACAATAGGACCCAGTGTGTGGATAAGATACGTAGATGACACATTTGTAGTTTGGCCACATGGACGTAACAGTTTGAACTTGTTCTTTGACCAACTAAACAAAAGCCATCCGCAGATAAAATTCACCATGGAGTTGGAAAAAAATGGTGAACTTCCATTCTTAGATGTGCTGGTTATTAGACGAAAAAATGGCACTTTGGGACATTCAGTATACAGAAAAACAACACATACTAATCTCTATCTTCATGCAGAATCCCATCACCACCCCGCAACCAAAAAGGGAATTTTAAAAACTTTGGCCTTACGAGCAAAAAGAGTTTGCGACTCTTCTAGTTTGGAACAAGAAAAGAAAAATCTGTGTGAAGTCCTACATGCCAATGGTTACAAAAAGAAGGATATCTTTCGGGCCTGGAAAACAGCAGTATCAAAACAGGAAGACAAGGAAAAGAAGAAAAAATCAGACAAACAAAAATTTGCAGTACTCCCATATGTAGAAGGAGTAACAGACCGAATAGGGAAATTATTAAAACAAGCGGATATTAAGTTGGCATACAAAGCACCCACTAAACTGCAAGATTTACTGGTTAACGTAAAAGATAAAGTTCCACCACTTAACAAACCCGGTGTTTATGAAATACCGTGTAACTGTGGCAAATCATATATTGGTGAGACTGGTCGAACTGTGAAAGAACGATTACAAGAGCACATACGTCAGTGCAAACAAAATGATATTGAAAAATCGGCGGTCGCGTTACATGCTTACGAAACCAAACACACAATACTGTTTGATCAGACCAAGATAGTAACCAGTGAAAACAGATGGCGACCCAGAAAAATTAAAGAGGCCTTAGAAATTTCCCGTTGTCCTAAGAATTTTAATAATAATGGTGGCATGCACATTAACAAACTTTGGTTTACGGCCATGGGTAGAACAAAACACAAGAACACCACGTCATTTGTGCCGCAGTGTAATGATTCTATGGCAGTGCCGCAGTGTAATGATTCTATGGCAGTGACGTAGCAATGCAGAAGGACTGCCGCAATGCAGAGACTGCCCAGCCTATCAGGGCTCACCATTTACCCACCTTTCACCTGTTTGCCAGTATATAAGTTGACTAGCTGCTACATAGCGGCGCAGTTTGCCTGTGATAACGACCACGACAAGATGGTCGAAACGTCGGCATTTTATAATTTGACGCGGCAACAACCGGATAGCCAAGATATTTTAAACGATGGCCGTGGAAGCTTGAGAGAATACATGGCAGAAATGAATTCTGGAGTGCAGCAGATGGAGACAAAAGTGAAAATGGAAATGTCCAAAATGAAGTTACAGCTATTGGCATTGAGTCAAGCCTACAGCAATCAAGGGAGATACTGCAGGAGCTCACCTCTAATAATGAAGAACTAATGAATAAGGCTCTGGTGAACCACCTGGCTGGATGTGTACCACAAAGTTATTTATTCTGTCGAAAGAGTGCATGACACCAAGACACATTGGCATCTATAATCTTCGCAAAACTTAAAGGCATATGGAGGCGGGGTGTACTGTGGACTCCAGCGAATCCTACGCTTGCCCCTCCTACCAGCGCTGCCGAGTGTGGTGCATGCATCTCACACAACCTTATGTACAGACCCTGTGCCGGTACACGCACTACACTTGGCAACATCGCTCTGCTTGAGCATTGGCCAGCGTTCACATGCCTTTAACTTTTGCGAGCGGTATAGTACTGTGAATATCAGACCATCCACGATACATTGATGACTATGCAGACAATGGAGATGACCAAGGTAACAACTGTCCATGTGTGGAAAATCCGGAGTATTCAGTTTGTGTGAATCAGGGAAACAGCCCAGGGACATCAGTAATCTCCCAGATGTGTGTTGGGAGTGTGGTTGGCCAGGACATCCAGTGAGGGACAGTCCACACCTGGCTGACAAAGTAAATGGTAAAGGAATAAGTACCCCTGGAGGAGGTTACAGGGCACACCAGGAGTAAGGTATTTGCGAAGGTGCACTAGGAGAAGTCAGCAGTCATGGAAACCTGTGGGCACATGAAGGCCCACACTCTGAGGATGAGATGATTGGCAATGCAGTCTACTGCATCCATGGGCTGCCCCGAAGATGCTGGTGGTGCTGAGGCGAGCAGCACTGAGGGTAGGGAAGAGAGAGATAGATAGAGAGAGAGAGAGAGAGAGAGAGGGGAGGGGGGTTGTGTGACATTGCTAAGCATCGCATAAATTAGAAGCTCCTTGGCATGATGTCACGTCCAGAAGAAAGAGTAACTTTTGAGAGTCTTGGAATACTAAATGTGTAAGTAAAGTAAGTACGTAAAGTAAAAGTTAAAGTAAAGTTTGAGTGAGTAAACTTGATAATTTTGGGTTGAACAGGGCCATTGTTATTTATAAAATAACGAAAATAAAGTACTGAAGGTGAATTAAGTTACAATATTGTTTTATGGCAGATGCAAAATTTAAAGACAACTGGCAGGAGAAGCTGGTCAACACAACATCCAATGAAAGGCTTGCAATGTTGTACAGTTAAGCATGGTGTGAAATCTTATATATTTAAACGAGCAATTCTTGTATATATATATTTATTTATTTATTCCGCGCAACTTGGAAACGGCTCTAAAGATTTCGATCAAATTTTGTATTCAGATAGAGTTTTGCTTTTTAAGTTCATCTATATAGCCGTAATTTCCGAAAAAACGCGATTTTACGTAAAAAATAACATTTTTTTATTCCCACTTCTACAGTGCAACTCTTGTATATATATTCCCAGTATTTCAGAAACAGCTCCAAAGATTTGGTTAAATTTTTGTATACATGCATATTACATTCATACTGTTTTCTCCTCTCACTTTTAGGTAACACATTCACATCTCTTTCTCTAGTCACTCTTCTATAAACAATTTTCCATAAAAAGTGTGATTTTGCACCAAAAAACACTTTTATCCGCACTTTTAAAGTAAGTCAAACCATGTTCTGTATGGTTGAAACAGAAGTGCTATCACGTTCACACTGTTTTCTCCTCTCACTTTTAGGTAACACATTCACATCTCTTTCTCTACTCACTCTTCTATAAACAATTTTCCATAAAAAGTGTGATTTTGCACCAAAAACCACTTTTATCCCCACTTTTAAAATAAGTCAAACTATGTTCGGTATGTCTGAAACAGAACTGCTATTACATTCACACTGTTTTCTCCTGTCACTATTAGGTGACACATTCACATCTCTTTCTCTACTCACTCTTCTACAAATAAGTCATGCAATTTTCTGTATGTTTGAAATAGAGATGTTGCATATTACATTCACAGCGATTACTTTTAGGTAACACATTCACATCTCTTTTTCTACTCAGTCTTCTATAAACAATTTTCCATAAAAAATGTGATTTTGCACCAAAAACACTTTTATCCCCACTTTTAAAATAAGTCATACCATGTTCTGTATGTTTGAAACAGAAGTGCTATTACATTCACACTGTTTTCTCCTCTCACTTTTAGGTAACACATTCACATCTCTTTCACTACTCACTCTTCTGTAAACAATTTTCCATAAAAAGTGTGATTTTGCACCGAAAAACACTTTTATCCCCACTTTTAAAATAAGTCATACCATGTTCTGTATGGTTGAAACAGAAGTGCTATTACATTCACACTGTTTTCTCCTCTCACTATTAGGTGATATATTTACACCTCTTTCTCTACTCACTCTTCTACAAATAAGTCATGCAATTTTCTGTAAGTTTTAAATAGAGATGTTGCATATGACATTCACAGTGGTTTCTCCACTTACTTTTAGGTATCCCTTTTACATCTGGTTCTCTACTCACCCTTCCATAAATAATTTTCCATAAAAACATGATTTTGCACCAAAAAACACTTTTATCCCCACTTTTAAAATTAGTCATACCATGTTCTGCATGTTTTAAATAGAAATGCTTTTTCATTCACATTATTTTCTCCTCTCACTATTAGCTAACACATTCACATCTCTTTCTCTACTCACTCTTCTACAAAGAAGTCATGCAATTTTCTGTAAGTTTGAAATAGAAATGCTACATATTATATTCATACTGTTTTCTCTACTCACTCTTAGGTAACACACTCACATCTCTCTCTACTCACTCTTCTACAAATAAGTAATACAATTTTGTGTATGTTTGAAACAGAAATGCTACGTATTACATTCATACTGTTTTCTCCACTTGCTTTTGGGTAACACATTCATAACTGTTTCTCTACTTACTCTTCTAGAAATAAATCGTACAATCTTGTGCAAGTTTGATATAGAAATGCTGCATGTTACATTCACAGTGTTTACTCTACTCACTTTTAGGTAACACCTTCACATGTCTTTCTCCACTCACTCTTCTACAAACAATTCATATCATCTATACAACTTGAATGTTTGTATATATCTAGCTGTTATATCCCAAAAACCGCTTAACCGATTACCGCGAAATTCGGCACGTATAGGTATTTTTTTCATGGAGAGTTTTTATGGTAATTTTACTACACAATATATTACTTTCAAATGGTTTTATACTCTCTTTTCTTTTACGTAGCACATTCATGTATCCTCTGTTTGCCCTTCAACATACAATTCATATTATATTCTAGGATTGAAATATAAATGCAGCATATTACATTCACACGATTTCCACTACTAATTCTTCCTTTACAAGACACAATCAGTCTTCTTTTGCTATTTGCCCTTCAACATATAATTCATACAATTTGCTATATGTTTCAAATAAATACAACTTATTACATTCATACTACTTTCTCTACTCACTTTTGTTTTACATAACAATTCACATGTTATTCCCTATCGTTTATCAACTTCATACATACCAATGCCTACACATATCTTATGTTGAAGAGTGATTAAATTCCAAAACAGGTTGACCGATTGCCATGAGAAGTGACATATCTAATTTTTTTCCATGGCGAAGGTTTTTATGCAATCCATTTTAGCACGCAATGTATTACATTCACATGGCTTCTCTACTCCCTTTTCTTTTACCTAACATACTACTCCCTCTCCTGCAAATAATCCATACATTTTTCTATACACTTGAAATATAAGTGCAACATATAACGTTCACACGGTTTTTCTACTCATTTTTCTTTAGTAAAACACAATCACATTTCTTTCACTACTCCCGCTTCGACAAACAATTACGAACAATTCATTCAATTTTCTATGTTTGAAACATAAATGCATAGTATATTCACATGGCTTTATCAACCAGCTTTTCTTCCTGTAGTATTTGTTATTTTTCAACATTGCTTTTGCTTAGTGCCACTCAGGTGTTTTAATAAAAAATAAATAGTTAAAAAAGTATAATAATCACAATTGGTGTCAGGAGTGCGACGAAAAGCACGATATGGAACAGTTGATGAAATAAATGTTAGCTAAGATGGACGTAGTGGGAAATGAAATTAATCCCGGAATGCGGCAGAGGAAACAAATATGAAAACCGAATTAGAAAAATGTATACTACGGAATAGAAAATATGGGAACAAAAATGGAAGCCAAATTGAAAATGTAAACTCCGAAACGGAAAAGATGAAGATGGGAATTCCAATATGAAGACAGGCCTATTGGAGAATGCTAACGAGCGACTGGCCGGGGTTAAGGAAGCCATGGAAGAACTCGACGGAAGCATGAAGGACCTTGGCCAACATGTTAACGTCCTGGAGTCACTCACACCAGCAAAGAACTGAACTCCATAATGGAACAAATGCTCGACGAAAACCTCAAACTCGGTGGATATCTATGGGGGAGGCCTGCGTTCAGCAGTGGACGTTTTACATCTGAAACGATGCTGTTTATGAAATATTTTTATGTATTTCTATATCTCTTGTATCTCGGACATTACTCTTAACAATTGCGACAAGTAGTTTTATTTAGTTAACGTTTTGTGCGACATCTGAAACGATGCTGTTTATGAAATATTTTTATGTATTTCTATATCTCTTGTATCTCGGACATTACTCTTAACAATTGCGACAAGTAGTTTTATTTAGTTAACGTTTTGCCTTTCAGGTTTATCTAAATAAGTATCTTCTCCCACAAAAAACAAGATTTCACAAACACAGAGGCGAAAAATGCAGAGCGAACCTCAGTCGCCCAGGTACTCAGTGGTTTAAATATCATTTGCGCTCACAAAATTGCGTTACAGGAAAGAGAACAACCTGTTCATGAAGATTTTATTTTGAAGCTTACAGTCAAACCAACTTCCTACATTAAGTGGTTGCAGAGATATGGGTGTGCATTGTACTCATCTTTTGACAGGGGGTTCTTCTGAGAAACTTTCAACTTCTCTGTCCAACTTTCTCAGGACTCTCTTGTTTATTATATAAATATCTGACTCAAAACAGATAATAGATACAGCAAGAGCTGAACAATAAGGAAGGAAAAGGTCTCGCGTTAACTGTGGAAAGTTTAGCTCCTTTAGCTTAATTACCTACATTGATTGTGTTATTTGATTGGTGCTCAGTTTAGTATTTTTATTGGTTGTTTAATAAAAATGACTTAGTGAACAAGGTATGAGTGGTGAAAGCCAATAACGAAAAGTGTGGTCACCAAAGGAGAAATATAATGTACAATGTTTATTTTTTCTTGAAGATCCTTTCCAAACATCAACAGCATGAAAAGATACTCTTTGCAGCCATAGAAATTGCCTGTGACAGCTTTTGGCATATAAAGTTTACATATAGTACAATGCATTTGTGCAGAAATAAAATCATCTGCTGAAAGACACACACACCCTGATGTTTTCATCTCCCACAAAAGAACATTACATATAGAAGTATGTTACACATTCAGAGGACTTTAATAAGACTTTTTGCAGCAAACAAATTATTCCTTTTATGACAGGGGGATTTCCTACCACAAAGATACTTAGACATGAAATGGAGAAAATTGCTTACAAAGGCTCTCTGTCATCTATGGGCATGATATTCAAGTCTCTAGGTTTAAATATAGAAAAACAAATGGGCAGAAATTTGTAGCGAAAAGAGATGTCACACATGTTAAATTTCTGAGAACAATACATAATTTGCAAGGACAAAAATGACTGATGACAAGAAAGATCCAATTGATTTGCCATAAGGAATTTTCTGCTTGCCTGCGCATATTTTTGTGACTGTTTTTTTTTAAGGTGATTATCAGATTAATTGTTAAATTAGCATGTACACCAAGTTTATGTTTACTTGAGTACTGCAAATATACCCTAGAAAGTGTTTTCATTTCATCTTATTACTGTGTTTAGCTTCACCCTGCCCTTTGATGTGTGGCAACGCCACACCTCTCTGGTAGTGGTCAGCTGTTAGCCACCCCCTTTAAATTTTGTGTCTGCCATAGTTCCTCAAAGAGACCAGACACACTGTTGTAGAAGACCATTGCACCATCTAATGAAAACAACTTTTCTGTAATTACAAATTCTGACATTATCTTCAACGAGGTTTCTCCTTAACACTAGAATTGTAGCAGTTGTACTCATAGAACCACCAGTGCAGTCATTTTGACTGTTGTTGATATCCTGTAGTTAGAAAACCTCTGTTCATCACTAGCACTATTTTCAATGTAGGTTATTACAACACTAAATAGGTACTAAATAATTTCCTTAATTAACTAAATAGGTAATTCAATTCTAAATATGACTTTAGGGGAATTTTTTAAAAAATAAATTGTAGTATGTTGTTGTTTTCTAGTGCCTTGCATCTGGCAATGAAGCCATTAGCATTTGTGCTTTCCAATACTTTTGAGCTGTAGTTTCTTCTGATCTTAATGCTTCACAGGTCTTCAAGTGGTCTTCGTTCATTTCTCCTGGATCGTTACACAGGACACATATTGGTGAAGCTGAGATACCTATTCTGTAGAGATGACTTGCTAAGCAGTCGTGATTTGTCAGTAGTCGGAAGGCTGCAACCGCTGTTTTCCTTGGTCTCTGGGGAATTATATCTGGGTTGGAAAGTAGTGTAATCCATTTTTTATCTTTGGCATTTGTTTCTATTTCTTGTAGGTATGAATGAGAAAATTTTTTAATGATCAAGCGTTTTATTGAGGAATATGAGAAGTTGAATTTAGACTTTTGTTTTATTGTTGTGCCTTTCTTTGCATGAGTCTGCAGCTTTATTCCCCATGACTCTACAGTGTGCTGGAGTCCATTGGAGATGAACAGTCTTATTAACTTTTTGAAGTTGTGTTAACATTTTGTAGCATTCTCTAATTTTTGTTGACTTCTTTGTAGTATTTGAACATATTCCCTGAATTGCAACTTTAGAATCCGAAAGAATAATTGCCTTGTTAAATTTATTTAAGGGAAGATTTAATAATTGTCAGAGAGCAATGTGTATAGCCTCTATTTCTCCATCATAATTTGTTGTGTCTCTGCCAACAGAATCACAGCGGTATAACTGTTTCATCTAAAATGGAGGAAATGTCATTTACATACATGCTGGCCTATCACAGAACAACAGCGTCCCTCAGAGGCACATGAGGGGAAGGTCGGTGGATCTAAATACCACCTATTTAGTCCTCCCGGCTAGGTCAGATGGACCTGTTGACCAATGATAGGTGTGGTCCCCCTTGCAAAATGGGGGTTTAAGTCGGGTGATGTAACTGCCACATTGTAAAACTGGTGCCCGTTAAGAAAACAGTTACATGAAAGCCACATACATGAGTATGAGTCCTAAAGATAAACATTCCAGAGTTAAAACTGTCCCCCAATCGGATCTCCGGGTGGGGACATCTTAGGCAAATTTCATCACAACAATTGTAATATGTAATATTCAATATTTTATTGATATTTTCTACATTTCTTTTAACGTGTTTTATGCCAATCAAGGATTTTCAATTGTTTGTTCATAGCCCAACCAATTCTATGGTTATGCCTCCTAGATCACCCTAAAAAAGTAATTTCTTGTATCTTTTTATTATAGACTACATAAAAATACATAACTGAATATCTAAACACTGGAAAAAATATAAAATTGCCATTTTCATGGAGAAACATGTCTTACTTAAATTTCCTCCTACCCCAGTCTCACCTTTCAGATCTTATTTTGAAAACTTCCTATTTGCATTCTTTAAAATTACTTTGTTACTTTGTATATGCAAGGTCTACAGACACAGTTTTTGTATTTGTTACAATGTTCGCCATTCTTGCTCCAACATTTCTTCATTTGGCATTGTAGTCTCATCTTAAATTTCTTTTCTTGGTACTTCCAGCTCTTTATTTTCTTCCTCCATTTCTTTATCTTCCTCCTCATTTCTGCTATTTGAGTGTTTTTTGGTCTTCATATATTCATTGTGTAAATCTTCTGCAATTTTCAGGATATAGTTTCTAGAACTTATCAAAATTTCTGTTACATCATTGAAAATGATCCAAGAATTGATGGGTACTAAATCAAACAAGCTAACAGTATCAGAAAGTTCTTTTGCATATTTCTACTTCAACATCTGAATGCATGGTATTATATAATGGGATGTTTTTGTTTTGCTTTCCTTGGTATACGGTTAGTGAAGTGTCGCCATTCTTGATGTAAACAGTGGATTTATCATGCCCTTTGCAGTGTCTGGAATTTCCTTTCTTGTTCATTTCATGGTTCCAATGAGAGTGTTTTCATATTTCACCTTACTGCCAAATTTTGCTATGGTAAAAACATTATCTGTCATTACATTCTGCAATGTGGTACTAGTAATTTCATTACATTGCTTTCTGGAACACTATCAGTAGCTGCTCTGTTGGTCTTTGTCAATGTAGGTGAATCCTCTGCACAGAAACTTACTGTCAATGTCAACCAGAAGCCAGAATTTTATCCCAAATTTATCGGGCTTGTTTGGCATGTACTGAAGAAAAAGACACCTCATTCTGCTTGGGAAAAGTTGGTGTAAAGTAAGATAAAGTACCGGGTTAAAGTTAGTTAGCAATTTTCCAAAAATTGTTCCAGGTGCTTGACACTTAAGCAAATTTGTCAGCTTTCAGTCTTCTGAACTGGTTTTCTTCATATTGAAACAAATCTTGGAATTTCTCAAAATCTATTCCTGCCCAGAGTTTCACTGAAGAACTGGGACCATAATTCATCTAACTCTATGGCTCTGGTTCCCAGTTTATCCCATACATGTAACAAAGCAATAAATGTATCCATCTCTTCTGAGCTCACTCACCACAAATTATCTAGGATCCTTCTTGCTTCTGTTTTGATGCACTTCTTTTGTGTTTAAGCATAGACTCATTTGTGAATAGACACCATGCACTCACTACACTACCCTTAGTAGCATGTCTCTTGAGTATGGTATAGGTCTTGCAGCATGTTCTGCTGAGCAATTTTACCCGTGGAAGTAACACCAATCTATTATTCAATCCTTACCTAGTAATTTTTACTAGTAGGAGTGGGGTAAGTTCATATTGATCTAACCACATAGGAGTTAAATAACACATCAAAACTCTCACTTTTTGCAGATGATACTAGCATTTTGGTTTCAGGGCGAGATGAAGTTGATCCTGAAGATAATTTAAAAAGTAGCTTGAAACAAGTATGTAACTGGTTTCATGAAAAGAGGCTGACTGTATACAAAGATAAGAGCCTGTCTTTGGCATTCCACCATAAACTAAACTTCCCAAAAATACAGTTACATGAAAATGTAATAAATTACGGGCAAAAAGCAATTTCTGGAAATTTGGGTGAATAATAATTTAAATTGGAATGTACATATTGAATCCCTATCAAAGAATTTAAATAAAGCAATGTACAAATGTAAATACCCTAAAAGCAGTATATATTAGAATTTTCACTCCTTAATTACATATGATAGAATAATGTGGGGAAACAGTAGTAACATGATTTAAATATTCAGAATACAGAAAAGGGCAATTAGAACAATGATGAACCGGAAACAAACAGCTAGCTGTAAGGAATGGTTAAAGAAATTTATAATCCTGACACTGCCTTGCCATGAGATAGCAATTTAGGTGCGAGAAAACTTGGAACATTTTAACAAATGCTCAGAAGTACACAATTATAACACTAGGAAAAGGTTATGTCTGCATGTTACATTACATAGAAAGAAGATATATAAGCTCAGTTTTAAATATAATGGTATTCTCAATTATAATGAACTTTCTTCTGAAATGAAACTCATCACAACACACATTTAAAAACACCTTAAAAACTTATTTGATAACCAAATGTTATTATTCCACAGATGAATACTGAAATGAGAGAAACCACATAAATCTAGTTTAAATGTGTCTGTATGTGTGAGTTGCTGATAATATGAAATATTTAAAAATATAGTTTTAAGTTATGTAATATGCACTATGTATTATGTTTTTGGTTAATTCACCTAGAACCTTGTAATTAAGTTAGGACACTTGATTTTTGTGTCTATTTATTATTTATTAACTTTGTTCAAACCCGTCTATTTGTATATGTATCTTATTCATGATGTATGTTCTTAATTATCATATCACTTGATTTGACGAAGTCAATATTTCTGTATCAGAAATTGTATGGTAAATAAAATGAATTGAATTGAATAATCATTGTAATTCTATGTGAACCTGCATCATTACAAAGTTAGTGGTTTCAGTTCGAAATATCTTGTCTAGTTGCTTGGGAGTAAAAGCTGTAGCAGCAGCAGCCAAATGAATGTACAACCAGCCAAATCATGAGAGAAAACTGCTGTATAATTTACACATTCATTTCTATTGTTAACATGCAGTTTTTACTATAAGTGTTTCGCCTTACATTTTTGTCGAGAGCCACAATTAATGTATACGGATCATCATGCATTAAGGGTGATGCTCTACGTATTCTTTCCTTCTTTGAAACAATTGTACCTCCTCTTTGAAATACAGGAGTCTGTAACAAAAGATGTACATTTTAACTATATAATAAATAACTCAGGAAAGCTTGAATTTGGTCAGTAACAGAAATATGAGAGTAGCATCAGAATGAAATAAAAATACTTAAAATAATCTAATAAATAATAAAATACATAAAAATATTTAATCACCAGGCACAGGAATTCTTAACTTATGATTAATATACTTTACAATTTACACTATTAATATTATTTCAATTATTTCAATAACAGCTATAATCAATTTACCTTATATTTCACAAACCTATATTGACTTCAAGTTATCTATACTCAAACCATTGTCAATAGAAAGAACAAAAACAGCAACCATAACTTGCTGCAGGTAAATATGGTCAGATGAGTGGTGTTTGCAAACACGAACAGATTTTACGAAGGATGTGAGTGGTTTATAGCCTGCAACATCACTGTGATAAGTTCAGTAACTACTCATCTTCATTTCCTTCTGTCCTGGCTCTAATGCCTAGAAGTTCCTATGCCTGCTGATCACAAATAATTGTTAAGAGCGTAGTGAAGTGAAACACTACTATATTTCATCACATAATCATAACCATCGCATAAGGGTTGCACCTTGGTTTATAAACAAGTAATCAGGACTTAAGCATTTCACTGCATAACCATTGCATCAATATTCCAGGTGTTCACTATAGGGAAATATTGAAAATTAATGTGCCATCACTGCAACCTGTAGGTTCACAGGAGAGAGAACACAGTATGCAGTGTATTGTAATATATTCCTCACTGTTGAGGCCATCAGTTTGCAGATTACTGAGATAGTGGCTAGCCTATCAATGAATCTGATTGGCTCAAGTACCTAAAGTGCGGAAATTAGCAGATACGACTAAGTGATAAGCTAACAGAGTGGCAAGAGATATGAATCATTTGGTTAGCATGTGCTAAGTCAATAACCATCTTATTCTTCAATTGTGTAGGCTATTTGCTTTGATACTTATTCTAATAAGTGCTTATTTTGTGAAACACCAGTATGGGGAAATACAGAACTTGTACTACAGGTTTTAAACTAAGAGTGATTGCATTTGTGGAACAGAATGGTAATTGAGCTGCAGGAAGGAAGTTAGCCAAATTATGAACTTGTTTAGTAGTCCGATAATATTGACTCCAGTTAAAAAGTACACATGATTAAACATTATTGTAAATGGTTTTGTAAATAACAGATGAGTCTTAATTAAATAAAACCAAAGTCACACTTTTTCTTTTTATTTGCTGGAGTTGGTGCTTGAATTGTGGTGTCAGCATCACTTCTGTTTCCCCTCCTTCCCCTCTCCTACGAATGGTGTAATGTGGCCATGCTTCAATAACCTGACTCCCATTACCATACATTAGTTGCTGGAAGTTAACACAGGCAGCCTTATATAATTTATTTTTCGCATAATGGCTGCGCTCATCTAATAGTTACACTGTGTATTTTTATATTATGAAGAATGCATAAAAAGTGACAATTCTGTGATGAAATATGGTATCTCAATTGATCATTCGAACACTTCTCTATTTGGCTATTTACCTCGAACATGCTTAGAAAGAGTTCTGTTTCCATTGTCAGCTATGAGCCACCACAGTTGACAATGGAAGCAAGACACTTTTGAAACATGTTTAAGGTAAATAGCTGTATAGTTAAGCTTTTAAATGAGTCACGGAGTAACACTACTTTAATGAAAATATCTGGTTTCAATGAAATGGATCATCCATTCTATTGCCAAGCATAAAGTAACAGCAATATTTAAGTAGTCTTGCATTCTAGCTAGGATTAGTTACAGCATATTTCATTAACCTTTTGGAGTAGAAAGTGCCCCTGTTAGGTTTAGCCTTGTTGTTGCTAATGATTAACAGTATCCAATAATTCTGTATCCTTACTGATAAATATCACTAAACTGAATGAAGGTTAATAAAAAGGGTACACAGGAAAAAGGGGAATGTCATATTTTCAACAAACTGAGATAATTCAATTTGAAAGTTTCAACCTTTAATGTTGTCTAGAATAATACATGTATATAACTGATATTATTTAAGGTTAGCCAAATGTATTGGTATTGTACACAGATAATAGTGAAAAAGCAGAATTAATGTCTACTATTAAAAAAAAAAAATGGAAATGAAGTAAATACACATTTGTCACCAAAATAAAGGGGAATGTCAGTGTTATCAACACATTATCATGGAAATAAAGAATGTCACTCTTAATAAACCATAACAAATAGCATTATTACACCTCTGAATTAATAGTCAGGAAGTGAACCAATGAAGCATCTTCCCTCTGGTCCACAAAATGATCTAAGAACTTGCAGCTCAGTAAATTTTGCTTCAGAGATTGGATGTAAACCTGAAATAAAAGTTATAAATTTTAACCCTCAATATTCCCAGGACATTTGCAAATGTAGAGCAACTTCATGTATGGTACATGTACATGCACTTCATTCATAAGATGTCTCTGGAATAAGAAATTCACTATCTGGTGTTTCTGGGAAGTGGAGGGTTGATTTTGGAGCATTTATAACAGGTCTTCCCCAATGGCCACTGTATTCCATGAATCGTGGATGATCAATGGAGATGACAAGTTCCCTAAAAGGCCATGTACAAGGGAGTCAAAAGCTTGGTCCATTGATGAATCATTGGTTGATCAACTTCAGTTACGTGGAAAGAGATGGGCTTATTTCTGGCACCCATAAAGTGACCCGTCCAGTCTTCTGGCATTTCAGCTGCAAATTTCTGATTAATTAGTGCCAGATTTCTATCACACTAAGTACAAGTGCCCATGAATTGGAAACACTATTTTCGCAGAATCTAGGTGTTTGGTAAGATGCACAATGTGGAGACATTGCCCTTTCTTTTGACTGTTCTGTGGTGATATTCTCTTTTAATCAATTGGATATGACTTCTGAAACGTGTTATATTTCAGTGATGTTTTGCTTTATTTGGTTGGACATTGTCAAATTATTCTCCCGCACATAAAGTATATCTTTGTAGTGTTACTTCATTTTTTGTTTTACATTGACATTCCCTGCTTTTCCCGTGTACCCTTCAAATATTAACAACTAAAACTTCATTTTAATATTGTAATTATGTATTATATTACAGACATACTTTGCAAATCAATTATTTGCATCATCAGTGTGTTGAATGTTCCGTCGTTATCATCATGGTCCCTAGGTGACAGATTCTTTCCTATTGTGTACGATGTTGTTTGTTTGAATTTAGGGCGCCTATATATTTATTGATTTTACTGTTAAATTAATAGTGCTCTTCTTCTCATCCTTGGGTCCTCTTGTTCTTGTCTTGGCTGTTTTTTTGAGACTGCTTAATGGGTCGTGGGAAAAGTGAGTGGTTATCGGAGAGTGGGTTGAAAGAAGTATTAATAAATGAAATGAAGGGGAAAAACAATTGCACTTTTATTACTATGTTCAGCAGCTAAAACTTGAATAACCTGTACATTGTAAATATAGACTGACTTTCAATAAATATGCCAAATGATTCGGTATCCTGAGCCTCACTTCACCGTCACCAAGAATGTATATAGCCGAATAAACATAAGATGATATGGCCTAAATGAGTCTTGGATGGAATTTAGCCTGACACTGAAAAAGAATAAAAATAAATCTTGCAGTTCAAGTTTTGTCTAATCCCGAAATTTATCTTGTAAATTTAGTTGTTAGGGGATTTATCATTGGGTAGGTGTGCAAAACTGCTGGCCCCCTTCTTGTCATATAACTGTCAATCTAATAGACGCTCTGGCAATGATTTATGAAGTTTTATTACTTTTGCAGACGAATAGGTCTACAAAGAAGGTGCTATATAGTTTTATTACTCTTGGCGTCAGTATGTCACTGCCTGGTCTGCCGTTCTGGTGAAATGAGGAATTCTTGTACTATATTAAACTTATTCTAATATATGGAAATACCTAGTTAAATTGTAAATATCTTATTACACATGGGATACCCTCTCATGTGTTGCCAACTACTGGAAGCAAAACAAATTTATTGATAGAATCAATCAGCTGTATTTCAAAATTCATTAGGCGATCCTTACTCTTCAAAATAAATAACTTCCCCAACCATAAAATCTATGGATCCATAGATTAATACAGAAACCACTGCCACCACCAGACCCATTAACTCAGAAGTCAAGAGCCAGCATTCCTTATTAAATTAATTTAGATTACAGGATAAATAGGATTTTTCTGAAATGATTACATTATACATATAACTTTCTCTACCAATTGCTCCAGTTTAGTTTCTACATAGATTAAGTATTTCAAGTTAAGATTTGCAGCATATTACAGGTCAGTTTGACCCACAAATCAAAATAACTAAATTGATCAGACTTCTACACAAACGTTAATAAACAAAAGTTAATGAAAAGTTTCATTCACAAAAGTTAATGAAAAGTTTCATTCACAAAACTTAATGACCTTTTAAATATGTGCAAAGGCATTCACAGTCAGATTTACTTGACTTCATAGAAAAGCAACTAGGATACAAAGTACACCATCATCGATAAAAAAAGTTGAAAAATGGAAGCTCAATTGTGCACTGATACCAGAGATGGCACCCCAGGTCTATGTCACATTTATCGTTATACGAACCCATGGCCATGTCATTAGTTGTCTTAGGCAACATACCCTTGCACCATGGCCTAAAATAGCCAGTGGCAAACCCTCTAACCATGAGTCACTTCTCTCTGAGCTATCAACTGCAAAGTGTTTTACACCTTGATGGTAGTCTTTAAGCCCCCCATGCCCATCTCTTGTAGATGGCAATAAAAGAGTTAAGTAAAATATCAGGTGTGAGTAACTTTACATAAAGATGTAGCAGTAATTAATGATTATAAAAAAATAAATGGAATAAAATATTGAGTTCAATACTAAAAAAGAATGTGTGAACAAAACTTTTCAAAAATGAGGATATTTAAAATGAAAATTCACACGTGAATTATTCAACAAAAGGTGTAATTAATAATCTATAAGTCAATAATTGAACCAAGCTGTTGTATGGAGGAGCAAGTTGGCCAGTAAGGAATCAGGAAATAAGTAACATAACAGCTGTCGAAATGAAATGTTATAGAAGAATAGTGGGGAAGACTAGGAGGAACAGAATCTGGAACCAAAGAATAAGAGAGGAATTGAAACAAACTTCAATAGAAAAAACTTAGCAGAATAGACAGTTGAAATGGTTTGGACGTGTGTTGAGGATGGAGGAAGGGAGCAAGCCAAAACACAAAGGAAAGAGAAAGAAGCAGAAAGAAGAATTATTTAACATGAATTTTATGTAACACGAGTCTCTTATGCTGTAGAATATACAACACTATGTGCATATTGTGATTTGCAGCGTATTTCAGGCCTATTTCTGCCACAATTTTCTAACCCTACTTCCGACATGTATATTTTTTTACCTAATAAATTCTTAGGCCTATATATTTCCTGCAATATTATTTATAATGCTTGTATTCTGGCTGAGGTAAGAATATAAAATCATTTTCCTTCACACTATGGTACTACTCAGTGGCTCACGCATCAGCTTGCTTGGCCCAGTCTACCATTGAGACAGGTATAACGTTCCCATAACCATTTCCTGTTCTCACTGTTATAGTTGTAATTATAGTGATAAAAAGTAATATTTTGTCATTAGAAATGTTAAAAATGTCCTGTCTATCCACACATTTCTGGCATCTTCTCCTCAGGAAATTTGCATTTACACTTGACAGTTCAAGATTCAAAATTGAGTTAATTTTTCATTTATTGTTTTCTTTTATATATTCCAATAATTTTTCATGTTCTCCCATAAATAAACATTTCATGAAGTTAAATCAAGGGATTGCGAGGGTCATAATCCGTTACTAATTACCCTATTTTTAACAATTTCCTGAATTAAATTTAGCAAGTCATCAGCTGTATTTGCAGTAGCAGTCTTATTGGAATAATTAAGAATGTCATCCATAAGACAGTTATTATTTATTTATGCCAACAAGCTTACTGTTGGTGTTTTTAAACACACAAAACCTCTGATTCAACCTCTTAAACATAAGATAGTTGTTCAAAAAATGATGTATGACATTCCTGTATCTTTGCATCTTTTGTTCGTTCATAAAATATATGTCCTATTATTCTGTACGCATTTACTACACACCATACACCAATTTTTGCTTGATGCAAGGGGTCCTCACGTGTAAAATACACGTAATGATGAAACAATAACCATGTAAGTGGAACCAAGCTTTGTCAGAGAAGAATATTAACAATGGGTCAATTACTTTACTGAAATTTTGCATAATTCATTTACTGCAATTTACTGGACTCGTATGGCACTAATTCCCGGACCACAGTGACCCTGAATGCTTTCAACTTTAAAGAGTTTGATACCTCAAGCTAAGCTCTTCGAAATACCTGTTTCCTGTTCAACACCTAAGGGATTTTTTATGAGTATATTCTAATCATTCTCCAATTCCCATCTAGTTTCTCCTTAGTAAGGAACTGACTTTTTACTTTCTCTACTGTTAAGTAGGGGAAGTATTGTACTCCACCCAAAAATTTGATGTCGAGATTTCACCAGAAATATACTTTAGAGACCCCCTGAACCCAAAAAAAAAAGCATTTTTAGAAAAAGGTCTGTGTGTGTGTGTGTGTGTGCGCGTGCATGCGTGTGTGTACAGCATAACTAGAAACCAAAGTTGGTATTTAAGTTTAATGTCTTTCAAGGATGTGACACAAAGATTTTAAAGAAAATAGCCCCATCCTAAACTACCGTTTACAGGGAACATTTTTCGAAAATTTTGATTTTCTTGAAAATGGCTCTAACGATTTTGATTAAAATGTCATATGTTTGAGATATTTTGATGACAAATGAAATGCATATCTTGAATTTTCTGGCTATAGCCCCTGTAGTTGTATTTACTCTGGACTACTTTCGCATAACTGGTAAACCGTTAGAGATAGACAAAATCTTACTGTACAAAAAATGTAGCTCTTGCTAAAATACACAATTTATGTCTAAGTAAATTTTCTTGTAGGGTGAACCATTTCAGAGATATTCCTTGTTATGTGTGTAAGTTTCGGAAAAACTTAAAACTTTCGTGAAATGGAACATCGTTGTTCATTTTTTTATATGTTAAGTGTGGAATCTCAAAGCTTTAAAAGATTTGACTATCACACAAAGCCCACTGTATTCAAATATTCCCCTTGTACCTACAAGGAAATAAGGAATAAGATAATTTGTACAAATGTTTATCTTAACTAACATAAAGAAGATATAGGAATAAGAGTTTGTAAGAATGGTTAGTACAAGAGCAGAGAAAGTCATGTGAGTGCAGCACATCAGATTTTTTACTCATTACTTTCTATGCAGAATTGATCCTGTTCCCCTAAATCGGTTTACAACTCTTTACACGATTTCTCTGTTTGAGATAGGCCAGGAAATTGTTTATCACCTTCTAACTTTCCTACGAGAGTTTGTTATAACATGTGTATCTTTCATAAAAAAGTGCAATCTTACAAATGTAACAAATATATAGACTATACGCTTTACATATCTTAGTAAAGTAGTGCGGGACAAAAGTACGCAGGGGGTAAGAGTATGCACAAGGGTTATTTATAAGAAACATGCCATGGTGTTAGCAGCTCTGTATGCTGTTGAAAGGATTACATAGCAGATAGCCTTTCTATGTAGTTTCATTGTGCAGTGCATTTCATCTTTGAATTATGAGGTAAGGGTTCAAATCAATCATCTTGACATTATTTTAAGTAGTTTTGGAAATGTGATTGCTCTACTATTAAGCTAAGACTGGTGTTTTATTACTGTGTAATTTGAGAGACAGATTTCTGTAGAAACATGCCATGCCTTGGTCATTGTATGAAAGTGGTCACAGATGATATCACGACCTGGGAAATGTTTCAGACAACATGAGGCAAGAGTACGAACTGCAGAGTGGGGCAAATGTATGCATGTGACACACAGTGAAATGTATTCACTAACCTTCATTGATGCAATTTCCGTTGAGACTGCAGAACATTTTAGTTATGCTAATGTTTGTTGGCCTAATGTAGATATCAAGACCCAGGAACTTAGGTCTTTGGCAGAGAGAAAAGACAAAAATAAAGGCAAAAGAGAATAAAAAAATCAGAAGTGCTGACTAGTTCATCTTTTAAAAAAATTGAAATGAATCCAGCCTAACAGAATCTGCACACAGTCATATGAGGTATAAAAAGACAGAATGCTGTTCAACCCTGTCCAAAGCGTGAACTTAGGCTTCAAGTGAGAAAATCCGCTGTCCAGGACGTGAGGAGTATGTTGAAATATTGGAAGAGGACTGGATTCAATGCCAAAAGTATGCAGAATTGTGACATGTAACTTGTTCTAATCATGAAGGAGGCAGAAAATTTATCTGCGACTAATGTGGAGAATGACTCAGACCATGAGAAAGTTTCAATCTGTTCTTTATCCAAATATGTTTATGTTTCTGCTATTGTTTAGAGTGAGTGTGTGGGGTTTAACAGCCCGTCGACGAGGTCATTTGGGCCCGGCTATTGTTTAGATAAATGGTGGTTAATATGAGACAGACTATGGTCCTTTGATCTATTCTTGTATTGTAATTAAAGTACGAGCACTATGCAGTACAATTAAGCATTTGTGCTTTCTGCATACTCTTATCCCATGTATGGGGCAAAAGTTTACATGGGTCACATTTTGGTTAAACATTTTTAAAACTATTTTGCAAAGGCAAAAATAGATTTTAACTACTGTTTGTGGCACACCAAGTAATTACAGATTTGACAATAAAAAACACATGCATAACAAATATATGCCATTGCATTCCTTTAAAGCTTAAGTGCATACACTTGCCCCATACTACTCTGTTTGCAGCAAATACTAAGATAAGTGAAGCTTATAGTCTCTATATATTTGTTATATTTGCAGAATTGTATTGCTTCACTGTTAACAGCTTCATTTGTTTTTGAATGTGCAATCTTTTTGAGGCATTATGGGAAACTGTGCAATCTCCACATACACTGGTAACATAATTATCACATAAAACTTTAAATTTATATCCACAGGAACGGAACAACTGAACACTAACAATGCTCATTACTTAATTACAATGCTTAAAATTTGTAAATTTATAAGCATGGAACAGAAACAAACAAATTAGAAAATGGTTTCAGTAAAATTGCGGTTCATCAGATCATGCTGTTGTTAGCCAAGAACAAGTGCAATGCATTATGTTTGGGCAATGAGAATCTCGGGTGTATCTGCTGACATGCATTCTGCCTTACAGTAGCCACAATGTGAAGGAAAAGCGTTGTATATATTTATTTACTTCATAGCTGAGGTATACTTCCTCAAAATTTAAAATTTTCTCTTCTCTTTGTTCCTATGATAGTTGCAGCAAACAACTAAACAACACTTATATTTATAATTTTCTGGAATGCGTTTCGGAGGCTAACTTTCCTGCATTATCAAATGGACAATGACTGGATTTCCATGGTGCGGATGGCGATGCTTCCTCTGATGTTTCTTCTGGTGATGGTTCAAGGAACTTGCTGAAAATATCTTTCTGGGGAATGTCGAAATTAAATACTCTGTTTCTATTTTTTAAAACGAAGATTTGTTCCCATATGGACAGCTCTTGTTTTCCAGTTATGTGTTTGGGGAGTTTTGGTTCTGGCTTTATGTTGTGATTTTTTGTCCAACAGAGAAAAGCAACTGCTGATTTTTCCAATTGGTTGCTCTTGATGTTCCTAACGTGTTCCTTGGATCTAATTTCTAAATTTCTTTTGGTTTTTCCTGTGTATACTTCATTACAATCACTGCATTCAATTTGGTATATGGCAGATTTTTTGTTAGGTGGAATAGCATCTTTGATGTTTGAATTCAGCAGGTTTTTTATGGAGTAATGGTTTACTGGTGCTAACTGTTGTTTAGTGTTATTGACTCACCTTTTAGATTAAAGTGCCCTTCATACTTATCCCACTTCAACAAGCTATCTAAGCAATATAATTACTCTGGTTCTAAATTTAAAATATATTTCTTTTCTTCTTAGAAGGTCTATCTGTGTCTCCTCTCTTCTATGTTGGTGATTTTTCCCTTGCATCTACTAATTTCCATTGTCTCTTGCTTTCCTAGGGTTTTAGTACTTTCTGTTGACAATTTCTGTCTGAACACTTTCTAAACAACATTGCAGACTCTTTCAACTTATTACTATGTATACTTTCTTTCCTATCTTACTACAAATCACATATGTGCTTTTTTTTAACATAGTACATATTATGGCATGTAATGCGTCCTCTGATTGGTAATCAGAGGATATGGTCGGTGAATTTATTTTGATAATTCTCCCGGTCAGGTCGGTGAGACCCGTAAACCAACGACAGGTGTGGTCCTCCAGACATTCTGGTGGTTGTGAGAGAGCGATGTGACCGCCAAAACATAAAAATATGGTGCTCTCTTAAAAGCGGTTACTATACTGCTATTGCTCTATGAGTGAAAATATTGTAGAGCAAGAGGATTAATGACTTCATTGTCAGAAATCCAGCATTAGCTAACAACACATATTGAGATTATAAAACTTAATGTACCCACAATTATTTTCTTTGTGTTCTTGACCTACTGAATAAAAATTTGGTTGAAATAAATTCAGGCATTATACACATAATTTTTTCTTATTTTGCTTCCTGTTGTTTTTGGGTGTTCATTGATCAAATCCTGCTTTACAGACCACAGCCTTTCAGGCTAAAAACCTAACTAATCTATACATTAATGACACTTTGTAAATCAACAAGCTAAAATGTTCATCAACACGAAGTTTTGTTGATAAACACATGAAAATGCTAACGAACATCATAGATGAACAGCACTGATTAACAATGGCAATTAAAAATCTGCCAATGTGGATACACCACAACAAACTTACCTAATGACCTAGCTGTTGATGGGCCTTAAACCTAAACTCACCTTAAACAGTGTTACAGGGATTGATACCACATTGCCACCCGTAAATGCTTCATAGGTTTCAACATCATACCAAATATCTTTTGAACCTGGAAGATACGCCTGCACTTCTGAAACTCCTGGCTCTGTCACAGGGTGAACCAGTAGTGCAGTACCTTCAAGCAAGAAAAATAAATGTAAGCAGAACGGAATGAAAATGCTATCTTTATCCTTCCATTAAGGCAAAAACTTCTTTGATATAAATGGATAAAACACTCATGGTATTACAGTTCATTGTATGGACTTAGTAGCATACAAAAAAAATTCATTTATATACTCCAGCTAATAATGTCATCCAATCCATTAGCTGCTTTGTATGCAGTACCAGTTTTACTGTTATCAATAATTATGGATTTTGAGATCTTGTCTAAATTTAAGGCTGTTCTCTGCACATGTAGAATTGCAGCTGGCATATGGTACTTATTGTACTTATTTCTGATTCAGGAGGTATTTATTACCCCAAAACATATTATACAATGTATTGTGGGCATTTCTATCAGAAAATCCTGTAAGCAGTATCTTTTTGCTTTTTAGTTTTAAGTAAAACAAGTAAAACTTCTGCTGGCAAAGAACATTCTTTTAAAATTAGAGCACTGTTAATATCGCTTTCAAGATTACGAAGAGGACATTTGTGTGATAATGTATGCACCTGCGTGCATGCATGTTTAAGAGAGACAGAGACAGAGACAGACATATCTCATAATACCATTTAACCAATTTTGATCATTCTTTCACCATTGCAAAGCCCTATCACTCTGACAGTCACGGGCTATAAAACACCTGATTTCAATTCATACTATACTAATATACCAAGGATTTACAAAACCTATATGCTAGAATATGAGCACATTAGAGTTATTGGGACAGGAATCTCCGTAAAGGGAAAGCCAACAGTTGTCTATCACTGCCCAGCCCTTCTCTTTTCTCACACTGTAATGTAGTTTAGTAACTTTATTTATGTGGATTAAACCTTCTTTATACTGGAGTGACATGACTGTTGCAGTAGGATTAATTCTCCACCACTCTTTCAGCTGCCCTTAGCAAGTAACCCTGTTAAGTACCCCTGTACACATCCCTTCCATGGAAGGTTACTATTTGGAGAAGACACCAAGTATCATTTTACTGTGACATACGGTGGAGATGCTAAGTTATGTTTACCTTCATTCCATCTGGTGTAGGTGTCATCAAACATCACAACACTTGCAAAAGAAGGCTAACTTTTTATTAATATCATGGAACAGAAAATTGTTACTCTACCGAGAATGCATGCATATAAGACAAATACCACGGATGTTTCATCTCAATATATATAGATGGTCACTACTTAGCAACTAAGACGCAGCAAAACAAAAGACTTGAATCTGCTTATAACGGTGTGATACCAATGACAAAGTATTTTAGTAACTCGTAAGAAAGAGTATAAGTAAGGGCTGTGACAAATAACTATACTTGCTGACAATCAAGGAGCTCTTGAAGGAAAGACTATCACATTTAAGCTGTTCTGGGAGTGCAAGGTAATGATACTGACCCAAAAGAATTCAGTAGAACTGATGTGGCTACCAGGACAGAGGAATTCAGGACAACAAAAGGGCCAACAATTTGGCAAAGAAAGGAACACAGGATCCTTTTATTGGTCCTGAACCCAGACAAGGACTATCCTATGGCTTTGTCCAAGAGTAGTCCGGGAACGGATCAGGAAAAATCATAATGAGCACTGGGAGCCCTTGCCAGGACACAAGTACACTAAGGCTCTCTCAGAGATAAAAAAGAGCAGGACACTATTATAGCTTGGGTGCTAGTTCTGTGCTGGTGAAGCCTGGGTGCACAGTGGTTATCTGGACAGCTGGTGAGCCCACAACTCTTGCACATGCGCAGTGAATACAGCTAGTTCAGTCTAGCGGAAGCAGTATTACAAGTGACGTCTCTCTTGCAGCCATCTGCTTATGATATTTGAACTCGCTGTGCACAGTTTCATTTCTATAATTAAACTTGGACACTGTGTTTAGGCGTGTGTTTATTGAAGGTTAGGTTGTTGTTAGGTTGATTTATTACTGTTAGGTTATTATTATTGTTAGGTTACTGTCTTTTGCATTCTTATACAAAATAAAATGCCTCCAATTTTATTAAAACTTGGCACATAAACTTTGCATAGCCAAACTAAGAAAGTTGTGAACAATGTCCATGTGTTCATGAAAAGTGAAGCAGTTTCTGGTGATTTATTGATTCCATTGAAGAAAGTGCAAGAAACAGTATGTGCTGCAAATAAAGTGCCTGAAAGAACTAGAAGAAACATTGTCAAGGAAGGGAAACAATGCGAAGAACAGGGCACCTCTTTTGGAACTCCTGGAAAAGTGCACCGTGTACCAAAGCATGTCACAAATATAGATGATTTTGATAAATGTGTTATTTGACGTGTTATATATAATTTTTACATTGTTGAAAAAACGCTTCCCACCATGAATAGTTACTAGCTAAGGTTAGGAAGGCCACAAATTTTAATGGAGGTAGTACAAGTTTGCAAATAATTTTGAGGAAACTGGGATTCAAGTGGCAGAAAACAAGAAAAAACACTAGAATATTACAGCAAAGGCACGACATTCGAACTCTTCGTGTTTCACTCTTGCGGGCAATTATGCCATATAGGGAAGAAGGAAGGCCCATTATATATGAGGATGAAACCTACATCCATAGCACCAAAATAAGATCAAACAGCTGGAGTGATGATAGTACCACAGGTTTTTCTATGTACCTGTTGCAAAAGGGCCAAGAGCAATCATGGTGCATGCAGGAGGTAAAACTGGATTTGTACCTGGAGCATTTCTAATGTATAAATCAAACAAAAAAAACAGGTGATTACCACCATGAAATTAATGGGAAAAATTACAAAAAATGGCTAGTAGAAAAATTAATTCCTAATTTGCCTCCCAGATCCGTCTTGGTGATTGATAACACATACCATAATGTGCAGTTGGAAAAGGCCCCAACATCGGCTTCAACCAAAAGTGAGATGGACTGGCTAGCAGCAAATAATATACCATTTGACGAAAGGATGTTTAAGTTGGAGCTTTACAACCTAATTATGGCTCACAAACCAGTTGAAAAAAATTGTCATTGATAGTTTGTTGGCCATTCATGGACACAGTGTGCTTATATTACTGCCCTATTCACCAGATCTTAACCCAGAAGAGCTTATTTGGGCTGATATAAAACAATGGGTAGCTGATCAGAACACATTTAAATTAGATGATGTGATGAAGCTTTACCAACAGCATGTTGATATTAGAGTGGAAAAGTGGGAAAATGCCTGTCAACACATTATAAAGCTGGTGGACAAATATATTGAACAAATATATATGTTTGAAAATGTTATAGAAAGCTTTGTAATCCAAGGTGGAGGATTTAGTGACAGTGAAGCCGAAGAAAAGAATGGAGACAACGAAGGAGAAACTGAAGTAGAAGAAAATGGTGAAATGGAAAAGCCTGAAGAAAACGGTAGTGTTATTTCTGGTATAGAATATTTATCAGACAACTAAAGCCCCTGCTGCTTTAAAACGAAGTATTCGGTGTGACGGGGTTTGTGTACACATGTAAATATGTTCTTAGCTAATGCTGGATTTCTGACAATGATGTAATTAATCCTCTTGCTCTCCAATAGTTTTTTATATTGAAGAGAGCAATAGCAGTAATAGTAACTGCTTTTTAGAGAGCACCATATTTTTATGTTTTGGCGGTCACATCGCTCTCTCATAACCCCCAGAATGTCTGGAGGACCACACCTGTCGTTGGTTTATGGGTCTCACCGACCTGACCGGGAGAGTTATGAAAATAAATTCACCGACCATATCCTCTGATTACCAATCAGGGGACGTATTACATGCCATGACAGGTCAGCATGTTAGGGGTTAAGATTTTATAGAGGAATTAGAGAAATGGAGAGGTTGGAAAAATAAAGACTCCCTAGCCCTCGGGAACCCTAATAGCATCAGGGTCGGAAGAGAACAAGAGATGACCAAGGTAAGGTCAGATAGAAAAGTTACAGTGAGGAGCAAAACACCAGTAAGTGGAAGTAATGTTCTGCTCAGCTTGGGTACCTTGTGGTCGCTAATCACATATTCCCTAGATGGAGACCCCTGAGGCACATATGGCATACATATGGCTCAAGTAAAAGAAGCTATTAAGTGGTCAACAAAGAATAATTCTCCAGGATACCATCTTGTTGTGCAAGTCAAATCTTCCCAGGAAAACATTACTGCTACAAACACAAATTCATACCATTCTGGGAACACACGAGCCATCAAGAAAGAAAGGTTATATCTAGAGGCACTTATTTTTTATTTGCTGCAATTTTGTCTTTAGTGTTTGAGCAAAGTAAATTTTTAACGCTATATCTGTTGATTGGAGCCAATTGTTTATTGTATTTTTAAAAATCTTTAGTGTAAATATAAACTATGATAAAGTGAGTTGAATGCAGCGACATTGAACCAGTCATTCAGTGGTGTTGCAGTGTTTGTGTTGTGTCAGCGAAGTCGCTTATCTTCCAGCAGGCAGCAGCAAGATGACACCAGGCATATACTCTCCTCAATGTGCCAGGTAAGTAGGTCACCGACAAAGAATTATTGTCTGTGCTGTACTGCTAAATTTGAGTGGAATAGCACCAAAACACACAACTGAACTTATAACTGAACATTGCCAAATATATGGACATCTATACAAAACCTGCAAATTAGTTGATCTAATTTGTAGCTAGTTTGTGGGAACCGTCATAGCAAAGCCATTAGGATGAAATCATGTCATTCAAACCAAAATGCAGAAGCAACATTACCAAAACCTATTTAAAGTAAATTAAGTTCGCACTCAGAGGCGACATGTAGTAGAAATGTTTATGGAGTATTCATAAAAGTGAAGTATAAAAAAATGCATTAGTAAGTCAAAACTGGAAGATTTTGTTTAATAATAATAATAATAATAATAATAATAATAATAATAATAATAATAATAATAATAATAATAATAATAATAATAATAATAATAATAATAATAATAATAATAATAATAATAATAATAATAATAATAATAATAATAATAATAATAATAATAATAGTAATAGTAATAGTAATAGTAATAGTAATAGTAATAGTAATAGTAATAATAATAATAATAATAATAATAATAATAATAATAATAATAATAATAATAATAATAATAATAATAATAATAATAATAATAATAATAATAATAATAATAATAATAATAATAATAATAACAACAATAACAACAACAACATTAGAACCCTGCTAATCCAAATTAATTGGGGGTAAGGTCTGTGCAGATTCGGAAATGTTCAGATTACCTGAAAACACAAAAAATATATATATATACATACAGCTATAGAATTAGCAGCTACAAGGTGACATAGCATAGTGATGTGGTGAAGTGACGTTACAATTACCATGCACAACTTAATGACACTGGTTGTTTTTGCCGCTAAACATAACTTCTATCACCAAGATGTGTTACAAAACAAAGTTAAAGTACAGAAAAATGCTTCTTCTGAAAAGAGGACTGTTTACTACAATCTTACAAAAAATGAAGAAAATAACAATAAAAGACGTCATCTACCGGCTAACTTTAGGCTTCGGACAGTTTGAATACACACTTGCTACAAAAACTGTGGAAAATAACTGTGAAGTCTCATCTTTGAAGGTAGCCCATTCATTCCGGCAACAAACAATGATATCGTTTAACTTATTCAAGGATCCCCAGGGTGCAAAAATGCAGGGGAAAATTGCCATCTTGAATGGATATCAGCAGACCATAATGGTCATCAAGATGTCAGTGATGAAGCCATTGTCGCTATGGTATAGAACAAGGGAAGACAGGTATCGCTGCTGTGACATCAGCTCACTGAGCTCACATCGAAGGCCAGTTGAATGTGTGACGTCACAGCGGGGAAGAGGAAATGGCATATGGGGCATCGTAATTTTAATGCTGTTTCAATTACGGAATAGTCACAGATTATAAATAATTACATTTCGGTTTTATTCCATGTATTTATATATATATATATAAAAATTCTAGTTTATGTGAACAGTCACATAACGCAAATGCGAGAGAACACATATTATAACTATTTTGCCTGAGCTAGAGGAGAGCTATACAGAACAATTAGGTGGACATTTTCCGACATTTGCAGCTTCGCTTTTCTTTAACTAGTTTGTCAATGTTAGGGCGTAATGTATGGCACATTTGTAACTGAAGACTGTATGTTAGATTGTGATCTGACAATATGCTTTGGGATTTTGACTTAGAAAGGTTCATAACAGAAAAGAATTGTTTGCACACATACGTAGAACCAAACATACATAATATCTGTGCAGCAAGGGCATACAACCTCAGAAATCTGGTTTGAGGAACATTATTATAAAAATCAGCCAAGTCTTCCTTGTATTTATATTTGTTCTTCAGCAAATCGTCGCACTGTAAATTTATCAATTCAATTTGCTACCTGCTAGAAACATTGTTAACATCCAATGAATAAGGGGTCGCAAAGATCTGAAACGTAGTTGACAATGTTTCTACATCTTAAGCCTGATCTCAAACTGGTGTGAAACAGGGGAACTGAACACAAACATAAAACCACTACACACAACACTACACGTCAACAAAAACACAAAATAAAAATAAAATTTGCACTAACGCCATTAAGATCCCTCACACAACAAATAAAAAACGTCTGACTAGGCTGAAGAGGGTTCTCCCTAAACATGCCCAAATAACATTTTTCATATTCATTCAGTTTCGTGCAAGTAGCGGCGCTAATCTAGGCAGCATAGCAATACACCGCTCTTGCCTGACGTCACCTGAACGTACAAGCTGGCTCTTCGTTTAAATACGTCACACAGCCCGAAGTTGTCTTCCCCTGGTATAGAACCAACCCAATAACTCTGAAGACGGAGATAGTGAGGAGAAGACTTTCCTAAGGATATTGTATCACATTCTGATGCTGTAGATGCTGCTAATTGGCATTATGCTATGTAATGCCACACCATATGACGTGATGTTCATATGACGCTGGCATAACATTGCATCTCCAAGCAAGTTAGTCCTTTACAGCAGAAGATACCGATTTTACAAGTTAAGTGAGAAGTACTGCTTCATAAACATGATAAACATGTGATAGTTACTGGTACAGTACTCAAGTACAAGTAAATGTGATAATGTTTAACAGAGACTAAATGCATTATGTATAGGCACATAGGCTGTAGCAAATTTCAGCAAAAAATTTTTGTGCAATAAACATTTATTTCCTCTGTGTGTAGTTTCAATAATGAGTTTGTCAGTTCTATAATAAAAATGCTTTCTCTACACTACAAATAAGCTTTTTATTGTTTTTTAAATTATGAATTTTTTTTGTTTGGATTATCCAGAATTTCAGATTAGCGGAGCAGCTGTACCATCAGCACCACCACCATCACCACCACTATAGCGAGAGCTACATACTTCTAATTTAACATAAGTATATGCAAATTAAACTAGCAAACTTGCAACCATGTGTGTGACCACATACTCTGGTGCACCCTATCTCACGACAGACTACATTAAGTGTATCTGTTTGTAATAATATGATGTTACAATACATACTTTGTGAATGTATGCCACTAACAACATTTTGTGTGTTGTTTCCCATCACCCTCCCACATCCTGCAGAACGAAATTGCACACAAGTAGCTAACCGTTAAAAACACACACATGCACACACACACACAATAAAACTGACTATTAACAACCCTGAAATACACAGATAACCACATGACACACTACGGGAAGAATCAACATTGTAGAGGCTGTTGACACAGACGGATACATCTGCATTGAGAATTCACAGTGGAGGACCCCAAAACTGACACTGACATCAACAGATTGGCTCCAACACCCGAAGGCAGCCAAACAGCTACAAAATCTTACTGCACGAAAAAGTAGATCTTGTTGAAGTATACAAATGTGTCATAATATTTTTTGTGGAAATAAACATTTTCGAGATATTCTTTATTATTGGTTTGAATTTTCAAATACTTGTATTTTTTCCACCAGGAAGTTCTTTTTCAGTGTAATGACAAAGCCATCACATAATGACCAGCTCTTAACAGATTTGACTTTCGCTTAAGCCTACTGTATTCTCCTATTCTCATTGTACTTATTTCTTATGTATTAAAATCTCTACAAAGATGATCATTTGCAAAAATTTGTTACTTTATATTCTGCAACTGAGTAGAAAGCTTTATCTATCAGGTTAGTCTTTATTGCCTCAATTTTCTTCACCTCTGCATTTATTTCCTTAATCTGGTGTGGTAAAACTTTACATTACTTTTAGCACACTTGGTGCCTAGTAAGCCTGTTAGTCTGTTCCCAAAATAGTAGTTTTGTTCTTGTATTATGTTTGTGAATACATCATTTAAACAGAAATGATTATCCAGGCTTGTGGGCCGTGGTCGTGTGGAAAGTTTCCTTCCAGGCGTTTCGTCTGAAGCTATGTATGGCCATAGTACTCTGCTAGTCTTGGTGACTTCACTGAGGATGTCTGATGCAGCTTCAGACGAAACGTTAGGAAGGAGATTTTCCACCAGACCACCGCCCATGAGTTCAGATAATCATTTTCTATTTAATGACACTGGCCGTGAAAGCTTACACAATTTGATTTATATTGGTGCTGTTTTTTGTTGAAGAGAAGCTTCATGTTTGAGCGATGTGGCTCTTATTTCCCTCAGGGCGTGGTAACGGATGCAATGAAAAATCACACGATGTTTCTTCACCACAATGTATTATTTTATTAACACTTTTTCACTATTTTACATTCAAATAAATCCTCCTAGCACCATTTTAGATTAAGTCTTTCCACTTTTTCAAAAAGTGGAACAAAAGCTTGATGAAAGTCTGGTAAATGTTCTACACATGTTCACACGCTACCAAAATACGTCTTATCACCTTGAATATTTAAACACTAGTGGACGAAGTCCAGCGTCACCTCACTTGATACTACCTTTCTCGTACACATCCACGTATGCATCCATCAAATAGTTCCCATATTGTTAGGGAAGCGATCTTTAGCTATTATCCCTTTGCTATTAACATTGAACAAATATAATTCTTTTATTTATACATATATATTAAAATTAAATATGGAAATATTTATGACATCTTTAAACAAACTTAATTGTTTGTAACAATGAACATTGGTAACACGTTTTCGTCATTTAACCAACTCATACCAACATCGAAAACAAATTACACTCTTAACAAATATTCACATAAATAATTTTCTTTGGTGCCGTTTTTATAATTATAAGAGGTGATGGTGATGAGCTTTTGACTATTTCGTTATCTCGGGTCGTGGTACTGGATGGAATGAACATACACTCAGGGTTAACTTTAGTGAAATATTTTATTCGCACCTTCTTGTTCACAGTATTTAAATCGTATCACAGTTACAAGTCTTTTATTTCAGTGGATCGACTTCCCTAGCATCGCCGAGATTTAATGTCTAAAAATTTAGCGATATTTCGCTAAATGTGTTTTCTATCACTTTACACTTCGTCTATTTTACGTCCTTTTATTTAATCGCACACTTCGTATTAACTAACTTGTTAAAGTTAGCTAATGTTTCACTTATTCTACTCAAATTAGCGATCATTAAACACTTAGTAAATTTACTTTCACTATTTTATGACGCGCACACATAAAAATGCATCCATCTACACCAAAGACACAGATACTAATAACTAGACAATTGGTGCCGCATTACACTTCTTTTTGTGTACACCCGCGTATGCGTCCATCAAATAGTTCCTGTCTTCCTAATTCTATTTTCTGTTCTAAATCCTTTCTCACTTCCTCTATTTTCTGACCTATCTCTTCCTTATTCTGTTCCAGTTTCTGACCTAAACTTTGTTCTATGTCCTGACGTCCTCCTGCCAGCAGCATGACCTCACGCGCAGACCGAGGTATTGCGCCACCTGCGGCAGGAGGGACCACTACACCGGGCAGGCTTGCTGCCCGTCTTACCCAAGGCCGCATATACTCACCGCCACACCATCGCAGCCAGGACCACCGCCACCTCATCAACCGCAGTCATCAGCAGCAGCATCAGCTTCAACACCAGGGACACTGACCTACGCCACAGCCGCCGCCTCACGTCTTCCCACTGCCGAGGTCGAGGGCCTCCATACGGAGGTCCAAAGCCTCGACAGAAGCCTGGGCAAGATAGAAGACGCCCTCCACCAACTCACCACCGCCGTCACCACATTCATCGACACCGCCGCCAACACCATCACACAGCTTGACAACACTGCGACCGAAGACATAGTCCGGAACATCAAGAGCAACATCCACACCTCAAGGCGGGCAACCAGCAAGAAGCTGTCCGCCATCACCCGTCAGCTCATCCATCATACAACAGGTTTCAACGCCGCAGCGAGACTTCTACAAGAGCTTCGCGCGGCAACCATCGACAACACCGACATTCTCGAATCCTGCCAGCGCAAGCTGGCACGGATCGAGAACGAGGACACACCCACCCGCCACGAAGTTGGATGTCAGACGAACGTCCGCCTCACACCAGCAGAGTTTAAGGCAATCTTCCCTTTGCCGCCTCTCCGTGACACAGACCTTCTACTGGAGCAACTCTCTCAGTATGCGCCAGCGAACCACCATTTGCCTCTTCCACCATCCCAGACTAGTCGCCGGCATGCAGTCTCAACCCCCGCCACTACTAGAAGACCACGCTAGCCCAGAGCGCCGTTGATACACTGCGTGCTACACCCAGGGCCTAGCCATGGGTGTAGCCCAGAATCAAGACCTTCAAGTCGCTCCCTTCTCACGAAGGCAGCGCATCAATCACCGTAACCAACGCAGGTGCTTATGCGGTACTGCGAAAAACCCACGAATATCTAATTAAACAACCGCTAATCTTCTTTCCCTCACACTTCTTCCCTTCCAGGCGAAATAAGCCAATCTTTTCCCTCCAACTCTTCTTCTGTCTCCCATTTCAAAAAAAAAAAAAAAAAAAAAAAAAAAAAAAAAAAAAAGAATATCCCACATTTTGGCACAGATCGGGCATTTCGACCCCGAAATTTTGGACTTCGTATTAACCAAAAATGTGACACCTTTAACTAACTTTACAGTGTATCACAGCCTGGACTCCGACCACCTTCCCGTGCATTTCGACATACAGGGTGGCATTTCAGCCGGTGCCTCTGGCCCTCGAAGGAGAGCTGAGACCGACTGGAATAAGTTCACCATGGAAATGCACAGGATGGCGCAACCCAGGCTGTCATACTATAGCGAGGCAGACATAGATGTCGCCATTGAAAACTTCACTGCCTCGCTACACACGGCCAAGAGAAGCGCTACCACTTACACCACAAGACCCCCCGGTTTTTTGCACGTACCCCGAGGTAGAGCAACTCATTGCGCGGAGACGACGCTTGACAAGACTGTGGCGGTATACCCGTCAGCCTGAATACAAAATGCTAGCAAAATGGTTACGCAACATCATTCGGCATCAAATTAAAATCAACAAAACTGAACAGTGGGGAAACAAAATGCTGAGTACCACCCATTCGGACTTTTCCTTGTGGAAATTATTAAAGGCATTTAAAGTCTCCACGAGCGTCAACTCCACAACTGAGGCGCTGCACACTCAAGGCGGCCTGCACTTCTCCGAAGAGGAGAAAGCCGAGGTTTTCGCTGACTGTCTTGAAGATAGATTCAGCGAAAACCCAGTTACCAACCGTGATATAGAACGGGAGGTACAGACATGGGTACAAACCTGGGTGGCGCAGAAGCAAGAGCAACAGCTACCCCTAATAACACCGCAGGAAGTTTACAAGCTCATTAGGAAATTACCTAATGGGAAAGCTGCCGGCCCAGACAAAGTGACTAATGAGGAACTTAAGCACCACAATTTCCCGGCTCTTCAAAATTATCTGTACTTGCTGCACAATTTTTTAGAAAAACGGAAGTTCTACGTCCAAGGGGGCCGCTCCTCCTCACGGGAGAGAGTGATGCGGGCTGGCGTCCCACAAGGGGCAATCATGTCACCCTTCCTGTATATATTATTCACTAACGATTTCCCAGTGGACGCCAGATGTAAGGTAGCCATGTATGCTGACGACACTGCAATATACAATCACCATAGAAATCCACGTTTCGGCCTTGCAGAAATGCAGCGTAATGTTAACAACTTCCTCTCATGGCAACATGACTGGAAAATCAAAATTAATCCTAACAAATGCCAGCTGATACATTTCTCTAAGCGGCATCACACTTTGGCAATGGACCTAACGGTCGGTGGTCAAGTATTGCATTGTCGTCGGCAAGTCAAATACTTAGGGGTTACCTTGGACCGCACAATGTGCTGGTCCTCCCACATAAAAAATAGCGCCAACAAAGGCAGACAGCGGCTAAAGTTATGCGCCCCCATCTTCCGCAGTAAACAGCTGCAATTGAAGTCCAAACTCGTCCTGTATAAAACTTTCATCCTTTCGGTGGTTCTATACGCGTGTGTGGCCTCTGCAAATGCCTCAAAAACCGCCCTGAAGACCATCCAAACCCTCCAAAACCTCTCCCTCCGGAAAATCCTCTCTGCTCCCATCCTAACCACTAACCGAACCCTTCACCAGGAAACCCAGATCCTATCCATTCCCGAGGCAATAGCGAAAAGAGCCACCGTCGCGTGGGCGCGCATCAGAAAACATGACAATTGCGTCATTGCCAGTATTGGCAAAGGTGAGCCGAAGCATCGGAAACACGCTCGAATCAAGATGTTTTAGACGTGGTTCGGCTCACCGACTGATGTGCGTCCACGCAAAGAGGGGCCCTAGGCCGCACACACGCTACCTCAGAGGCCTGCATCCCAGGGAACCATTCAGGAGCTGCAACCTGGTCCGCACAGGAAAACTGCGGAAAAACTGTACATAGTGAAGTGTATATAGTGCAGTGTGTGTAAATATGTATATATGAGCGCGTGTGTGTGGGTGTGTGTGTGTGTGTGTGTGTGTGCGTGTGATGGGACATATGTGTGGTATGCCCAGGAGTAAGTGCGTGTATATATCCGTGTATATAAATTTAAACAAAAAAACTATCAAAAACAGACAAACACAAAAAACTGAGAATACGCATTAAAACTGTTCTCGGTGGGCTAAAGCTGCCCACTGTATGGGTTTTTGAACACAAAAGCAAAAGATGAATCACCAATGTAAATACTGTAAAATATATTTCATGTTAATTTTAGCCTGTAAGCCGGGCCCCTTTGTACCGGCACCGGGCAAATGAATTTTACAATAAATAAGTTGAAGATTGAGATGCACAGTTCGCACCGAGCTTCAGTGGAGTGAGGATGGGACGCACCAAGCAGCATCAACGCAGCACGCCGCCAAAATCAGCCTCGAGTGGGAGTACTGCCCCTCGAGCTGATGAGGCCGCCAAGGAGCAAACACCAGCAGTAACAGCTGAGACACACAGCAGCGCTCATTGCGCTCCTTCTACCGCAGCAGTAGTAGTTAACGCCGAGCCCGCCAGAAGCGCGCCGAGAGCTCCTTCGCCCACCGCACCGCAGCGAGAGGATCAGCCAGTCGGCCGGCCGCTCTCGGCAAGGGCAGACCAAGGAGCACCTCCCGCAGCCACCGCCGAGCCTACTGCAGCACCACCTCGGTATGGTCGCTTCGGCGCCGTAGCCGTTGGGGTACACCGACACCTGCACCCGCAGATATTGCTGCAGGAGGGCCAACGAAAATGGCACTCACTCGTCTCCGCCAGCCATATCAGGGGAAGTAGTGCCACTACTCACCTCGTGCGCCTTGTCTTTCGAGACAGGGAGCACTACACCGCCGCCATCACCGCAGGACTCACCCTCTTCGGCCGGCACATTCGCATCGAACGTAGCCGGACCGAATGGCACCGACCGTGCCGTCGATGCTGCATCTATGGCCACGAAGAGAACTCCTGCGTGGCACAACCAAAATGCCACTACTGCGGTGCAGCGGCCCCGACGTCCTCCTGCCAGCAGCATGACCTCACTCGCCGACTGAGGTACTGCGCCACCTGCGGTAGGAGGGACCACTACACTGGGCAGGCTTGCTGCCCTTTGTACCCGAGGCCGACTGCACACTCCACCACACCATCACAGCCTGGACCACCGCCGCAGCATCAACCACAGAGACCGGCAGCAACAACACCAGTGACGCCAACAACCTACGCCGCAACCGCCGACACCCAACTACCCAGTAAGGAGATCGAGAGACTCGACCAACGACTGGGCAAGATTGAAGACGTCCTCTGCCAACTAACTACCGCCGTCACCACGTTCACCGACTCCGCCGTCGACACCAACACCGTTATCCAGAAGATCGAGGATGTCCACGCGGACATGATCGTCATCACAACCAAAATCGCCGCCCTGGAGGAGGAGCTGTCCCAATCCAGGAGTGAGTTAGCCGAACTCTCTCAGAGGTTAGAATATCTCTACCCAACCAAGCTCGACCTCAACCGCACAGAGAAGACTCTGGAGTGGAAGATGGAAGAGCACCAACTGTCGCTCCGAAGGCTAGTAGTGGAAGAGGTGGCAGCTCTCATTACTACGCTGGAGGGGCGTCCACCGTTCGAGAAAATGCCCACACAACACGGGCACACTACACAGCCTCCGCCGACGCAGCATCGAGGACGACGGAGGTGAAATGTATCACCATTTTATCCTAATACCTAACATCCTACTTCCTACACTACCACCTTGACTTCCCAAGGGCGTAATCAGGGCTTCGGTCATGTTTACGTCCTTGCACCCATTATTCGCCTGGCTTAGGTCCAAGTGACCGGCCGATATACCTTCACCCTGAATCCGCAGGTGCATTACGCGGTACTGCCGGAGATCCTTCCCTGAATTCTCTCCGGTGGAGGTTTTTTAGTGGAGTAGTACCTTCGGGTGAGGCCCACAGTCCCCCTCTGTGCCATCCCAGTACATGGGGCTCCGTAAATGCATTTTTCCTCCACTTGAAAAAAAAATTGAGATGCAGCCACCCATTTACGTACACAAAACCTACGCTACAGTGATCAGCAAAGTGCTGAAAGATTTCGATCGAGAGTACCCCAACAGCCTCTACTCATGTGCAATTGCACCCATCTTGCGCGATTTCCTGCTCCGAACCCGCACTTCAGCGGATTACAGACAGTTCTGCCAATATATGCAATCCCGGGACATTGACTACCATGAAACACCGCGGGACACCACTAGAACACATCGGCTAGTGGTCAAACCCTTTCCAATGAACCACGCGGAACAAGAGATAAAGCTCACCCTGGAGGACATGCATATACATGTCACCAGGGTAGAGCAATTAAGAAAATACAATGCAGCCCGAACACCACTCCCGGTCTACATGGTCGAGGTGGCGTCTGATCACGACCGTGAGGTGCTCTTGAATTTCGAAGAGCTCTTTCACTGCCGCGTTAACGTGGAAATATATAGAAGGCCGCTTTTCCTGACACAATGTAATAAATGCCAGCAGCTGTGTCATACGGCCTACCAGTGTAGGGCGCGCACCATGGTGTGCTCGAAATGAACTGGCGGTCATGCCTCAGCTGGCTGCGCAGTCCCACCGCACCTTAGGACCTGTGCCCTTTGCAGACAGCAAGGGCATGGTGCAAGATACAGATCATGCCCCGAATATAAGAGGCAACTGCATTTCCTGCGCCAGAACGCAGACAGACCTGCTGGTTCCCGCAGGGAACAACAACCCAACACCCCAGCCCCCCTACAGTACGCACAGAGCAACCCCGCGGACTCCCTCAAACCCACCCGCCGGCTGCACCAAGCCACCAAGCCACCAAGCTTCAGCAGCGGGCGGCCACGACCCCCCAACCAACCCAAGGCAGGGCGCCCATCAACATCATACCGCTCGGCCTGAAAGGCGAAACTTCATAACGAATGACACGTTCATACAAAACTGGGCCCCAACTCACACCCATGATGCCCTAATGCCTTACGCACAGGCCCTCACTGCCAACATGGCGGCCACAACTGTCCCGTGGCATCACATCAGGGACTTGGCCATAGCCGTGCTACAACTGCTACTGACTAGATCGCTCGAAACTGCTTCAATCCTGCAAGAGTATGCGCACTTTTTCGCGCTCTTCCAGCATTTCGAGCGATTCACAGAGTAGCCATACTCAACGCCCATTAACACCCCCCCATTCCCCTCCTCTCAATGGCTCTACATAACGACGACCAAACGCTTCGGATAATGACCTGGAATGCGCACGGGGTGCGCCGTAAAAAGCACGAGTTAGTCCCCTTCCTCCAGAAACACAACATACATATAGCACTACTTACAGAAATACACTTAAAAACCACTGACAAATTTACCATTCCCGGCTACTTAGTGTACCGCACCGACCGGAACAATCGCGGGGGAGGCACTGCATTAGCTATAAGGCGAGACATCATGCACTGCCACGCCCACATCCCTCCCCTCTCACGCACTGAGGCAACCGCAGCCCACATTGCGATTAATAAGATCCGCGCCACAGTAGTGGCTGCATACAATCCGCCCGATAATATAGACACATCAGATATAGACGTGCGGCTTGCTCTAAACCACCAGACATTAATAGCCGGAGACCTCAACGCAAAACACACGCTCTGGAATTACACCTCTACAAACTCGGTGGGGGTACAACTCCTCCAGCACGAAAACTCATCTGACTACATTATAGTAGCCCCAGACGAGCCAACTTTCATTCCTTACCAGCATCGCCAACACCCCGACATTCTGGATATTGCAATTTTACAAAACCTTTCCCACCAAGTTGACCTAAAAGTCATCAATGACCTTACATCCGACCACTTACCTCTACTGATCACCATAAATGCCACACCGACCCTAACCCCACCCCTACCACGCCACAACTTCAACAAGGCAAACTGGCAGCGCTTTCATGAAAGTGTTAACGCTAACCTGAACCCAATAAACATTCAAACCCCAGAAGACCTAGAGCACGCAGTATCTCACCTTGAAAACACAATCAAATTTGCCATCACACAGTCAGTTCCGGTCAACCTACCACGAAAGCACGTCCCTCCGACCACACCAGAACTTCACGCACTAACCTAGGCACGCAACAAAGCCTGCCGTAAATACCAACACACACGTCACCCTGCAGACAGAAGCAATCTACAAAGACTAAATGCCCGACTTCGGCAGCTCACTTCCTCCGTAATCTCCCGCCAGTGGAACACCACACTTCGAGACCTAGACACTGAACACCCAGCAGTATGGCGCATTTCAAAACGACTACTACGCGAAACCACACAAGTACCCCCTCTACATCATAACAACCACATTGCCACCACAGACGAAGAAAAAGCCGAAGCCCTAGCTGACTCCCTACAACTCATCCTCACGCCGAACGACACGCCCTCTTCCCCAGCCTTTACACTCGAAACTGAAAATGCGTTCGGAAACTATAGCAACAGAACAACGCATAACTTTATCCGCAGAACCAACCCCGGAGAAATCAAATGGATCATCCATCACCTCCTTAACCGTAAGACGCCTGGCCCTGACAAAATCCCTAATGTTGTCTTAAAAAACCTACCACAGTTACTCCAATTTATGGCCGCTATCTTCAACTTTGTACTGCAATCAGGATACTTCCCCTCAAGGTGGAAAAGCGCAAATGTCCTGCTATTCCCAAAACCCCATAAAGATCTAACAAACCCCAATAACTATCGCCCCATAAGCCTGCTAAACTCTCTCAGCAAACTCTTGGAAAAAGTCATTTTCAAACGGATTAATACACATATCAATAAGCATAATATCCTTGTCCCCGAACAAGTTGGGTTTCGCACCCAACTTTCCACCACACTCCAACTACTACGCGCCACAGAATTTATCACTCGCGGCTTCAACGACAACAAATCCACAGGCGTACTGTTTCTAGACATAGAACGTGCATTTCATAGAGTATGGCACGATGGGCTCCTTCGCAAACTACAATTTTACAATTTCTCCGACACAATGATAAAACTCATATCCAATTACCTCTCCGGCAGACAATTCTCCACCATAGTCAACAACGCACGATCCACTCCCAGACCAATTGCAGCCGGCGTCCCACAAGGAAGTATACTGGGGCCGGTCCTGTTTAACCTATATATGAACGATCTCCCCCAAATACACCCTGCAACATACTGCCTCTACGCAGATGACACCGCCAAAATGGCCCACTCCTCCCAACCCAGAATGATACACCGCTACCTCCAAAGGTCCCTAGATAACCTCACAGACTGGCTGACCAAATGGCGCATTAAAATTAACATCACAAAATGCCACGCAATCATTTTCACTAAACGCACCAAACATCGCTACCCTACACATAGACTGCCTCCTCTTAAACTCTTTGGAGACAACATAATCTGGACAAACCAAGTGAAATACCTGGGTGTTCACATGGACCAGGCGCTATCCTGGAAAGATCATGTACTGAAAGTTCACCATAAAGCCCGCGCGCAACTACGCAAGTTATACCCCCTAATAATCTACAGTAACTCACTCAAACTCAACACAGCACTTACCCTATACAAAACCCTCATACGACCGATCTTCACCTACGCAGCCCCGGTATGGGGTTATGCCGCCCCATCACACATCAAACGCCTCCAAAGCTTCCAAAATAAGTGCCTACGCATGGTAGCCAAAGTACCAAGAACAGCTCCCTCGGATGTCCTACACGCTGACCTCAAGGTCCACACGGTCGAACAGTTCATTAAGCAGCTCGCCTATAAGCTATATGCCTCCCTCCCCCGTAACAGTAACCCGCTAGCCCGCGACCTAGGCCACTACGACACATTTTATGATAAATACCAACAACCTCTTTCACTATTTGACCGTACACTTACCCCAAACCAAGCGGCTTTAGATGCCCGCATACACCTCGCACAGCTAGTGCCCCCATAACCCACGGCTCAACCATGGGCTCCCACGCAACACACCTAACCCTCACAGCCTGACCTACGCACTCTAGTAGCCTGAACATCAACCAGCCGCAAATTATTATACTAATCACCATAACCCTCACTGTTTCAGTGCCGACAACCTTCAACCAGCACGTGCTGACGAGACATCAGGGACTAACCGGTAATGTACGGCGAACCCCGCCCCACACACTACTTCTTTTATTGCATGTTACTAACAACATTCTCGCGCAAGCCTGCATGTAATCTAGCACTAACCGTACTAACATAAATCATCTCCGTATTTCTCTCTAGATATTTAAGTATATACTACTAACCACTGGGCGCCACGCAGGACTCGTCATGTGTGTCGCCCAGCTATATCACTGACTCGCTCGCATGCTTGCATGCCAGCACGAAATTAACGCAATTAACCGGGGTGCTAATGCGGAACCCAACCCACTAGACTTAGTCTTACGTAACTAACCATTAACACTAGTACCTCCTGCATGACATTAGTTTACTAACTGCATGTGCATGGGGAGGCGATGTAGCGCACGGCCTTGCATGCCGGTCGATCGCCACCGGGGCTGGCGGGTGTGGGGCCAGTCCTACTTAGATATATTAAAAAAAAAAAAAAAAAAAAAAAAAAAAAAGTCAGCACAGTTCCTGCAGTGCTGCCAAGGAAAGCATTAGCCCTGAAGAAGCTCTACATAGTAGGGCGAAACGTTGGCAAAACACAACCAAGATGCGGCCTTCCCCGGAAAATCTTAATACTATTGACAAGATGTTCTTCACTGACAGGACAGAATAGCTCAGTGTTGGACTAAATCGTATAGATAACGAGTGTCTACAATAAGCATTTCAGTTATGATTCCCAGGGTTTGCAGCATCGTAGTCTGTGTGCTTTCCTTTCAGTCTTTTGTGGTACCTATTTAACACCTATTCTTACTGCATATGGCACCACAGAAAGTGACACTGATGATACACAAAATGAAATGATAATTGAAAAAAGAAATTTAAAACTGAACGGATCCAGGCCTAGTTTAAGGTGTTGCCTTGACATTTGTCAGTTATGAGAACTGAGGGGAAACCCCCCCCTCCCCCATAAAACCCAATCAGGACCTGGCTCGATACCAACCATGAACCTCACTCATGAGTCTGTGCTTTAATGAGATCAACCACCACACATGTCGGTTTGTCTTTTAGGTACTACAACCTGTCCCAGGGTTGCCAACTCGTATGATAATTATGGGGGCATATGATAATTTTAATGTTTGTACAATGGTTGTCAACCCATACGATATATATGGGGGTGTATGATAATTTGAATGTACGATAGTTCGATATCGGTGAAATATCATTTTCACTGGTTTGTCACTCCAGCGAAATGAAACTAATTACAAATAACACCACTTTTGTCCTCATTGTCTGTCTCCGCCCCATAGCAACCATTTCCAACCCTACTGAGCCTACTACCCTTTATCCTCTTATTGCCAGTGTGCCCAGGTCTGATAACCTCAATGAAGAAGGCACTGTTCAGAAAATTGATGAGCAATGGAGAAAACTCAGAATACGTGCTATTCCGTGTGAAATAAAGAACATGTCTGAACTTGGTAGTATCTGGAGTACTGTTAAACACATGTCATCTTGGTGGAAATACTGATTTCAAAGAACTAGCATTATCAGTGGTTTCCTTGCCCCACAGAAGCACTTCTTGTGAAAGAGTTTTTTTCTAAACTGGGTTCAATAAAAACCAAAGTTAGAAACAGATTGGCACTAGATACGATAAATGAACTCATTTTGTCGTCTCAACTTATGAAAAAACGTTGTAGATCTTAAAATCTGCAAGTCACAGAGAAGATGTTAAGGTTTATCTCAACAACAAACTTGTACAATGCTGCAACGGTTGAGGAAGCTGAACTTTCAGATGAATAGTGCAAGAAACATAAGTGCTAAAGTTGCAATATTTGTTGAGGTCATCTATCTTGTAAGTGGATATAATAAAATCATTACTCTTATATTTTCATAGGTATTATACTGATATTTTTATTGTTGTAGGGTTTACTTTATGATGTACGATAATTTTGAATCCAAATCTATAATTTTGAGTGGCTGGTACGATAATTTTACTTTTAAATGTTGGCACCCCTGACCTGTCCTAATAATGCTTTATTGAAATATGAGCAATTTATTGCCCAAGGCTTCAATTTACTTAATGAGAAAAGGATAAAACAATGTTGTATATAAAAAGTAAATATAGAAACACAGAGCTCTTGGCAGTGTAATTTTAAAATGCACAAATTCCTGAGGTGTTTGTTTGCAAGTACATAAGTGTTGGCTTAGCTAAAAATATTCAACTGATTTTGCTGCAGATTGCAGAGAAATGATTAATGAAATGATAAAGCACTAATTATCTGGTTCTAAAAGATTATGGTCAGATTTGACCAAAATTATCGATTTTGAAACATTTGTTGTTTGTTAATTAATATCATAGACCACTCTTTATTACTTTCTCTACTGGTAAGTAGAGGAAGTATTGTATTCCACCCAAAAATTCTATGTCGAGATTTCACTGGAAATATATATTTTGAGACCCCATGAATCCAGAAAAAGCATATTTAGAAAAAGGTCCATGTGTGTGTCTGTGTGTCTAGTTAGTCTGTGGACAGCATAAGTCAAAAACGAAAAGTCAGTTAAAAATCAACTTTGGTATTTAAGTTTAATTTCTTTCAAGAATGCAACACAAAGATTTTGAAGAAGATAGCCCCACCCTAAACTACCCTTTACATGGAACATTTTTTTAAAATTTTGATTTTCTTGAAAATGACTTTAACAATTTTGATTAAAATGCCATGTGAGTAAGATATTTGTATGACAAATGAAATGTATATTTTGAATTTTCTGGCTATAGCCTGTGTAGTCATGCTTACTCTGGATGACTTTTGCATAACTGGTAAACCATAAGAGACAGACAGTCTTACTATACTAAAACACACCATATATGTCTCAATAAATTTTTTTGTTGAGTGAACCATTTCGGAGATATTCCTTCTTATTTGTGTCAGTTTCGAAAAACTTAGAACTTTCGTGAAATGGAACATTGTTGTTCATTTTTTTTATATGTTAAGCATGCAAAGAAAATGGGATCAGACCAAAAAACCCACTGTTAAATGAGTAACACCATTTGCCAATAGGTAAGGCCGCCGATATGACCTCTGCAGTTAAAGGCAGGATATAAATGGAAAAATAGAAAAAAAAAAAAAAAAAAAAAAAATAGGATCTCAAAGCTTTAAAAGATTTGACTATTAGAATACTACTGTATTCTAATACTTCCCTTGCACCTACAAGGAAATAAGCAATAAGATAATTTGTAGAAATGTTTATCTCAACTAACACAAAGAAGATATAGGAATAAGAGTTTGTAAGAATGGTTAGTACAAGAGTAGAGAAAGTCATGTGAGTGCAACACATCAGATTTTTTAATTGAAGTTTGAAGGAAATATAGGTATGTTATACAAATTACATGTTTCATCTCATTTGTGCAGTGAATAATACTGAAGGTGAATATTCTATTATGTTACTTTATATTAAATACACAATGTATACATTGTTCTAGGTAGTTGAGGATTTGTACATTAGTATGATGGACTTTTTGTATTCTTCCATTTATATGCCACCTTTAACATTTATATCACATATTACCTTTGGAATGGCAATAGAAAAGAATAGAATATTTAGTTCTCATATTTCTTCACACCCGCACCGACCCACGCACGCACAACACACACACGCCACACCCACGCACAACAAACACCCACACACCACTCACATACACAGCACACGGATTATAAAAATTATTTGCCTCAGCTAATCATGGACAACATATGCTGTTAGTGTTACTGAGTTATCATTAGTTAAATCAGCTTAATACTGTCTCAAAATTTAGTATCAATTGGAAAAACTGGCCCTCAAATTGTGTAACAGCTTGTTGAGTCTTACCATTTGGAAATTAACTTAAAGGTGTATTGTCTCAATAAAGTTGCATAGCATATGCTCTGAGTTTTAGTCACTAAATGTAATTTGTTTAAATTTTCAAGGTACACATTTGCCTTATAATGTTGCAGTTTCCTTCCAATACTTGTTTCTGAAATGTTGAGCAAGCTGTCCCCCCTTCAAAATGGAAATTTGTTGCTATCAAATGCTGGACTTTGGCAATGAAGCAATTAGTGCTCTGCAATATTTCTCTGCATTTCAAACATATAGCACATTGTATGAATTGTATGTTGAAGGGCGAATAGTTAGAGAAGACTGATTGTGTCTCGTAAAGGAAGAATTAGTAGAGGAAATTGTGTGAATGTAATACGTTGCATTTGTATTTCAGTCATAGAATATTGTATGTTGTAGGTATAACAGAGGATATATGAATGTGCTATGTATAAGAAAAGTGAATAGAAAAGCATTTAAAAGTACTATATTGTGTAGTAAAATGGTTGCTATAAAAACATTCTCCATGAAAAGTACATATACATGCCGAATTTCGTGATGATCAGTTAAGCGGCTTTCAAGATTAACAGTTACATATATACAAACATCAATTTTATATATATAGGTGATATGAAATGTTTGTGGAAGAGTGAGTAGAAAAAGAGATGTGAATGTGTTACCTAAAAGTTAGTAGAGAAAACTGTGTAATACTTAGCATTTCTGTTTCAAACATGCACAAAAGTGTATGACTTATTTGTAGGAGAGTGAGTAGAGAGAGAAGTGAATGTGTTACCTAAAAGTGAGTAGAGGAAACAGTATGAATATAATATATAGCATCTCTATTTCAAACATACAGAAAATTGTATGACTTATTTGTAGAAGAGAGAGTAGAGAAAGAGATGTGAATGTGTTACCTAAAAGTGAGAGGAGAAAACAGTGTGAATATAATAGCACTTCTACTTCAAACATACAGAAAATGGTATGACTTATTTTAAAAGCAGGAATAAAAAAATGGTTTTTCTTGGTGTAAAATCACTATTTTTTATAGGAAATTGCTTATAGAAAAGCGAATAGAGAAAGAGAGGTGAATGTGTTATCTAAAAGTGAGTAGAGAAGACAGTCAGAATGTAATATGTAGTATTTCCATTTCAAATATGCAGAAAAATGTATTACTTATTTTAAATGAGGTGATAAACATTTTTTTGCGTAAAATCACGGTTTTTATGAAAAATTGTCTATAGAAAAGTGAATAGAGAAAGAGATGTGAATGTGTTATCTTAACTTGAGTAGAGAAAATAGTGTGAATGTAATAAATAGGATTTCTATTTCAGTCAGAAAATTGTAAAATTTGCAGAAAAGGAAATAAAATAATGTTTTTTTTATATAAAATTATGTTTTTTCAGGTAAGACATTAATGTAGATAAACTTAAGAAGCTGAACCTTGTCTGAATACAAAATTTAATCAAATCTATAGAACAGTTTCCAAGAGACATAATATAGTGAACAAACAGAACATAAACTACTTCATGTCATCAACATTTTAAAGGAATGTTGGGACGACATGAATGAAGATTCCACAGAATATCTAAAACCTAAATTCCTAGAAGAGCAGGTAAAATTGGTCAGTCAAAAGTAAATTAAATAAACGCCCGATACCCTGTTATGGACATGCTCAATTTATTTTTCTCACCCAGCAGGTTACAGACAGGTAATTCCAATGTTCTTTCTTTACCCCATTCTGATTACCACAGACAACTTTCTCAACCCCTCATTCCTGATAGAAACTCTTGCATTTAAAATATCTATCAGAGAAGGTGAAAATGCATGGTGATCACGAAAAAGTGGTAAATTTGTTGAGACATATGAACAAGAATTTCTTAAAGTGGAAAACCAGAGAAGCTTAATTCCACATTTTGGTGCTGAGACATGTGACATTAATAATACCGGTGCTGACTGTAATGCTAGTGATTGTGAGTTAGCAGTCTGCTATTTTGACGAGGAAAATAATAAAAGTAAAAACCAACATCCTCTTGAAAAACTACTGCATCATCTACAGGCAAAAAAAAAAAGAAAGAAAGAAACTGGAGATATATTTGCATTGCGAACGTAAGAAACATGCTTTGCCATTAACAACTATGCAAAGCATGTTTTCCACTAACATACTAACACACATTGAGTTTAAACAATTTCTATGTATATTTAAAAACTTGCTCATTATGCTTTGTGTATAATGGTAAACCCTAAATTAGGAAATCTAAAAGAAAAATCTGATGTTGCACTCGCATGACTTTCTCGACTCTTGTGCTGACCATTCTTGTGGACTCATATTCCTTTACCTTCTTCGTGTTACTTGAGGTGGACATTTGCAGAAATGATCTTGTTGCTAGGTGCAAGTGGAATATGGGAATACAGTGCTTTGTGTGATAGTAAAATCTTTTAAAGGCTTCAAATTCTGTTGTCTTTGTATGGTTAACTTATGGAAGGATGAATAATGATGTTCTATTTAACAAAAGTTTGTTTTCCAAGGCTCACGCAGGTAACGGGGAGTGTCTCTGAAATGGTTCACTCTGCAAACAGATTTGCGTGGACATAAATTGTGTGCTTTAGCAGGATCTACATTTATTCATATTGTTGTATGTACCACAAACACATGCAATAGAATTAATAGGAACAGACAAAGCATTTAACTGCCAAACAAGCACAAAATAATAACTGAATAAACTGGAAGCAGCACAGAGCACAACTCCAATGTTAGTTTCTGTAAATATTGGAAGATATGAGCTAGTTTAGAGCATAAATATTCATTGGAATTATATAGAACAATTAAAAGGGGTAAGGAGAAATATATACTATAGTTCTCACAAAGTAGGAATGATGGGATATGAAAGGCAGAATCAGAAATGAAAGATTTAATACCATAGCCAGGATTTGAACTATAGTTCTTCCACCCTACATTCAGCTCTTCTTAACCAGTAAACTAGTATGGTAACATGGGGGCATAGCCTTAAATTCATCTAATTTGCATTTTCCCGGTAGACTAAAAGGGAATCTTTTATTCAAAACACTCACCCTAATGGCAGCTTAGAATGGCAGGTACTTAAGTCCTGGAATTTAAGGTTTTTTAATTAACAGTTTCCATATATCAGACAGTCAACAGTTTTGAGTACATTAGAACAATCAATTATTATTGATTGGCCTCAGGGGTCTCCTTCTAGGGGATATGTTAATAGCGACCACAAGGTACCCAAGCTGAGCAGAACATTACTTCCACTTACTGGTGTTTTGCTCCTCACTGTAACTTTTCTATCTGACCTTACCTTGGTCATCTCTTGTTCTCTTCTGACCCTGATGCTATTAGGGCTCCTGAGGGCTAGGGAGTCTTTATTTTTCCAACCTCTCCATTTCTCTAATTTCTCTATAAAATCTTAACCCCAACATGCTGACCTGTCATGGCATGTAATACGTCCTCTGATTGGTAATCAGAGGATATGGTCGGTGAATTTATTTTGATAATTCTCCCGGTCAGGTCGGTGAGACCCGTAAACCAACGACAGGTGTGGTCCTCCAGACATTCTGGGGGTTGTGAGAGAGTGATGTGACCGCCAAAACATAAAAATATGGTGCTCTCTAGAAAACGGTTACTATTACTGCTATTGCTCTCTTCAATATCATTGTGAAAAATATTGGAGAGCAAGAGGATTAATGACTTCATTGTCAGAAATCCAGCATTAGCTAACAACAACAACATATTTCTCTGCAGTGGATCTAATACTTCACAGGTTTGCAGATGATCTTCAGTCATTTCTTCTTCTTTATTGCATAGAGGACAATTTGGATTTGTGTAAATTCCTATTTTGTGCAAGTTTGTGGCCAAATAATCATGTGCCGTAAGTGATCCAACTTTTGCTTCTGCAGTTTTTTGAGGTACTTCTGGTTTTTTAATTACAATATTCCATTATTTACTTTCTCTACTGGTAAGTAGGGGAAGTATTGTATTCTACCCAAAAATTCGATGTCGAGATTTCACCGGAAATACATATTTTGAGGCTCCCTGAATCCAAAAAAAAAAGCATTTTTAGAAAAAGGTCCGTGTGTGTGTCTGTCAGTCTGTGTGTGTGTCAGTCTGTCAGTCTGTCAGTCTGTGGACAGCATAACTCAAAAGCGAAAAGTCAGTTAAAACCAAAGTTGGTATTTAAGTTTAATGTCTTTTAAGGATGTGACACGAAGATTTTGAAGAAAACAGCCCCACCCTAAACTGCCCTTTACATGGAAGATCTTTAGAAAATTTTGATTTTCTTGAAAATGGCTCTAACAATTTTGATTAAAATGTCATATGTTTGAGATATTTTTATGAGAAATGAAATGCATATCTTGAATTTTCTGGCTATTGCCCCTGTAGTCCTATTTAGTCAGGATAAATTTTGCATAACTGGTAAACCGTTAGAGATAGACCAAATCATACTATACAAAAAATGTAGATCTTGCTAAAATACACAATTTATGTCTCAATAAATTTTCTTGTAGGGTGAACCATTTCGGAGATATTCCTTGTTATATGTGTGAGTTTCAGAAAACTTAGAACTTTCGTGAAATGGGTCATCGCTGTTCATTTTTTTATATGTTAAGTGTGCAAAGACAACAGAATCTCAAACATTTGACTATCGCACAAAGCCTACTGTATTCTAACATTCCACTTGCACCTACAAGGAAATAAGCAATAAGATAATTTGTACAAATGTTTATCTGAACTAACAAGAAAGAAGATATAGGAATAAGAGTTTGTAAGAATGGTTAGTTCAAGAATAGAGAAAGTCATGTGAGTGCAACACTACAGATTTTTATCTTTTGCTTTGTTATATGGTGCTTGAGTTTCCTTGATTTTATATTTTTTTTTATTAGTCTTTTTAAAGATGTAAAAGGTAAGCCTTTTGATACCGAAATTTAGATTTCCGATCGAATGGGCTTTTGAAAAAGATACGTTTTAATTTAATTGCCGGATATGAGATTTGCGATAAATATTGAGTAATAACATAAATAGATAATATAGCAGGAAGTGTTGTAAGGTGAGCAAGATATGAGTAAATAATAGTCGTTAAATTTGTAGTATAAACGCATTATTGGTTTGAAATTAACGAGTCATGACGTCATACCACATAGTTTAAAATACACGTTCGAAAGTCAGTTCTACCAACCTTAAAAGTCGCGCGATATATTTAATAAAATATAAAGTAAACATCGTTTAATCCTAAAAAGGTAATTATATATTCAAAATTCATAAAAGAACATGTTATAATAGAAAGGGACATTTCTAAATTGCGGGAAAAGGAAATAACATTTTGGATACGAGGCTTTCTTGGATGACGTCATGACATTCAAATTGGAAGCGAACGGTCTTCTTGGCGTGGGTAAGAGAGAAGCGTCTATTCTTTACTCAACGAGAGACCAGTATGGGAGGTCGCGCTGCGTGGATGTGAGGGTGATTCCTCTACACATACAAATATTTTCGGCATAACTCCCGAAAATATGTAATAAACAATAAAATGATGTGCAAAGTTGTTCTTGGGTTGTCCTTTACACTCACGCAAACCCGAGATAAAGAGATCATGCTCAGCTAGCCGGAGACAACACACCAAACCACATCAACGTGACCAACAACATCACGTCACCAACGACTTCAGCTTCAAATGGCGATCCAATAACCAGGAAGCGAGCAACGATTAAACAGCTTCAAATTGGCTTCCCAACGTGTGGCGCCGAAAGAATGGACCAAACCCCCAAGACGACCAGATCAGCATCGAACCAGCAGACAAGAAGGTGCCCAGCGTGTCAACATCTGTGAAACGTGTAGTGAACAAGTTTAAGTGCAGTTAAAGTGAAATAGTGAAAATATTGAAAATTTTGGTGAGTAGAAAAACACATGTAGATAGCTTAGAAATGGAAGATAGTGACACAGACTTTTTAGGTTTCGATAGTCCGGAAATTGTAAGTAGGATGGAAGAATTTAATCCGAATGTAATTGGTAGCATAATATGCCAAGAAGTAGAAGATCAGAACGTTAGAGAAACACTTAGAGGTAGTTCAGAAATGTTTAGTAATAATTTAGAAAGGCCAGCATTTATGTCAGAAATAGAGAATATGTTTCAAACGATAATGAAAAAGATGAGTACAGATTTAAGTCAAAAGATAGATGAAAATAGTAAAGAGTTAAGTCAAAAGATGAGTACAGAGTTAAGTCAAAAGATAGATGAAAATAGTAAAGAATTAAGAACAGAGTTAAGCCAAAAGATGAGTAAGATAGACGAAACTAGTAGAGAGTTAGGACAGAAATTAGAAAAGGGACAACAGGAATTGGGAATGCAATTGGAGAATCAGAGGAGAGTTTTCGAAACCTTTAGGGAAGAAGTTAGGGAGGAAATTAATAAAGTCAGTAGTGAAGTAAAAGAAAATAGAGAACAGGTTAAGGGAGAATTAGAGACAATAAGGCAAGAAGTAAAGAATTCTGAAAAGAAATTAGGTCAACAAGTGAGTGAAAAACTAGATAAAGAAAGGGAAGAAATTAGAGAAGAGTTACAGGGGTGTAAAGTTAGAATAGAAAGATCTGATGTAGAAAGTGAAAGGCAGGCTAGAAATTTGGAGGATGTTACAGACAAAATAAAAGGAGTAGTAACAGAAATTACTCAGGTAAAAGAGGCCTTAGAAAATTTGAAATTAAATGAAAATGCATGTAATCACAACAATCTTAGTAATGAAGTTGCAAGAAACGAGGCAATACCAGGTGTATCAGCTGACATTTCGATGCAAAATAGGGGTAACAGTAATTCCCATTCTGATCTCGGAAATAGCTCAGGGATAGGTGACAATTCAAATTTACATTGGCCTAACCATGTCTTAAATGAAATGACACCTCCAGTTTTTGAAAATGAAGATTCAGATGATCCTAAAGCCTTTTTAGAAGGGTTACAAGAGTACTTCACGGTGAAACGTATACCAGAGGAGTACAAGATGGTGATAGTAAGAAAATGCTTAAAGGGTAATGCTGCCAATTGGCTAGGCCTTTCTATGGGTAACAATAATGACTACAGGACCTTTAGGAACATCTTTTTAACCAGATATTGGGGAGCTAGTAGGCAGGCTAATATTAGAGTTGAATTAAGCAATGGAAAGTTTAATCCTAGATCGGAGGAATCGATGGTAAACTATTTTATGAGAATAGCGAGAAAATCGAAGATGTTGGATCCTCCTTTAGATGAAAAAGATCTAATAAATATAGTTACTCCACATTTTCCAGAAACACTTCAACATTACCTAATCATAGCCCGACCCGATAGCATTGCAGCTATGATTGAATTATTATCAGCCTTAGAAGTCAATAAGCCGAAACACGCATTTGGAAATAAATATGAAGAAAAAGAAACTGTAAATTCTTTCGGGCAAGGGGCACAGTATTATCAGAATAGAAGTGAGGTTAGGGAAAGATATAAAGGACCAGTACCAAGGATGGAATCATTCCGGTGGGAAAATCGAGGTAGATATAACCAGGAAGGGCATCACCAAAATAGAAATGGTAATCAAAGGGGAAGAAATATAAGGGTGAATTATATGAATACAAATAGATTTGATCGAGGTAGACGGGGACGTTATTTTGGACATAGTAGAAATTCAAATGATGGGTATTGGACAAATGGAGATAATGAGTTTAGACCGAGGTCGCCAAGACAGGAAGAAAGGTATTCAAATGGACGAAATTCCCCCGAAAATGCAGAAATGGTTGAGGCCATTAACACGGTCAAAAACATGGTAGGAAGTAACCCCGATTTAATGCAGGAAAACAGAAGTAACAATTCGGGAAATAGTACAGGAGCAATACATAAAAATCAGGGAAACGCCAGACCCGGTCAAACGCGCCTTCAGTGAGAACTGGGTATCCTAGTAATGATTGTGATAAGTACTCGGAAATAAATAGTCCTGGAAGGCAAATGATGATACAAAAGAAAAGAGAATGGAAAAATAGAATTGACGAAAACGAAAAAGTAGGAGATCCACCTAAAATCAAAATTGGAGTAAATGGAAAACAATACAATGCAATTATAGATATGGGATCAAATAGCACAGTATGCTCACAAAATTTTTATGATAATTTACAAAGTAGTGGCTTTAAAGTAATGTCTTTACCAGTTAATGGGATATATTGCTCGCTAGCTGTGGGAAAACGAAAAGAGAGAGTAAAATTTCAAGCAATGATAAATATTGAAATAAATGGGAGAATACTAGGAATTTTATTTCTGATTGTAGGAAGACTTGTTACAGATATTATAATAGGTTGTGATTGTCTTTATGCCTGGGAAGCTGTGGTGAATTTTAAAAACATGATTCTAGAAATGAAAGTTGAAGATGAGACCATTATAGTGCCTTTTGTGGAAGATAGTAGTTCAGAAACTATTGTACGAGAAAAAGAGGAAGAAGAAATCCAAGGGGATACATTCTTTGTAGAATATGTTAAAGTAGGAGCTATGGAATTAACTGAAGTAAATGTCAAAGAGTACAGAGTCGATAATAAAGAAAATGTAGAATGGGATAAAAATGATTTCATAGACAATTTGAGGGTTTCTGATGCAACTAGGTACTATGATAGGGAGAGTAGTGAAGACTTAGAAGAATTGTTGAGGGAAAAGGTAACTCAGGCTGATCAACTAAATGAACAACAGAGGGATAAACTGTTTGAAATATTAATCCGAAATAAAGAAGTATTCTCTGAGAAACCTGGTAAATGTAATATTTATACTCATTCGTTTGAGATGATACCCATCAAACCTTTTACACATAAAGCGAGAGCTATCCCTAGTACAATAAGAGAAGAGGTAGATGCAGTTATAAAGTCAATGTTGGAAGATGAGGTTATTGAAATTTCGAATTCAGAATTTGTGAATCCCCTATGTATTGTAAATAAGGCCAATGGAAAGATTAGGGTGACATTAGACTCGAGAAAACTAAATCATTGTTCCTCATACTTTCCATCAGGGAATCCAACAGAACGTGTCCTCCGAGATATAGGAATTTATTTACGTGTACTTACACATCATAATCACAAGGATTGGGTGAAATATTGTCCATTGATAGAAAAGATTATCAATCACACCATTAATGTAACTACTGGGTTTGCACCAATAAAATTAATGTTAGGAATTGAACCAGAACCAATATTGATCGGGGAACCAAAAACACTGAAAATTAATGACATTCAGTTAAGTGAAGAAGAAAGAGCGAAAATTGCTTTTGAACGAATCAAGAAAAAGGCAGAGAAGCGAAAATTAAAGAAAAAGAGTAGAAAACATAAATGGGAACCTAAGATAGGCGATTGGGTACTAGTTAAAGACCATAAGTTATCAAGTGCCTTGAGAGGTAGGAACAAAAGGATGGAATTGTTATATAAAGGTCCTGCAGAAATTATATCAAAATTTGGTTATCATACCTATGAATTAAAAGATGTTAAAAATGAAAAATGTCTGGGAAGATGGCATAAACAACTCCTTCGACCATACAAGAAACCGTGTGGTGCCTTGGAACCTTGATTTAATGTAAAAGAAAAATTGGAAGTGTCATTTGTATATTGGCGCCCAATCAGCTTTGAGATAAAATTTAAATGTTAGCTTACTTAAAAAAAAAAAAAAAAAAAAAAAAACCATACATTGGTCAGGTACTTACATATTCATGAAGAATGCAGAATGTGAATTGCTATATACTACAAAGAGCTTAAAAATATATTGTATAGAGCTCACAATAACAGATTCAGAAAGATTGTTAAAATGTTCATCTCTGTATAGAGAGAAAACAGAATATTTACTTTGTAAAACATTTGTTAAAATATTTAGATGTATAGATAGTTATCACAGAAAGACAAAGAAAGAACTTGTCTAAAGAGTGCAATGGATTTATATAAATATATGTACATTTTAATGCTTAAAGGATCTAGTACAGATATGTGTTACAATAACAAAAGTGAAAAATCACAGTGCAAGTGATAGTGAGAGCGAAGTGAGCAAACATGAACTAAAAGAAGGAAGTATAAAGAAAGACTCTTGAAATTTAACCTTTATATAAAAGCTTCACAGAAGAAACCATAACATATTGTAATTAGTATTTAAGGATTAATGTTTAGTCAAGTGTACAATTGTTTGTCATGTTAAAAAGATTAATGAGAAAATGTGTTAATAACCAATTTCAAAAACAGTGTAATTGAAAATTGTATATAATGGGAGTGTTGCCGATTATTCAAAATACAGGAGTAATTTTTAATTTTTCTTTCGGGCAAGACATTTACATTATTTTATTATGAAATAATAAAATAACATAAATGGGGGCATTTGATACCGAAATTTAGATTTCCGATCGAATGGGCTTTTGAAAAAGATACGTTTTAATTTAATTGCCGGATATGAGATTTGCGATAAATATTGAGTAATAACATAAATAGATAATATAGCAGGAAGTGTTGTAAGGTGAGCAAGATATGAGTAAATAATAGTCGTTAAATTTGTAGTATAAACGCATTATTGGTTTGAAATTAACGAGTCATGACGTCATACCACATAGTTTAAAATACACGTTCGAAAGTCAGTTCTACCAACCTTAAAAGTCGCGCGATATATTTAATAAAATATAAAGTAAACATCGTTTAATCCTAAAAAGGTAATTATATATTCAAAATTCATAAAAGAACATGTTATAATAGAAAGGGACATTTCTAAATTGCGGGAAAAGGAAATAACATTTTGGATACGAGGCTTTCTTGGATGACGTCATGACATTCAAATTGGAAGCGAACGGTCTTCTTGGCGTGGGTAAGAGAGAAGCGTCTATTCTTTACTCAACGAGAGACCAGTATGGGAGGTCGCGCTGCGTGGATGTGAGGGTGATTCCTCTACACATACAAATATTTTCGGCATAACTCCCGAAAATATGTAATAAACAATAAAATGATGTGCAAAGTTGTTCTTGGGTTGTCCTTTACACTCACGCAAACCCGAGATAAAGAGATCATGCTCAGCTAGCCGGAGACAACACACCAAACCACATCAACGTGACCAACAACATCACGTCACCAACGACTTCAGCTTCAAATGGCGATCCAATAACCAGGAAGCGAGCAACGATTAAACAGCTTCACTTTATTTGTATTCTGAACTAAATTTGAACCTTTCTTGGCAAGAAAATCAGTAGTTTCATTTCCAGTAACTCTGCAATGTGTAGGTCCATAATAATTGAACTCTTTTCTATAGTTTTTGGAGTTATTGGATCATTTTGTGACATTCTTTAATTTGGATTGACATCATTTTATATGAATTTATTGCATATAGTGCTGCTTTAGAATCAGAGAGCATTGCAGTATTTTGAAATTTGTCTATTCTGTATAGAAGGTGTTGGAGTGAAATACGAATGGTCATTACTTCTGCACCAAAATTTGTTGTATGGTATCCTGCAGGTTGGTAAAATGAGAAAAAAGCACATGTAATTCCTGATTCTGAGTTGTTATCAATAGTAGATCCATCTATGTAAATATCCATTCTTCTTGTGGATATTTATTGTTCATAGCTTCTAATGCTAGCGCTTTTACCACAGGTTTGGAAGTTTTAGATTTTGTAGCTGGTTCCACTAAATCTAGCTGAATATTAATTGGTTCGAAAGTTAGGGGGTTTTCTGTGACTAAAATGTTTTCAAAGATTTAGGGATTCAAATCTAATTTTAATTCCATGACTTTGCACAGGAAAATTGTGTTTTCAACTTGATTGGCTATAACAGTCTTTTTTCCCATTTTGCTGTTAACTGTGGCATTTTCATGATGTATTAGTACCTGCTAAAGTTAGAGATATTGGAGGGTTCTGGGTTAAGGTTTGCATTGCCGTGATTGGAGTTGATTTTGCACACCAGTTATTAGTCGAAAGACCTGATTTTGGCATACTTCTAGTCAATTTAGGTTAGAATTATTTGCTGTAACTGTTACCTCCACACTGTAGAGGAGTATTGGCTTGATGAATGTTTTGTACATGGTGTTCAGAGCTGCTACTTACTACTCCACTTAACTCCAACCAATCTCTTTAAGAATGAACATTTTTTTTCATTGACTTGGATACTACTAGGTACTTCAATATAATTTCTCCAAGGTAATTTTGAATAAAAAATTGTTCCTAAATATTTTGTTTCATATGTTTGTCTTAAGTGTGTTTTCTTGAGCTGTAGCTTTAGTTTAGGGATTTTGTGTTTTTAGCTAAATACTTGCAATGTTGTTTTACCAATATTTATTTTCATCAAATTGTTATCAGTCCACTTTTCTAATAGGATCAAAGCCTTTACATGGAGGCTTTGGATTTGGCTATTTGTTGTCTGCAGAAAGAACTGTCTTTAATTCTGTACTTGATACAGTGAGAGACCATTGATGTAGATGATAAACAAGGTTGTACTCAGTACTGCACCTTGTGGGAAGCCCGTTTTTATTTGTCAGAATTTGGATGTACTGTCAATATATTTTGTAGCACAGACACGCTGACAAGGGAAGTGGGTAACCCAGTTTAACATATTATTTTGAATGCCTAGTTTTGTGAGTTTTTTGAGTAGTTTATACCTCCATACTGAATCATATGTCTTTTCAAAATCAATGTAAACTGATAGCGTATCTTGATTTTTGTTGAAAGATTCTTTGACATCTTGGGATAGTTGAATTGTATTTTCTTTTGTAGATAGGTGTTCACTGAATACTGTTTGTGTTGCTGTTAGTATGTTATTACTTTCTAAGAACCAATTTAAGCTCACTGAAATCATACGTTCTGCTGTTTTTGCAAAGATACATGTTAAGGAAGTTGGTCTATAATTATTTATATTGTCGGGTGATTTGTCTTTTTTTAAAATAGAAATAATTATTGCTTTTTTCACTTTGAAGGTACAGTAGAGGGCCATGATAGGTTAAATAATTTCAGTAGTGCACATCTTCCTTTTTGTTCACGATGTTTCAGAAATTCAACATGTATTTTACCTGGTCTGGGAGATTTGTTATCATTTAACTCATGGATAGCAGAATTTAATTCCCTTGCAGTAAATTCTTTGCTGCACATATCATTTGTTTGTTCTTGGCACTTTTTGAATTTTTTGAGATCTTTTTTAATCTTCCTTTGTTTTCTTTTTGCTCCAGAAGAAAACTTATGTTGAGAGCTATAATGCTTATTGAAGGTCTTGGCAATAGAGTTATAGGAGGTAAGTGTTTTCCCATTAAATTTGAGGTATTCCTCCCTTGTTTCTTTGTGATATGTGATATTACTTTTATATCCATATACTTTATTTTTGGCATCTGATCTATAATCAGCTTTTTCAATGAATTCATTGAAGGCTTTTTTTAATACATAAATGTCTTTTTTAAATTTTGCTACCTTTCTTTGCCATTCTTGTGTATTTATTGGGTTATTGGACAATTATTTTTTTCTTGCTATGTCCCTTTCTTCTTTTAACTTAGATAGGTCTGTATTCCAAAAGAATTTGTAGTTTTTAGTTTTTTCTCTTGGGATCCTAATTTTTGCTTCAAGAATTATGTTTGAGATTGTATTATTGAGTTTGTCTGCAGATACTTCATAGTGAATGGAGTATATATTCTGTTTGATTTCCTCATTAAATTTTGTGCAATTAGATTTTCTAAAATTCCAAGAGTATTTTGTTTTTGGTTTGCTATCATTTTATTTGTCCTGAAGTATTATGGATGCAATAACTGCTCTATGATCAGATCTTATGTCTTCAATGATTTCATGTGTAGTCTTATCTTTCAAATCTAATAATACTAATAGTATGTCCAGATTTGTACAGTAAATATGTAAGGCAATCATCGTTCTTGTAGATAAGATCTAAAGTTTTTGAATTTAATAAATGTTCAATACATTTTCCACTAGCATTATTGTCTTTGTATCCCCAGCTTGGTGAATGACTAAACCACTAATCAAAATTATTTTATGATGCATAATTATTATATCGAGACAAGGATTGTTATTTGGTGCCATATATGGTGCAATGTGAATTTTCTTTCCGGGTTTCAATTTGGATAATTTCTACTTTGTCTTCCTGTTACATTTCTTCTTGTTAAAAAACTTTAAATTTTGATAATATGTTTGTGTTCACACCTGTAAGAATTCCACCAGCTGTTTGGCGTGATTTGGGGAGAATATAAATATTGATTCCAGAAATTGGATAGCATTTCAGTTGATCTTTTGATACATTAAGTTCTTGAATAATAAATAAGTCTATTCCTTTATCTTCTATTATTGTTTGTAGTTCCACTGTTTTACTCTGTGTAAGTTCTCCTGCATTCCATTCAAGAGTGTTGAGGATATTCTGCAAATGACATCCTGCAGATGTTGCTACCCGCAGATCCAAAAGGGGGACTATTTTATCTCTGGGAAACTTATCTGAAGGATTTTTCATTTTAATTAGTATAAGTATAACCTTTTTTAATTGGACACCAATTTTTTGCTTGTAATGGTGTTTACATCATCCACTCGTGTGAACCCTCAATATGTCTGGGGGGCCACACCTGTCATTGGTTAATGGGTCCATTGGAAGTAGCCGGGAGGGGTTTTGAAGTCCATCAACTTTTCTCACAATCAACACTTGTGGAACATTTCTACGCCATGATAGGCCAGCGTGAGATAAAACAGTAGTTCCTCTATTTCTGATGTTATGGTTATACCACCATTTTTCAGTCATGAGTAAAGAATTAAAAGATAAGTATGTGAAATGAACCCTTAGGCCTTGAATGCTCTAATATCATAAGGGTCAAAGAAAACAAGAGTTCAGCTAAGGAAAACTGTATAGGAAAGGAGAAAGAGGGAATCAGGTAAGGAAAAGGAAGAATAGGTACCAGATTTGGTCATTAAACTCATCAGGCTGACCAGTTCCATTTGATGAACAGCCTCTCCCTTTAGTTCAACATGCTTAAGCATGCATACTAAATACTGCACCACAGGAAGGTGACAGATGGGACATTAGGTAATTATCCAGACTGGTTCCTGAAAGCCTCTATTATAGAGGAATTAAAGGCTCTCCCCTCTGTTGGAAACAATTGCCTTTTGTGGCCTAATATGTTGTTCTATCAAAACAAATGAATGGCAGTATGCTTTAATTCAGGAAACATAACTTTGCCTTAGTTTCACCTATGTGGTAGAGGTCTGCACAGGCTCGGGCCAAGCCCTCGGGCCTAATTTGAAAAATGCTTGTCGGGCTCGGGCCGGGCTCGGGCTGGACTAGGTAGGGCTCGAGCCGGGCCCGGGCTTGGAAATTAAGGGAATAAACAACTGCAAATTGATTTTTTAAATTTTTCAGCCAAGTTAGCCGAACATTTATTTTCAATGCTGTCTTATACCACAATTAGAGGGTTTTGAATTTTAGTGTGATATATCCTTCAGTTTTCGAGTTACGAAATGTTGAATCCGGATTTTATTATCTTATGCCAAATGCTCTACACGACGAAATTAAAAAATGCCTCTTTTTTTAAGGTTCTATTATATTTATTTGATTATAATGTACAAATCTGCCATACAACTGTGTTTTATTAGCCTCAGCTCAAAAGACATTCGTTTTTAAATTTTGTCGCTTGAAATTTCTAATATAAAGTTTTATAAGCTGCAAGTTTCTTTAGTAACTCAAAAGCGTTCAAAAGAAAAAAAAGTATATGGCATATTTACTTGTTTGTGTTTTGGAATGATACGAAGAATTGCGTGAAAACTGCATCGTGACATTTTCAAAAAGTGAATATGGTGAAAACATAATTTTCAAAAACCTTAAATTTTAAAATGAAAGACATTGTTATTCTGCATTTTTAGGGTACATTATGCAACTACAAGTATTTGTAATATAAAAACTCAAAACACATTTAGTATTTTAAAGCCATGGAATACAAATGTAATGTTTTGCCAGATTTGAACTAAATTTCAGTGGTACATTCACTTAGGAGGCAAAAAAATAATGTATCATATTTCTTGGTTACCAAAGTTTAAATGTCGAGAATAGCACAAATACCGCAGCATTTCTTTACTAGGAATTCTAATTGATTATTCTGCTGACACGTTTCAAATGCTGCTACTGATGTTGGTCAAAGCACAGAACGAGAGGGTTTGCAACTATATTATTTCTCACTACTCGGCTGCAATTCAATCCATTCCACATATAATCTTACACTCTTATCTCAAACCCAAGGCGTATTTTATTCATTTATACTGCTTTTATAGTAACGCATGTTTCCTCCTGCTTTGTAAAGTGTAAACACAGCATCAATGTTTATACTAATACAATTACAGCTTGTTTCGTGGCTGACGCTGTAGTAATGTTACTGCATCATTATTGTTCAGCATTTCTCCAAATTGAAACGTTTATTTTATTATCATGACATGAATCACTATATATAATACATCAGACATCAGGGCCATTGCCCATTAGTCAGCATCACCAAGTTGTGACACTTTCATTTTTCATAGCCCTTCTGTCTTACAACCAAGGTATATGTGGAAAAAAATATCTCGTCAGCATTTGATGCTGGTAACCAAAGACATTGAAGGGACTTTTCGTAGAAAAGGTGGTACGAGTAGCATTCATCAAGTGCGAGTATTGAAAGAAATTTTAGTGCAGCAGGATTAGTTATTCAAGAACGTCGAACTAACCTGAGCAGCGAATGCCTTTTTAAATGCGTCAAATATATCTTCAATTTAAAAGTGAATCTGTACGAATTATACCTTTGTGATTGAAATGCCACAGTTTTATATTGCCTTTTGCTGCCTTTTTAATATGCCTATTTTACAAAATATATGCTTTTTGTTGCCTTTATTTCATTATTTATTAATTATTAAGCATTTTCTTCAGGTACATTTTATTTCAACAACCGTTAGACCGTGACCATGAAAGTTACTTCGCCGAATGTATATTATTGTCTTTAAGTTGCAGACGACATAGACGTCCCTCATTCAATTCATTATGTTCTTTGCAACAATGAGTGCTGCCGCGCAAATAAATGTATAGATAAAGAAAGCATATGGATTATCACGTGTGTTTATTTTAAAATGCAATAATGAGTGTGGCTCTAACTTTGATTTTCTTTCAGTTTTCATTACGACGTTGTAGCTAGCAGCAAGATGCCGAAATTCAATGTTCCTTTACGTGCTAAATTACACAGTTATGTTAATACTCTTGGATCCGGCATATTTTGTACCGACGGTAAAGTACTCACATTTAAAATACACGAGCAGTCAGTGAACTACGAAAAGAAGTATTTTATATCACAACATATCGGCACAATCAAACACGGCTACAGGCAGAAGATTCCTTTGCTTCCAACAGTAATTGCAACATCCAGTCAGAAATCCCAGTTTGCATTTGACTTATGTAGCTTTCTTCAGCGCCAGAATCCCTTTCTGGAAATTACAGAATCCTACATTATCACAGTTTTTGGAGAAGTATACTAACCAATCTGTACCTAGCGAGTCAAGTTTGCGAAAATGTTACTTAACCGAATGTTACGATGACACAATGAAAATAACTAAAGATAAAATGAAAAATAAGATGATCTGGGATATCGACGAATATCGACGAGTCAACTGATACCATAGGTCGTTGCATTGCCAATTTGTTAATGGACGATAAGATCCTACAGAAGATGAATCAATGAAATCATTCCTGCTTACTACAGAGTGTCTTGAGAAAGTTAACAATCGAACTATTGCGCAGTTATTCACCAGTTCATTAAATTTGCTG